>OZ012741.1:25562801-26762801 GCA_963859935.3 Lathyrus sativus
AGAATGTGTGGTCACAAATGGTAACAATGAAGAAGTAATGAAGGGGATGAGATCCAAAGACAACTGTTATTTGTGGGAGCCAAAAGACAGGAGTAAATCCACAATGTGCTCTGTGGCAAGAGAAGAACAGGAAGTAAAATTATGGCACCAAAAACTTGGGCATCTTCATCTAAGGGGAATGAAGAAGATAATCTCCAGGGAGGCTGTAAGAGGAATCCCTAAACTGACTATTGAAGAGGGAAAAGTGTGTGGGGAATGTCAAGTGGGCAAACAGACCAAGACATCTCATCCAAGGGTTGGACATCTAACCACATCTAGAGTTCTGGAGCTACTGCACATGGACCTGATGGGACCAATGCAGGTTGAAAGCCTTGGTGGAAAAAGGTATGCATATGTGGTGGTTGATGATTACTCCAGATACACCTGGATAAACTTCATCAAAGAAAAATCTGATGTTTTTGAAGTCTTCAAAGAATTGTGCACCAAACTTTAAAGAGAAAAGGAGAGTGGTGTTATCAGGATCAGAAGTGATCATGGAAAGGAGTTTGAAAACTCCAAGTTTGCTGAGTTTTGTGTAACTGAAGGCATAAGCCATGAATTTTCCTCTCCCATCACACCTCAACAAAATGGAGTAGTAGAAAGGAAAAACAGAATAATTCAGGAATCTGCTAGAGCCATGATTCATGCAAAGAGGTTGCCTATGCACTTCTGGGCTGAGGCAATGAACACATCATGCTATGTTCACAACAGGGTCACCCTGAGAAAGGGAACATCCTCCACCTTGTATGAACTGTGGAAAGGAAGATAACCAAATGTGAAGTATTTTCATGTGTTTGGAAGCAAGTGCTACATCTTGGCAGATCGTGAACAAAGAAGGAAAATGGATGCCAAAAGTGATGAAGGAATATTCTTGGGATACTCTACTAACAACAGAGCTTACAGAGTATACAACTCCAGAACTAAAGTATTAATGGAATCTATTAATGTTGTCATTGATGATAAAATTGAAGAGATCAATGTCATAGAAGATGTTGGAACATTTCTTGAGACTCCATCTGAGGAGACTGAAGACCCCCAACCTACAAGTCCAAATTCTAAACTAGATGAATACTGGATCAAGGCTATGTAAGAGGAATTGGAGCAGTTTAAAATAAATGAAGTATGGGAACTAGTGCCAAGACCTGAAGGAACAAATATCATTGGAACCAAATGGATTTATAAGAACAAGTCAGATGAAGAAGGAATCATAGTCAAAAACAAGGCTAGACTGGTGGCTCAGGGGTCTACTCAAGTAGAAGGAATTGATTTTGATGAAACCTTTGCACCAGTTGCAAGACTTGAGTCAATCAGGCTGATGTTGGGAATTGCTTGCATCCTAAAATTTAAACTAATTCAGATGGATGTAAAAAGTAACTTTTTGAACGGATATCTCACTGAGGAAGTATATGTGGCACAAACCAAGGGATTTGAGGACCCTAACCTAACAGACCATGTATACAAGCTAAGGAAGGCACTTTATAGATTAAAACAGGCACCTAGAGCATGGTATGAAAGGCTAACTGAGTTTCTCACCACAAAAGGATACAGAAAAGGGGGAATTGATAAGACACTGTTTGTAAAAAATGAGGGTGGAGAAATCATGATTGCCCAGATATATGTGGATGATATGATATTTGGGGGAGTGTCAGAAAAGATGGTGAAGCAATTTGTGAATCACATGCAGTCTGAGTTTGAAATGAGCATGTGTGGAGAACTAACCTACTTCCTTGGACTACAGGTCAAGCAAATGAATGATTCCATATTCATCTCCCAAAGCAAATACACCAAAAATATAGTCAAGAAGTTTGGGATGGACAATGCAAGTCACAAAAGAACACCTGCCCCCACTCATATAAAGTTATCCAGAGATGAAAAGGGTACAAGTGTTGATCAAAGTCTATACAGAAGCATGATTGGTAGCCTGCTGTATCTTATAGCCAGCAGACCAGACATTGCCTTTGCTGTGGGTGTATGTGCAAGGTATCAAGCAGATCCTAAAGTGAGTCACATGAACCAAGTCAAAAGGATTCTCAAATATGTGAATGGCACTTGTGACTATGGCACAGTCTACTCCCATGGGTGTGAGCCTACCTTGTTTGGCTATTGTAATTCTGATTAGGCTGACATTGCTGATGATAGAAAAAGCACATCAGGTGGATGCTTCTTCTTGGGAAACAACCTAATATCTTGGTTCAGCAAGAAGCAGAATTGCGTCTCACTATCTATTGCTGAAGCTGAATATATAGCAGCTGCCAGCAGTTGCTCTCAGCTGGTATGGATGAAGAAAATGTTAACTGAATATAATGTCACTCAGGATGTCATGACATTATACTGTGACAATCTCAGTGCTATTAACATTTCCAAAAATCCAATCCAACACAGCAGAACGAAGTACATTGATATAAGACATCACTTTATTAGATATCTTGTGGAAGACAAAGTGATTGCCTTAGAGCATGTATCCACTGAACTACAGCTGGCTGACATCTTTACCAAGGCTCTAGATGCTGCCCAATTTGAAAATCTTAGAGGCAAGTTAGGTATTTGCATATATGAGGATGCATAGCAATTAATGACTCGTGAGAATTTTACCACATCAATGCAGTCCAAGTCTTTGACCAATAAAGCTCTCCATTGCACACTAACATGTCGCTTTACCCCCACTGCCTTCTCACATCTCTCTCAGACCTACACTCTCGACACAAGTGTTGCACCCTAATTTTTGACCATAAGATCTCACCTCTTTGTGCATTTTTTTTCTGCATAACGTAGCTAACCGTTTTACCTAGTTCGTGCTTGTTTTGTAGACTTACTGGAGGAAGCTTGGAAGTCATAAGAACGTGGTGTACGTCTCATAAAGTTATGGTTCCTTGCAAGTCTCATAGAAGTATAGGCACTCAGTGTGGCAGTTTCATAATCGGTACAACTTCAAAGTTTCTCTCTTAGGATGTCTCAAGGCATAATTTGGCCCTATTCGTAAAGGAGGATCATTTAATTGTCTGTTGGAAGAGCAAGGATTTCGTTAACTGGTGCATCATGAATTTGGAAAATTATAATCAAGCGCAGGCAATTGATTTATCACAAGGTCTTAAAGTCAACAAGATATTCTATAAGGGTTTGTTTAAAGTGCTCGGATACTATTCCATATTATTATATTCCGATAAGGTTTCACCGTGAGTTACTGTGAGAGGAGTCTTACCACAAGTGTGGACGAGAGAATTTTGAAGAGCAACTATTCAAGAAAGCAACAAGTCAAGTTCTTCCTTGCCAAACCACAAAATGTTTAGTCAGGTTTTAAAAGGATCTTTTTAAAAAAATATTTAGCTTAAGCTTACAAGTCCCAACCTTCTTTTCAAGACAAAAAATATTTGAGAAGAAACTCATGAAAACTTAACTCATTATTACACAAAAGTTTAATACAAATGAAGGAGTGTTACAGAAGAAGTAAATGTGCAGACTACAACATAGTTATCACAGAATAAGCGAAGTAAATTTAATAGGGGGCTGGAAATGCTGCCAGATCGTCCTTGCAAAGATTAAAACTTGATTGACTTCGAGCCACTACAGGGGACCTCCACTCGATAGCAAGTGATGCGTCTTTGGCCTGAACCACTCTTGGCACCTAGTTCTGATACCGTATATGTCGCTGCCGCCACAAGCTCGCCTGTAAGACACAATTGATAGACATGATTACCATTAAAGAATAAACAGATAGATTTAAACAACAAGAAACAATAAATAACGAGACCCAACACCATTTGCCACCGTCATGTAAAAAGCTCCTACCATTGGGAAAGATCTGACGAACCACCTCCGAATCTTCACCGTACCCGAATTCCTTCAAGCAACCGCAAATGGCAGAGACATCCAGGTTTTGTTGCTGCAAAACAGTTGAAGAGGTCAAGTTCATGAGTATTTTTCAGGGACAATCGTTTGATCAAAATAAAATGGTATGACAAAATAAGTGAATACAAGCTTCCCACATAGGATGATACTACTATCGACAGTCCGAATCTGCCCCCGATAGAGGACAATTCAAATCGACTTATGCGGAATGTTTGATGATTTGTTGTTGTTAATGAGTGAGGCCACCAAAGCTTAACCGGTGTATCTTGAATTAATGGCAAGGCGGAGAAAAGATCCTGCATTTGTTTTACACTAAAAATTTATTTCTACCACAACTGAGCAAAGCTTAAAAATCATCAACGTTTTTAAATCAATCCAGAGCATACCGGGACACGTCGAAATAACACACTGGGAGTGCAACCAATCTCTTTGGAGGACAACATCCGAGCGCAACTCCTTGGAGGTCCTTTTCGTCTCACTGTCTCTCCAAACAAAGAATGAACAAATTACTTGAAAGGCAAGTTAGAAAGTGCACTGGCCAATAGCCTTAAACCACCTGCAACAATGTTGATTACTCAAGATGCATCAACAGTACTCAGCAAATCAATACAGTTTTAGAGGAAATTAAGAAAGTATACCTTGCGGGATGTCGACAGTCGTTATGAGAAGAAGTCAATCCAAAAGCTCTATGGAAGAAGGTCTGCAATCTCTTGGGTTTCTTTTATTTCCATAACATCTTCCATGCTACGACAGAGTATTATCCATGCAGTGGAACTTCCAACCTTGTTAGAACAAAACCAACACCGTCAAAACAGAGCATTTCAAAGAAAATAATTGAGTTCACTTCAAGAATACAAACCAATTTCCTAACGAACATTCACGCTCCTGCAAGACAAATCCATATGTCGCTGCTACACCAATTGAGTAAATTTGAGAGATATGAACAAGTAGAAGCCTGTAAGCTGAAAAGCACAACTCCAAACACAAATCTGGTTCAGACGGAGGAAGAATTTTCACCTGCGTTCCAGGATACAAAGCCATTAGTTGCGCCAAAAGTAGTTGGTAAAAGCCTGCTGTTTAAAATCAAAGAATGATAACCACATCTGTTAAAGCAGCATCACAGCACTACGGGAGACTCTTCTTCCTGCGGAAATGGAGGCCTTCCTACGTCTCGAACCACTTTCCATCTAGCATGCTGAATCAAGGGACGACACTCAAACTCCTCAAGGCAAATCATGACACAATACCCTTGCAGCCACATGAAAATCATGAGACTTGTTTGTTCCTCCCAATTTAAAATTAACATTATAATGGGCACAAGTCATTACCTTTTAAGTGCACGAAACATCCGAAATTCCACGAGAGATTTCTTCCGTTTTTAGAGATGCTAATTCGTTGTCGGTGGGACGCCTTAATGTGCAACGGCATGAAGACCATCTCGCAGCAGCTCTCCAAGCCCCCTCGTCGACACATGAAACAATAAGAGATTTAATTAGCAAATTATAAGAGGAATCTCGTTCAGCTTTATGTAAGCACCATTATTTATGCAGACAACAAGTAACTTGACTATCATCGGAACCAACAACGATACTGAGGACTCTGCAGTCAGTGATGGATATGATGATAAGGACCAAATTCTTTCATACTCAAGATTCAAAGTCCTCACAGGTAAATGGCTATCTTGCAGTCGACCAAAGGGCTGTCAACAATTTCACTTGGAGTTTCATTGCCTCGGTCTGAAGATATTAGAAGCCGTGAAGTCTGTTTTGCAAGCCAAAACAGCAGGGCTTGTACGAAAACGTCCAACAAAGGCATCACCTGATACATATGAAACCAAAAGAAGGGAAAGTTAATAATCAATTCCAACCCTGCAGATAATTAGGATCCAATTATTGTGGAAAACACTTCAAGACAAACCGTGTTCAAAACAAGGAATTAAAGGTTACTTGTTTTCTGTTTCAAAATCAAACGACAAAATCGCAATCAATGAAGATTTCTACAAATAAAAAAGGAAAGAATCGAGAGTGTTACCAAATTCCATAACAACTCTGAACACAATCGTACGAATTTGGAAGTCAATTAAATGTCCAGTTAACAGCTGCAAGCAAATCAGGAACAGAGAATCAACAGCATTTCATCGCATTTATTTTAGCATTTCAAAAAACAACCTATAAAAGATGGAAGAAGATTTTCAGAAAAAGGATATATAGACGATACGAGCACACAGAAACCCAACGGAAAACCACAAAATCAGAATCAAACTCAGAGTGCAAATTCGAAACCCAAGTCCACCCCAAATTCGTAAACCAAAATGATAGGAAAACTTATCTCTTGAGCCCCGCCTCCATTAGCTTCAACGCACATCAAAGCCACCGTCAAGACACCGTGAAGCCATCCTCCAGGAACTGCCGTGAGCCATTGACGCTTCTCCGTTTTGGGTAACCATTTCTAATCCATCGGCTGTTTGATCCGTTTTATCGTGCTTTTGCTATTTTGTTTAACAGGTCCGTGAATCATCGAAGAAATGGCGGTGGAGCATTGGCAGAGAAAGGAATTGCATAAATAGAACAAAGACGAGGGAGATGCGGTGAAAGAAAGGTTCACGAGTGAAAGTGGAAAGACGGAATCACGGTGGAGGATCGGAGATCAAACGGAGGATTTGGGGAATCTAGGGATTTGAGTGCTTCAGTTTTGTTTTTTTCTCGTTTTTGTTATCTGTTATGAAATCACATACATCACACACATACCATGAGACCACACGACCGCACACACCCTTTATCCTACTTAATCACCCTAATTAACTAATTAATCAGTCTTTTAGTAAATAAATCAACCTTAAGCAACCTCTTTTATAAAATTAAACTAATAACCCTTTTAAAATCAACCGTAAATAACCAATTTGCTTAGCTTTAATCTTTTTGCTTTATTTTTAATAAATTTGGTAACCTTCTAAATAAATAATAGTATATCGTTTTTTTTTTTGCTTTAAAATTATTTCACACTTAAAACAACTTTTACTATAAATTATAATAAACCTTTTTTGTTTAATCTAAATTAACTTCTATCTCTTATGATATTATTTAATTAACCCTATTTATTTAAAATCAATCCATATCTAAAACCTTTTTGCTAATAAAACTAAGTTAATATTTTTCTAAAATCAACTTCATCAACTAAACCTTTTATTAAAATATTAAATCCAACCTTTTAAAATCAATCTCACTGATATTCAACTTTTTAAATCAACCTCTCGCTTAAAATCAGTTCATCAATCCAACTCAAACTAATCAATTTCTCGCCTACAAATTAATCATACCCTTAATCAATTAACATCGCATCCAACGCAATCGTGCACACTCACATTCACGACACTTTCACTCTCACACACTTCAGCGCTTTCATGCGTATGTGTATGGCTTTACTTTCTGCCATTTATCTTTCGTAATTTACATTAACGTCATTTACATATTCACGTCATTTACATATTCACGCATCGCATTCCGTCCAAAGGAAGAATCTACGCATGATCCCAACAATCGTGCGTATGCACGTCATTTGCACCATACTCCCCCATGATCCTTGATCCCATTCAAGTTGATCACTCAGGATAGACCCTACCCTATAGGAAGGACCTTTGTCTCTATCTTTTACAACATAGGAAAACAACAAAACAATCAATTTTTCCAAACACAATAGAGAATAGATGTTAATCATCTTAAGTGAGATAGAATCTCCACCCCACAACAATACAATCAAGCCGTAGGGACTTTGCCTTAAGAGAAATAAAGGCATACTCGTCATACAATCCGAGTACTTAAGCCCTTTTCTTAAGACGATGCAAAGACTATTTTCCTATAACTTGTGGTGGTTACATCTCCCTTAACATGAAGACTCATCTCTTCTCCTAAACCTAATCAAAACAACTACCCTAAACCCGTAGGAACTTTGACCACAGTCAAAGAGCTCCTCTAACCCTTTAGGGGAACTACAAGTACTCTGATTCCACTCCCGTAAGGATATGTAGGCATAAGATGCGACATCTTATCGAGTATACTTAGAAATAAACCCCTAGGTCTTTAACCTTAAGCAGATAAACACATAGCAATAAACAAACATAAAACAAGAGGTTCCTGTAGAGTACTACAGAAACTTAGGATGCTAATACCTTCCCTAAGTTTAACCAACCCCCGAACCTAAACTCTCTAAACCTTGCATTTGCATTGCATTGCATTGTGGGAATTTCGATCTTTATCCCTTCCTTTGGACAAATCAAAGTTCGGTTGCAAATTGAATTAACGATTCAAACTAATTAATAGTTTGGTATCTGAATTTCACCGCGACAGAAATGACGACTGCACTGGGGAAGCTCTTAGTGGGTTTCCCTATCTTATTATTTTGTTTATTGCTTTATATATCTGCTTACCTGCTTAAATGTTTATTTTCTCTTGTGTTTATTCTTTTGGGATTGTTATCCTTGAGTGGTGAGACAAAGTCCTACACCCGGACTTGAGAGAAATTAAGATAGGATGGTGATATATTCGACGAGGCTTATAGGGAGTGAGTCCCGACTAAGTTAAATCGAGAATCTCGCTCAATTGAGGCCCTATCGAAATAGTACTGTTGAACGAGTAATCGTGAAGACACTCACTATTTTTGACCTTGGAGCCTATGATATTGAGGACCGTAGTTACCTTAACCCAACTTTGGCCTTTATTAGGACGTAGTGCGGGACTATGAGGGAGTACTCCCAAAATAGTGCTACGCGATGCTACACTCAAAAGAAGTTCTCTTGAGAATATTATTAACCCCCGAGTTAGTTGGGAAGTTGACAATATCTGAAAGATGGGCTAATGACTTTGGGAACCTTTTTAGAACCTTGTTCTGCAGGTACAATCAACCGTTAGTCCACAATCTTTGGGAATGGGTATACCTTTGGCTCCATGCTCGTTGCAAACCTAGGGTCCTCCTTGTTTGTTTATCCTTGTGCTTACTTGTGTTTGCTGCATTCATAGAGCATCATATTACATTAAGTTTCATGGGATTCCTAGTTCATTTATAAACATTACAGAAACCAATAGGGATTACAAAAGAAAATATTTTGAAATATTCTTTTAAGAGTCTTAGCTTGGGTGACCTAAGGAAGTTAAAGGCGTCGATTGAAGAATCAATAAATTCAAAAGGACAAGTACAAGAGGCTTCTCTCATCATCAAAGATCAAATGAAGTTCAAAAGACTTTCATTAAATATAGGAAATCCAAGTAAATAAGGGCTTCCTTCCTTATTTTCCAACGAGAGATAGAGGATTTATTTTCCTCTATCAAACTACTCCTTAGAAGACGATCTTGGACAACTTATCTCCAAGAAGATCCAAGTAGAAGAGCAAATCAACAAGCACAATGAAGGATTTCCTTAGGGCTTTATTTAGCTTTTATTTAGCTATTATGTTGGGACTCTTATAAGAATATTCACTTGTAATCCAAATAATTTTACTTGGTAATTCTGTAACATTTATAAGAACTTGAGTTCCATGAAACCTTTCATTTCTGTATTAGCATCTAGCATCTTGCACATGCATGTGTCTCTTCTCCGTTGCATCCTCATCCGTCTTTCTGTCTTTGTCAGTTGACATCTCGGCCATCTGACCAAGCTCGAAGTATTACCGAAAGATAGCAAAGAGAACAAAGATATGGATTCTATGACTGGCTTTAGAACAAGGACTAATCCGTTATTCGATCTACCCTCTGATAATGTTCAACAAGTGGATATTTCTACAGAACCTCAGCCCGTGCAAGATAACTTGGTTGTTCAAGGTGATAAAAGAGCTTCCCAGCCTTTACAGAATGTACCTAATCTTCAGAATGTTCGTACTAAGATGAAGGTGGATGTAATGGAAAAGGAATTTCGTGATTTTAAAGAGCAAGTGAAAGTGATGAAAGGAGGTGATGCATCTGATCTGGATGCCCGTGACTTATGTTTAGTTCCCGGTGTAACTATTCCTCCAAAGTTCAAGATGCCTGACTTTGAAGTGTACAAGGGTACTGTTTGTCCAAATTACCATTTGACAATGTTTTGTAGAAAGATGGCTGCTTATGTTGACTATGATGAATTGATGATTCACTGCTTTCAAGAAAGCTTATCTGGGGCATCCTTGATATGGTACATGAAGCTACAAAGGAATCGAATCCAGTCTTGGAGAAACTTAGCCGATGCTTTCGTAAAGCAATACGATTATAATTTGGACGTAGCTCCAGACAGTGATCAACTAGAAGGAATGAGTAAGAATGATGATGAATCTTTCAGGGAATATGCTCAGCGATGGAAAGAGTTGGCAGCCAAGGTTCGTCCATCACTTCCAGAGAAAGATTTAACCAAGATGTTTCTAAGAACACTGCCAGACTCTTATTATGTTAGGATGGTAGGCGCTGTACCATCAGATTTCTCCAAAATTATAGAATTCAGAGTAAACATCGAGAATGCACTAGTGGAAGAATCCAAGATAATTTGAATAACCAAACTGACGAAGAGATTTTAGTTGATGATTCCCTAGAGAAAGGAAATGTTGATGTTAATGCAATCCTGTCAGATCCAGTTCCAGCACCTCGTCCTCAACATCAGTATGAAGTGACTGCTCAGCGCGAACAACGACTACCTCATAAACGAAGGTTAATTTCCCCAAATCAGCATCAAAATCGACAAGTTCGAAGACGGTTTCAGAATTAGAAGTTACCTCTGAATATTCCGAAAGAAGAAACTCGTTGGTTTGATCTTATCCCGATGACCTACAGTCAACTATGGTCTTATTTCATTCGAAACTCGGTGATGACACCTAGGAAAACTAGAATCATGAAGTCTCATCCACCGTGGTTCAACTCGAACGCCAGCTGTGAATTTCATGATGGAGTGTTGGGGCATTCGATTGAGGAATGCAAAGTTTTTCAAGAGAAAGTCCAAGAAATGATAGATGATGAAGTGTTGACTTTCAAAGGAGAAAGCCCAACCGTGAATGGAATACCGTTACGCTAATATAAGTGAAAACTCCAGAAGATACTAAGAAAGGCTCATAAGCTATTTACTTCGTTTGCTTATGTGTTTTATTTCTTTGATTAAAAGCATATGCATGTAAGAACATGTTACTTTGATTAAGTAATGCAATAAGTGTTTGTCTTGAAGAAACCCATTCGTTTCACTCCTAAAATTTTCTTCATAATTTTATAATGCCAACTTTTACCCAATCTTTTTCACTTTGGTGAAGAATTGGAAGGAGGATGACGAAGTAAAACGCAAGTTCTCTTGATGTATGCTTTTGAATAAAAAACCTACTGATGATGTAAGGCATTCTTTTCAAACCTCCTAAACATCAAAGACATAAGGAAGTCAAATCCTTTCTAACCCTTTTCAACATCATTTTAAGCCTGGGGCAGGAAAATTTTCAATCAGCTCGATTGAACACCTAAAACCTTTCAAAAAGTGAGCATTTTTCAAAAATAGGTGGGTACAAATAAGTTTTGACCCTTATTCCCTTTGTTTTACAAATCGTAAACTCAACCTTTATATAACCTTCAAAAGTCCTTATTGAAGTAAGGTTTGTTTCGAAAGCATACCCAATGAGATAACGTTTCCTGACTCCTATGAGCTATGCTCAATTTGATGGTTGGCTTTATAAAAATTTATATCCTAACTAGTGATTTCAGTCACCAGTTATTGTGATATCTCTTTTCAAAACTTCAAGACAAACGTGTGTTGCGTTAACAGTTTCAAAACTAACATTTCTGACTTACTAACTTTGCTTGATATCTTAGGAAGATTACGTACAGACATCATTGTTGAAGTTTGAAAACTCTGCTAGCTTGGGGCAAGTTATTTCCAAGTGGTTATTCTGTGCAAACTTGACTTCGCCTAAAGAGCTATTTTTGAAGACTCAATTATAATACCGCCAATCAGAGCCAGTTACGTCGAGATTCGGCAAATCTTTCGAAGAGTTTGAAAACAATGGGACGCCATGTTTTTCTGTAAAATCCTCTTGGAATGACTTCTTCTCATTACCATGTAACTTGGGGCATCTAAGAAACGAAGATTATCTTGTCCATATGCAACAACTATCGTTCAAATGGCGACTACCACGCAATCTTCAGTACCATTTTTCAGCAATTTCACTACATTCCTCATGTCCCCGATAAATTTTATTTTTGGTGGTCATGACATTCTTCGATGAAGCTTTTCGATGCAGGATTCCCAGTGATTTGCTTAACTTCACTTCCCCAGTGAAGTGCGTGGGGTCTCAATCCTCAGTGGATCTTTTCCAACTTCACCTTCCTAATGAAGTGGACATATTTCACTCCCCACTGGACCTTATACAGCGTCTACCTTCTCCAGCATGAGTCCCTCCAGCGAGACGGATATTTAATTTATCCATGGCTATCCAGTTATAAGTTTGATTGACTCCTAGTAGATCCTTCCTTCAACAAGACAACCATGATTCATCCTGATAATTCCTTCGATGTAAGATCAAGATATTATATCCCCAAGTGGAATATTCTCCATTCCCCATAAGAAGAAATCTTGAGGCCTTGAAGCAGGAGTGGGATCCCATATTTGGTTCTCCATTTATCCCCAATGGTACTTCTATCTTCGAAGATTGGTCGAGATGCTTATCCCGAGACGCCTCATCTCCGGCTGCCTCTTCCCGTTTGTTTTGTCAGCATAAACATATACATACGCATATAGATAGATGGCATGGCTTGTGCATTTGTTTGCATTCTGTGTGTTCATTTTATTATGTCACCTTGGCTGTAGTTATCCCTAGGTGTTTGGGTGTGTCTTATCCCCCCAATTAGATTTGTCAGCCCTATGCAGAAAAAGCATAATATTTCTGTTTCCCCACGAAGATTGATCCTCGTGGAAGACGGTTATTTCAACATATCCCATTTGAGTTCATACCTCAATGATCAAGTCTTGCTTAACAGTTTCTCTTCAGATATTTCCTGAATTGAACTTCGGTCCTTGGCAATCACATTGTGGACGTCTCCAACTTTTGATTTTGGATTAAGTGTGCATCTATGTTGCACTCAGTTCCCCAAGAAGGATCTTTATAAAGGTGCATTTCTCCAACAGTATTATCAGAACTTCTCAACAATGTACATATGAATTGCAAGCAGCTCTTTATTCGAGCAACTCATTTCAATCAGGTTTTTATCTCCACAAGACAGTTTGTTCATCCCCAGTGATTATCAACTCGGTAAATGTAAAAGCTTACAGAAGTTTCTCTTTATTTGAGAATTCATACAGCTAGGATGCTCTTCAGGAATGACCTCCGCAGCAAGTTCATCACGCAAGTTTACTTCCGTCAAGTGACATTTCCCCGAAGAAGTCAAAGAAGTTTACCACAATAGTCTTTATTTGAGAAGACCTACATTACAGTTCAACTGACCCTCATTTTTTCTGAAGATCCCCGATAAAGCTTTACAACTATAAATTACATCTACAAATTACATCACAGATTACATCAACAAAATTTACAATCTACAGGGTTCTACAACGAACTACAGTCTACAACGACATTTACAATTTACAAAATTTACAACCCCCTGTGAAGATACTCTCACGAGTTTTCATTATTTCGGGAAGAGACTGAGACCAGCTCATAGCATCCAGACTATGACGCTCGGGGAAGTTCTACATCAGAGACTGAGACCAGCTCATAGCATCCAGACTATGACGCTCGGGGAAGTTCTACATCATAGACTGAGACCAACTCATAGCATCCAGACTATGACGCTCAGGGAGGTTCTACATCAGATACTGAGACTAGCTCATGGTTCCCATACCATGATGCTCGGGGAAGTTCTACAACTACAACAACGTTTACAACGACATTTACACCTACATCCACAAAATTTTGACATTTCAGGCAGAGACTGAGACCAGCTCATGGTACCCTTATCATGACGCTCGGGGAAGTTATACAGTTTACTATTTCAAGTTGAGTTCCAAAAGGAAAAGATATACAAGAAAAGAAAGAAAAGAATACAAATAAAACTGAACCATCGACTCAATTCATTTGGATTATTACCAACCACTACATTATGGTAATAAGCTTCTCACCTATTGTATAGGTCACCATACCCTCGGTATATGTGCCATCGTTATACTTTGGAGATCCCCCTATTAGTGGTTGTTTCCCATCCCCGTGGAGTCTCCTTTTGTTGGGCTTGTTCTTCCCATGTGTCGTGTCTAGTTTCTCCCTGTGGCGCCATTTCTCCATAGAACCCTCTGTATTGCATTTTCATATCATTGCATATCATTTGCATTCGGTGGCTTCTTAAGGCCAAAAATTCGTGCAGTGTTTATATTTAAGTCCCTCCTATCTCGTCTAGATGGAGATTTCAATCTCCATATCTCCGAATAGGAGTAACTTAAATAGGGGCATCTGTTGCACCCTAATTTTTGACCATAAGATCTCACCTCTTTGTGCATTTTTTTCTGCATAACGTAGCTAACCGTTTTACCTAGTTCGTGCTTGTTTTGTAGACTTACTGGAGGAAGCTTGGAAGTCATAAGAACGTGGTGTACGTCTCACAAAGTTATGGTTCCTTGCAAGTCTCGTAGAAGTATAGGCACTCAGTGTGGCAGTTTCATAATCGGTACAACTTCAAAGTTTCTCTCTTAGGATGTCTCAAGGCATAATTTGGCCCTATTCGTAAAGGAGGATCATTTAATTGTCCGTTGGAAGAGCAAGGATTTCGTTAACTGGTGCATCATGAATTTGGTAAATTATAATCAAGCGCAGGCAATTGATTTATCACAAGGTCTTAAAGTCAACAAGATATTCTATAAGGGTTTGTTTAAAGTGCTCGGATACTATTCCATATTATTATATCCCGATAAGGTTTCACCGTGAGTTACCGCGAGAGGAGTCTTACCACAAGTGTGGACGAGAGAATTTTGAAGAGCAACTATTCAAGAAAGCAACAAGTCAAGTTCTTCCTTGCCAAACCACAAAATGTTTAGTCAGGTTTTAAAAGGATCTTTTTAAAAAAATATTTAGCTTAAGCTTACAAGTCCCAACCTTCTTTTCAAGACAAAAAATATTTGAGAAGAAACTCATGAAAACTTAACTCATTATTACACAAAAGTTTAATACAAATGAAGGAGTGTTACAGAAGAAGTAAATGTGCAGACTACAACATAGTTATCACAGAATAAGCGAAGTAAATTTAATAGGGGGCTGGAAATGCTGCCAGATCGTCCTTGCAAAGATTACAGCTTGATTGACTTCGAGCCACTACAGGGGACCTCCACTCGATAGCAAGTGATGCGTCTTTGGCCTGAACCACTCTTGGCACCTAGTTCTGATACCGTATATGTCGCTGCCGCCACAAGCTCGCCTGTAAGACACAATTGATAGACAGGATTACCATTAAAGAATAAACAGATAGATTTAAACAACAAGAAACAATAAATAACGATACCCAACACCATTTGCCACCGTCATGTAAAAAGCTCCTACCATTGGGAAAGATCTGACGAACCACCTCCGAATCTTCACCGTACCCGAATTCCTTCAAGCAACCGCAAATGGCAGAGCCATCCAGGTTTTGTTGCTGCAAAACAGTTGAAGAGGTCAGGTTCATGAGGATTTTTTCAGGGACAATCGTTTGATCAAAATAAAATGGTATGACAAAATAAGTGAATACAAGCTTCCCACATAGGATATTACTACTACCGACAGTCCGAATCTGGCCCCGATAGAGGACAATTCAAATTGACTTATGCTGAATGTTTGATGATTTGTTGTTGTTAATGAGTGAGGCCACCAAAGCTTAACCGGTGTATCTTGAATTAATGGCAAGGTGAAGAAAAGATCCTGCATTTTTTTTACACTAAAAATTTATTTCTACCACAACTGAGCAAAGCTTAAAAATCATCAACGTTTTTAAATCAATCCAGAGCATACCGGGACACGTCGAAATAACACACTGGGAGTGCAACCAATCTCTTTGGAGGACAACATCCGAGCGCAACTCCTTGGAGGTCCTTTTCGTCTCACTGTCTCTCCAAACAAAGAATGAACAAATTACTTGAAAGGCAAGTTAGAAAGTGCACTGGCCAATAGCCTTAAACCACCTGCAACAATGTTGATTACTCAAGATGCATCAACAGTACTCAGCAAATCAATACAGTTTTAGAGGAAATTAAGAAAGTATACCTTGCGGGATGTCGGCAGTCGTTATGAGAAGAAGTCAATCCAAAAGCTCTATGGAAGAAGGTCTGCAATCTCTTGGGTTTCTTTTATTTCCATAACATCTTCCATGCTACGACAAAGTATTATCCATGCAGTGGAACTTCCAACCTTGTTAGAACAAAACCAACACCGTCAAAACAGAGCATTTCAAAGAAAATAATTGAGTTCACTTCAAGAATACAAACCAATTTCCTAACGAACATTCACGCTCCTGCAAGACAAATCCATATGTCGCTGCTACACCAATTGAGTAAATTTGAGAGATATGAACAAGTAGAAGCCTGTAAGTTGAAAAGCACAACTCCAAACACAAATCCGGTTCAGACGGAGGAAGAATTTTCACCTGCGTTCCAGGATACAAAGCCATTAGTTGCGCCAAAAGTAGTTGGTAAAAGCTGCTGTTTAAAATCAAAGAATGATAACCACATCTGTCAAAGCAGCATCACAGCACTACGGGAGACTCTTCTTCCTGCGGAAATGGAGGCCTTCCTACGTCTCGAACCACTTTCCATCTAGCATGCTGAATCAAGGGACGACACTCAAACTCCTCAAGGCAAAGCATGACACAATACCCTTGCAGCCACATGAAAATCATGAGATTTGTTTGTTCCTCCCAATTTAAAATTAACATTATAATGGGCACAAGTCATTACCTTTTAAGTGCACGAAACATCCGAAATTCCACGAGAGATTTCTTCCGTTTCTAGAGATGCTAATTTGTTGTCGGTTGGACGCCTTAATGTGCAACGGCATGAAGACCATCTCGCAGCAGCTCTCCAAGCCCCCTCGTCAACACATGAAACAATAAGAGATTTAATTAGCAAATTATAAGAGGAATCTCGTTCAGCTTTATGTAAGCACCATTATTTATGCAGACAACAAGTAACTTGACTATCATCGGAACCAACAACGATACTGAGGACTCTGCAGTCAGTGATGGATATGATGATAAGGAACAAATTATTTCATACTCAAGATTCAAAGTCCGCACAGGTAAATGGCTATCTTGCAGTCGACCAAAGGGCTGTCAACAATTTCACTTGGAGTTTCATTGCCTCGGTCTGAAGATATTAGAAGCCGTGAAGTCTGTTTTGCAAGCCAAAACAGCAGGGCTTGTACGAAAACGTCCAACAAAGGCATCACCTGATACATATGAAACCAAAAGAAGGGAAAGTTAATAATCAATTCCAACCCTGCAGATAATTAGGATCCAATTATTGTGGAAAACACTTCAAGACAAACCGTGTTCAAAACAAGGAATTAAAGGTTACTTGTTTTCTGTTTCAAAATCAAACGACAAAATCGCAAGCAATGAAGATTTCTACAAATAAAAAAGGAAAGAATCGAGAGTGTTACCAAATTCCATAACAACTCTGAACACAATCGTACGAATTTGGAAGTCAATTAAATGTCCAGTTAACAGCTGCAAGCAAATCAGGAACAGAGAATCAACAGCATTTCATCGCATTTATTTCAGCATTTCAAAAAACAACCTATAAAAGATGGAAGAAGATTTTTAGAAAAAGGATATATAGACGATACGAGCACACAGAAACCCAACGGAAAACCACAAAATCAGAATCAAACTCAGAGTGCAAATTCGAAACCCAAGTCCACCCCAAATTCGTAAACCAAAATGATAGGAAAACTTATCTCTTGAGCCCCGCCTCCATTAGCTTCAACGCACATTAAAGCCACCGTCAAGACACCATGAAGCCATCCGCCGGGAACTGCCGCGAGCCATTGACGCTTCTCCGTTTTGGGTAACCATTTCTAATCCATCGGCTGTTTGATCCGTTTTATCGTGCTTTTGCTATTTTGTTTAACAGGTCCGTGAATCATCGAAGAAATGGCGGTGGAGCGTTGGCAGAGAAAGGAATTGCATAAATAGAACAAAGACGAGGGAGATGCAGTGAAAGAAAGGTTCGCGAGTGAAAGTGGAAAGACGGAATCACGGTGGAGGATCGGAGATCAAACGGAGGATTTGGGGAATCTAGGGATTTGAGTGCTTCAGTTTTGTTTTTTTCTCGTTTTTGTTATCTGTTATGAAATCACATACATCACACACATACCATGAGACCACACGACCGCACACACCCTTTATCCTACTTAATCACCCTAATTAACTAATTAATCAGTCTTTTAGTAAATAAATCAACCTTAAGCAACCTCTTTTATAAATTAAACTAATAACCCTTTTAAAATCAACCGCAAATAACCAATTTTCTTAGCTTTAATCTTTTTGCTTTATTTTTAATAAATTTGGTAACCTTCTAAATAAATAATAGTATATCGTTTTTTTTTTGCTTTAAAATTATTTCACACTTAAAACAACTTTTAGGATAAATTATAATAAACCTTTTTTGTTTAATCTAAATTAACTTCTATTTCTTATGATATTATTTAATTAACCCTATTTATTTAAAATCAATCCATATCTAAAACCTTTTTGCTAATAAAACTAAGTTAATATTTTTCTAAAATCAACTTCATCAACTAAACCTTTTATTAAATTATTAAATCCAACCTTTTAAAATCAATCTCACTGATATTCAACTTTTTAAATCAACCTCTCGCTTAAAATCAGTTCATCAATCCAACTCAAACTAATCAACTTCTCGCCTACAAATTAATCATACCCTTAATCAATTAACATCGCATCCAACGCAATCGTGCACACTCACATTCACGACACTTTCACTCTCACACACTTCAGCGCTTTCATGCGTATGTGTATGGCTTTACTTTCTGCCATTTATCTTTCGTAATTTACATTACCGTCATTTACATATTCACATCATTTACATATTCACGCATCACATTCCGTCCAAAGGAAGAATCTATGCATGATCCCAACAATCGTGCGTATGCACGTCATTTGCACCATACTCCCCCATGATCCTTGATCCCATTCAAGTTGATCACTCAGGATAGACCCTACCCTATAGGAAGGACCTTTGTCTCTATCTTTTACAACATAAGAAAACAACAAAACAATCAATTTTTCCAAACACAATAGAGAATAGATGTTAATCATCTTAAATGAGATAGAATCTCCACCCCACAACAATACAATCAAGCCGTAGGGACTTTGCCTTAAGAGAAATAAAGGCATACTCGTCATACAATCCGAGTACTTAAGCCCTTTTCTTAAGACGATGCAAAGACTATTTTCCTACAACTTGTGGTGGTTACATCTCCCTTAACATGAAGACTCATCTCTTCTCCTAAACCCAATCAAAACAACTACCCTAAACCGTAAGAACTTTGACCACAGTCAAAGAGCTCCTCTAACCCTTTAGGGGAACTACAAGTACTCTGATTCCACTCCCGTAAGTATATGTAGGCATAAGATGCGACATCTTATCGAGTATACTTAGAAATAAACCCCTAGGTCTTTAACCTTAAGCAGATAAACACATAGCAATAAACAAACATAAAACAAGAGGTTCCTGTAGAGTACTACAGAAACTTAGGATGCTAATACATTCCCTAAGTTTAACCAACCCCCGAACCTAAACTCTCTAAACCTTGCATTTGCATTGCATTGTGGGAATTTCGATCTTTATCCCTTCCTTTGAACAAATCAAAGTTCGGTTGCAAATTGAATTAACGATTCAAACTAATTAATAGTTTGGTATCCGAATTTCACCGCGACAACAAGCATGTCATCTTATCATGAAGGATCTTCATCTAAGTCTCCTCCCAAATCCTCAAAAGATACACCTTCCTCCACTCAAAAGCCAAAGACCAAGTACCCTCCCCCCACTGCAGAAAATCTTAGGAGTATGCTAAACAAAGAATGCTCTGTATACATGGTCAAAACCATGGGGGAAATTGCTGACGATATCATCAAAAGAGGACTGCCTATTAAGGGCTTCACCATTCCCCTGGCCCGCAGAGACCCCCCTCATGACTCTGAATTTCCATAGGAAGACTCGTATGATGGGAACCAGGACATCTCCCTATCAGATTTGGATAACAGTGACTCCAGTTCCTCCTCTGATGAAGAAGATTGAGCAAAGGGTACTGCTGTTGGTTCTGTCAAAATTAAATTTTCTATGTAATCTGAATTTTCTGTGCAGTTTTGCTGTAATGTAACCTCTAATAACTCTGATGTTACCTATTATGATATACGTTATTTGGATCCTAATTTATGGCTAAAAAGGAGGAGAGAGAGTAATAGAGTACAACAGGTAATAGAGGACAGCAGGTGGAAGAACAAAACAAGGAGAACTAGCTTGAGCACACAAGCACACATGTGCCAATGTGCATATGATATTAGTCTTGCACATTTCTTGCACATTTGCAGGTGTAACTACAGGTGCAACTGATGAAAAGAGTGATGACAGATGATAATGCTGTTAGCAATAAAGTGATATGCATGTCTAGCCTGGATAGGAATGAATGTATGCTAGAACTAGGAGTAAACCTTGTGTGTGCACTTCAGGATGTTATCCTGAAGGTCATAACATCCAGAGCAGACTAGATGTATATGTGTAGAGAGTCTTGTGCAACTCTCAAAGGGGGGTAGCATAGGTATGGGTGACTTCAGAAGGGCATTCTGAATGTTTGGACATCCATAGGTTGGATGCTTGTTTTTGTAACTGCAGGGTGTGCGGGTGAAGTGTTCAAACTGATAAAGCCTGATCAATTGAGGGGGAGAACACCAGAGTGTTACTCAAAGAGATGTGACATCTGTAGTGATAACTACCAGATGATTAACAGAATGAGCTAACAGTGAGAGCTAACTGTGAGGACTCTGAATGGCTTGAGCTAGGAACTAGCTGCATGACTGAACACATCATAAGTCTTCTGCTGTGTGTAAACTCGGATATGTTAACAGGTTGTTTTAGCCAAAAATTTGCCAAAGGGGGAGTTTGTAAGTGCTCTTGATTGGCTATATTTTATGGCAAAACTTTAGAGTGTGCATGTATGTCATACTGATTATTAGGACATACTTAATAATGTGTGTGCAGGGTAAGTTAACTATAAGTTAACTTAGTTAAGCTGAATGTCATACATAATGTTATAACATTGAATGTATGACATCCAGCGGGTGAGGTTGTTTTTTTGGTATCTCTAATCTAGGAACCAGAACAAATGCTCAAGCTGGATATCAGGAGAATTTCTAAAAGAACCCTGAATTAAGTGGCAAGTTTGCAGCTCGTGGAGAATAGGTTTGATATGGATAAAACCTAATTAATGCACCAAGGCCCAAGAGGACTGATAACTATAAAAATCAGAAGATGCAATCCTGAACAAGGTGACTTGAAGACAGAAGGAAAAAGAGTGCAGATTGCAGAGTCCTGTGTTAGTGAAGAAGGCTAGTCTTCACGTGTGAATTCTGTCTAGGAATACTTGTAATCCAAGCAATTGTCTGGTGGATGATTTGCATTGGATAGGTAGATTCTAGGTCGTGTCTCACTCAAAGCTTTGAAGCAAGAGTGTGTGTGTTCCTTGATCAAAGTTGTGAAGCAAGATCAAGGTGTGTATGAAGTGTCTCTTCATATTGTTTTCTATAATTGTTTAAAATCACTGTTGTGTGATTGAGGGGGAGTGAGTGGGTATACTCAGGTCTAGAGTGTCTCTAGGTTGAAGTGTCATTGGGTAGAGATTAAGTGAGGAGTGTAAACTGGAGGTTTAACTCTGAATTGATTCTACTAATAGTGAATTTCCTCCCTGGCTTGGTTGCCCCTAGATGTAAGTGTTGTTGACACTGAACTGGGTAAACAATTGCTGTGTGATTGACTGCTTTTATTATTGCTGAGTATTAGCTGTTAAGTAGCAGATGTCATAGCGGATGTTATAACTTTGGGAATGACATCTGTTGCACCCCAAAATTTGACCAACCGGGTCTCGTATTTGGTCCTATGTTTCGACGCATAATCGCATTCGCATCTGCATATTGCATACAGGGCATTGTTTCATTTTGGTTTGATTTTATCAGGGATCGCAGCTCTCGTCTCGTGTTTCGGGTGTTTTTTATCAGTTCGGTGCTTATTTTGTCCCTCTGGGAATTATTGTGATTTTTCTGGATTTTATTAGCATTTTTTTAGGGTTTAAATAGTTTTTAAATCATTTTTAGGGTTTAAATAGTTTTTAAATCATTTTTAGGGTTTTAAATAGATTTTAAATTCATTTTTAGGATTTAATAGGATTTTAAATAGATTTTAATATTTTTAAATAATATAAAATAGTTTTGTTAATAGAAATTAATTGTTTTTAATTTTAGATATAGAATTAATAGATTTTCTTTTATAGAAATTGAATAGAATTTAATAGTATAGAATTTAATATGGTTTTTTCATAGATAAATAGATTTTTCATTTTATTTTCTGTTATAGATTTTAATAGAATAATATAGTTTTATAGAAATTTAATCAATTTTAGAGATTTAGTTTAATCTTCAGATTAGTGGGTTTATTAGTTTAGTTAATTAGCTTTTTGTAATATTGTTTTTCAGTTTTTTTTTTGAGTTTTGGAGCCCATTTCGTGTGGGCTTTATTCATTTTCGCAAGCCCAGAATTGTCCCAAGAGTCCAGAATGATCCAGCTAATTCCAGCAAGTGCTAGAACCTTCCAGAAGGTGCCAGCGAATCCCAGTCTTATAAAGCCAGAAGCCACGTGTTGGCCGAGGCTGGCCCCACGCGTTTCATCCCACGCATGCCACCTCACGCCATGCATTCACGCCACTCTGCCACGATCTCAGCACGCCACGCCAAGCCAGTACGTGGCAATCATGCAGCAAGCTCCTCCACCATCGCCACCATGCGTCACGCTCTGAGGGCTCCCCTGTTGCATGGCCGGCGGCCATGCAGCCGCCGCGCCTGAATCACTCCGGCCACCACCAATCCCAGAAACAGCCACCTGCATCTTCATCCTCCCTCATCTTCCTCCGATCATCCTCCTAATCAACCTTCATCTTCCTCCCTGACCTTCAACAACCTCCAAACGCCCAGAAACCACCGCCGTTTCCAGAATCCGGCCACCGTCGTCCTCTCCAAAAACTCATCGGAAACGATGAACATTCATCGTCAAGCTTCAACTACATTCATATGATTCCCAGATCCCGTTCAAGATCGTCAAGAAGATCCACGGGTGTTCTTCGTTTCCCAGAAGTGGATCCATGAACTCCATCAAATGTTCACGTGACTTTCCTTCCAGATCGTCTTCAAAACCACCAGAAACCTCCATCATTTCCTCCGATTCACCACCATCGAACAACAGATCATCAACAAGAACGCCTCAACATTCATCATCATTTTTTTAGAAGATCTTCATCACTTCAGGAACGCGTCTCCAGAAGAACTTCTTCAAGCATCATCATGTGTTCAACCAGATCTTCATAGAGCTTCATCAAGAATCCCAGAAATCCAGTTTTCCAGAAGAACTCCGATCGAACATGCAAGATCTTCTTCTCCTTTGAATCCTCAGCAACAACGCTCAACACGCTCCCAGATTTTCAACCGCGTCCAAATCGTCTTCATCTGGATCCACGAAGAACACGAGTTAACCTTCAGATCTCCAGGTGCTTCGAAGATCATGGTGTTTGAGAGGGAGATCAAGAGAGGTTAGGGAGGAAGACTGAACAGGAGGAGGAAGAATAAAGAGAGACGAGGGAGTTTGAGAGAGACGGCGAAGGGAGGCTTGGGCGGCGGCGGCGCCGTGAGGAAGATAATTCTAGGGTTTCAGATGAGAATGATAGAAAGAGAGGAAGGAGAAAGGAGGATTGGGCCAGGCCCAATCAATTTTTGGTCAATCCCTCCCTCACGTTTTTGGCTGAAGGAAGTGGGCTTGGGCCCAATGCTGGCAACGCCCCAGATTACTCACACACCCCCCCAGCTTCAGTTTTTTTTTTCCTTTTTTTCCTGAGCTAAGGATATGGGCTGGGCCCAAACAGTGCAGTTTTTTTATTTTATTTTTCTATTAACACCCCTGTAATCCAGTTACACCCCCCAGCCCCTTTTATTTTCTTTCTTCTTTTTATTTTTTACTTGTTACACAAAAAAGAAAAAGAAGTGAAAAATATTTGGAAAAGAAAAGAAGAAAAATAGAAAAAGAAATATATTTGAAATAAAAGAAAAAAGAATATAGAAAAAGAAATAGAAAAAAGAGTGAAGAGAAATATTTGTGAGAAAAGAAATAAGAAAAGAAAAGGAGAAAAATATTGTGAAAAAAAAAATAGAGAAATATTGTGAGGAAAAATAGAGAAAAATATGTTGAAAAGGGAAGAAGAAAAAGAAAAAATATTAAAGTGCCGATTTAATATTTTGAAAGTTCATTTGCTTTTAGGGATATTTTCATAGACTTTATTTTACGACTTTTAGGATAGCTTAGAAGCCCATTTGTTAGGGGGCTATTTTCACTCGATTTTTTAGGATAGAATAGGATAGCGTTTCCTAGGAGATTATTTTCAGTATCCACTCATTGTAACCATTTTTTAGAATATCAATAAAACGAGATTTGAGCTGTGGTCCCGTAGTAGCCGAACTACAGCTGCTCTGATTCTTCGTACCAGACGAAGATATGTAGGCATAGGATGCGATATCCTAGCGAGCACACTAACAACTGACTTTGTTGTTCTCTCGCGGCTGTGCGATCGAGACTTTCCCGCTGACGACTAATTGATACCCTTTTTCTCTCTTGCCCGAGTGCATTTGAGACCAAGCCATAGTTTTGACCATAGGTTCCCGACCCTGTGAAACCAGTTGTTTTTTCTCACTGCTGTGTGAGAATGTTTGTTTAGCCGTAGTTAGTCTGAACTACGTAAAGCTCTGATCTTCCATCCAGTGGAAGTACGTAGGCACAAGACGCGAGGTCTTGGCGAGCCAATTTTCCCCGTAGTCCCGAACTACGTTGACTCTGACTTTCTCTCTTGAGAATACGTAGGCATAGAGTGCGACGCTCTATCGAGTCAATTCCCTTCCGTTTAGATTTAGCAGCCGTAGATAGATTGTTTTGCATCCAGTAGACAACCCAAGCAAGCGTGGATCCCGTCGAGTACGACGGACGTGAGGGGTGCTAATACCTTCCCCTTGCGTAACCGACTCCCGAACCCAGGCTATGGTTGCGATGACCATACCTTTTCCCCGTTTTTTGCGAGGTTTACTTCGAGCGTTTCCTTTCCCGCTCTGAGGGATAAATAACGCACGGTGGCGACTCTTCTGTCAGCCGGCGCCGATTTTCGCAGTAGCGACAGCTGGCGACTCTGCTGGGGATCCAACGTCCCCTGGCTGCTAAGGACTGCGATAGTTCTTATGCATGTGGGATCCAACGTCCCCTTAAGAGAGTCAATCCTAGCGCTTGTTTTTGGGCTTATTTATTATCTGTTGCTGTTGGGGTGTTACGGGTGTTCTATGATATTGAGAGATAAGCCGGACCTGGGCTTGGAGTGCACCTTAGACTTAGAGTAGAGATTAGTGGGGGCGTACCGGCTTTGCTTGTACTAGTGTCCCGCGAAATCTACACTCGGACGAGGTTCTTCTGGTTGACTTCTTTTTCTACCCTTTGGGTCGAGGGGGTTGTTTGGTCAGTTGGATTGTCGACTCCGGGAACCGATCATTGGGAAGTTAGCTAAGTGAGGCCTCTTCAGGACTCGATGATGCCACTCCTTCTGGGAATCGTATCGTCAGTTCTGAAAGTCTGTGACGCTGACGACCGCATAGGATGCCGTACCTTGTCAGATATAGGTCCACACCTGTGAGTGGGGGGTTTTTTGTGCAGGAAACTTGACTTCCAACCTACCCGTTATTCTGGTCTTCTTTTCAGAGAACGTCTCCGTCAGCAGCGCAGCAGTATTCAGATTTTGTGTGGGGGCTGTGGTCCCATTGTTTGCTGCATTTTGCATATCATATGCATATCAGTGTTGCATTGCATATCATCCTCCAGCTAGCCAGAGTTCTGATCCAGCCTTTGTTTCCTGAAGGTGATTACCCGGAGTTTGGATTGAGCAGCTGTTGATTGTCAGAAGACCTACCTAGGGGTTGAGTAGATTTGAGCAGAATCAAGTGTCGAAGTCAGCTGAAAATTATTGGTAGCCATGTCTGAAGGCAATTTCCAGTCTCCTAACACCTTGACAGGGTTCACTATGGCGTCCAACCCTCTGTACGATTCCATGGAAGATTCCCCGCAAGTGAACAACGTTGCTGCAGACCAAGTTGTACAGCCTTCTGTTGAGAACCGAGATCGACATGAGCAGTTTGTTGCCCAGAATGAGCGTCCTCCTCCTGTCAACAATCAAGGTGTTGCTTTCCCTGTGATGAATTACCGAAGAGATATTCCAGCAGCTGGGATGGTAGATCCAAGAGCCCTTGACGATGGTAGAAGACTCCGAGTGTTGGAAGAGCAAATGAAAGCTTTGAAAGCCAAAGATGCTGTCAACCTGGATGCTGTAGGCATGTGTTTGGTTCCTGACCTGGTGTTGCCTTACAAGTTCAAAGTGCCGAAATTTGAGAAGTACACGGGAGATAGCTGTCCAAAGCTGCATTTGATGATGTTCTGTCGAAGAATGACTGCGTTTGCGCGAGATGATAAGTTGATGATCCATTGCTTTCAAGATAGTCTGACTGGGGCATCTTTGAGGTGGTATATGCAGTTAGAGAGGAATCAGATTCAGTCATGGATGGATTTAGCCAGAGCTTTTCTGAAGCAGTATGATTACAACCTAGACATTGCTCCTTATCGCATGCATTTGCAAGAGTTGTCTCAAGAGATCAATGAACCGATCAGGAAGTATGCTCAGAGATGGAGAGAATTTGCTGCTAGAGTGCGTCCCCCGCTGTTAGACCAAGAGCTGGCAAGCATGTTTGTGGATTCCCTACAATATCCGTACTTCAAAAGATTGCTCGGAATTCCGGCAAGTTTCTCTGACGTGGTAGCATTAGGAGAACGCCTTGAGTACTCCATAAGAATGGGGAAAATTCAGATTACTTCATATGATCAAGCTGGTGAAACTGAATACCCTTGTGACTATCAGAGTGAAGAAGAAGTTGTGATCAACTCAGTCATGCCAAAGGTTGAATATCCTCGAAGCGAATCAGTGAATTTTGTTGGTTCATCATCTTATCAGAGATCAGTACCTCCCGTGGCTTGTTATACTGAACAGACAGCCGTGCCTGGGGCACTCTATCAGGAATCTTATGTCGCTTCCATTGCAAATCAGCGAACTCGTGGCCGAGGTTATCAGAATCAGCGTCAGAATCAGAACAGACCTCGCAACAACTTGGAACGAAGGAAAGCTCCTTTTCACCCAGTGCCGATGCCGTATAGCCAGTTGCTACCATCTTTGATCCAGAGTTCTTTGGTGGAACCTAAAGCTCTTAAGCCAGTTCCAGAACCGTACCCTCCTGGGTACAATCCCCACGTTCAGTGTGGTTATCATGGTGGCTCTCCGGGGCATTCGACGGAAGATTGTAAAGCATTTCAGGCGAAGGTACAGCAGTTGATTGATCAGGATCGCATTTCCTTTCGAGAAGGATTTCTGTTTGTTCATCCCTAACCGCTCAGCTGTCTAAGCTCGTAGATTCAGAGGGTCTATTCCCCAGCAGAAGCCAGTGGTTCAGACAGGCAGGCGCCTCAGCAGTGGCAGTTCTAAAGCTTTTACGTATCATTTGCATTTGTAGTTTCTTTTTCTGTTAGTTACTACCTGCTTTAAAACATTGTATGTTTCGAATGGTGATAATAATAAAGTGACTATGCATTTTTCTGAATTAATCATGTCGCTGTCGCTCATTTATTGCATTGCACTGACATTTGCATTTTATTCACTCCACTTTTTCGCTGTGACTAGCAAAGTTAGGAGGGAGGATGATGAAACTGAAACTCATAACCAATGATTGTGTGCTTTCAGATAAGACCGTACCGATGACGTACAAGGCATTGTTTCAAATCCCCCAAACACTGGAGATATAAGGAGTTAGTCCCTTGTTAACCACTTCGAGCCGAGAAGTAGAAGTTTTCGGACTTTTAAACCCTCACATCTTAACCCGGGGCAGGGTAGTTGTCAGTTAGCTTGACCGAGCGTTCAAGTCTTACAGAGGAGTGTTGTCTTTCGAGGACCAATCAGTTTATACCTTTCAAAAGGTCAAACCTCACCAATCAGGAGTGAGACAGTTACAATCCTTTCGGAGCAATCAAGACAACCAGTGTCGCACGACTTCGTTCCAAAAGAAAGAAAGAAAGAAAGCCCGCTAAGTAAAAAGATGAGAAAGCTAATACTTAGGCAAAAATTAGGGCATCCCGCTGGACTTCAAAAAGAAATCGAAAAAATCGAAAAGAACTCAAAATGAGTCAGTCCAGGCAAAAATTAGGGAATCAAAAGAATGAAAAAGAGGGATTAAAAAGAAAATTTTCCCCAGCAAATCACAAAGTCGTGTACACAGACACCAAAGCGAAGAAGGAGTAGCTATCACTCTGGAAGAAAAGCTTGTGAACTCCTTAACTGTAGGTTCTTACCATTCAACATATCTCTCGAAGAGGCGAGTGCTTGTGCCAGGTTAACTGAACCTTAGGATCGGAGATCATCACGTAGAAGGGGTGGGTACAAATCAAAATTTGAGCCAAATATCCTTTGTTTCACGAACCGTGAACCCGACCACGATACAACCCTTAAAAGACCTAATTGAGGTAGGGTTAGTCTGAAGCGCATTACGATAAGGTTGAGTAACCTGACTCCTTCTTGACTTGCTAGTCACATCCTTGTTGTATTTTCACTGACCATGTAAGCACTGCGTTTGAACTTTGGTTCATTCGTCACTCTCAATCATATGCATGTAAATGAGTGACAGCTCAAATTTTTTCAAAATCTGCATGAGCACTGCATTAAAATTACCATTCGTGAACAGACGATTCTAATTGCAGGTTAGTAGTTGGCATGAAAGAAATTCCACCAGGGAGTAATCGAATAGGACTGAGTAATCCAGCAGTCTGAACCAGAATGGTGTATGTTGTGAAGCCTTGTGAATCAGGGGCATTATCTTCCGGTAAGTTCGGAATCAGTCAGTCTGAGGACAAGTCCTGAAGCTTCAGTTGAGCAGGGGGCAGTTTATTTGAGAAGTAGTTGATCAGAAGTGAGTCTTCTCGAGAGCCAATCAGGGGCAATTATGCAGAGCGCTGAGATTTGAAAGCAAATGCTTCCAATGGATAATCAGATCGGGTTGAGTCGCTAGAACGCTCATTCAGGGGCAAGTCATCGCAGAGAATGTTGAAATCAACTGGGTTGTTAGGTGTTTAATTGGAGATTGAATTCTTTTGTCGTGCAGATGTCGGGGCAAGTATTCTCGAAGTATTCTCGTAGCAAGTTGTTCGGAGCAGGTATTCCCAAGAGTTAGATTGGGGCAAGGTGCATTGTACTGGGGCAAGTTGTGCAAGCCAGTCTTTTATCCCCCAGCTGAGTGTACCAGGGGCAAGTCATTCAAACCCGCTTGTTTATCCCCAGCCAGAGTTGAGTATCGGGGAATCATGTCAATACCCTTATCGAAAACCTTTCAAATAAGAAGATCTTGTTGTCGTTGGATCATTATCCTGCAGTTTAAACCTGTTGCGTGTCAGTAACCAGTCATTTCCAAAGTCCAGTTCTCGCCTGGCAAATCAGTAACCAGTTCTCGTCTGGCCCACCCTTCCGTAAGCATCAGTTCCCGTCCTGGTGCAGTTTATCGTAAGCATCAGTTCCCGTCCTGGTGCAGTTTATTGTAAGCATCAGTTCCCGTCCTGGTGCAGTTTATTGTAAGCAGCAGTTCCCGTCCTGGTGCAGTTCATTGGTAACCCATTCTCGTTCGGTCACCGTTTCTTCAAGTGTTATGCCAGTTCTCGCCTGGTGTACGTTAGCTTTCAGCCAGTTCTCGCCTGGTTGTCTATACCTCAGCTTGTTGTCCAGTCAGCCCGTCTGGTTCAAAAACACAAAAATCAATTTTCCTAACCCATTTTCCTATCAGTTCTCGCCTGGTAGTCTACCTTTGAATGCTAGTTCTCGTCTAGTATTTTCCACATCTTTCACTGTGTACATAATCCATGTTTATTCTAAACCAGAAAAACAAAAAAAAACCTAAAAGAGATCTGACACAATATTTCCCAATGACTCGCATGTCGTCATGTTCCCCGATACGAAGCTCGACGGATGCCAGCGCTTCGAGTAATGTTTGAATTCCTTGTGGATGTTGTTAAATCAGAATTGCCACTCTTCAGCAGATGAAAGTTGCTTATTATCCCCGGAAGAGTCGAGATTGTCTTTACCCCGTATCAGAGTAGGATCAGGAGTATCTTCAGCAGATTAAGATTGATATCCTTGATAGTAGGAGCATTTCCAGCAATGTGCTGCGCGTAATCAACCTCAGTTTGGGTCAATCCCCGCAGAGCGCAATCAGTTGCCAATGGTTTGAAGAAAGCATCCCCGAGCAGAGTTCTCTTTCTTTCCCCAGTGAGGTCGCCAAGCAGGGTTGCCTTTTCATTTCTCCAGCAGGGCAGTTATCCCCAGCGGATTTGATTTCTCGTTTCCAACATTTATTTTGCTGAGGTGATTCTGTGGCTTCAGTTCATCCCCAGTAGAGTTAACGTTTCCTTCGGCATTTATTTTGCCAAGTGGTTTTCAGACCTGGTGTTCTCTGGCAGCTCGAGCCTGCATTAGCATTTGCATATATAGTCATAGCATTTATACAAGCATATAGCATATCCATGCCGTCTGGGCCTCGCATTTTCAAACAAAACGCATAGCATTTACATGTCGTATAGGACATTGCATCATTTCAAGCATACGCATGTCGAAACATAGACCAAGATGGTTACCTATTGGATTTCGAATTTGTTCACCTGCAGAGTTGTTTGGTTCAGCTTCTCGTCTTCCCCAGCGGAGTGATTCTTCATTTGGTTGTTACATCAGCATCGGAAAAAACAACAACAACAACAACAACAACAAAGATTGACATATATCAGACTTCTGAAGCTGCCCCCTTCGTCAAAATAGGTGCCAGGCAGTGCCATTCAGAATTCCCCCAGGAGAATTGTCCTCAAGTTCGCAGTGAACTGTGAGTTGACCAGATTTGATCCCATGAGAGAGATGGGAATCAAGGTGTTTGCTTTACGAAGCATTATTTCAATACTTGTGGCGTCACACAGGTGTTGGAAAGGAGAAGAAAATGTTATCAGAAAATTGACCAGTTGTTGCCGTGACAACCAAACTTCAGTTTATTGGAAGCTATTCCTCAAGCAGCTTTGATGTATATTCTTGCGGTTGGCAAATTTCAGGGTTCCATTTGTATTCAACCGTCATCTACCTTGAATGTTTGAAGGCTGAGCGCTCTTCACCCACTCAGGTCGAAGCCGCTTGAATAGGGGCAGCTGTTGCACCCCAAAATTTGACCAACCGGGTCTCGTATTTGGTCCTATGTTTCGACGCATAATCGCATTCGCATCTGCATATTGCATACAGGGCATTGTTTCATTTTGGTTTGATTTTATCAGGGATCGCAGCTCTCGTCTCGTGTTTCGGGTGTTTTTTATCAGTTCGGTGCTTATTTTGTCCCTCTGGGAATTATTGTGATTTTTCTGGATTTTATTAGCATTTTTTTAGGGTTTAAATAGTTTTTAAATCATTTTTAGGGTTTAAATAGTTTTTAAATCATTTTTAGGGTTTTAAATAGATTTTAAATTCATTTTTAGGATTTAATAGGATTTTAAATAGATTTTAATATTTTTAAATAATATAAAATAGTTTTGTTAATAGAAATTAATTGTTTTTAATTTTAGATATAGAATTAATAGATTTTCTTTTATAGAAATTGAATAGAATTTAATAGTATAGAATTTAATATGGTTTTTTCATAGATAAATAGATTTTTCATTTTATTTTCTGTTATAGATTTTAATAGAATAATATAGTTTTATAGAAATTTAATCAATTTTAGAGATTTAGTTTAATCTTCAGATTAGTGGGTTTATTAGTTTAGTTAATTAGCTTTTTGTAATATTGTTTTTCAGTTTTTTTTTTGAGTTTTGGAGCCCATTTCGTGTGGGCTTTATTCATTTTCGCAAGCCCAGAATTGTCCCAAGAGTCCAGAATGATCCAGCTAATTCCAGCAAGTGCTAGAACCTTCCAGAAGGTGCCAGCGAATCCCAGTCTTATAAAGCCAGAAGCCACGTGTTGGCCGAGGCTGGCCCCACGCGTTTCATCCCACGCATGCCACCTCACGCCATGCATTCACGCCACTCTGCCACGATCTCAGCACGCCACGCCAAGCCAGTACGTGGCAATCATGCAGCAAGCTCCTCCACCATCGCCACCACGCGTCACGCTCTGAGGGCTCCCCTGTTGCATGGCCGGCGGCCATGCAGCCGCCGCGCCTGAATCACTCCGGCCACCACCAATCCCAGAAACAGCCACCTGCATCTTCATCCTCCCTCATCTTCCTCCGATCATCCTCCTAATCAACCTTCATCTTCCTCCCTGACCTTCAACAACCTCCAAACGCCCAGAAACCACCGCCGTTTCCAGAATCCGGCCACCGTCGTCCTCTCCAAAAACTCATCGGAAACGATGAACATTCATCGTCAAGCTTCAACTACATTCATATGATTCCCAGATCCCGTTCAAGATCGTCAAGAAGATCCACGGGTGTTCTTCGTTTCCCAGAAGTGGATCCATGAACTCCATCAAATGTTCACGTGACTTTCCTTCCAGATCGTCTTCAAAACCACCAGAAACCTCCATCATTTCCTCCGATTCACCACCATCGAACAACAGATCATCAACAAGAACGCCTCAACATTCATCATCATTTTTTTTAGAAGATCTTCATCACTTCAGGAACGCGTCTCCAGAAGAACTTCTTCAAGCATCATCATGTGTTCAACCAGATCTTCATAGAGCTTCATCAAGAATCCCAGAAATCCAGTTTTCCAGAAGAACTCCGATCGAACATGCAAGATCTTCTTCTCCTTTGAATCCTCAGCAACAACGCTCAACACGCTCCCAGATTTTCAACCGCGTCCAAATCGTCTTCATCTGGATCCACGAAGAACACGAGTTAACCTTCAGATCTCCAGGTGCTTCGAAGATCATGGTGTTTGAGAGGGAGATCAAGAGAGGTTAGGGAGGAAGACTGAACAGGAGGAGGAAGAATAAAGAGAGACGAGGGAGTTTGAGAGAGACGGCGAAGGGAGGCTTGGGCGGCGGCGGCGCCGTGAGGAAGATAATTCTAGGGTTTCAGATGAGAATGATAGAAAGAGAGGAAGGAGAAAGGAGGATTGGGCCAGGCCCAATCAATTTTTGGTCAATCCCTCCCTCACGTTTTTGGCTGAAGGAAGTGGGCTTGGGCCCAATGCTGGCAACGCCCCAGATTACTCACACCCCCCCCAGCTTCAGTTTTTTTTTTCCTTTTTTTCCTGAGCTAAGGATATGGGCTGGGCCCAAACAGTGCAGTTTTTTTATTTTATTTTTCTATTAACACCCCTGTAATCCAGTTACACCCCCCAGCCCCTTTTATTTTCTTTCTTCTTTTTATTTTTTACTTGTTACACAAAAAAGAAAAAGAAGTGAAAAATATTTGGAAAAGAAAAGAAGAAAAATAGAAAAAGAAATATATTTGAAATAAAAGAAAAAAGAATATAGAAAAAGAAATAGAAAAAAGAGTGAAGAGAAATATTTGTGAGAAAAGAAATAAGAAAAGAAAAGGAGAAAAATATTGTGAAAAAAAATAGAGAAATATTGTGAGGAAAAATAGAGAAAAATATGTTGAAAAGGGAAGAAGAAAAAGAAAAAATATTAAAGTGCCGATTTAATATTTTGAAAGTTCATTTGCTTTTAGGGATATTTTCATAGACTTTATTTTACGACTTTTAGGATAGCTTAGAAGCCCATTTGTTAGGGGGCTATTTTCACTCGATTTTTTAGGATAGAATAGGATAGCGTTTCCTAGGAGATTATTTTCAGTATCCACTCATTGTAACCATTTTTTAGAATATCAATAAAACGAGATTTGAGTTGTGGTCCCGTAGTAGCCGAACTACAGCTGCTCTGATTCTTCGTACCAGACGAAGATATGTAGGCATAGGATGCGATATCCTAGCGAGCACACTAACAACTGACTTTGTTGTTCTCTCGCGGCTGTGCGATCGAGACTTTCCCGCTGACGACTAATTGATACCCTTTTTCTCTCTTGCCCGAGTGCATTTGAGACCAAGCCATAGTTTTGACCATAGGTTCCCGACCCTGTGAAACCAGTTGTTTTTTCTCACTGCTGTGTGAGAATGTTTGTTTAGCCGTAGTTAGTCTGAACTACGTAAAGCTCTGATCTTCCATCCAGTGGAAGTACGTAGGCACAAGACGCGAGGTCTTGGCGAGCCAATTTTCCCCGTAGTCCCGAACTACGTTGACTCTGACTTTCTCTCTTGAGAATACGTAGGCATAGAGTGCGACGCTCTATCGAGTCAATTCCCTTCCGTTTAGATTTAGCAGCCGCAGATAGATTGTTTTGCATCCAGTAGACAACCCAAGCAAGCGTGGATCCCGTCGAGTACGACGGACGTGAGGGGTGCTAATACCTTCCCCTTGCGTAACCGACTCCCGAACCCAGGCTATGGTTGCGATGACCATACCTTTTCCCCGTTTTTTGCGAGGTTTACTTCGAGCGTTTCCTTTCCCGCTCTGAGGGATAAATAACGCACGGTGGCGACTCTTCTGTCAGCCGGCGCCGATTTTCGCAGTAGCGACAACATCCATCGTGTGCTTGCCAGAATTTTCAGAAGGTATTTGCCTCTATGGGAGGAGCAACAATACTATTATGTGGCTCATCCTGCAAAGGGATGGCATAATATTTAAGAGGTCGATTATGAGGTTCTTCAGCTATAGGTATTGGTAATTTTAGAAAGGGAATTTCAGATGGTGGAAGGTTATACTTAATTCGGAATTCGTTAATTTGGCATCTTAAATTAATAAAACGCTCAATATCGACAATTGGTTGCTCAAGCTTTTCATCTTTAGAGCGAGTGTTTGGCATACAATCGACGACTTATAATAGAGAAATAGTTGCCTTAGTCTATACTACGCAACACTAAAGTTATGATATTGACTTAATTGGTCCCCAGCAACGACGCCAAAAACTTGATCTTTATTTAGTATGTCTAAATGCTTCATGACTGCAAGTGCACAGTCTGATCGTGTAGTTTTAAAGATTATCGAACCCAAAGGACCAAGAATTGATTTACCGCTAGCTAATGCTACTACATAAATCTAAGGCTAATGGATTTCTAAATTTGGGATGCGAGTAAGAAAATAAGTCCAGAATGAAAATTAAATTAAATCAAGATAATGCGAAATATCGGTATATAATCCTATTAATCATCGGTGGTTCAGTAATTCGCGGGCGTTTAGTTTAAAAGGAAAAATTGTTATTCTATAGAAAATACGCATTTAAAAGACCTTATCTCATAATCTCGTGTTTATTGACTTAGACTATACTCTCAAATCAGAATGAAGGCTCTCACTCTCTCATTTGTATTTAAAAACACTTTTTGAAAATAAGCAGATCCTAATTAACCCTAAAGCACTCTCGTTGTATTTAAGACTAATGTTCAGTTTCAGCTATCCAATTAAGACCTCAAACTCTCACTTTATTGATATTAACCTTCGTTACATTTTTACTCTCATAACAAAAGTTATTAAGTTATTAAAAGAAACTGGGACCAGAAGAATTAGATCTGTTAAATTTACGTCACGATTTACTTAACCCCCTCTGACCGATCGTAATTACACACCAATACTAAGAGGTTTAGCCAGACATGGCTTTCATGTTATTACTAAATGTAATCTTAATGCTAAACAGAAAACAAAAGGGATGCATAAAAAATAACAATAACAATAAAAGCAGATAAATGGAACCTCGCAATTAGAAGAACAGAAATCTCTCGGATTTGATTATGGAGGCTGACTTGCAATTCAGTACAAAAATTACAACCCTTAAAACAATCCTAACACTATCTGGAAATTGTTTATCAGTATAAAAAACAATTGCCTTACAATATTCTCTCTTAAAAATGATAACAAAACTAAAAACAAAATGCTGAAAAAATAATACGAAACAAAAAATCCTAAGTGCCCTCTTTTTCCAAAATTGTATTTGGCTTTTATAGTTGTTAATGGGCGACGGTTACCCAAGATTTCTGGCTGAAATGAGGAGTGAAGCTCGGAGAATATGCAGGCAGGAAGTGGAGAAAATATAGGGAGGAAGTGACAAACGCCACTTCCCTTTCTTTTAGGAGTGGCAGTTGCCACTCTTCCTACTTCCTAGGAGTAGAACTCGCCACTCCCTCTCTTCCTTAGAAGGTGGCAGGCGCCACACTTCTTGTTCTTGGCATGGTGGCAGGCGCCGCACCCAAGTGGCAAGTTCCACTTGCTGTGTGGTGGCCTCACCTTTTTTTCTTCTTCTTTCCTTTCTCTTTCTTTCTTCTTCTTTTCTTCATTTCTTTCTTCTTTTATTTCTTTAATCCATATTTTTGATAACCTACAAAATACAAGAAAACAAATGCGTAATCAAAGATAAATCAGATAAAACAAAAATAAACACAGACAAAATTTGTTGCACCCCAAATTTTGACCCCTTAGATTCTCATTATCATTTTAGGAGCATACTCATAAATTGTCTAACCCTAACCCGGTGCAAGTTTGTCTTTGTCAAGTTACAGATGAATCAGGATTTTGTACAGTCAAATCGAAGCTTCAGGGTTTGTGATCAATCAAAGTTTTAGGCTAATTCAATCATGAAACAAGATCAAGGATGTTATATGATATCAATTGAGTACCCAATTTGAGGTTGTTACCCCAGAATCAAAAATAGTGTATTTCAGGGTACCCGATTAGGGTTTTTGACCAGTAAAAGTCAACTGTAGTTTGAATTTGATGTTAGAAGGTGTTTAAATGGTGGGATCATGATCCATGAAGTTCATATATCTTAATAAAGATCATTCAAGAAGTTTCAAATTCTCAGGAGGTCCAGAGTGTCAACAGACGACTCGGTAGTCACCGATCGATCGTACGGTTGACCGAAAAGTCAACTCTTCAAATTTAAGGAATTAGACTTCAAAGTTTGAATCAAAAATGATCCTTATGAAATATTGCACTTGCCTATCAATTTTCATGACCATTGGATCAAGGATGAAGAAGTAATCGAAAAATCGGGAAATTAGGGTTTTGAAAGGGGCTAAACCATAACTCCTTAACCACACATCCAAATGAAGTGGTTCAAAGCTCATTTGAAAGCTCTTGACAAATCCTACAAAAGTCCCTAAGTGGTACATGATCAGAAAATGCATATATTTGGAGTTATGATCAAATTCATTTTGAGAAAGGAAAAAGACTTCAAAAATTTTCACTTTCAAGCTCATTTTTTAGCAACTTTGAGAGGTCTTTTGGCCAAGTTCCTTTGATAATTTGAAACTCATGAAAATATGAATGTTTTAGAGCTATTTGAGAGCTTTCTAAAAAGTACTAGAACATCTCAAAAGGGTTTGTGAGCTGAGAGTTATGGATTTGGCAAGTTGGTGTTTTCACACTTGAGTCCCACATTGACAAACTTTCAAAAATCATTCCTTTGATCAATTGGGCCAATCTCAGATTTTGAATCATGTTTTATCTTATATGTAGAGATTTTGTAGCATGGAAATACAATGAAAATGCAGAAGGTGTGGAATTAGCCAAGCTTGCAAGTGGGCTTGCAAGTGGCTTTACAACTTGCACTTAAAGTGAAAATGGCAAGAATGAGGTGTAAAGGCAAATCTGAACCAGCCATCAACCTATGCATTCTAGCCTGCATTTAGCCACTTAAAACTCATCATGAAGCTTGACTTTAGAGATTACCTATCAGCCAAGGAAACCTCTTTGTGGAGGTTTGATCCAAAAGGCAAATCTTTCCTTCATATGAAGGAAATGTCCAAATCTGCCCCTCCATATATTTACCTATAAATAGAGGCCCTCATCACTTCATTAGATACACAATATCTACTCTAAAAAACCAGAGAAAGCTCAAGCCTTTGCTCTTGCACACTTTGCTTCAAAATCACAAAATCACATTTTCACCAAAAACCACCAAAATCTGTCTTGGTACAATTGCTGCCAAAATCATTTCTCTACACTCAAAATCCCCAAAACTCATCCACACAATCTATAAATATGACATAGAAGGTGTCAAAGACCTTAGACCATTCAAAAACCTCACCATTCAAAAAGTCAACTTCCATACCAAGTTACTTTGACCAAAAGCCACAAAATCTGTCAAAACTTGTTCTAGGCATTTGCTTGATGTTCTAGTCACTCAAACACCTCCCATATATCATTTCTCAATTGTCTAAAGTGTTAAGGATCATTGGTGGAGTTTATTTCTCCAACTGTCTTGAAGTTTGCATCCTTGCTTCAAAAAGAAGAAATCTCCAAAGTTAGGTGCATTTGAAGTTTTCTCTGGGTTTCTTATTGATCAAACCTGCTCAACACAGTCTACTAGAGGTATGTAAACACTCCATCTTTGCCTTACACCATAATTTCATGTTTTGGCATTTTGAGTTCATCATGTGTATGTCTTGTATCAAATTCTGTCATGAACATGCCAGCTGTGCTCTCAGGCCTAGAGGTGGTTAAAGTTGTGCTCAAATTCATCCAACATCATGTATCCAATATGTTTGTGAAGTTAACTTGATCAATATTGCTTAAAATGTTCAACTGCACTTTTTCATGTTTGCATCAAAAATGACCAATTTACAACTCAAACCCCCATTTTTCATGACAGTCATCTCTTAGCCCCAAATTGTGTTTGAACTCATTCAATATCATGTATGTGTGGTATGTATATGGTTGGTTCAATCTAAAAATGTTTGGAATTGAATTTGAACATCTTCATGCATTTCACAACCTAAATTTGCAAATAGAAAACTATTTTTTATAACAGTCCATGTTGAACCAATCTTGGTGTTTAAAATCATTCATTAACATGTATGCAAGATGTATATGTGGTCTATTTGGTGTAAAGATGCCTAGAATTAAGTTTGAACATCCTACTGTTTTTGCCAAGAACACCAACATGCAATTTGAAAGTCATTTTTGTGTCAAGCTGTTTTGAACCATTTTTATTTGCTTAAACTTATTTGTTTACATGTATATAAGATGTGTATATGATGTATGTAATCCAAATGTGCATTAAACCTGGTTTGAACTTTTTCATGCTTCATCAAAGATACCAAAGAGCAGTTGGATACCATTTCTCACCACAGACCTTATTGAGCTCTTTTTTTGTGTTTGAACTCATTTAACAACATATATGTGAACTGTTTGAGTGATTGGTTTGATCAAAATATGCCTAAAACATAAATTGAGTTTTCTCATGCATAACCAAAACACCAAAGTGCATTTTGAAGGTCATATTTTGCCACAGACAGTTATGAGCTGATTTTTGAACATGAACACATTCATTGGCATGTATTTAATGTGTATAAGTGATTAGTTTGATCAATATGTACCTGGAATTTGAAATGCCTCACAGCCTGCATACCACACTTGTCAATCTTGCAACTTGTACATCATCTTTTATCTCAGACTATTTTGATCCATAAATGTTGTTTAGATTCACTCATTATCATTTATGTGGTGTGTGTACATGATTACATTGATTGAAAATTGGCTAGTATATGAACTCCATCTCAAAATGCATTTTCAAACATCCAAATGTAAGTGCTATCGGGTTTTAAAATGGGGAAGGAATCTCAAAAATCTAAAAATGCCATCTTGTTCCTTGTGAAATTCCACATGATTTAGACTAAAATTTCACCCAAATCCATGGAAAATTGAAGAAGTTGTGACCAAAATGCAAAACTGGTTTGGTGTGTGTTTGGTTTGCCCAACTTGCCTAGAAAATACGCCCTATATGTTTATGGGGTGGAATTTGTACTTGGATGTACAGCCACCCCAGTGGTAAGCAACTTGTCACTTAAGCGCCTATTACCTTGCAAGCATGGGTTCGACCCCTGAGGAGGGCAACCTTTTTACCAATTTTTGCCATTTTTCAACCAAACTCCAAAAAATTCATATCTCTCTCATTTTTTTAATCATTTTTCACCCATTCTTTTTGAATTGTGTTTGTTTTTATGTCTACTTTTATGTCATATTTTTAAATTCAATGTTTGCCTAAATTTTCATCCCTTTTGGCTATGTGCAAGTTAAGTGCGTTTTGTGATCGCTTTCGCGTATGCAGATGAATTTCTCTCTTGTTACACTTGTGAATATCATGATATTTGCTTACCCTAATTCCTTAATGATAGTCAACATGCTAGGATTTTATTTGTGATTGTTACCATGTTTATTTTGTCCCTGAGGAATGCAGTTAAACTCAATCTGTCGTCACATTTCCTGCTTGTTCATTTGCTTTGATTGTCATCAATGCATATTTATTTTTATCATTTCACATGCTCATTTAATGGTTGTCACCATGAATGTATCTTTATCATGTTGTTACTTTGCTTATTGTTTTCTTTTCCCCAAGTGATGAAGCTTGTTAAGCTCTCATTCCAGTTGCCTCCCCTCTCTCTTTCCAAAGGAAAAGTCTTTTCATTGAATCTATGTCATGAATAGCTCATTCACCTTTCTCTTGACTTTGTTAAGTCACTTAAACCTTAGTTTAGAAGCCATTAGACTTTGCTTTAAGTCTAAAAAACCCACCTGTACTAGGAGTGTTCTTCAACTAGAACCCTAGGATAAAGTTTGTCAACTCTATGTAAGAATCATCGTCATGATTTCTTACTTCCCCTTTTGAGTGTTATAATTTAGATTAGGGAGTTTTGTCAAACTCCACACAAACATTGTCATGTTTGTTCCCCCTTGAACCTTGATCATAATCAAGTGTTCTTCATCCCCTGTGAGGTGAACTACAATTGCTCTGATTCTATCCTAGTTAGGATACGTAGGCAGAAGATGCGATGTCTTTGCGAGCAAACTTAGAAAACCATCTAGGTCTTTACCTATTCCTTATCCTAACCCCAAACCATAGCACATTTCACAAACTTAGCAAGCAATCAAACAAAAGGTTCCTGTAGAGTACTACAGATGCTTAGGGTGCTAACACCTTCCCTAGGTATAACCAACCCCGATCCCCGAATCTCTTAGCATTGTCGTTACATCGCGAAAAAGGTTTTTCTTTCTTTAGACCTTTCCTTTGGATAAAATAAAGTTCGGTTGTAAATTAATTAAGATTCAAGTTAATTTAACAGCTTGATATCCAATTTTCACCGCAACAAAATTCCTGTAAGTCAAGTCAAATATCCGATAGAATTTCACGTTATCAGCTGGTGGCGAGGATTCAGAAGCTTGAGCAGGATTGCTTAAGGGCTGTCAAAGTCATCTATGAGAGCGCCGTGGAGAAGCTCAAGATAGTGAACCCCGAGGTTGCTCTCGTTACTGAAGGGACGGAGCCCTATCACCAGCTATGAAAGCCCAGAGACCTAGAAGAGAGAGCGGGAGGGGCAGAAGACCTTTTAGGATTTGTTTCGGTATTTTCGGGCCTGCGTGCCCGTGTTGATTTCTATGGCCTGCGCGCCTATTTTCATTTTATGGTGTAATCTTTTTGGGCTAACGTGCCTTTTATGTAACTATGTACAATGGGCTCTGCTCTCTTTCTTTGAATGTATCTTTTGATATTTTCTACTGTGTGTACTTGTATGTTTATTTTCTATGTATGAATGTTCTATTTGTTTACTTGCTCGACATTCGGCATAACTGACTGTGTGAGGAACTAGTCGGGTGGTCGAAGATGGTACCCAACCGATTAGGGGTTAAGGTTCTTGGCAAAGGCCCTTCCCCAGGCGTGAACCTCCCATCGCGAGCTGGGTGTTCTGCCCTACTGGTACGGTAGCAGTGGAGCTCGATCGAGGGATCCCCGATGGAGCAAGGGTTGCACCCGCACACGCAAAGGGATGACTCTTATCTTTTTTATCATAAACTTTTTAGGAGTCATGGTGGCACCATGTCGCGCCCCTGTGTCGCGACGCCGATGGGTCGCGGACAATGTTTAATTGTAATACTGTTTAAGCTTTTATGCATTCCATGGTCGAGCAAGTTTGTTTCCTTGTAGGTTTTTGAGGTAGTAGGCCTCGTTGCCCGTCTTGTCTCGGACGCGATATGGGCCTTCCCAGTTTGCGGTGAGCTTGCCTTCGTGCAGGTCTTTTTGGTTTCTTCGCAGGACCAGGCTGCCCGTTTGGAACTCACACCTGATGACTTTGCTTCCGTGGCGCAATGTTATCCTTTGTTTCAGGGAAGCTTCTCGTAGGGACGCTCCCAACCTGATCTCATCGACCAGTTCGAGTTTTTCCCTGAGTGCCTCGTCGTTTGCCTCCTCGGGAAGAGGTAATTTGAATCTCCTGGAGGGCTCTCTTATCTCGACAAAGATCACTGCTTCTGTTCTGTAGGTCAGCCGGAATGGGGTTTCTTTGGTCGTGGAGTGCAGAGTGGTCCTGTAAGCCAAGAGGATGTTGTGCAGCTCCTCGACCCATCCTTTCTTGGAGTCTCACCGTCTACATTTTAGCCCGTGCAGAATCACCATGTTCGCTGATTTTGCCTGCCCGTTCGTCTGCGGGTGTTCGACCGACGTGAAGTGTTGTTTCATTCCCAGTCTGGCGACAAAGTCCTGGAAGTTCTTATCGGTGAATTGCGTCCCGTTGTCGGGGACGATGGCCTGGGGCACGCCGAACTGGGAAAGTATGTTTCGCTTGTAGAGTCGTAGTATGTTTTGAGCCATGATTTTGGCTAAAGCTTCGACTTCTATCCACTTGGTGAAGTAATCCACGCCAAATATCAAATATTTTTTCTGATAGGACCTGATGGTGAAGAGTTTGAGGATGTCCATTCCCCATCTGGAAAATGGCCACATCGATGAAAGCGTTTGCAACTCGTTAGGAAGGGCGAGGTGCATGTCCCTGTGCCATTGGCATCTATCGCACTTCTTGACATGTTCTTTGGCATCTTGCTACATGGTGGGCCAACAATACCCTGCTTGTAATGCCTTGTGTTGCGGTGAAAATTGGATATCAAGCTATTAAATTAACTTGAACCTTAATTCTTTTACAACCGAACTTTATTTTATCCAAAGGAAAGGTCTAAAGAAAGAAAAAACCTTTTCGCGACGTAACGACAACGCTTAAGAGATTCGGGGATCGGGGGATAGTTATACCTAGGGAAGGTGTTAGCACCCTAAATATCTGTAGTACTCTACAGGAACCTTTTGTTTGATTTCTTTCTAAGTGTGAAATATGTACTATGGATTTGGGAAAAGATATGAGTTGAAACCTAAGGTTATATACATTAAGTTTGCTCGCAAAGACGTCGCATCCTCTGCATACGTATCCTAACTAGGATAGAATCAGAGCAATCATAGTTCGCCTCACAAGGGATAAAGAACACTTGATTATGATCAAGGTTCACGGGGGAACAAACATGACAATGTTTGTGTGGAGTTTGACAAAACTCCCTAATCTAAGTTGTAATATTCAAAAGGGGAAGTAAGAAATCATGACGATGATTCTTACACAGAGTTGACAAACTCTTTCCTAGGGTTCTAGTTGAAGAACACTCCTAGTACAGGTGGGTCTTTTAGACTTAAAGCAAATTCTAAGGGTTTCTAATCTAGGGTTAAAGTGACTTAACAAAGTCAAGAGAGGGATAAGGGATGTATCCATGACATGAGGGTCAAATGGACAGACTTTTCCTTTGGAAGTAGACAGGGGAGGCAACTGGATGAGAGCTAACAAGCTTCATCACTTGGGGAAAGAAAACAACAAGAAAATTAACAACATGATAAAGGCATATTCATGGTGACAACCATTAAATAACATGTGGAATGATAAAGATGAAGGTGCATTGATAACAATCAAAACAGATGAATTAACAGGAACTGTGACGACAGATCGAGTTCAATTACATTCAACAGAGGGAACATGGTAACAACCAAAAATAAAATCCTAGAATGTTAACTAACACATAAGGATATGAATATAAGCAAGTATCACAAACAAATTTATGTATAACCAAAGAAAAATTCATCTGCACATGCGTAAACGAACGTAAAAAGCACTTAACTTGCATGAAGTCAAAAAAGATGAAAAATTTGTCAAACATGAAAATAAAAAATATGACATGAAAGTACACATCAAGATGAACACAATGAAAAAATAACGGGTGAAAAAAGATTAAAATTGAGAGAGATATGGATTTTTTAAAATGGAGTGAAAAATGCCAAAAAATAACAAAAGAGTTGCCCTCCTCAGGGGTCGAACTCAGGTACAAGGCATGCAAGGCGTTTTTGGCATAATGGTCTTACCACTGGGGTGGCTATACATCCGTTTGTAAAAGCCACCCCTTTAATTAATAAGGGTAAAAAGCTAAATGTCTTGGGCCAAAAATAACACATGAAAAGTGATTTACGTTTTCTACCGTAACTTTCTCGTTTCTCAACCAAACGCAACAAAATTTATATGTATCTTAACTAGAAAAACATGAGGAACATGATGGTGTGATTATTTTTCTGAGGTTCTTCCTCCATTTTAAAATTCGATGGCAGGTGTCTTTTGAAACTTAAAATGCATTTTGCTATGAACAACTTAATCCAACCATTTTTAATCCAAACCAAGTATACACACAGTTCTCATAAATGGTAAAGAATGATTCCAACACTTAATCCAAGCTCAATGCAAACAAATTATGAAAGTGACATATCAAATGGCAATGTCCTTGGAAAAGTGCACTTTGAAGTGAATGACTTGTTTCAAACCTTTTTCAATCCAAACCAAAGCTACACACAACTCACATAGATGATGATGAATGATTCTAAGTCCAAAAGGAGGTGCAAGGCAAACAGTTTGTGAAAATGATATGTCCAGTTGTAATTTTCTTAGAAAAATGCACTTTGAAATGAGTAGCTCATGGCATCTAGTTTTGGATCAAGAAAATCATGTTCACACAACATATATATGAATGCAAAGCTTTTCCACATGAATTTGATGCAATACCAGTCTGATATGGAAAATTGGCATAATGGTTGCAAGACGAGTTTTGATGTGAACATGAGAAATGTGCAAACTAATCTTTTATGCAAAATAGACAAAAGTAAGCACTCATACCCTTTTCAAATATGAAATCAAACATGTTCAAGTAGAAAAAACCAACTTTCCACAGTCTATGCTCAAAATGATTTTTCAACATGTTTTGATCTCTTTGACAGCACTGTTGAAACAACAAGAAAAATGCAACTACCATAATGGTTTGAAAATGATTTTCTTATGTCTAAAGCATGGTGATGATGTTAATATTTCAAAGCTCAAATGGTTAAAAACATAACATAAGAGAAGGATACCAAGGTTGGTGTATGGCTACTAGCAGACTATGTTCAATTTCAAAGAGGTGTAATATGCAGCAAAAATGCAAGAATCATGATTTAAATCTACCCCTGCCCCATGTGTTTCACATAATAAACATCATTAACAACAAAATGGAAAATTGATGAAACAGATTGAACAACAGTTAAGGTCATCAAAACAAACCAACTGATACAGCTAACTGAAAAAAACACAAACTCAGGTCAGCCCCTATATGATCCTCCACAACAGCTATTGATGCAAACAAATTGACAGCCAACATCACCCAAAACACTTGACAGTCCCAAGACCAAGGACACCTCCAACATAAACCAACAGAATTCTACCTTAAACATCACAGCAGTCCACAAATTAATTCAAATGAAAGCTCAGCCACAACTTGGTATCAGCCTCAGACCACAAATTAAAGTAACATACTCACAGCTATGCCAAATCAAAATCCAAACCTTCAAGTGACAGTCTGCGTTGATATCTCACACAAAGGAAAATCCCCTCATGCACATGCTTGCAGCATGATGAGGTCACAAGCCAAAACACCAAGAGCCTTAACATCTAATCTCATCTTAGCACAACACACACAAAACAAGGTACTCTGACAGCAAAAGGTTTTTGGTACTGTTCAGTGCCCAAAGGTAAACAAAGGATGTGAATTGTAATGATTATGTAGTTCTTTCTACAGTCTTGCCCTTAAACCAAATACAAGCCACTCTTAAGCCAGTCCTAACAGTCACTCTTAAGGCACACTAATGCAATGAGAAAAGGAACAAAAGGGAAGGCTTCAATGACAGTAAACTTGTTAGCAGCCACAACCAAACTGGATGATAACAGCTGATGTGGGAGACCTCAATCTCCAACACAATCACTAGAAAAAGAACCAAGCTGCCCTAACCCTGTCAAACTCCAACCTATCAGTTAAAACTTAACTGCATGTTGTCTCATGTTAATACTGCAGTTTGGCTTAATTCAATCCTTCTTTCAATTCCAAACAAGCTTGATCAATCAAACAAATTTAGTAGATGCCAACCTCATCATTCATCAATGTAGAACTGACCAGCTCATGTCCTCCCAAAACAAAGGCCTGTTGTGCTTCCAAGATTTTTCCAAAACAAGATGACTAAATGCCAACAGCCCCCCTCCACTTCATACTGCTATATGCTAATAATCAATAAAAATTCACAAACTTGAAACCAAGTCCTTTGTCATGGTGTAAGGTTTAGACAAGATTAAACATGTTAGTCATAAAAGATGCAACAAACAACAAAACTCACACCAACAGAAATCAAAACATAGCATTACAACCACACTTTCTAGCAAGATGAAACATGGTCCAACAATTCACCCCAAAACTGTTTTTGACAGTATGCCAAACAAACTTCCACATACCAATAGTAAATCTTGGCAAGAACAAGTTCAACACACATGATAATACTCATACCAATCTCAATATTCATAAAAAAACAAACGTCATGAAAATCATTGAAATTCGAAGCTCAAATTTCTCACCAATGCTAAAAAATGTCAAAGTATGGAAAATGATGCAAGAGGCAACGTGTACAAGCTACATACCTCTTGTAGACCTTGTGGAGCAAACTAAAACAATCAAGAAACCCAGAGAACTTCAATCTACCTTTTTGCCTTGAGTCTTTTCTTCACTTTGAAGTAATATGCAAATATGATGACAATTGGAGAAATAGGTCTCACCAATGAATTCTAACACTTTGGACAGTTGAAAAACAATAAATAAGAGGTGTTAGGATGATTAAAACACTAGGCAAGTGCTTAGAACAAGATTTGGTAGAATTTGTAGCTTTTGGTCAAAGTAACTTGGTGATGAAGTTGACTGTTTGATTGGTGAAGTTTTTGGATGGTTTAATGGTTTAGACACCTTCTATACCATATTTAGGGATTGCATGGATGATTGTTGGGGTGTTTTAGTATAGAGAAATAGTTTTGGCAGCCCTAGTAGCAAGGAGTGGAAACATCAAGGAGTGGAAACAACAAGGATTCTCAATTTCTATGGTTTTTAGAAGGTTGTTCATGATGAAAATGAGATGAGGGAGGTCTCTATTTATAGGAAAAGGAGTGAGGGGGCAGATTTGAAGATTTCTTCACTTTGAAGAAAGGTTTTTCACTTTTTGGAGCAAACCTCTACAAGAGGGTTTCCTTGGCTGCAAGGCAGGCCTCAATAGTCAAGAACAATGATGGTTTAGTGTGGCTAATTGCAGGCTAGAAGCATAGCTTGAGGGCTGGTTCAGAATTTGTTTTACACCCCATGCTTCACTTTTTCACTTTTGGTGCAAGTTGCAAACCAACTTGCAAGGTAATTTGCAAAGCTTGGAGAATTCATCCCCTCTGCATATTTTTCATATTTTCAGGCTTCAAACTCTCTACATATCAGGGTCAATAATATCCAAGGGCTGATATTGGTCCTCTTGATGAAAGAAGGAGTTTTTTGAATTTTGACAATGTGGGACTAAAGTGAAAAATTACCAACTTGCCATGACCATAACTTTCAGCTCACAAATCCTTTTGAGATGTTCTAGTACTTTTTAGAAAGCCCTCAAATAGCTCTAAAACATTCATGTTTTCATGAGTTTCAATTTCCCAAAGGAACTGGGCCAAAAAGCCTTCCAAAGTTGCTAAAAAAATGAACTTAAAAGTGAAATTTCTCCAAGTCTTTATCCTCTCTAGAAATGAATTTGATCATAACTCCAAATCTATGCATTTTATGAGCATGGACCACTTAGGGACTTTTGTAGGACTTGTCAAGAGCTTCCAAATGAGCTTTGAACCAACTCAATTGGATGTGTGGTTAAGGAGTTATGGTTTATCCCCTTTCAAAACCCTAATTTCCCGATTTTTCGATTACTCCTTCATTCTTGATCCAATGGTCATGAAAATTGATATGAAAGTCCAATATGACATAAGGAACAACTTTGTTCCACAACTTGAATTCCAATTCCTAAAATTTGGAGAGTTGACTTTTCGGTCAACCGTACGATCGATCGATGATTACCGAGTCGCCTGTTGCCATTCTAGGCCTCATGAGACTTTGAAACTTCTTGGATGAACTTTATTAAGCTATATTAACTTCATGGATCATAATCTCACCATTAAAACACCTTCCAACATCAAAGTCAAACTACAGTTGACTTTTACTAGTCAAAAACCCTAATCGGGTGCCCTGAGATACAATGTTCTGAATTTTGGGGTAACAACCTCACATTGGCTTCTCAATTGACATTATATAATACCCTTGACCTTGTTTCCTATTTGAATGAGCCCAAAACATTGACTAATCACAAACCCTGAAGTTCCGATTTTGACTGCACGAAACCCTGATTCATCTGCAATTTGACAAAGACAGACTTGCACTGGGTTAAGGTTAGAAAATTCATGAGTATGCTCCTAAAATGATAATGAGAATCTAAGGGGTCAAAATTTGGGGTGCAACACCTTGCAGGAGAGTTCTCTTCTTCCTAGGTGTTGGGCTTTGATCCCTTCGTGGATCTCTTAGAGCATTCCTGACACCTAGGATTCGTCGACGCACTTAAGGAGGGGAATGAAGAATCCCCTTCTGTATAGTTTATCTTTGACCAGGACGTAAGAACATTCCCGACGCCTAACTACACTTGCTTCTTTAGGATTGTCGGGAAGGCTCCCCATACAAAGGTACGTATACATCGGGGTCATCCAGAAGTCGATATCGCCGATGGCGTTTACCTCGGTTGGTGTTGCGTCCCTCTTGATACTGGGGAAACAGAGGACCTCCTGGATCACGGATTTATTCCCACCCTTCCTCTTCGTGTTGGCTAGTTTGGACAAGACGCCTGCTCGGGTATTATGTTCGCGCAAGATGTGTTTTACCTCCATGGATCGAAGCATTTTATTTTATTTTTTACCAAGGAAAGATACTCGACAATGTTATCGTTCTTGGCTTGATACTCCCCTCACACCTGGGAGGCCACGAGATGGGAATTTGTAAAAATCTTCCCCTCTTTGGCACCCATATCTTTGGCCAGACGTAGGCCCATGAGAAATGCTTCGTATTCGACCTAATTGTTAGACGTTGGGAACGCTAAAGTAAGGGAGACTTCTATCAAGATACCTTCCTTGTTTTCTAAGATAATTCCCACTCCACTTCCCGTCGAGCTGGAGGCGCCATTGACGAAGATGGTTCATTTGCGAGCCCTAGGTGTCGGGGAGTCTGCGGAAGTCATTTCAGCGAAAAATTCGGCCAGGACTTGGGCTTTAAGGGCCTTTATTCTTTCGTATTGGATGTCGAATTTGAATAGTTCGAGCGACCATCTGAGCATTCATCCTGAAATATCTGGCCATCAGAGCAATTGTTTAACGGGCTGGTCAGATCTGACTACAACCATGTAGGCCAGGAAGTAATGTCACAACCTCCTGGTCGCGTTTATGAGGGCCAGGGAGACCTTCTCGATCTGCTGGTACCTGAGCTCAGGGCCTTGGAGAGCTTTGCTTGTGAAGTATATTGGTTTCTGCCCTTCCGGCGTTTTGCAAATCAACGTCGCGTTGGCGGCCTCCATGGCGACGACGAGATACAAGTATAAGGTTTCCCCGACTTCCAGTCTTGATAGTAGCGGTGGCTCCGAGAGGACCTGTTTGAGGTGGCGAAGAGCCTGCTCGCGTTCCCCAGTCCATTCAAACGTGACTTCCTTGTGTAATAGTTTAAAAAAGAGGAGGGCGTGATGTGCGGATTTGACGATGAATCGTAACAAGGATGCGAGCATCCCATTTAGTGACTGGATGAACCTCTTTGTGTTCGGTGTGGAAAACTCAAAGAAGGCTCAACATTCATCCGGGTTGGCTTATATTCCTTGTTCTGTTAGGTAGAAATCGAGGAACTCGCCTGCTCGCACACCGAAGGTGCACTTGTCGGGGTTGAACCTCATCTTGGACTTCCTCACTGTTTTGAAAACTTTCCTGAGATGAGCGGTATGGTCGACCTTGTCTCGTGACTTCACGATCATGTACTCCATGTAGACTTCGAGCATGCCACAAATTTCTCCTTGGAAAACTCTGCTCATCATCCTTTGATAGGTTGCACCAACGTTCTTCAGGCTTAAAGGAATTATGTTGTAGTAGTAGTTGCCCGACTCGGTCATGAAGGTCGTATGCTACTTGTCGGGATTCGCCATGGGGATTTGATTGTATCCTGAGTATGCGTCCATGAATGATAGAAGTTTGAAACCTGCAAAATTGTCAACGAGTTTTTCGATGTTAGGAAACGGGTAGGCATCTTTGGGACACGCCTGGTTGAGATCAATATAGGCAATGCAAATTCTCCATTTTCCATTATTTTTCTTAACAAGTACAACATTGGATATCTAGGTTGCGTACCAGGCTTCCGAAATAAAATTTGCCTCTAGGAGGTCTTTTACAGCTTTTTCAGCAGCCTCCGCTTTCTTGGGAGAATGCCTACGCCTATGTTGAACTATGGCCCTAACGGCCAGATCTATGGAGAGGCGGTGGCACGCCATGTCAAGTTGGAGCCTAGGCATCTTGGCAGCGCTCCATGCAAAGAGGTCTGCATTCTCCCATAGGCAGGCCTTGAGCTGTTTCCTTGCTAGGTAGAGCAGGCCCATACCGATCTTCACGCCTCTTTCGAGGTTATCTCCTAGCATGATGAGCTCGAAGTCTCCGACCAGGATGGGGTGTGTTGGATGGGGAAGCTACCCGTTGTTCGCTGGAGGCGTGTCCTCGGGGTCTTTGCCTTGTCCCTGTGTGCCAGAGAAACGGCTGTCGAGGTCGACAGAGTTGACGTGCGGGAGTGTTATACCCCAAAATTTGACCAACCATTTCTTGTACTTGGCTTATGTTTCATTTTATTTTTCGCATTTTTGCATATCATAACATTTGTTCTTGAGGAAGGGGATCAAGGTTTTTTCTGTGGCACAGGGTTCCCTTGTAGTACAAGAGTCTAAACAACGAGCATTAGGGGCTTCGGCATTTATTTTGCCCAACGATCGAGCGGTCGATTTTATTTTTATTTTGCAAGATAATTTTCAGCTCACGAGACAAGACTCAGGTCATCTCTGGAATTCTCACAGTTATGATATTCAAGGGCAAGTTTCAGAGGCTTAACGAGATGTAGAACGGGTGAAATATGCAAGAAAACGAGCAATTGTGCAAGTTCCCTCCTAAAGGCGCCAAAATTCAAAATTTTAAGGCGTTAACCAATTAACCAAAATGGTTAACCGGTTAACCATAACAATTTTTGCCCTGTACGTGATTTTTCAATAGGTTCCACTTTTGGGGTCCATTTTGATCACTTGTGAATTTGATTTTACACCAGAAGAAGTATCTAGAATCATTCTAAATTTTGATTAACTTTCAAAATCAATTCAAATTTCCTCCAATTCTCCATTCCTAATTCCATTCCAATTTTCATAACCACACTCCAAACCACATTTTGATCCCAAACCTAGATCATATTTAAATGAATTTGCTCAAACCTCAAAGAAGAATCCACACAATTACATTTCATTTTCAGAATTCACTCTCACTCTTGAATTTTTCTCTCAACTTTTTCACTCTTAAAACCTCCATTAGAGCTCTCGCTTGAGTTCTTTGATACTTCATTCGAATCATTGAAATCTAGAGCTAAACCTCCATCCTTCATCTCCATTATCTTCAATTCACCATTCAATTTTCGTTTGGATTTGAATATGAATTTGGAAGCTAATTTGGAAGTGCTTATTTGGATCATTTTTGCTTGATTTTGCTTGATCTTCATTTCTACAATAAGAAAGCTCTTGGATCTTGAAGAATCCCTGGGTTTTTTGCTTGGATCTACTCATTTCAAGGGAATCAATACTGACCAAAGCAAATCTCCGCTTTGTAGGTTGGTAGTTCTAGATCCGATTCTGTTTTGAGCTTATTTACATAATCACAATGTAGATCTTCAAGATTTGCTTGATATTGTTGATTTTGGATCTATGTGATTTGTGATCTCATTACTTGAATGTGTTTACATATTGTTTGATCACTGACTTTTGGTGTTAAATTCGTGCATAATTGATTACATGATCATTTGGATGATTGCACATTGGATTAATTGCTAAAAGTGCTTTTGGATTGCTGTTTTTCTGCTTCTGGTGCAGTGTTAATCGATTAACCAGTTGCAATACAAACTAGTTAATCGGTTAACCAGTGCAAATTCCAAACTTTTTTAAGTGGTTAACCGGTTAACCAATAGTGTTAACCGATTAACACTTAACCATAATACCATATTTGGTTATTTTCAAGCATGTTTTGATTGCTTCTCACATACAATCTTCATGGATTGATATGTTGCATTTGTGTGGGCTGTTTTGGGCATGTTTCACTGTTCTTGATTGTTTAATCTTGATTCTTCGACACGTGATGTGCAGTTTATGCTTGAATGCATATTTTCTGGATGTTGTTCAAGTGATGAGTGTTTGTTTTCTTTGCTTGAGTTTAAAGAATTGTTTGGTTGAGATGTGCTTGTGGTGGTGGCTGCCCCACACTTTTTTCCTCCCACTCTTCTTTGATGATTGATGTTAATGGTTGTAGGAGCTTTCTTATCCCATTTCATCTCATCCTTCTTGTTGCATATTTTGTGTTTCCATCTCTTATTTCATTTCTTTTCATTTGTGATTGAATTGCTAGGTGTTTACTTGGTCTTTTGCCATGATCCCTTAGGATTCCTAGTCCCTATTTTTTAAGATGGGAGTAGGAGAGACATTAGGTGTTCAATCCAAGCAGGCTAACATTAGGATAGGTTTCCCCTTTTAATCCCAACTTTAGGACTATATTGCACGATAACATTAGCGTTGATTAGTTTCCCCTTAGAGTTTGTGTCTTCTCTTCTCATCTCATAACATCTTAAGACACTTAATAAATGTAAGTGCTCTTGATTGAATGCATTTTATGGCAAAACACTAGAGCATGTATGTATGCCATGACTGATGTTAGTGCATACATAATATGGTCTGTGCAAGGTAAGTTGACTTAGCTAAAAGCAAGTTAAGCTGGATGTCATACCCAATGTTATGACTTGGGTCGTATGACATCAAGCGCAAGTTTGTTTTTCTGGTAGCTATAAACACGGAAATAGAATAGGAGCTCAAGCTGGATATCAGAAGACTTTCTAGAAGCCCTAGGCGAACTAAAATATCTCTAAACTAAGTGGCAAGCGTGCGGATCATTGAAAATAGGTTTATATGAATAAAACCTAATTTATGCACCAAGGCCCAAAAGGACTGACAACTGCTATAAATATCAGAAGAAGCAATCCTGAACAGCAGCTCTTGACAGAAGAAAAGAGAGTGCAGATTGCAGAGTCCTTGTGAGTGAAGAAGGCTAGTCTTCACGTGTGAATTGAGTCTTAGGAATACTTGTACTCCAAGCAATTGTCTGTTGGATGATTGCATTGGTTAGGTAGATTCTAAGCTGTGTCTCACTCAAAGCTATGAAGCAAGAGTGTGTGTACCTTGATCAAAGCTATGAAGTAAGATCAAGGTGTGTATGAAGTGTCTCTTCATATTATTTTTGAAACTATAATTGTATATCACTGTGGTGTGATTGAGGGGGAGTGAGTGGGAATACTCAGGTCTAGAGTGTCTCTAGGTTGAAGTGTCATTGGGTAGAGATTAAGTGAGGAGTGTAAACTGGAGGTTTAACTCTAAATTAATTCTGCTGATAGTGAATTTCCTCCCTGGCTTGGTAGCCCCTAGATGTAGGTGTTGTTGACACTGAACTGGGTGAACAATTGTTGTGTTATTTACTGCTTTATTATTACTGATTATTAGCTGTTAAGAAGCAGATGTCACAGTGAATGTTATAACCTTGGGAATAACATCCATCGTGTGCTTGCCAGAATTTTCAATTAGCATCAGAGCAAGCACCCTACCTGTTTATTCTGGGTGAGATCTAGGGAAATAAATTCTGGTACTATGGATAAAGATATAGGATTCACTAATAGACCTCCAATTCTGGATGGTTCTAATTATGATTGTTGGAAACCAAGGATGATTGCATTCTTGAAATCTATAGACTACAAGGCTTGGAGAGCTGTGAATTCAGGATGGGAACATCCAGTGAAAATTGACAAGGATGGAGCATCAGTGTTGATTCCTAAAGAGGAATGGAATAAAGAACAAGAAGCTCTGGCTCTTGGAAACTCTAAGGCCTTGAATGCTCTATTCAATGGAATAGATAAAAACATCTTCAGGCTGGTACACCACAGTGAACTAGCAAAGGAGGTTTGGGACACTCTCAAAACTACTCATTAGGGAACCTCAAAAGTAAAGATGTCTAGACTACAAATGTTGACTACAAAATTTGAAAGTCTAAAGATGAAGGAAGATGAGACAATTAATGAGTTTTACATGAATGTTCTTGAACTTGCAAACACCTCAGGAGCTCTGGGAGAAAAGATGACTGAAGGTAAGCTTGTAAGAAAGATTCTAAGGTCACTACCTAAAAGGTTTGCTATGAATGTAACAGTCATTGAAGAAGCCCAAGATATATGTAACATGAAGGTGGATGAACTTATAGTTTCTCTCCAAACATTTGAGATGGGCATGTGTGATCAGTCTGTGGAGAAAAAGAGCAAAAGTATAGCTCTTGTCTCAAACACAGCTGATTCAGATGAAGAAGATGGTGAAAAGAAGGAGAATCTGTCTAAAGCAATTGCCTTGCTTGGTAGACAGTTCAACAAACTGGTCAAAAGGATAGATGCTAAGTATAAACCTTATACCAAAAGCATGCCTTCTGATAAAGAGAAATCTGAAGATAAAGTCAGCTAAAGCAGAGGAGTCCAATGTCATGAGTGTGAGGGATATGGACATGTTAGAAGGGAATGTCCCACATACCTCAAAAAGAAGGAAAAAGGACAAACTGCCACTTGGTCTGATGAAGACTCAGGAAGTGAATCAAAAGGAGAGTCTGCCAAGCATGTCACTGCTTTCAACAGTGTGTGCATATCTGATGGTGACTCAAGTGAAGAAGAGATGACATTTGAGGAGCTTGCAGCCTCATATCAAAAGCTTCATATCAGAAGCACATAACTGTATCAGCAAGGAGAGCAACAAAAGAAAATCATTAAGGAGTTAGAAGCTGAAAAGAGAGAGCATCTAGCCACAATAAACATACTCAGAAGTGAAGTGAATGAGTTAAAAGGTAAAAAGGATCAAATGACAAAATCCATAAGGATGCTCAATTCTGGGACTGACACCCTAGAGGAAATCCTTCAGATTGGTCAAAACTCAGGAAATAGGTCTGGACTGGGATTTTTTTAGAAACAAAATCCTGTGTTGAAACTCAAGAGATTACAACCTGAGATTCAAAAGTTAAAAAAGATGTCACGACCAATGTCACAATATCCACCACTCAGAAACTGGAACCAAGTCAAGAGACAATTCCAGGGGTATAGGTGTTACCACTATGGAAAGCTTGGACATATTAAAGCTGTGTGTTTCTGGCTGCATGGATTTCCTACCAAACAAGGTACTCATGGCAGGAGGCAGCATCATGCCAAACCCAAGAAGGAGGTTCCTAACAAGAAAAGACGATTGGTTGTGAAGACTGTTGCACTGGAAGCTCACACTTCTCTAAGAATTCCAACCCAAGAGCATTGGTACTTTGACAGTGGCTGCTACAGACATATGACTGGAATTAAGGATCACTTGATAAAACTCAAACCTCATTCATCTAGTCATGTAACCTTTGGTGATGGAGCTAGAAGAAAAATCACAGGTGTTAAACAATTGGACAGTGCTGAAGCACCAAAATTAAAGGATGCCTTGTTGGTTGAGGGACTGACTGTCAACCTAATAAGCATAAGTCAACTATGTGATCAAGGTTTAAAAGTCCACTTTTCCAAGGATAAGTGTGTTGTCATCAATGATGAAGGTAAGGAAGTAATGAGGGGATCTAGATCCAAGAATAACTGTTACCTATGGGAACACAGAAGTAACAGAACTGGATTGATCAATGAAGATCCAATATGGGTGGATAAATGCAGACACTAACAAAGGATGAGGAAGAACATAGTCAAGAAATCCGAAAGAGTAACTCCAAAGTGGCTTTTAGATGAGAGAACATGATATGGTGAATGGGAGGGTGACAAGCAAGCCCAGAAGGGATACCCAAAGGTTGGTCATCAAGGAAAGCTAGATAGGTTATATTGGAATCTGATGGAGTCTATGGAAGTTGTCCTGCATACAGGAAGCAATGTCACTCCGGATGTCATAACATTGTTCTGTTACATCAGGTGTATCATCCAACCAAGCTCTGTTAAGTTCAAAGGAGACAGGCTCAGGGGTAACTTGGGTAAATGGCAACAGGGTTGTGCAAAATCTGATGATACTGAAATGGGTACAAGAAGGGTCAAGGATCATAAATTTACAAAGTCTCCACAAGAATTGAGGTCTTTTAGTAATGATGAGTTGTAGCAATTAACAATAAGAGGGAATTACTTGGTGAAATCAAATTATTTAATGACAAGTCAAAAAGGTAATTTCCCTCCTATTGGGAAACCTCACCTCATCGCCACATATACAACACACCCCTACTACTCGTGGTACCATCATAAACCATTCAGCTCCCACACCGCGTTCACCAAGCAGAGAAAACTCCTCCATTCTCAATCAACGTCTCCAACGATGTCACAACAATCAAAATCATCCCCATGAAGGTGAGAAAATACTTAGAAGGGGGGGAGGTTGAATAAGTATGAAGATTAACACTTAGAAATAAAAACTCAAGTATTTTTATCCTGGTTCGTTGAACTCAACTACTCCAGTCCACCCTTCCTAGAGTGATTTGCCTTTCTCAATCAAGGACTTAATCCACTATTTAATCAACTGATTACAATAGTTAACACTTAGAACAACTGTTCAAAGTCTTCTCAAGAACTACTGATCCTAACTGGATCTTCTTAAGGTTTAAAATCAAATGTAATTCAAATATAAGTGTTTAAATTGCTTCTAGAAAGCTTTATCACAACTGTGATTTTTCACTTAAATATTAAGAACAAAGAAATTAATTCTTAGAAAGAATATGAATAGTATGAGAGCTTTTAATGTTGATTTCTTTTGGATAAAACATCAAGTGAAGAAGATGGGTGAAGACTTGCTTTTATAGGCAGCTGATCCAAGGAGAGCTTCACGTTGAGAAGAGTGTCCAAAAGGTCTGAGCCTTTTTGTCTTCACATCAAGTGACCTTTCCTAGAAGAAGAACGCACAGATAAATCCTTTTTGTCTGTGTTCTTGTGTCTAGCATAAATAAGGAAAGAGTCGTTTGAATTTATTCCAACGGATATAATTCTTGAATAATTCTTCTTCACTTTTCAGCAAGTTCCATCAGAGTCTAAATTTATCAGAGCCTTCTGACGTTGATCAGAGTTTTGCTGAATCAGAGTCTTCTGTAGCAGGTGTGCTTTTAGCGTGTTCAAGTTCAGAGCAAATTTGAGTCAGATCTTCAGTACTGGAAGCTTTAGTACTTTTAGAATCTTCTGTAGTAACTATGCTTTGAAAAACTCTTCATACATAATTCTTCTTTGGTTCAGATGCTTCTGACTTGCTTCAGATTCTTATGGAGCTTCTGCTTCAGATCCTTCTGGAGCTTTTGCTTCAGATCTTTCTGGAGCTTCTGCTTCAGATCCTTCTGGAGGCTACGCTCAGGATCTTCTGTTGGCAGCAATCAGAATCTTCTAATGGATGCATCTGGCGCTTCAGAGTCTAGCAAATTTTTTTGTGTTCAATTCTGATTTGCTTCTGGAGTGTTAATTCCTTTACTATCTGTAGTAAAAACTCTTAAGCAAATTTTAGAGTATATAATTCTTGAATACAAAATTTCATAATAGTTATCATCAAAACATAGAGATATTATTAAGAACCAATCTGTGTTCTAACAATCTCCCCCTTTTTGATGATGACAAAAACATCAGAAATTTTGTTTAATTGAAAATATAATAATTATAACTCCCCCTGAGATGATGAATCTCCCCCTGAATTAAATACAAATAAGGACTATAAACTTCCCTTTTGTCTTGAGTAATTTTCAGAGTCAGAGCTTGATTGTTCTTTAATATTTGAGAGTCAGAGTGTCTTGCAAATTTCAGAGTCAAAGTTTGATAAATGTCAAATGGTCTGAGAGTCTCAGAGTTTCTTTTACAGAGTGTACTTATCAGGTGTTCTGAAATACTCAGATTTAATGTTAGATAAAATAGATATGTCTGAAGTTTCATTCTGGTGAAGTTTAATTAAACAGTTCAGATCTATATTTTCTCCCCCTTTTTTGTCATAAGCAAAAAGTAAAAACTTTGAAAAGACAAATAAAAGGAAATAGTAAATGAGATAAATCATGTGGAGAAAACTTTGAAGCATTCATTCAATTCAGTTCAGAGCAAGAGTACATGCATCAGAAGATATTCAAAATACATAAGCAAACATCAGATGCAAAAACATCAGAATGAAAAAAAATGAAAAACTAAGAGTGTTTTGACAAAAGCATCTTCAACAGATCCGTGATCTCAGAAGAGGACTGTTCTTGCTTTGACATCCACTTAGCCATTGTTTCATTCTTCTGATCCTGTTTGGACATCCACTCAGCCATGTCTTCAGATTTCTTGTCTTGTTTAGCCATCCATGACTTGATCTCTGATTGACCAGCTTCCAGAACAACAATTTTATCCTCAAGTTCTGGATGTTCTTTCTTAATGTCAGATGAGGAAGGTTGAACAGTTTCTGAAGCTTGAACAAAATCAATTTCCATAGGATCTTTAGAGCTTGGAGCAGTAGAGCCAGAAGGATATTCTATCAGAGTCATGGCCAAAGGGTTGTCTTCAGATGCAGATTCTGTAGCTTCTTATGATGATGGAGGAGCATCTGTAAGAAGTAATGGTCCAGATCTCTTGACAGTCCAGAACAGACTTCTTGCAGCTTCAGCAAATCTGAGCTTCGCATCATCAGAACATATGTTCTTCAGATTGGATGCTACAATCTTGAATCTGTTGATGAATCCATTCCATATGACATCAGATTCTGTTGCATCCATTGTTGTTGAACACTTCCTCTGAACAGTACCTAAATATATCTGTATTTCTTGCAAAAAAACATGTAAATAAATGTTAAACATTTAGTCTAGGTCTGGGGTGTAACAGAGTCTCCAAGTTAATTGGCTTTGGTTGGGGAGTAGGTGGAAATATGGATTTGGGAATGGAGATCAGAGGAGGAGGGTAGTATGGTATGAAAGGAATTTCAGGGGATTTGTCAGGTTTAGATCTATTTAAAGCATTCAACAGATTTGGTTTTACTTTGGTGTGATAGAAAACCACATCAAAGGGTTTATTAGAGTAAGGTTGGAAAGCAGATTTTGCAGGTTCATCAGAAGCAGCAGGTTTATCAGATGAAACAGGTTTAGCTGAAGTAACAGCTTTTGTAGATTTAGTAGAGTATGATATTGTTGCTAATGAACCTACTTCTGACATTGATTGAATATAGGTGAGAAGCACAGATGGTAGGGTGATTGTAATTTTGGGTTTGAAGGGAGTGATATGGTCAGATGGTTCAACTCTGTCATAGAAATCTTTGAGTTTGAAACCATAGAAAAGGTTGTGAAAATAAGATGAGAATTATTCACAAGAGGGAGAAGTTACAGATGGTCTTGCTGTAGATGTTGGGATAGGATTTGGAATGGGGATTTCAGATGATGTTTTAGGTGTGGGAGTAGGATCTGGAATAAGAACTTTAGAAGATACATGGGGTTCTGGTTGGTTTACCTCAGAATCTCTGTGAGAGGGGGATATCAGAAAGTCTGGGTGAATATCAGATTCTGAGGAATTGGATGATGTGGCTGGTGTGCAAGAGGTAGAAGATACTTGAAACACAGTTTTGAGTGGTGTAACATCAAGAACTTCTGTCTCAGGGATGTTGGTTCCAGATGGGTTGGTTGGTTCTGAAGGATTTTTAGAAGGTTTTGATGGAGGTTCAGATATGGGTCGTTCTGATGTGATTGGTTCAGAAGTAACTGGTACAGATTCAGTGGGTTCAGATGTTTTGGATGGTGTATTTTCTGATTGTGGTAGTTTCTCTTGTTGTTGTGTTTGAGGTTCAGATGATTTTTGTTGTTGTTGATGTGTAGAGTCCTTTTCTTGTAGAGGTTCAAATTGTTTTTCTGGTTGTTTTTCTGATGGTTGTTGTTGTTGTTCAGATGGCTTTTCTTGTTGTTGTTCTGATTGTGGTTTTTGTGGTGCAGATGGTTTTGTTGGTATTTGTGGAGTCTGAGTTTGTGGTTTTGTTGTTGTTGGTTTTGGTACAGAGGATTGTTTTACAGGTGAGATGGAAATTGGATTAGAAGATTTTTGTGGAGATGGAGTAGAAACATGAGGTGGAGCAGTAACAAATTGATTTTGTATAGAGGGTGGTTTTGGAATAGACTTAACAGTTGAATCATTTATAACAATAGTATTTGCAGAAGATACAGAAGATTTAGTACCTTTAATTTTGATGCGTTTAGCAGGAACAGAAGGAGTGTCTCTAGATTCTTTCCTCTTTAGCAGCTTCTGAGGCTTCTCAGCAACCTTGGGCTTCTTCTGAACAGGTGCAGCTTCTGCTTCTGATTGAGTTCTTTTTCTTCTGATCTCTTCTCCTCCAACAGGCAATGGTTCCCTTGATCTTTTTATAATATCTGCAGGAATAGGCTTTCCTTCTTTCTTGCAATCATCAATATATCTTACAAAAATTTCCCTTGGTTCTTCAGCATAAAACAAAGGATAGTCATCTACAGGAATTCTCTTTTGACTAAGTTCAGTAATGTTTAGCTTCTTGGGTGTTGTTGTGAGTTCTTCTACTATTTTTAGTCTCTGAAGACTTTTGGCATTCAGAGGCTTTCCAAGAATGAATTCCAGTTCATCTGTAACTCCAGCAGCATACAGAGCAGTTACAAGTCCATTTTCTGTTAGAAGATCTGAAATTAACCTTCCAAAAGGATCCAAGTTCTGATCTTCTGTCCTTTTTCTTTCACAGATTCTCTGGAGGAATTTATGTGATTCCATAAGTGCATAAACAGAATATAGGGAAGATCTACCTTGGTGCTCTGACTTAAACAATACATGAAATAGAGCTGTTCATTGTTGACATAGTCTGGGGAGTTTGTAGACTTTCTGTGATGAATGCATCCCATGAAAATCTTAGCCCAGATCTTGTAGCCAGGCTTCAGATCTTTGAACCTATTAGAAGCTTGTCCAACAGTCATCACTTCCTCATATACTTCATCCATATTTACACGCCCAGCTGGCAAGTGTGATACTCTATCTGTTTTCTCATATCTAATGAGTTTTCTAATCAGATCTTCTGTGATAATTATCTCTTTTCCCAGAACATAAGATAAAATGAACTTAGGGTATACAAAAGCATGGATCTAGAATTATTTTACCAGAAGAGGGTAAACTGGTCCAAAAAGTCTATCAAAATACTTCACCCATCCTTGAGCACCTATAATGGAGCGAAATTCAAACCCATTCTCAGCCAGTGAATCAAATTCCACCATTGATTCACATAGAACCTCCAGCTTTTCAACAGGTGTTAGAAATGTTCTTTTTGGTGGTGTATAAGGAGTCACACCCATATTAGCAGAAGTAACTGCAGCCACAGTTGATTGAAATTGTGCAGCAGTTGATGATGAAGTTGCCATTGAAGATGAGTTTGTCAAACGCTTAGGTTTAGGGTTTTTATGAAGAGAGAAGAGAAGACAGAAATGCATAAAAGGTTTGAGATGTGAAAAGTGTGAAAATGAAGAGAAATGATGTATTTATACTAAACACTTAGGCATACAAACAGTCAGAAGAGAGCACGTTCACACCAAGCATTTAATGAAAAAGAATAAAATCATTTCAAGCATTTATTGATTCCGACAATTTGAGGGGAAAATCAAGATTTTCACTATTCAAACTTCACCTCAAACGTCTCTTCAGTAGTGTACACGCCACCTTTACAGATTTGGAGTGACACGTGTTTGCTTGCATATGCTTCTGAATTCTCTTGAGAAATGAAACGTTAACCAACGTTAAGATCCTCTGAGGATTTTTAGTTTAGAGTTTCACAAGAAAATAATTAAAGAAAATGAATAAGCAATCAGAAGAAATACTTCAGAGCATTAGGAATTTTTGCATCTGTAAAATTTGCTTCTGGAAAATATCCTTCTGGACAAAAATCCATACCAATATTTTTTAGAATAAATTTGAATCTATCTTCAACAAGGGGTTTTGTGAAAATATCTGCCCATTGATGATCTGTGTCAACAAAGGCCAAATTTATAATTCCCTTCTGAACATAGTCTCTGATGAAATGATGCTTAATTTCTATATGTTTTGCCTTAGAGTGTAAAATGGGGATTTTAGACAAACATATAGCAGAAGTATTATCACAGAAAATAGAAATGTTACTTTCAAATATCTGATAATCTTCTAGTTGACTTTTCATCCAGAGCATCTGCGTGCTACATCCAGCAGCAGCAATATATTCTGCCTCTGTGGTTGAAAGTGCAATTGTGGGTTGCTTCTTGCTATACCAAGAGATTAGATTTCTTCCTAGAAATTGACAACTTCCAAAAGTACTTTTCCTTTCCACTCTATCTCCAGCGTAGTCAGCATCACAGAATCCAACTAATTTGAAATCATCAGATTTTCTGTAACACAAACCCACATTAGAAGTACCTTTCAGATACCTTAGAATCCTCTTGACAGCTGTCAAGTGTGATTCTCTAGGATTTGATTGGAATCTAGCACACAGGCATACACTGAACAATATGTCAGGTCTAGAAGCAGTTAAGTAAAGAAGAGATCCTATCATACCTATGTAGAGTTTCTGATCTACTTTCTTACTTACCTCTTCCTTGCCAAGTGAGCTAGTTGGATGCATGGGAGTCTTTGCCAGCTTACTATCAGTCATGTTAAATTTCTTCAGAAGTTCTTTAACATATTTGGTCTGATGTATGTAAGTGCATTCTGGAGTTTGATTGACTTGAATTCCTAGAAAGAATCTCAGTTCTCCCATCATGCTCATTTCAAATTCTGCCTGCATACATTGAGCAAACTCCTTTCCCAGCATAGTATTGGTAGATCCAAATATTATATCATCCACATAAATTTGACAAATTAGAAGATCTTTCTTAAATGATTTACAAAAGAGTGTTGTGTCCACTTTGCCTCTGATGAAATTTTTCTCCAGAAGAAAATTGCTCAATCTCTCATACCAAGCTCTGGGAGCTTGTTTTAAACCATACAGAGATTTCTTTAGTTTGAAAACATGATTTGGAAATTTTTCACTCTCAAAACCAGGAGGTTGGTGGACATAAACTTCTTCTTCTATAATACCATTTAGAAAGGCACTTTTAACATCCATCTGATACAGAGTGATGTTATTTTATGCAGCAAATGAAATAAGAAGGCGTATAGATTCTAACCTTGCCACTGGAGCATAACCTTCTTGTTGACTGTACCCTTGAGCAACAAGCCTTGCCTTATTTCTTTCAACTTCTCCTTTCTCATTTAGCTTATTTCTGAAGACCCATTTTGTTCCAATTATATTGAATCCTTTTGGTCTTTGAACTAAATCCCACACATCATTTCTGGTGAATTGATTTAACTCTTCTTGCATGGCAATAATCTAATCATTGTCTTGCAGAGCTTCATCTACAGAAGTTGGTTCAATTACTGACACCAGTCCAAATAATGATGCTTCAGATGATCTTAGAAAGGATCTTGTTCTGATAGGATCATCTTTCTTTCCAATAATAACATTCTCTGGATGAGAAGCTTTGATTCTGGAAGATGATCCTCTAACAATTGATTCTTCAGAAATGTTTAGATTGTTCATCTGAGAAGTTAAAGGAATAGCATCTGGCGTTGCTTCTGGTTCCTTCACTTGAGCTTTGTCTGCTTCTGAGACTTCAGAGTCTGTGAAGACTACTTCTTTATCTGCAGAGTTTTCAGACTGCTTTGGCTTTTTACTGCCAAGCTTATCATCAAATCTAACATGAATAGATTCTTCTACAATCTGTGTCTCAGTGTTGTATACTCTGTAGCCTTTAGAGCGTTCAGAATATCCAAGCATGAAACACTTCTGTGCTTTGGAATCAAACTTGTTCAGATTTTCTTTAGTATTTAACATATAGCAAATACATCCAAAAGGATGAAAATATGAAATGTTGGGCTTTCTGTTCTTCCACAGTTCATATGGAGTCTTTTCCAGAAGAGGTCTTACAGACACTCTGTTCTGAATGTAACAGGCTGTGTTGATTGCTTCTGCCCAAAAGTGTTTTGCCAGATTAGTCTCATTGATCATGGTTCTGGCCATTTCTTGCAGAGTTCTGTTTTTCCTCTCTACAACCCCATTTTGTTGTGGAGTTCTAGGACAGGAAAAATCATGAGCAATGCCATTTTCATTAAAATATTTTTCAAAATATTTATTTTCAAATTCACCACCACGATCACTTCTGACTTTTATAATTTTGAAATCTTTTTCATTCTGGACTTGCTTGCAGAAGTCAAAGAACACAGAATGTGACTCATCCTTGTGTTTTAAGAACTTTATCCATGTCCATCTACTATAGTCATCAACAATGACTAATCCATACTTCTTGCCTCTGATGGATGCAGTTTTCACTGGTCCAAACAGATCAATATGAAGTAATTCTAGTGGTCTGGAAGTAGAAACAACATTTTTTGATTTAAAAGATGATTTTGAAAACTTCCCTTTTTGGCATGCTTCACAAAGAGCATCTGAGGTGAACTTCAAATTAGGAAGTCCTCTAACAAGATTAAGTTTATTAATCTGAGATATACGTCTCATATTAATATGCCCCAATCTTCTGTGCCAGACCCATTGCTCTTCATTAACAGACAAGAGGCATTTAACATTCTGAACCTTAAGTTCTCAAAGATTTATTTTATAAATGTTGTTTTTCCTCTTTCCACTAAATAGGATAGAGCCATCCTTTTGACTAATAGCTTTACAACATTTTTGATTAAAGGTAATATCATAACCATTGTCACTTAATTGACTTATGGACAATAAGTTATGTTTTAACCCTTCAACAAGTAAAACATTAGTAATAGAGGGAAGTTTACCATTTCCAATGATGCCAGATCCAATGATCTTGCCCTTCTGGTTCCCTCCAAATTTTACATCACCTCCAGATCTAAGCTCCAGGCTTTGGAACATAGGCCTTTCTCCTGTCATGTGGCGTGAGCATCCAGAGTCCAGGTACCATGATTGGTGTCCTGACCTTGCTGCTAAGAACATCTGCAACAGGAATTATTTTACTTTTAGGTACCCAGATCTTCTTGGGTCCTTTAGGGTTAGTTGTTCTGAAGGTTTGTCTAAACTTCTGTTTTTCAACATAGGTTTATTCTGACTAGCCTTAGATTTAAACACATGAATATTCTTTTCAGATCGTGTTTGTTCAATATCATTCAAGTGACCAAATTTAAAGTGTGAATATAAAGGAGTTTTCTTGATGATAATTTTATCAACAGGTTTTGGATTTAAATCCTTTCCAGAGGAGGATTCATATCCAATTCCTTTTCTGTTATTTCTGCTAACTCCATAGATCATAGAAGCCATTTTGCTTCTGTCTATGCTTTTAGCAAGAAACTTCTAAAAGCTATAATCATATTTTTCCAAAATATTTTTGCATTCAGATTCAGTTTCAGAATCAGAGTTTTGTTGAGCTAATTCAGAGTCATTTTTCAATTTTAAGTTCTTTTCATTTAGCTCAGCTACTTCTGATTTAAGAATATCATTCTCAAATACAATATTGCTTTGAAGCTTCTTGTATTTGAGCTTAATATTGTTATAGCTTTTCAGAACTTCTGATAACACTTTGATAAGTTCTTCTTTAGTAAGTTTAGCCATTACCTCTTCAGCGTCAGAGTCAGATTCAGAGTTAGATTCAGATCCTGAAGTTCCTTCCTCCTGATCTTTTATGTCTGCCATCAAAGCTACATTGGCACATTCTTCTTCCGACTCAGATTCAGATTTAGATGTATCTGAATCATCCCAGGTGGCCATAAGAACCTTTTTCTTCTTATCAAATTTTCTTTTAGGCTTTTCTTTCAGCACCTTTGGACATTCATTTTTGTAATGTCCAGGTTCTTTACATTCATAACAGACAACCTCCTTTTTGCCAGATCTTCTATGTCCAGAAGATTCTTTTCTTTGGTCAGGCTTCCTGAAGTTTTTGAACTTCTTTCCTTTATGCTTCCAGAGTTTGTTTATTCTTCTGAACAACATGGATAGTTCATCTTCATCTTCAGATGAGGATTCTTCAGAGCTTTCCTCTATTACCTGCAATGCTTTAGAGGATTTATTAGATTTTAAAGCAACAAATTTACCTTTCTTTTGAGGTTCATCTTCCTCAAGTTCAATTTCATGACTTCTTAGTGAACTGATCAATTCCTCCAAGGAGATCTTGTTCAGATCTTTAGCCATTTTCAGCGCTGTCACCATAGGTCTCCATCTGGTAGGTAAGCTTCTGATGATCTTTTTCACATGATCAGCAGTAGAGTATCCTTTATCCAGAAACTTTAGTCCAGCTGTAAGTATTTGAAATCTGGAGAACATAGCTTCAACAGATTCAGGGTCTTCCATCTTGAAGGCTTCATACTTTTGGATCAGAGCCAGAGCCTTTGTTTCCTTGACTTGAGAGTTTCCCTCATGAGTCATCTTTAAGGATTCAAACATGTCAAATACAGTTTCCCTGTTTGTAATTTTTTCATACTCACTGTGAGATATTGCATTCAACAATATTGTTCTGGCTTGTGGTGATTTCTAAATTCTTTCTTCTGAGCATCTGTCATAGATTTTCTGTCTATTTTCTTGCCATTCCCATCAGTGGGATGAACATATCCATCTATGACCAGATCCCATAAATCAGCATCATATCCAAGGAAAAAACTTTCAATCTTGTCTTTCCAATAATCAAATTTCTCCCCATCAAACATAAGGGGTTTGGTGCTGATTTTGTCCCTTTATTCATATTTGTTGTTAATGTTAGACATTGTATTATCAACCATAGTGTCATACCCTAAATTTGTCCTACTTTTCATACCCTTCTTATCGCAAATAATGGCGGTTTTTATGATTATTCTCTAAGATGATCATTTGGCCCAGGGACATGATTTTCTAAAGACTTCTCAAGTCATGGGTTTTGATGTGGTGTTGTTTAATGTGATCACAAGCATTTGTAGAGTGTGTTGAAGGAAAGATGAGCATATGTACTTGTGACCGAACAATTGAGATGTGATTATGTGGATTCTAAACCATATATTTAAACATCAGTTTGAGCCATATGGTGTGAGTTATTTCAAGGCCTTGATCCAGTTAATCTCAGATCTTATCTCAATTTCGTTTAGGCGGTATTTCAAGTGGATTGCTAATTGATTGCTTTTGCTTCAAGTGTTCTTCAAATTAAGTTCAAATCTTATTAAAAATTCAGGATCGAATTAATTAGCACAAAGTTTGACATATTTTCAAAGCTTGAAGAATTACATTGAGTTACGACGTGAATTTTAATTCGTGAAGCAGTGAGATTGTGATTAATTGAACGCCAAGTTTTGGAGATATGCCATGTTGTAGATGTTTTTAGTCCTGTGCAAATCACAAATCATGTGGATAAATTGGTAAGTCCATTACAAGAGGGAGGTACACATTCAAAAGGAGCAAGGACCCATTAATTATTTTAAGCCCATTCAAAAAGACAATGGTTCATTTAAAAAAAAACTCTTAATCAAATGTGCTGCACAAAATATCACAATAATTCATACACTGCGCCTCCTATGGTCGAAACACGTACGGGTGCAAAAGTGCACAATGATAGCAGCACCTCTCAACTCAATTCACAACACAATACGGCACCATTCTGCAGCATAAAGTTAATCATACTCTAAGCCTAATGTACTCCTGCTTTATCAACAATGGCCATAATATAATATTGAAAAGATATCAAGCACATGAAAAGTGATTAATATTGTTTGCTAAGCAAAAGTTGGTACAAGAGTTGATGTGCTAATTCACAAGTGATACCCAAGATTATGCAAAAACGACAAATATCATGCTCCACTACTCTTCCACCAAAACAAACTTGCAACACAGCAGCCACCATAAAAGGCCTGCAGCAAATCGTACCGTCATGGACAACATACACACCAGGACCCACCATAACGAAGCACGTTGCACCATATTGTGAAAAACATTAGTTTCGCATGCCAACGGTCACTAGTTGTACGCATTTAATCCACCAGCTTACAGCCATGGCTCCCACAACCTGCACAGTACGGAAACCATCACCACTTCAGTATAGAGAAAACCTCAAATTCACCATTGCTATCTACCAAAATCACAGTCTAGCCACATCCCAAATACCAAGACCAAAATATAAATGAATTACCGCAAACCGTCACGGAGGAGTCTGGGCTATGATATTCACAAATTGAGCCAAATGGTACATAAGGTGTATAATACAAAAAAAGAAACTTGGGATGCATAAGACAAAAATTAGGTGCCAAAAGAGCTTTCCGTATGGATAAAAGACAACATCAGCAAAGTTTTCATAAAGCAACAATTGCCAGCCACAAAATGCACAAACTGTACCAATATCAAAACAACCCACCGTTTATGCACAACCCTCTAGCCTATTCATAATTCAAAGAATAAAATTGCCGAGATTACTTTTAAAGCTCTCAATTTGTACCTGCAAAAGAAAAACACACATTCCACCATGTTCTGAGGTACCCAAAAAGGACAGCAGCAAACAATAGAAAAAAAGCCATCCGCTGGTTTGTTGTATTTTGCAAATCACAAACCATGTCGTCCGCGCACCCACTTGCAAATCAAAAAAGGGGATAAGACAAATGGTGAAAGGAATTGGGGGGGGGGGGACCGATAAGGGTAACTTGTACCTGAATATTTCACAACATTTCAAGAGCATTTTGTAGTGAAATGACCACAACCATACAACCAGCACTACAAAACCTGCAACAGCAGAAGAAAAAAACAAATACAACAATAACAGTCAGCACCACAAAATCGTACCATAAGGACAATTTCACGGCTAGCCATATACAAAACCATCAACCATGATAAAAGGACGACCACACACTCCCTCTGCTGGAGGTTTCTCTTCACACACAAACAACTTGCTCCTCAATATTCTTGACATTTTCCATAAACCCTCAACAACCCTTTCAAACAACTCCATAAACCTTCGCCCCTCTTCTTTTCTTCAACAACAAAAAGGCAGAATCCTTTACCTTAAATCTGACCTCAAACTTCCATTAAACAAAACCTTCAAGATCAACCCAGGAACTCTTTCTTCATCCCACCCCATAACTTGGCTCATTTTCTTCAAATCACAACAGAACAATAAACCATCCTTAAAAATCTCTTTTTGCTACAACCTCTTTCTTCTAAAAAATATTCAATCCCAAAAGCTCCAATGAAAAAGGAAAAAGACCTTCATCTCAGAACTTCAATTTCACTTCATTTTTTCCTCCATTTTTTGACAGAAACGACCTAATACTCATACATCTTCCTTCTTGGATTAAACCCAACATAGAAAAAATCGACCTCGATATCTTAAAACCTTCAACTGACTTGAAATAGAGAAGAACAACAATGCTTCTTCATCCACACTTCAGCCTTCAACGTAACCCAAATTCACCTAAAAAAAAAACAGGAAGATCTTCACACGACTCTTCCTTTTGAACCCAAAATCTCTCATCGCTTCACCTATAAAAACCAATAAACCTTTTTCTTCTTCTTCCTAAAAAACCTCTCTTTTCGCAAAACCAGAAAATCATATCTCCAAACCCTCCGTTCACTACAACTCAACCCAGAAACTTCTTTTCTAACATCAACAAACTCAAAACCTCCGAAAATCCCTTCAACCATTGAAGCACCTCCTTCATCATCATCAGTCCAGAAGTATCCTTCAACTTCATAAACTTTTCCAACTTGCATTTACCCTCAAACTGAAACTTCATTAACCCACAACATCCTTTCGTGAAATCACCCAAGAACCCATTACCTTCTTTGTCAAATTCCTCAATGATCAACTATTCCCCTTTCAGTTCATCCCTTCCAAAAAGTCTCCATCATCCCCACCCCAGAACTCTTCAATCTTCTTCTTCTTCATTAACCTTCGAAGCCACCTAAACTTCAAACCTAACTAACCGAAACCCATTTTCCCCCTCTTCTTTAACCAAAATAATCTTCAACACCAAATCAAACCCTTCCACCATCAAACCCATTTCAGAACAGAACCAAAGGATGAAAAGAATTTGAAGTGAACACCAAAACAAAGCGAGTTGGGTTTGGAAATAAAATAAACCTAAAAACGTTTTCGTGACGGACGAGAGCAAAGCGAGGAAAGGTGGGAATGCTCCTTGATTTCGCTTCTCTGTTTCTTTTTTTTTTCTTTCAAACGATCGAGACCCTGTTACGCTTTCCTTTTCGTTTCAATTTGAAGATGAAATATTGTGGCTTTCGGCTTGGCGTTTTCTCGATTGGATTAAGTGGTCATGGAATGGATATACCGCTTGTTTTAATTTGTCGTTGTCATCTACTCTTTTTTATTATTATTATTTATTGATATTTTTTTTTGGGTAGATGAATGGGCCATGACCCATGATGATTCTCCTATTTATTTTATTATTTTGAGATTTAACTCAATTAAATGTCATGACAAATTGTTAATCTTTGTTTTTTATTTCTATTAATTATTTTTTACTAAATTGTCTCAATTAACTTTTGTCAATTACTTTTTGTGGAATATTGTGATTACAATTTATCATATTTTTGTTTTTGATTCCATTTTCTTCGGTCAATGACGATACCCCAAGTTATAATTTTGTCAAATTATTGACAAATAATAATAAACCCGAGACCAATTTTTTTCAAAACTTTCATTTTCGTTTTTATCCACTTTTTTCTTATTCTTTAATCAATGATGACTTTAATGATTATTATCGGTCAAATTATTGATAGATGATAATTTAGTCGAGACTATGTTATTTTCGCTTCAAATCATTTTTTAAACATTTTCTCGAAAAAACTCCAAAAGAAGGAGATTCTTGAAATCTAGCATTCCTTGGATCTTCGAGTGAATAATTCTCGAGGCACGCTCTTGAGTTGTTATTCATTCAATCTTTTGATTTTCTCAAACACATTCTCAACGTCTTTTTTTCGATCAAAACTCCGAATGAAGGAGGTACTTGGAATCTAGCATTCCTTGTATCTTCGAGTGAATAATTCTCGAGGCACGCCTTTGAGTTGTTATTCACTCAACCTTTCGACTTTGCCAAACTCAATCATTTTCCAACATTCTCTTAAGTCGAATGCTCGTACGCGTTCGCAACCCACATTCCGTACATGCATTCACAACTCATTGTGGCTTTGATATTGGAAGCACCCTCAGGGACCAATATCATCTCTCACAAACTAACCCTTGACACGTCGTCAAGTCAGTCCCATCTTCGGTCAAATCCTCGACACGTCGTCGAGCTACTTCAAAATAACTTCCTCTTTGCCTCGCTTTTTGTTATCGATTCAATCTTTTTACAAACATTTTTTTTTAAAAAAACTTACGAAAGAGAGATATTCTTAGAATCTAGCATTCTTTGAATAATCGAATGAGTAACTCTCGAGGCGCGCCCTTGAGTTGTTATTAGTTCATTCTTTCGATTTCAAAATATCCAACTCTTTATCTTCAACCTATTCAGTCAATTTCCGAAAGAACTGAGTTCTTGGAATCTCGCATTTCTTGAATTCTTGAGTGACAAGCTCTTGAGGCACGCTCTTGGGTTGCTCGTCAGTCACTCTTTCGTCTCTTTCTCAAACTTCCAACCTGTTCAACCTCATCTTTTCGTGGTTGCTACCACGAACTACGACTGCTCTGATTCTTCATTCTCGTCCGAATGTAAGATACGTAGGCACAAGATTGCGATGATCTTGGCGAGCACACCTATATCCATCTTCCGTTTTCCCCCATCCTTTCCCGTAGTCGAACTACGACGCTCTGATTTCTCATTCTCGTCCGAATGAGCATACGTAGGCACAAGGGCCCCAATCCTTGGCGAGCACCCTATCCTGTAACCACCCATCTCTCCTTCGCGTCTTTAACCTTTTAACCTACCAATTCTAACTTTAACAACGAGAAGAAAACAAGTAAACCTAAACAACACTCCCCACATTTACCTTAAGAGGTTCCCGTCGAGTACGACGGACGTGAGGGGTGCTAATACCTTCCCCTCATGTAACCGACTCCTGAACCTGGAACATGGTTGCGACAGCCCTGTTCCTATCCTTTCGCTTTAAGAGGTTTTCTCGATATTTTCCTCTCCCGTTTATTCAGGAAAAATAAAGTTCTGTGGCGACTCTGTCGAACCGCATTTCCGCGCCTTTTGCGCGAGGGTCGTTTCTCCGAAATGTCTCAGTGATTTTTCGAGGTGCGACACATAGTAACAACCAAATATATATCAAAGTATTTCTCATTAGATATTTACTGTCACTGTTAAGTGGTAGCACACACAGAACCGGAGCTCTGATGCCAACTGAAGGTGAGAAAATACTTAGAAGGGGGGGTGGAATAAGTATGAAGATTAACACTTAGAAATAAAAACTCAAGTATTTTTATCCTGGTTCGTTGAAATCAACTACTCCAGTCCACCCTTCCTAGAGTGATTTGCCTTTCTCAATCAAGGACTTAATCCACTATTTAATCAACTGATTACAATAGTTAACACTTAGAACAACTGTTCAAAGTCTTCTCAAGAACTACTGATCCTAACTGGATCTTCTTAAGGTTTACAATCAAATGTAATTCAAATACAAGTGTTTAAATTGCTTCTAGAAAGCTTTATCACAACTGTGATTTTTCACTTAAATATTAAGAACAAAGAAATTAATTCTTAGAAAGAATATGAATAGTATGAGAGCTTTTAATGTTGATTTCTTTTGGATAAAACGTCAAGTGAAGAAGATGGGTGATGACTTGCTTTTATAGGCAGCTGATCCAAGGAGAGCTTCACGTTGAGAAGAGTGTCCAAAAGGTCTGAGCCTTTTTATCTTCACATCAAGTGACCTTTCCTAGAAGAAGAAAGCACAAATAAATCCTTTTTGTCTGTGTTCTTTTGTCTAGCATAAATAAGGAAAGATTCGTTTGAATTTATTCCAACGGATATAATTCTTGAATAATTCTTCTTCACTTTTCAGCAAGTTCCATCAGAGTCTAAATTTATCAGAGCCTTCTGACGTTGATCAGAGTTTTGCTGAATCAGAGTCTTCTGCAGTAGGTGTGCTTTTAGTGTGTTCAAGTTCAGAGCAAATTTGAGTCAGATCTTCAGTACTGGCAGCTTTAGTACTTTCAGAATCTTCTGTAGTAATTATGCTTTGAAAAACTCTTCATACAGAATTCTTCTTTGGTTCAGATGCTTCTGACTTGCTTCAGATTCTTCTGGAGCTTATGCTTCAGATCCTTCTGGAGCTTCTGCTTCAGATCCTTCTGGAGGCTACGCTCAGGGTCTTCTGTTAGCAGCAATCAGAATCTTCTAATGGATGCATCTGGCGCTTCAGAGTCTAGCAAATTTTTTTGTGTTTAATTCTAATTTGCTTCTGGAGTGTTAATTCCTTTACTATCTGCAGTAAAAACTCTTAAGCAAATTTTAGAGTATATAATTCTTAAATACAAAATTTCATAATAGTTATCATCAAAACATAGAGATATTATTAAGAACCAATCTGTGTTCTAACACCCCATCCAAATGCATGTCCAACAAAGCCGAGGAGTCAAACCCTAACGATGTGCTAGAAGTAGCTCCATTGCGCATGGTGACACCAGACGGATTATTGATGGATGAACCTAGCAAACCCCATGCAAGAAGGCCAAAGGACCGTGAAAATGGTCGCCAACACAGAAGTTAGACGAACCCATCTTGACATTGCGAAAATGGTCGCCAACACACTAAACATACCCACGTCTTCTAGCTTGAAGGGGTCTGATCCTAAACTGTATGATCAAGCCAATGTCTCACCCAATGTCGCGACATCGAATGACCTTGCACCAGAAGGGAGGAACAAGGGTGAATAGGCTAAACAAATGGGTGAAAGTATGCAAGGCACCAAAGATCCTGAAGTGGTAGACCTAGACAACTATTCTAACAATGATCTCATAGCCAAACTCAATCCAGGCATAACCAAAAGGCTGATGACACGAAAAAGGAAAAAGGTAACTGATCAAATTTCCCCCAAGAAGAAGGATGGTGAGAAGACTGCTGAGCAAGAAACTCCCACAAAGAAGGCTGGAACAAAGAGGGCTCAGGTTGGACCCCCTAAAGGTTGGAGCAAAGTTGTCACAAAGAAGAAGAAGGCTGAATCCAGTTCAGAATCAGAGACAGACTCTGATGTTGCTGTTGATGTCACTGACATGAAAACCAAGAAAAAGCCATCTACAAGCAAACTGGCTGAAAGTATTTCTGAAGTACCAATTGATAACATTTCATTTCACTATCCATCAAGTGTTAACAGATGGAAATACGTTTATCACAAGAGGTTGGCCCTAGAGAGACTTGCTCAGAATGCTCTTGAAAACAAGGAAATCATGGCCCTCATCAGTGATGCTGGCTTGGTGAAAACCGCGACTCAGTTCTCCCAATGCTATGAAACGTTGGTGAAAGAATTCATAGTCAATCTATCAGGTAAATGTGCTGATAGTAAATCCAGTGAGTTTGGCAAAGTATTTGTGAGAGGTGAGTGTATCAACTTTACAACAACTATCATCAACAAGTACTTGGGGAGACCTAATGAAGGCATGAATGAACTAAGAGTCTAGGACCATCAAGTATGTCAGGAAATAACTGCCAAACAGGTCAAGAAGTAGCCCTCCAAAGGGAAGCTTGTAGCAAGCAAACTAAGTGTTAAATATGCTATGCTTCACAAAATTGGTGCTGCAAATTGGGTGCCCACCAATCATAAGACAACAGTGGAAACCATTCTTGGAAGGTTCATATATGCTGTAGAAACTAAGGCTAAGCTCAATTATGGAACATACATTCATGAACAAACCATGAAGCATGCCAGCAGCTACAATATTAAGGGCCCTATTGCTTTTTCCTCTCTCATATGTGGAATCATCTGTAATCAACATCCCAACATCCTAAAGAAGAACGATGTTGCAAGCAAGAGAGAAACTGCATTATCATTTCATCATATGCTATTTCAGGGGACTCATGTTCCTGACATTGTTATGACATCAGCTGAGACATCAAAGGGATCATCAAAATCAAGAAAAGCTGAAGTAATTTCAATATTGAAGGAAACTTGCAAGGAACTGGATACTAGAAAGAAAAATCTTGAAGAATTAATCAGAACCCTTGAGCAAGATGAGGAGTCTGAATTCACTGATGAAGAGAGAGATGGTAATGGTTCAGGTGATAATGACCAAGTAGAAGCTGATAATAGTTCTGAGAAAGCCAGTGGTGAAGATGAGGAAACAGGTAAGGACGGGTCTGAGAAAACCAGTACAGAAGACACTTCAGAGGAGAGGTCCAGCACTGCTGAAGAGGAGGAAAAGTGACTGTTGGTGATGCCTGGCTCAGGTTGCTATTCTGCTGAGCTGATGAGGTTGTGTGCTGCTGGTCTGATATTGCCTTAAGATCTTTTGTAAAGCCTTGTGTGACATTATATCTGTGATGCTCTTTATGAGCAGTTTGTTCATTGTATCCCTAACTAATGTTATGTTACACTGTATAATCTATACTAAGTTTTTGTTGGATTTTAATTTGTGGCTAAAAAGGGGGAGAGAGAGAGAGAGAGTAAGAAAACAACAACAACAGGTACAGTAGATGAAATAAAAGAATAGGTGCAGGTGATGTGCAGAATAGGTGGATAGTGTCGCACCCTAATTTTTGACCATAAGATCCCGCCTCTTTTTGTGCATCTCTTACGTCGTTTGACCTTTTTCTCCATATTTACGTTATTATCACTAACAAGTGCGTGCAGGCGTGTAAACTTCAAAGGTTGTAGGCTCAAGAATATGTGAACCAGAAGTTCGCGTTCTTAAGAGAATTTCAAGGCTATAAGGGGATTTATTATAAATTCAAGGACATGAACTCAAGTTAACTTTGAAACCTAATTCAAGGCCGATTTTAACCAAATGCTCGACTTATGAACTCAAGAGGATTTCACATTAAGTCATATATCTTACACATATAAAAAGTTAAGGGACTTACAAGACTATATTTGAGATGGTGTTGCTACTATAAGACCAACACGTTAACGAGTTTTAAGACATAATGCAAGTCATTATTTTCCAAGACATCTCAGGTATTTCCGCAAGTATCCGGATAAATTACTAACTCTGTTGCCTAGGGGTGCAAGTATTGAGAGTTAATTCATGGAGAAAGAACCCGGAGGTTGTTTGTCACTTTTTTCTGAACTCAACTTTCACGTTGACATGGGGTAGTACATGGTTCCGAGAGTTGTATCCAAACTGCCATACCAGAATACAATTGCAACAATTGTCATATTGAAATCAGCTAATGATGTCATGTACAAAATTCCAAGAGTATTATAGGAAATATCAGCTGTACATTGCAAATTTACCACTAGAATACAAACTCAACCACTACAATATGGATTAACGTTACAAATTAATGCTACTGATTTACAACCGTAAGCTTCGAAGTTTCTACTCTGGTATCCCGCCTACGCCTGCAACTTCCTTCTTCAAGGGAACAACCAACGAATGCACCTGCATTGCATACAGAAAAACCCCAGACTCTACAATTCGTCATTCTCCTCCCTTATTGCACTCTCAAGAAGCCTCAAACTGAGATATGCGTTGCGTACTAGTAAAGGTGGTACCATAACATGTATATATCTCTGTTGAAAAGTAAAGCCCAAGTTGGATATTAGATGAAAATAAAACAGACTTCAATACATTGTATGAACACAAGTAACAAGCATACATTTACTGCAGCTGCATGTATAACGAGCCACATAACCACCATCGCCAAATCAACGTATGCAGCAGTTTTCCTCATTCACAGGGAATACAGCATGAATCCCACAAAAGACGGTCAAGTTTTGCCAGTGGACTACAACAGAATGTTGCATAAAGATCCTAAGCTTCCCGCTAAGCAAGTACATCCACTTATAGGTGGATCTTCAATCCAATCCGCAGCTCCAGATTATGCTCCAAGTACTGTTTCTGGGTCGCAAACCGAAGTCGTATTTAACACTAGAACTGATTGTATCTTCAGCTTATTTGTGACACCTTCACACAAAGGACAGGTACCTGAAAATCAGAACAAAGATACTAAAACCCAAACAAACCATCATTTTGCACGCAACAGCCCAAAGCTTCAAGGCAACAACAATTGCAACACAGTCATAGACTCAGTTCGTTTCAGCATAACTCCCTCTCAAGATGCAGGACCACCAAACCAAGTCTTGACACATTAAGAGCAACACAAGGAACCTGCCAACAGAAACTCAGTAAAATTACAAAGGAGAAGATACCAATTCTTAACATAAAAAAAGGGACAAGGAAATTCATTGGGATGATTACTCAGCAGGTCCAGATTGGTTATTAAGTGCAAGACTGTTTTGGCATGCATCTGTTTCATAGCATATGCTGGATATAACTGCAGGTACGCCAAATTGCTTACGTCGCGCGTTGGCATAAAGGCTTTAGACCTTGAGGGACACACAAGCTGCACGTGGGGGGCTATTGTCCATTCTCTGCACAAATTCGATCAACAAACGATGGATTAAATGACCTGGAAATTGGACAGACAATGATTAGTTCCCATGCTATTCTGAGTCACAACTTTACCACACCAGGATGTTGCTACATCACTTACAAACACTGTCTTTATTTTGAAGCTTTCGGGCGGAGACACTAACGATGTTTTGGCTACTTGCACACCTGCTAGTGGATTTATCTCAGCTGAGACCTCTGCCTTGGTTTTGACGCCAGATTGGTTAAATTATTCACTCATACCACTTCTACTGCACCTGTAACAAACCACCTGCATCAAAATAGAACAACACCGTGTTTAAGGAACAAACACTCTCATCACAGTTCCAAAACCGTTCTCAGACGCAGTTGTGGCAAGCTTTAAAATACAATCAGAATAAAAGGATCAAGCATGGTAAGCTAATTTGAAAACAGGCAACCATCCATCTAAGAGCATTTGAGTTACTTACAGAGTGTTTTACTTCTTCTAAGAAAACCAAGCCTTCGTCGAGAAGGATCAGCCGTATGCGTTCCTCTCACCAACATCTTGCACAGAACAGGGAAGAGAATGTTAGAAGTAATTTCGTATGCAACATTAAATCATCTATACCAAGAGCAGTTCAAAGAAGTAATAACTGTCACAGCATGATTCGGTAAAAATGAGGGACTTTACCATCAAAATCACTTCGAAGCCGAGAATAGGAAATTATTTGCCCTCTTGATCCCTGCGAGAAGAACACTAAAGGAAGCAACTACAACAGCAATGTCAATCTCAGTTGCTCTCTAATCTAAAAAACCCAGCTAGGCGGAATTGGACCTGAGCATAAACACCAACCAATCATGGCTCAAAAGTGAATCGAAAAAACAACAAAAGAGGAAACCAAGTGTCCATGGAGACGTGTTCAAACATTCTGCGAATATATTATTTGCAACTGCAGGAGTAATACCTTTCCATAGCCATTTTCTGCTGAAGACGGATAAGAAAGAGTGTTGAGCTAGCTAAATTTCTTTACATCGGACATATGCTCGTTACGACCTTCATCTTCAACATTATTGCCGGTTTTTGCAAGATTACGGCAGGACTTCCATAAGTTACTTGCACCTAGAGGATCGATAGAATATCACCCCACTTGCTGCAAATACAAAGGAGCAAGATTCATACGAAGTTAACAGCCATCAAGCGCGAATACCACAATCACATCTGCGACTACAATTGAAATTTAAAACCATGCATTCAACAAACACTCCACTTCATGCACACTTCAAGTCTCATTGGCAGGAAAATCTCAAAAGGCTAAGTCGTAAACAAAGGTTTTTACCATGTGATACTATCAAGCAATATTTATCCAAACCTAAATGTGCAGCTCAATACTCCTCAGCATGTCTTTCGGAAGTAAAACGTATCAGAATAGTCAAATTAGCAGAGAATTAACTCAGAAGCTGGCGGCATTGCCCGTGAATTTTGTGCTTGCATTGGTCGCAGTTTCAGCGGACTGTACTATGCCAATTCCTGTATTGGAGGAGGATTCTTCGATATAGCTTCCATATCGACTCGCCTCAAAAATTTGTTACAATATTTTCACCTCTATATTTTGGAACTGCAATATTGTAAACCTCTGCAGCTTCCCCTTTGGCTCCTGTAACCATGCAAGAATCAAGAATTATGAAAGACCAAACCAAACAAGAAGGAATTAACTCAGACGTACTGGAAACGCTAAGCTGCAACCTCTTTACAGAGATTAAAACGTACCAAGCCATTGCTGCAGCCGTCACGCTTATAGCGGTTCCATCTGGCGTGCGCTTGACATTTCCCTATTTGAAAGAAACCCTTTAATCCAAAACCAGAGGCAGACAGTTACCAAGAAGAAGGAGCAATCAAACTTTCAAGCATAATCTGACAAGCTTCAGATAACAAACCACTCATAATGACTCACTAACTGTCGTCACGCATCAAGATCCCCTACCCCCAACTTGCTACAATCAATCGACATCGAAATAACAGTCAAAAGGAGTTTAAATTAAAAAGGGAAGACAAGTGCGTAGTTACCAACTCTCACCCTTTCCAAATATTGAACAAGTAGAAGAGGACTTTGTATGGTCTGAAACCACGCACCAAATACAAGCCTCCCTCCTCTGGGCTTCTGATTCATCCTTCTGGCCCAAAACCATTTGCCACCTACACTTGCCAGGTCACACTCGGAGTCAGCAAAAAATAACGGTTAGAGAATATTCTTTGAAGAAGGAATATCCTATCCAGAAACCAAATCCTATCTCAATAAATCACAAATCAACAATATGAATATCAGTTAATCAAATCATCATTACGATCAACAAAAAGGGAATGTTTTCGAAATCTGACTCAACCCAAATTGGAAGGTTCAACCAACATTCAAGACAGCCAGCAAAAATGCGTTTTATTTTGAAGTCTATAAAAGGGGGTTAAAGGAGATGAAAGACGGACCGAAAAAGAAAAGGCCACCGAAAAAGACTACAACAAAAATCACCATCAAAAAACGAAAGAAAGGAGGAGAAAGAAGCTATCACGAAACTTATCTCTCTTCCATCGGTGAAATCATTTCCGACGCCGCCGCAAATACCAGTCGGTGGAACCTCATCACCACGCCGCCGCCGCTACACACAACTTCGGTAAAACTCTAATCTTCATTTAAATCATTGTCTTGTTGATGTTCTCGTTTTGATTTCAGGTTCGGAGGTGAAGAATAAAAGAACCAGACGAGGAGAGTGAAAGTGAGAGAGAGGGAGAAGCCGTCACGGGGGAGGAACCTAGGGTTCCACTTTTTTCGTTTCCTATCTTTTTTATTTTGCTTTTTTTGTTTGCTTATTATTGTAAAGTAATCATGCACACCACAGCCCTACACTGCACGTTGATTAACCACTAAACCACCCCTAATCTTCCATTTAATCAATTAACCATTCACTTCCTAATTAATTAGTTAATTAATTAATCACTACTAATTCTTAACCAACCACTTTCTCTTTAATTTTAAACTAATTATCCTTTTTCTAATTTAACCCTTAATTAATTAATCAGTTTTTTTTCTAATTAATATGTTTCATTAATCCATTTATTTATCATTCACTTTTTATTTCAATATCACACATATTCTATTTAGTTTAATGAAAACTTTTTAGATAATTAACCTTTTATAAAGTCTAACTTATCTCACCTTTTATTTAAATCAATTGAAATAACCTGCATTTTAGCACTTTACTAATAAGTAAAACTATTTGATTATTTCAATAGAAACCTATTTTATTATAAAAAAAAAAAACCTTTTCCAACTTACTTAATTTTCATTTAATAATAATAACAATTTTATGTACTTATTATTAGTAAGTAATTCTTTTTAAATCTAATTCTTTTATTTATTTCATAAATTACCTTAATTTCGCTAGAATAAAGATAATTAATAACTCCCATAAAATTAATCTCATTTAAGATAAAATCCTATTTAAAATCAATCCACATCTAAACTTTTTATCAACTTTTCTTTTCTAAAATCAAATCTCACTAAAATAATATAACTTTTCTCTTAAAACTCATAAAAAATTAATTAATTTTCATTCTAAAATTATTCCATCTAATCTAATATATAAATTCACCAAAATATAATTTTCTCATAGATTAAATCAATCACAATGACAACCAGTAATACAACCTCTTCTTAAACCAAGCGATTCGCCTAAAATCAACATCATAACATAATCCATCGCGCACGCTTACACCTCACACCTCACATTCACTTACATTTGTACACTTGGCGCTTTCATGCGTATGCTTTATTATTTCCGCTTATATTTATCCACAACTCACACACTCACTTAGAGCTTTCATGCGTACGTGTATGGTTTACTTTTCCGCAATTTACCTTACAGCCATTTACATTATCGCAATTTATATTTCCGCGTCGCATTTCGTCCAAAGGAAAAACCTACACATGACTTAACACTTGTGTGTAGTGCATATCATTTGCATCATATCCCCCTTGATCCTTGATTCCATTCAAGTTGATCACTTAAGATAGATCCTACCCCATAGGAAGGACTTTGTCTTTATCTTTACAACATAGAAACAAAACAATTAAACAACACTATACAACTTTCTCAAACACATTAGAGAATAGATGTTAATCATCTTAAGCGAGATATAATCTCCACCCCCCACAAAAATACAATCAAACATGTAGGAACTTTGCCTTAAGAGTGATAAAGGCATACTCGTCAAACAATCCGAGTACTTAAGCCCTTTTCTTAAGACGATGCAAAGACTATTTTCCTACAACCCCCTTTACACTTGTGGTGGTTACATCTCCCTTAACATGAAGACTCATCTCTTCTCCTAAACCCAATCAAAACAACTACCCTAAACCTGTAGGAACTTTGACCACAGTCAAAGAACTCCTCAAACCCTTTAGGGGAACTACAAGTACTCTGATTCCACTCCTGTAAGGATATGTAGGCATAAGATGCGACATCTTATCGAGTATACTTAGAAAATAAACCCTTAGGTCTTTAAACCATTAAGCAGATAAACACTTAGCAATAAACAAACATAAAACAAAAGGTTCCTGTAGAGTACTACAGAAACTTAGGATGCTAGTACCTTCCCTAAGTTTAACCAACCCCCGAACCTAAAACAATCTAACCTTGCATTTGCATTGCATTGTGGGAATTTCGATATTTATCCCTTCCTTTGAACAAATCAAAGATCGGTTGCAAATTGAATTAACGATTCAAACTAATTAATAGTTTGATATCAAAATTTCACCGCGACAGATAGCTTGGCTAGCCTATGTGCTATTATGTGAACATGGTATAATCATGCTTGCAGGTGTGAACACAGGTGCTGCTGAGGTGTGTTATGTGTGTGAATTCCTATGGTGTATAGGAATGTTTGCTAGAACTAGTTGTGTGTGTCTGTAGGATAGGAGCAGAGAGTGTTGTGCAGAACAGATGGATAACTTGGCTAGCCTATGTGCTATTATGTGCACATGGTATAATCATGCTTGTAAGTGTGAACACAGGTGCTGCTGAGGTGTGCTATGTGTGTGAATTCCTATGGTGTATAGGAATGTTTTCTAGAACTAGTTGTGTGTGTCTGTAGGATAGGAGCAGAGAGTGTTGTGAAACTCTTCAGGGGGAGTAGCACAAGTGTGTGTACTTCAGGATGTTATCCTGAAGGTCATAACATCCAGAGCAGACTGGATGAATATGTGTGACTGCAGACTGTGTGCAGGTTAAAGTGCTCAGTTGGTAAGATGCATCAATTGAGGGGGAGTATCCCAGTGTGTTACTCAGCAAAGTGTGACATCTATAGTGGCAACTAACAGATGGTTAACAAGGTGAGTTATAACAGTAAGAGCTAACTATGAGGACTCAGAGAGACTTGAGCTAGTAACTATCCTGCATGACAGGACACATCATAAGTCTTCTGCTGTGTAAATCTCTGATATGATGACAGAGTGTTTTAGCCAAAAAATTTTCAAAGGGGGAGTTTGTAAGTGCTCTTGATTGACTGCATTTTGTGGCAAAACACTAGAGCATGTATATATGTCATGACTGATATTAGTGCATACATAATATGGTCTGTGCAGGGTAAGTTGACTTAGCTAAAAGCAAGTTAAGCTGGATGTCATTACCCAATGTTATGAGTTGGGTTGTATGACATCAAGCGCATGTTTGTTTTTCTGGTAGCTATAAACTAGGAAACATAATAGGAGCTCAAGCTGGATATCATGAGACTTTCTAGAAGCCCTAGGCGAACTAAAATATCTCTGAATTAAGTGGCAAGCATGCAAATCATTGAAAATAGGTTTGTTATGAATAAAACCTAATTTATGCACCAAGGCCCAAAAGGACTGACAACTGCTATAAATATCAGAAGAAGTAATCCTTAACAGCAGCTCTTGACAGAAGAAAAGAGAGTGCAGATTGCAGAGTCCTTGTGAGTGAAGAAGGCTAGTCTTCACGTGTGAATTGAGTCTAAGGAATACTTGTACTCCAAGCAATTGTCTGTTGGATGATTGTATTGGTTAGGTAGATTCTAAGCTGTGTCTCACTCAAAGTTGTGAAGCAAGAGTGTGTGTACCTTGATCAAAGTTGTGAAGCAAGATCAAGGTGTGTATGCAGTGTCTCTTCATATTGTTTTTGAAACTATAATTGTATATCACTATGGTGTGATTGAGGGGGAGTGAGTGGGAATACTCAGGTCTAGAGTGTCTCTAGGTTGAAGTGTCATTGGTTAGAGATTAAGTGAGGAGTGTAAACTAGAGGTTTAACTCTGAATTAATTCTGCTGATAGTGAATTTCCTCCCTGACTTGGTAGCCCCCAGATGTAGGTGTTGTTGACACTGAACTGGGTGAACAATTGCTGTGTTATTTACTGCTTTATTATTACTGATTATTAGCTGTTAAGAAGCAGATGTCACAGTGGATGTTATAACCTTGGGAATAACATCCATCGTGTGCTTGCCAGAATTTTCAATAAAGGATAATAAATGTTGTACTCTACGAGCCTTAAGTACTTGAGGAATGATTGTTGGGGGGCCTCCTCTCATACCGTCTAGAGTTTTTAGCATATGCCCTTTGGGCGATACGCGACGCATTCGCTCTGAAGTCATAGTCTTTAGTGCAACATGAGTTACAAACCTAACTCAATTCACTTCTTCATAAAAAACACAAAACAAAACATCAAACCTTTTTATCCTTCGGGATTGTTTGAAAATCTTTTTTCAGAAAGAGTGTGTTAAATTTTGGTTCTACCGCAAACAGGCATCGTCCCTAACTGCTAGAATGAAGATTTAACCCTACTCAGTTAAAACACTTGAACCAATCTGTAGTCATGTCATCCCGAACTATGTTTGCTCTGATTTCTCATACCAGACGAGGATACGTAGGCACAAGAAGACAGTGTCTTGGCGAGCAACCTTCCCCACCTTCACCCGTAGTTTTCCGAACTACGTTTACTCTGACTTTCACATTGCACGAGGGAATACGTAGGCATAGAGCGGTGATGCTCTATCGAGTCTCTTTTCTTTTATTTTGTCCCTGTAAGCCAGCCCTTGATAAATTAACACCCTTTTAGATAGACAACAAGCGTGGATCCCGTTGAGTACAACAGATGTGAGGGGTGCTCATACCTTCCCCTTGCGTAACCGACTCCCAAACCTAAGATTTGGTTGCGATGACATGTCTTTTCCCTTTTTCATAGGCTTTCTCTGATCGTGTCCTTTCCCTATTAATGTACCCTAAAATTTACCCTCCCATATTCAAGACAATGTGTCCTAAGAGGTTACTTAATAGTCACAAGATTCACAATTGGTCAAAGGGATTGAAGGTTTCATCAAAGCCTCCTCCTGAACAGTGGATCTTAGAACTAGGGTTTTGAGTCTCCCCGAGAAAAATTGACTTCTAAAACTTAAATTGGACTTCATAAAATCCCACATACTTCAAATGATCCCCATGTCAAGTTTCAGATCTTTCCTCACAAGTTTGGCCAGTCAGATGCTCAGATACCTGAAAATTAGTTAACTTGGTCAAAAAGTCAACTGAGGACAACTGTGGTCAACTCAAAGTCAAACTTCAAGATTTTTTGTCAACATCAAGATTACAAGGTGAAATTAATCATTTGATCAAGGTTTGATCATGATTCATCCGGGAAACTTCAGATCATCAAGAATCGAAAGTTGCTAAATTAGGGTTTTGTGCAGGAAAAGTCAATTGAACTTTGACCAGCCATAACTTTCATATGTTTCATCAAACATTTCCCATCCAAAGCTCATTTTGAAGAAAGTTTAATTCTCTACAACTTTGTGTCTCACATGCCAAGCCTAAAAATTCTTCATTCGAAAGATATGAGCCAAGGCATTATAGATCCTTTTGAAAGTAAAAAAAAGTCAACTTTTTCCAAAGCTCATAATTTGAAAACAGTAAAAAAAAATATGGACATGGGACCAAAAGGGTTGATTAGAGGATACCCTAAGATTTCTAAAAAGTCTTAGAACACCTTCATAGCATTAAAATTGAGGAAATTATGCATTGTCAAAGTTGGTAATTTTTCAAGGGGTGTATGAAGTAAAAAGGGCCATAACTCCAATTATTTCCAAATAGGCCCATAAAATTGCAACCTAAACTTGAAGATAAAGTCATTCACGATCCAGTGACCATATTTTATGATTTTTATCATTTATTTTATATTATTTTTGATTTTTATCATTTAAAATCATTTTTAATTAAAATAAATTATAAAAAAATCAAAGATTTGATTTAAGATTTATTTTGGGATCAAATATATGGTATTCAAAGTGAGTGAAGTCATCCAAATTCGTTCAATACCAATATGGTATGATTTAATTTGATTTTTTTTTGACAATTATGATAATTGGCTCCTTCATCTTCAAGCAACCCATAAACTCCAACCAAGGCCCAATTGTTTACCCTAATTTACACTATTTTATATACACAACAAAGTCAGCATGAAAAAAGGAGGAGAATTTTTTTTTGGAAACCATAAGAACCTTTGAAAAATTTTAAAAGAGCTTTGCAATAAGATTCAATCAGCTCTACAAGTCCATTCACATTCCTCAAGATCCTAAGAACCTATCCCATAAAGACTTGAAGGTTGAGACCTCACGAAGTGCATCCCATGAACATGTCGCCTCTCATTCTTCCTTTTTTTGCTTTCTAATCTTTGATTTCATTGCACTTTATCATATTTTCTGTTCATAATGATCTTCATAATCATGTTTAGGTTTGTTTTGATCATTTGTTTGCAAGATATGATGCATGTTTCAAGAAGTGTCATGGTTAAGGCATAAGCTTTTCAAGAGACGAAACTCTTCGTACGGACATTTTTAGGCCTTCCCCCATTTATTTTTAGTGAATTTCTTCCTCTTTTTTTTTTTTTTACTGTTTTATAGTTATTATTATTAAAACATTATTATTAATTTAATTAACCAATAATCTTTACTAACTGCTCACTAATTATTTTTCTTAAAATAAATTTTATAATATAATTTTTTTTCTCTCACATAACTTTTTTTGTAATTTATTAATTAAAATTGTAAATGAACATAACTAGGTTTAGATTAATTTAAAAACCCTAATTTTTCACTAACCCTAATTAGACCCTCATTTTCTAAACTTGATCTTTTTTTTTTAAAACAATTAATTTCCTAATTTAATTTATTTTCATTGCTTTATTTATATTATTTAGAGGATTGTATAGGATTTTCCTTATGTAATTTATTTTTTCGCACCGATTATTCTGTAATTGCCCCGAAGCCGTGTAATAGTTTAGGACTTTATTTCTTGTTTTTTTTAATTATTTCCGTAAATATTTAATTGCTTGGTTAGTAATCTAGGGCGTGAAAAGATCTAATTGAATAAATTGGACTTAGAGAATCAATAATAAAAGAAATATCTGAAAATAATCACTCACACACGTAAGTCGATCGTCCTACGATCACCATCTACACCTCCTAGGGTTACCCCTCTTAGTTGCCTTAATATGGTCAAGTCCCTTGAATGTAGGGGTGTCTTAAGTGATGTCCTTGCAAACAGATAACTCATCAAGTCCCTTTAAAGTTAAAAGGATCATAGTCCCTTCGAAGTTGCCTACGGAATAAATGATTTTGTCCCTCGATGACCTACAAAAATGATGATAGTCCCTTTGAATTACTAAGACACCCCTACATGTTGCCTTCTTTGACCATACGATGACCCGACGCCCGTCCCTTAACATCCAAGGTAAAGACTACTTACTCACTAATAGTAAGGACAATCTTACCCTTAAAGGAAATAAATAACAAGAAAGACCTTACAAACTTAGGGTAGGTAGCACTTAAATACTTGCTCACTTTTTTTCAAAAAAATATTCTTTACACCCCACTTTCAAAATATTTCCAAACTCAAGGCTTTGTATACATCCATACGAGGATCACTACAAAGAACTTCTGAAAATCTTTTCTAAACATACACTTCACATTACTTTTCAAACAAACAAGTGAGTTAAGTAACTAAGAGCCCATGGATAACCATGGATATAAAGGGTGCTAACACCTTCCCTTTATATAACCTACCCCCCGAACTCAAAATCTTTTCAAAAAGGTCTTTCCTGTTCTTTTATAGCCTTTCCTATTGGGTAAAATAAAAGTTGGTGGCGACTCTTGCTATCCCCACATGTTTTTGTCAAACAAAAACACCAAGTCAGTTCTCCCACCGTGTTACAGAACTGGCGACTCTGCTGGGGACTAGGTAAAAGAGGGGTTCCCTTAGGAATTAGATCATTTATTTGTTTGTCTTGCTTGCTTTACTTACTTGTTGGGACTTTGTGTGAAAGATCCTAACCCGGATCTAGTGTACCTTAGGTAAGTAGCAATAGACCAAGGAAATTATACGGCGTATACCAATATGGTTGATCTGGTGGCTACAGTTAGTGTGACTTCTTGGTGGGTACTTATGTTCCTTAAGTCAGTTGAGGATAATATGAGGCTACCATACATTTTCATTAACACTAACTAACTTTTAGAACCCTAATTGACCCATCTTAGCCTTTAGAAAGTAGTGAGATAACCGACTTTGGTGAAGAGTGAAGTTGGTTGATACTCGATGCTACACTCATTGAGATTCTAATCTAAGGGAGTTTTGGTTGGTAAGTCAGTTGCCTACTGAACAACAATCTTTGAGAAGAATCAATGATATTGAGATCCCGTAGAACTCGGTTACTATTTCTAGGACAGGATGAACCAACTAAACTTCAGTGGGAGGGTACTTACCTTTAAACCTCATGCAAGCCTCTAAACCTAGGGTTTTTGTGTGAATTGCTTGTGTGTGCCACATGTTCGTGTTTGGACATAACATCATAACATCATGACATCATAAGCATAGCATTCTCACTAACCATTTCAAGGACCAAAGGATTTATCTTTGTTCTTTGTTGCAGGTTATGGCTTCCGCTCGTAGGAACACTATCCGAGTCAACTTTGTAAGGATACCTCCCAAGCTTAAGGAATTGGTCTCTAAAGTTTCTGAAATCTCTCAATTTATCAAGAAGCATGGTCACCTACTTGACTTGGTTACTTCAGGGTTTGATGAAGATATGATGAGTTTTCTGTTTCAGTTCTTTGATCCTAAACATCATTGCTTCACATTTCTCGATTATCAGTTGGTGCCCACAATGGAAGAATTCTCTAAATTACTTGGTGTGCCTATCCTTGATCAGAAACCTTTCACAAGCTTAGGGAAAGAGCCTAAACCTGAAGTCATTGCTGCCACCCTACATCTAAGGAAGTCAGACATTGTATTGGAAACGAGAAGTGGAACTAAGGGTATTCTTGCTAAGGTATTCATGGAGAAAGCCCAGATATTCTTGGATGCTATGAGTTATGATGCCTTTGAGGAGATCTTAGCCTTATTGATTTATGGTTTAGTGTTGTTCCCTAATCCAGACCAGTTCATAGATGTACACGCCATCAACATATTTCTGAATCACAATCTGGTGCCTACTTTGCTTGGAGATATCTTACACTCTCTTCATAATCGTACTACGAAGGCGAGAGGAACTCTGACGTGTTGCATACCTCTACTATCAAGGTGGTTTATTTCACACCTTCTTCGATCTGTGATGAATAATGTGCAAGGTTAGAGGTGGTCTAAAAGAATGATGTCACTTTCTCATTCAGACATTCATTGGTGTTCCAGATCTATGGAGAATGTCACTATCATTGACCGTTGCGGAGAGTTCCCTAATGTGCCACTCCTTGGCATAAGAGGAGGCATTACCTACAATCCTTCTCTAGCACTACGTCATTTTGGTTACGCTCGGAGTAATGGTCCTCATGACATGTTTATTCAGGGTATTGTGTTTGATTACGACAACGATCTTCAAGATTACCATAAAAGGTTTATACGAGCTTGGAGCATGGTGAATAATATCAACAATAATACTTTGGAACCAAAGCACTCCATTCCTATGGAACCTTATCTCAGATGGGTGCGGTCTCGTGCTCAGACTCTTATGATGCCATACCTTACTGTCCTACCAATAACTGTGGAGCCTGTTGCTGAAGGAGATGTTTCTTATACTATTCTTCATCTGGACATGCCTACAAATCTGGAAGAGTTGCAGAAGTCTTAGATTCAACTGAAGGAGGAAAGAGATACCTTTGAGACTCAGTTTCATGCTTACAAAGACAAGGTGTTGGAGCTAACAAAGCAACTTCACGAGGAGCGGAATCTCAATACCTATCTCAACCCAAAGAGAAAGCGTCTATGGGGGACTTGAATCTCATATGCTTTATTTTCTTTATAATTTCTATGTTCCTTCATCTGTAAGCACAAGGGGCAATACTATTTTATGTTTACTAATAAAAAATTTATTTCTGCCTGTTTTCAACAAATTTAAATCTTGCAGTCTTTGAAAACATTGCATATGCATCTTCATACCATATCATTGCATAACAGGTTACCATTACAGGTTTCTCATCTTCTCATTGTTTATTTCAGCAGAAATGGCTCCCGATCAAACTGTCCAAGAACTTCAAGCGCAACATGCTCAGTTTCAAGAGATAATCCTGAACTTGACCAAGGTTCAAGAAGAAGGGTACATGGAGAAGTCGACCTCCCTATCAAAGTAGGATCTCAAGTTTTTGATTCCACTTTCTATGTGATGGATATCCGCCCTGCTTATTCTTGCTTGCTTGGGCACCCCTGGATACATGGGGCAGGTGCTGTGACCTCTACTTTACACCAGAAGTTGAAGTATCCATTGAAGGGTAAGATTGTCACTGTCTATGGTGAAGAGGAGTATATGGTCAGTCACGTGAATAATTTCAGGTATGTAGAAATGGAGGGTGAATTTGTTGAAACTCCTTGCCAGACCTTTGAAGTGGTTCTTCAGAATGTTCCTGCTGTTAAAAAAGTTCCTGTTGTTACCCGAAAACCTCCTACCTTGGCCTCTCTGAAGGATGCTAGAGCTGTTGTTGAAGAAGGTGGTATTACTATCTGTGGTCAGCTTCCAGACATCCCTTACAAGTCTGACAAGTTTGGTTTGGGTTTTACTGCAGAGGCTCAGAAGGCTGTTCATCGTGCTCGTGCTGTTCGTATTACCAATCAAGGAATCCAGAGAGATAATGTCAATGTTGTGGAAGACTCTAATGAAGACTGCAACCTGGACGATTGGATATTTCCCACCGTTGGAAATGGACTCAACAATTGGAAGGCTGAAGATTTCATTCCTATCTCTTTTAGTCAGGAGTAATTGTTGTTTTTTATCTTTCTTTATTTTGGCCTTGTAACTTTAAACAATTTAAAAACTTTTAAGTCTTGTGCCTTGTCCGTGGCACACTGGTATGCTTGTTAAGGGTTGTCATTTCATTTGCATATCTACATTAATAAAATCATTGAATGTTTTGCTTTCGTAAATATTGCGCTCCCTGTCTTTCTTTTTATTTTCTTTTTTCAAAAAAAAAAAAAACTATGTGTTCTTACACACACCCACATAACTAAAATGCAGATCCTCATCCACTTCGGATTCTATTGACAACAGTTCTACTATTGATAATTATGACTTCGAAAATCTGATCTACCATGTCGAGGATGGAAATGAGGAAGATTGTAAATGTGCGAGAAAAGGAATAAAAGTAGTGCAATGGAAATAAAGGAAAGGAAAACGGAAAGAAGAACAATATTTAGCTTTAGTAATAAAATTTGACAGCACTTCGTTATCTTCAATGCGGCTCCCCTTTTCTGGTCCAGGACTCCTCCTTTTATAGTTGAGATTCTCTGCATGAAGTCCTCATGAAGTGGAGATGATGGTGAGACAATATAGGGAAAACGTTTCACCAATATCTCAGTCTTCGTGGACACGTTTTTATTCTGAACGTTGCCTTCATGATGATCGTGAGAGAGGTGTGACGGTCGTGAGGAGCGTGACGGTCATCATGGGCCTGTGACGGTCGTGATGTCTGTGACGGGCATCACAAGGGTGTGACGACCGTGACATCAGCAAAATCTTCGTTTTCTGCTATTTCCTGTCTCTTTTCTTCTGTTCTGTGAATTTGATCATGAGTTTTTCTCTGTCATGTTCATTTGGAGTATGAACTTCATATACCTGCAAAACACTTGACAAATAGCTCGAAACAATCTGAAATCGGGGTGAAACCAAACATTAACAGCATAAAAACATGGCATTTATAATATTCATTTTCGCGTTATCAAACTCCCCTAAGCTTGATCTTTGCTTTTCCTCAAGCAAAAAGTCTAAGAAATGAGATGATGCAGTTACACGGCGCGCTCCTTCGCGTTTTCAAAATAGCTTTAGAGGCATTGAGTCGGGAAGTCGGAAACAGGATTAAAACAACACGCATACGACAGTGACACTAAGCGGTATATGCTCAAAGGCCTCCTTCTTATATGAGCCGGTTCTAATCATGTTGTTGTAGCTTGGCGTAAATTCCATCGCACCAAGCTTTGCCCAGTTTCGTTCCAGCACAATCACATTAAGCCCTTTACCTTTGCACGCACGTAGTGGAATAACCTGTTAGTGATTTCGGTCTTTCTTTGTATGGGGTCTGGTGCACGAGTGTGGTACCCTTTGATATGTCCTATTTGTAAGTTGTGGGGGATCGAACCGTAATTCTCCCTACCGAGTCCATAACCAGAGACCTATGAACCAACTTACAGAGGACTTCTTTTATTTTCTATTACTTTTGTTATTCTGAGATATCAGAGGTAGATAATCACTACATGGTTGCGGAGCAATTTTGTTTTCCTTATGATCTTACTGATAACTTATTTTCATCGTCTTTCCACGTGGTATATGCTTAAGGCGGTGCTGACTGCTTGTATAAACTACTAGGGGCTACGTTTGGTGCTCAAACCTGAGGCTTTGGTACAGTAGGTAGTGAAACTGACTCGCATAAACCGGAGGTCTAAGGTGTCAAGGTGGTATTGGTATCGTTAGAATTAGTTCTTGAGGTTCCCTAACTCGGCCTTTATCTTGGCGCGTCGAGTGGTGCATCAGTTTTGAAGTGAATTTTTTTTGTATAGCTTGAATAAAGCGGGGAAGTTCGCGTAACAGAAAAGAATACATAAATGAGCTTTATTGTACTGAATTAAAATAGTTGAAAGGAAACGTACATAACAAAGGTGAAGGGAAAAAAGTCCCGCTCCCACACCATTTCAAGCAGTGTCCTCACTGGTTTGAAACGAGTGTGGAAGGGATACAACAACAAGAAATAAAGTGCAAGAAATAAAATAACAACAGGATGGCTACGGAGAACACTACTCTCTGCCTCTTCCTCGAGGTCGTCCTCTGCGTGTCGTGAGGTTCAGAGCGCCGGTGTGATAAATAGATTCGCTAACGCCTTCCACTCTGACGATGAGGGCAGCCATCTCATCGATGACGTTGTCAAGGTGTTCACCCTGGGCTACCTGCCCCTGGTGGATTTGCTGCAACAGTGCCATCATCTGTTGGTGTTGTTCTTGGTGACGAACTTCGAGCTGTGTGGCCGTCTGGTTTTGTTGCCAAATACCACGAAGGATCTCTTCATTTGGAACCTCAGGCTCAGGGGAGCGTCAGTGTCGGGAGGACGAGCCTTCGTCAGCTGGTGGTTGTGTCTCGGTGCGGGCTGCTCGGTCCATTTCATCTTCCATCTCATCTGCAGGCCTATTGGCTTCAACATGAGGAGCAACTGCATTTGCTTCAGGAGCAGAAAGATCAAAGAGCCAATTGGCTCGGTCCTGCGGATTTGTGCGGTCACGGTAAGGCATGATGACACTGCGGATGGTACGGTTACGTACCACCGGATGATATTTATCGTCGGCTCTGACTTTGATGAGGTGGGAGGAGCGGCAGTAGTCGATGTCAAGTAGGAGCGGAGGCAGCGAGGGAAGGTTCTATAAACGGTCGCTGAGGCCGAGGGCTATGGCTATGGAGGTAATGATATCTCCGATGTAAAAGGGTTTCGAACCTCAACCACAGTTGGCTTGTATGTGGGCCAGCAGAAATGGTGCAGCATTGACGGCTTCAGGAGCGAACACACAATGGAGAAAGAAAAGTGCCTTGGAATTTACCTTGTGGTTACTGTTCCTTGCGAAGATAGTATTTCCGAGGACGCGATGGAAGTACCGGATGGCAGGATTGTGAATGTAAGTAGCGCTTAGGCTGTCCCAAGCATCAGTGGTGGTGCCGGTCAGCGGGTTCCAGAGGGCGAATGCTTCTTGGAAGAATTGATCCGAGGGGACTCTGCGGTGAGCATCGTCGCTGTGGTTGAACTGCAGCTTTTGAGCAATATGATTCCGGGGCAGCCGGTATTCCGTGCCAAACATCCGGAAACATACGACTCCAGTGAGTTGGTTTGTTTCTCCGGTAGGGGTAATGTAGGAAAAAGAAATTAAAAACTCCAAGGTCAGCGTCTCGTATGTCGGTTGGAGTGTCGTGCAAAGATGCCAGAGGCCGACATTCTGCAACATCCAAGTTACGCCGTCCAAAATGCCCAGCTCTGTTAAACAAGCGACGTGGGCGTAGCGAGTCGGTTGTACTGACCGTTGATAGAAGGTGACGTAGTTTGTTCTCTGTTGGTCGCCGCGTTCTCCATCTCTGAAAATGATCGTGGACATGTCAGGCAGTTCACGGTTCTGTCGTGCCATTGTTGTGGTTGGGTCGTAAGAAAGAGGGTGGATAGAGAGGGAGAGTGTGTTTCTTTAAAACGGGTTAACAGAGAAATGGGTGATTTATAATGAAAGAAGGGAAGTTGAAGGGGTGGAAAGATTAATGATAGGGTTGAATGAAGTGAATGAGGAATTAAAAATGGAGGTAGTGGGAGGTTACGGAATGTAGAGGGGGAAGAAATTTGGAACGGTCGTATTCTGCTGAAATAGCAGAAAGGGGTTTTTAATTCGTGGCAGTCATTAGACCCGTGACGTTCGTAACAGGAGTGTCACGGTCATGAGACTCGTGACGGGCGTAACATGCTTGTGACGATCGTCACATCAGCAAATTCTGCAAGTGCAGAAAAATGCTGTTGGGTTTGTACTGGGATTATTTGCAAGTGCAGGCCAGTATGATAAACAACAATTTAGAAATGTAAATTAGAGAGAAAATGGATTAACAGTAAAAATACGCAAAATATTAATTGAATGAACAAAATAATGGGATTGTTCAAGCAAGTACAATAACGAAAGAAAATTCAGAAATTTAAAAGACATAAACTAGAAAGCTGTAAAATTGTTCCACTGCGGTAAAAATAAAACTAAAAAAATAAAAGATAACGCATCAATCCTTCTGCTTCTTCAACTTGTTGGACTCTTGAGTTATGTGGTCGAACTGCTCAACAGCTATGTCCATGAAACTTATCAAATCCTTTTGTAATGTTTTCAGTTCGTCCTTTACCGTTGTGATTTACGTCTTGAATTCATCCATGGTTTTCATGATGTTTTCCAGCTTTTCAGTGCTTTGGTTAGGATTGGGTTCAGGGAAATCATGGTAGTGTGGAGGGGTCTCGGGATCTGTCTCTGCTTCTGACACATAGTCCTCATAATACATAAAATCACGTGCTTCGGAGATGTGATCATCATCGTACATGTAATCTTGTGGTGTAGAATGAGGTGAAGGCGGACCCATAGGCTCATTCAACTCGTACAACTAGTTATTTCGGTTATGGACACTAGTCAGCTCATGGTTAGGTAGCGTGAAAAGTCGGACCGGTTGGTCGGCAATGAGGTACTCGTATGGTGCTGGTCCTAAGTTACCAACTATGCGCTAGTTAAAGCAGAATTCTCTGTCCATAAGTCGGATGCTTCCAAAGTGAATAGCTCGATTCATCTGATACCTAAGGCCAATTTTACTAGCAATCATGGTTACAAGGCCGCCTATTAAGATGGGCAAGTTAGGATCCTGATTGAGTTTCTCGAAGGCTCTCATCATGAAAGGCATGATATTAACAGGTCGACCTTGTGAGGCATAGTACAAAATGAAAAGTTCTTCCTTAGAGACGGAGGTGATATTTTCCTCCTTCCCAAAAAGGGTATGGGCTAGCATCCTATGGAAGTAACGAATCACAGGATTATGTATTTCGTTAGAGTTGATGTCATCTTGTTCTAGGTGATAGTTTCCTGTGATTGTTCCTCAGAAATAATCTAACTCTATATCCATGTCTGCTTCATGGACTTCAGTATACACGAATGGTCCGCTAGGAAATCCTAAGAGGTCAGCTAGTGACTTACGGTTATATGTGAAATTGGTACCAAAGAGTCTAAAGCAAATCAGTTCCTTGGTGGAGCCATAACCATGTTCGGGTATGTAGGTTAAGGAACTAAGGAATTCGAAAGTGAGTTCTCTAAAGGTAACAAAACGAGTCTTCAGGGCAGCATTTTCCCATCCTAACTGGTTATATAGGAAAAGGATGTTGTCGTGGATTCCTAGTTGGTCCATGGTGGATATATCAGAGTAAATGGTTAAGGTGATGCCTCTCTGTGTCAGGGCCTGGAATCTGGCTTGCTGAGCTGGTCCTCTAAATACGGTTACCATGTAGTCGATGTTAGCCATGCTCGAGAGTTAGTCAGATAAAAAAGAGGAGAAAGTAGGAAGGCTTAAAAATCCTGAAAACAATTGAAAACAGATTTATTCAAATTAAGTTTTAGAAACAGAAGGTGATAAAAATAAAAATAAAAAGGGAGAAAATAACATCAAAGTAAAAGTTGAAAGTTAGTAAGGAAGCAGTGTAAAAGCATAAGTCAAACGAAAAACATAAAGTAAATAAATAATTCAAGTGGGAAGAACGAGGAGAAATGGGTTGCCTCCCATTCAACGTTGTTTTTAACGTCAAAAGCCTGATGATAGCTTGGTGACAAGCTAGTTGGGATGTTTAGCGGGAAGCTCTAACAATTTCAGACTGCTCACGCAGTTGCAGTGCTCATTCTGATTGTAGTGCTTCAAACGTTGTCCATTGACTATGAACGGTGCATTGTTTTTATCGCTGATTTCAACTGCTCCACTTTGAAGGGTTTTAGTTACCTCAAAAGGACCTGACCATCTTAACTTTAGTTTTCCTGGGAAAAGTTTTAATCTTGATTTGAATAGGAGCATGACGTCTCCCATATTGAACTGTTTTCTGACTAAACGCTTATCGTGCCACTTTTTGGTTCTTTCCTTGTATATGCGGGTGTTCTCGTATGCGTCTAGTTGAAGCTCTTTCAATTTATGCAGATTCAAGATTCGTTTCTCTCCTGCGGAAGTGTAGTTTAAATTTAGCGTTTTAATAGCCCAAAAGGCTTTATGCTCTAGTTCTACTGGCAGGTGGCAGGATTTCCCATAGACTAATTTAAATGGTGTGGTTCCTATTGGCGTCTTGTAAGCAGTTCTATAGGCCCATAAAACGTCGTTTAATTTTGATGACCAATCTTTCCTAGAGGCGATAGCGATCTTTTCTAAGATTGGCTTTATTTCTCTGTTTGAAACCTCCACTTGGCCGCTAGTCTGCGGGTGATACGGTGTTGCAACATAGTGTTTGACTCCATATTTCAATAGAAGTTTGTCAAAGATTCGCACTATGAAGTGTGAACCACCGTCACTGATGACAAGTCTTGGTACACCAAATCTGGGAAAAATGGTGTTCTTAAAGAGTTTGATGACTACTCACGTGTCGTTAGTTGGAGCGGCAACGACCTCAATCCATTTTGATACGTAGTCGACAGCGACGAGTATATATTTGTTTCCAAAAGAAGATGGGAATGGACCCATGAAATCAGTCCCCCATACATCAAAGACTTCCACTTCCAAAATACCCTTTTGGGGCATCTCGTCGCGCCTTGAAATGTTTCCAGTTGTCGCTACTGCGAAAATCGGCGCCGGCTGACAGAAGAGTCGCCACCGTGCGTTATTTATCCCACGGGAGGGAAAGGAAACGCTCAGAGTAAACCTCGCACAACACGGGAAAGGTATGGTCATCGCAACCAAAACCTGGGTTCGGGAATCGGTTACGCAAGGGGAAGGTATTAGCACCCGTCACGTCCGTCGTACTCGACGGGATCCACGCTTGTTTTCGGGTATGGATTGTTATTCTTTCTAAACTATAGGTCAAGGGTTAAAAGAAAAATAAACTGACTCGGCAAAGTATCGCGCTTTATGCCTACGTATTCCCGTCTGGAACAAGAAATCAGAGTCAACGTAGTTCGCCTACCTACGGGAAAGGAGGGGAAAGTTGCTCGCTAGGATATCGCATCCTATGCCTACGTACTTTCATACAGCATGAAAGATCAGAGCAAACGTAGTTCGGGCTACGCACGACACAGGCTTGTCTTGGTTGATTTTATTCCTTCTGAAAAAGGGTTTCTTGATTAGCAGTCCCGGCAGACAAAAATGACGGCTTGATGAGTTCCCGTTCTTTTACGAAAGAAGTGTCTTTTATTGTGTTTGAAATCTTTATGGTATTTTTCTGTTTGTTTTGAGGAAGAAGAGATAGAACTCTAACCTATGGTTGCGAAGGGAAACAAACTAACCTAATGTTATCATGCATGGGTTAAGACCTAGTGTCTATCATGCTCCTCTCTTGCACAGAGAGAAACAGAGATCCTACGGGATAGGCAGAAACAGAAACAATAACAGACATAATAAAGCGGTAAAATGCATGGATGCAGCAATACAATCTAGGCAAGGGAGTCGCACTCAACCTCGAACCTAGAAAACAATAGGCAAAAGTGAACAGGATTCACTTTCAACCCAACAAGGTAAACAGCAAACAATACAGTCAGGAAAACCAATCAATACATCAAGAAATGAAATACAGCAAAAATAAACAGCCACAACAGCTCTGCATCAATATCCATCCTCAAGTCATCTCCAATCAATTACAGGCTTCAACAAGCATTAATCTCCATCTTCATGACCTTCAGGCAAGGGCTTTGATAATCAGTCTTCTATCTGCAGTGGCTTTTCTTCAAGTTCAAACCTCTAGGATGAGGGATCAGTCACAAGAGTAAATTGGGTGTTAAGCAATCAGTTGACTACCAAGGGTGGTGAACAGACTGCTTCTAACACATATGATATTTTCTCTCAAGAGTTCTATCTCTTAGACACTATCACCAAGCCTTCCAAGGGAAGGGGGTGTGTGTCTTAGAGAGACTCTGTATCACAGAGAAGAATGGATGCAGACAAGGCAATCCATGTTTGATAAACAAGCTTTCTAATCTAGAGCTCTGCCTAGCTCCTAAACCCTAATCTCCACAATAGCTGCTAGCAGGAAACACCTCATCAACTCAGGAAGTTGGTCTTCAGGCCCTGAATCTTCAATGGCTCCATCATCATCAGTCTCCAGCTTCCCCAATCCCCAGACAAATCCCAACACCCAAACAAGCAAGCAATCATCCCCAAAGGGCACACCACACCAGTCAATCAGACATATACAGTAGACTAATAGCAGTAGGGGAATCCTGACTTTTCCTAAGGGGATCTAATAACTACCCATAGCCCCTATAGTCCCATAGCTAACCTATTCAATATCTAAGTCCTAAGGGAAGTGAATGAATTCTCCTAAGTCATCACCTAAAACCCTAGTTTGTTCATGTTATTCTCACCTAAACTAAACACCTAAAATTAAGTCTTAAAAATGGGAACTAAATTGCATCTACAAGTTTAATGTCTAAACTAAACAACCTAAAAAGAATGAACAAAAAATATTAAAGCATCTAATAGAACAAAAATTAACAAAATCATGTATGAAATGAAACTATTTAAAATGCTATTTATTTGGAAAATATGGGAAAAATATCAAATAAAAAATAAAATGCAATTTTTATTTTTTATAATTTTCTTGACTCTTTAAAGAAAATAATGCAAAAAGAAGGAATTAAAAATAATGTTTTTTCCATTTTATATGATTTTTAGAAAATGCATGAAAAATGTAAAGAAAATAAAAAGAAAATATAAAGAAATAGATGGAGGGGGTAAGAATAGCAAGAAGATCAGTTCAAATGATTGGGCTTCATACGCGCGGGGGGTGTCAATAGCCATCTGAGCCCATTTCCCTCCACTAAATGAAACGGCGCGTTTCAGTTTTTAAAATCTCCCTCCATTTTGAAGTTTAATCGTGTCCGTTGGATTGGGTCTTCAAGTCAAAGGTCAGAATGTAATCGTGTGGCTCCTGATCCTTCTTCAACCTCCAGCCAACCCTAACCCCTGAAAACCCTAGCCATGCAAGCTTCTTCCATGGTTCTGTTCTCCCTCATACCTCCATGGATTCACACGATATAAAAAGCAACTTTGGTCTACAACAATCCCTCTACACAACCATCACCATAAATCTTCTTAAAACTCAAGCAATAAACCAATTCAATGAAGATAACAGTTGCGAACCACCATGAACACCTGTGATCAACTCCTCCACAACTCTCCAAATCTTGTCTTACACTTATCTATAATTCATGCTGATTACCATAAGCTAATAAGCCAAGCATTTCGTGCACTGAATCATGAGATGTCAATCCAACCAGATTTGATGCACTATGAGCAACCTCCATGAAAGCTCTCCAAACTCACCAAATTAAGTCCTCTATCCTATCTTAGCAATTCCACACTATCAAAACCTAGTAACCCTAACCTAAACATGCAATTCGAATGAAAACTTACCTTGTGCAAAATGAAGGAAACAGCTACCAAAACCTCTTGATCTATAGCTTGAAATGAGTGGAAAATGATCCAAGAACTCAATGATGACTTCTGTATGCAACAGGTATGACTCCAAAGATTTGAATCTCTCAATTCAAAAGTTTATGCTTCTTGAATGATGATGATGAATGGCACGATTCCTTCTTCAATTTTCCAAATGAAGGTGTGGATTCTGATCCTGGTATGATGATGATGAAGAACAAAACAAGAATAGTGAAGATTGATGAGAAATTGAGAGAGTTTGGATTGGTTTTGCAAAGATGGAAAATTGATATGAAACTTGTGTTATGAACAAATGAGATCACCAAAAAATGGCATGAACCATCTTGCATCAATATATAGATGAGGTTAGAACCTCCTAGAAACTTGGAGAAGTTTCCCTTGCACAAATTCCCTTGGATTTTGATTATGTTTCTTACATTGTAAGCAACCATGGATAACTCTTAAAACATGAACTAAGCTCAAAATTATACTTTATCCAATGTCTTTAAAATGATCTTTCCATTCAAAATGACCTATAATTTTGCTTCATTTGGCCAAAATATGAGAAATCTCATTTTTAAGTCCATTTTTATTCATTAAATCCAACAATTTTGAAACCTTGTGCTATGAATCTTTCCAATCTCTCATGGTCACTTTTCTAGACTCAAAATGCCATTTGGAACAAGTTTGATGTTGTAAAGTTTTCCATTTGAAGCTTCCTTGTATGAGTTTTGGGCATAGGTTAAAATGACCTGTAATTCACAAATGACCAAAATACCCTTTTTTTTCCAAGACCATAAGTAGAGTTCCCCAAATCATATGAAGGCATACTATACCATTATAGAAAGCTAAGACAATAAGGAACAACTCTTATGTTGGCCAGAAATCCATTTGAAATCTCCTTGAGGGGTAAAAATTGCTTGGAAGTCAAGTCACTTTCACAGACAAAATTTCAGATACCTCAGATGACCTGTAACTTGCAAGGACCATAACTTGAGTTCTATAAATCTCCTCAATGTCTTCCACCACTCAAATTAAAGGTCTTGAGATCCTCTACAAGTTTCATGTTGGCAAAGGATCCATTTAAAGCTTGCATTGTGATTTATCTTGCTTGGAAATTTGACCTAAACTAGGGGATTTTACATAGAAACCCTAATTTAGACCCTCCTCTTCTCCTTGATTTCTCTTGATTTATTCTTAGCATAACAACATATCCTTATTCTCCATGTCAAATGATGAACCCCACACCTTTTCAATAGCCCTTAATGCTTCTCTAACAATCCTTTGACCTAGGGCTGACCCAGGGTTGACCTAGATGAAACCCTAGTTGACTGTCTTCAACTGCAATTCTTGTGATCTCATCAACAACTTGTCTCCTTCTCCAAATGACTTTCTAAGTCCTCCAAGATGTCTAGATACTCCCCATGCTCTCAATTCACAACTCATAATTCCCTTGTTGACCCTCAGACACCCTCAGTTAGGAGATATACTCAATGCTTGATCCACTGAACTCCCTGCTTTCAAATTCTTTTCTGATGACTTGAATGAGATTGAATTAGGATAATAACCTCTTGATAGGCCTCTAAAGATGATAATAATGATTGGTCCCTGATTGGATGACTTGCTATGCTATGCAGATGATTAGTCTATGTACATGACTCTATGTGCAAATGCTAATGATATTGAAACATAAATCAAATGAATAAGGTTGAGCAAATTTTAGGGTGCAACAGCTGCCCCTATTCAAGCGACTTGGACCCGATTGGATGAAGAGCGAACGACCTTCAAACATTCGAGGTACGAGACGGTTGAATACCAAGAAACCGGAAATTTGCCAACCGCCGAAATAAACTGCATCCCTGCTTGGGAACGACATTCATCAGCTGAATCTAACCGTTACAGTAACCCACTGATCTCGTGCGACCGTGCTGGGGATAGAACATTGTCCACGTTAGGACGCCTGCTTCGTCAATTCGGAAAACTTCAACAACTTTGTCGGGGATGGCTCGTCTGCCTTCTCGTCAGAGATAAATCATCCACGTTAGGAATAAACTCTTCCACGTTAGGAATACCACCGTCCACGCTAGGAATCACCTTTCCACGTAAGGAATAACCGTTCCACGTTAGGAATAATACTGTCCACGTTAGGACTCACCTTTCCACGTAAGGAATACATCGCTTTTCCCCGTCAGGGGTGACTTTTCTCTGCTTTGTCAAACTCTTCCACGTAAGGAATACGTCTTCTTTTGCTTTGTCCACGTAAGGACTCTTTCTTTTTCCACGTTAGGAATCACAAATTTTCCACGTAAGGAACCCCAATCTTTCCACGTGAGGAATACTATACCAATCTTTCTTTCCACGTTAGGGATGCTTCTTCTTTCCACGTAAGGAATACCGTTTCTTCTTTCCGTCCACGTCGGGACTAAACTTTCCACGTAAGGAATATATCTTCTTCTTCCACGTTAGGAATAACTTCTTTGATCTGTCCGCGTCAGAACTAAACTCTTCCACGTTAGGAATAATCTCTTTCTTTCGACGTCAGGAATCAACCTTGATCTGTCCACGTCAAGACTAAACTTTTCCACGTAAGGAAACACCTTCTCTTTCCACGTCAGGAATCAACTTCTTTTCCATCTGTCCGCGTCAGGACTAAACTTTTCCACGTAAGGAATCAATCTCTTTTCCAAGTAAGGAATCACCATTTCTCCACGTAAGGAATAAGACTTCGTCTAGATCTGTCCGCGTCAGGACTAAACTTTTCCACGTAAGGAATACACTTGCTTCCCCGTAAGGAATATACCTGTCCACGTCAGGACTCACGTTTTGTCTTGATTTGTCCACGTCAGGACTCGCCTCTTGACTTAATGAGAAAATAAAACTTCGTCCACGTCAGGACTCGTGCACCTTCGACCCATTAGGGAAGTGAGACTTGTCCACGTCAGGACCCATACCTCAACCTACTGAAGTAATAAAACCTATCCACGTCAGGACTTGCGCGTCTTCGACTTGCCGGGGAAATAAGACTTTGTCCACGTCAGGACTCCCACTTCTCTTAGCAAAAAACCTGTCAATAAACCCATCCACGTTAGGACTCATCCTTCCATTGGTCCGCGAAAAATTTTTTTTTACCACTGACGTTACAACAGCTTTGAGGCTGACTCTACTGGGGATACTTGGGAAACCAAACTTCCGGACGCCTGTTCTGATAACCGGCGGTAGCCTCTGAAATTCTGGTTCATGAAACCTTTTAATGTTGACATAACAACAACTTTGAAGGAAACAATCCGCTGATCGGACTAGAGAAACTTCAACAAAAAACTCTGGCGGGGACATAAGTAACTCTGCTTGGGGACAAAGAGAAACTTATCCTGCAGACTCTGTGGGGAGTAGTGCCAAAGCTGACACTTCGTTGAATGTCTCACGTCGAGATCCTGAATGTCTATTGATTCACCTGAGCGAGGGCTCTCTCTACCTGCAAGAGAAACAATACTTGAAACAAAAGGTTAGCCATTCTGGTTTATGTTTCACAATGCATGTGTTTGACAATGATGCAATGCTCCATTCGACATGGAAATGCTACGCTTTTATTTGGGGGATGCAAGTATGACACTATATGCTGATGCGAATGCAGACTCGAACTGCTGGGTACAGGAGCTGTTTCAGCAAAATAAATGCTGAAAATAAATGCCAACTCCGCTGGGGATAGCCTGGTGCTACAGAATTATTCCAGCAAAATAAATGTTGTAAGAGTGAAGTCGACTCAGCTGGGAATTAGGAACTTAAGCCAAGCACCTCGTTGGAGGACCACCCTGCTGGGGAATACAACTCTGCTGGAGAACAACAGATGCGCCTAGTATGATTGAACTTCTGCGGGAAAGTGAACGGGTATCATACGGTATTCTGACAAAATAAATGCCATGACCCACACCAACTCTGCCGGGGAGAGCCTTAATCTTCGAGTTCCACTGGGAGGAATACTTGCTGAGAAGAGAATTCCACTGGGGATGGGATGATTCTCTTGGAAAAAACAACTGACTCCACTGGGGGAGCGTAAATAACCCTGCGGGGAAAGGTAAACTGCCTGAACACAGCTCGCCAATTGGAAATATTAATCTTCTGAGGTTGAACCACTCTCTGCTGAGGATAAATAACTTTGCTGAAGCATGTCCTCTTGGATAGGCTACGACTAGCTGGGGAATTCTGTCCTTCTTCGGGAAGAACATGCATGACCTGCGTGAGGGTCGAGTCTTTCGTTAATGCAATATTTTGATCATCTTCCTCGTGCAGTTATGAAACCTGCAACAACACAAACAAGACAAGACAAGCCTATGCAACCAAATCGATTCAGGTTAGCGACGTTATTTTCAGTTAATTCGAAGCTTTAGCAATTGTTGGCAAGGGCCAGTGATGTTATACGCATGCTAGTTTCAATAAACTTAGGCGTTTTATCATGCACAAAACAGTAAAGAACCAGCATCAAGTACTGAATAACATATTTTATTGATTGGGCCGCTGAATGGGCGGAGTTTTGTACACGGGATGTAACTCCTGAAAAGAGGAAGCTACACAAAGCAAATACACAAGTATGCCCAAGAAGCATAAATATTTTGACAAATTAAATTTGCACACATGTCGGCAACGGGATGCAGATGAACACCACAAATTGATCCTCCTATGACTCATCCGACTCTAATGCTTTCCCGGTATTCACACTTCTGTGGAGATTGTATCAGATAACCGATCCCTTAGGCATTCTCCCGCACTGATGCTCATTGCAATATCAAATTCGGACCGCAGTCATTTGCTTTTCAAATCCCTAACTTTTGCGTGAACCGCCCTTTACGGGTTTTCAGTTCACCGGGATACCCTTTTTTGCCGAAGCTGCCCAGTGTAGGTTTTCAACTTCGCGGGTGTACATTTTTCAATTTTATCCCTAACTTTTGCCCGAACCTTTCATTCTGTTTTTGGTTCGCCAGGATGCCCCATTTTTGCCTGGACTCTCTCTTTTCTGCCTAGCGGGTCTATTTTAAGCAAAGTATTTTTTAACTGCGTCTGAATTCACAGGTGACGTAAAGTCTTCACCGTCCATAGTGGACAACAACAACGCTCCTCCTGAAAAGACTTTCCTGACAACGTATGGCCCTTCGTAGTTGGGGGTCCACTTGCCCCTGTGATCTGCTTGCGGCGGGAGAATCCTTTTCAGCACAAGGTCGCCCGTCTGAAAGCTTCGCGGATGTATTTTTTTATCATACGCTTTCTTCATTCGGCTCTGGTATAAGCGACCGTATGCTAGAGAAGCTAGCCTCTTCTCATCCATCAAACTCAGTTGATTCAACCTGTCTTTTACCCATTCTGCCTCGTCCAGCTGAACGTCTCGCAATACCCTCAGAGAAGGGATCTCAACTTCCAATGGTAATACCGCTTCCATTCCATACACTAATGAGAACGGGGTTGCCCCGGTTGATGTGCGTACCGTCGTACGATAACTGTGCAAAGCGAAAGGTAGCATCTCGTGCCAATCCTTATAGGTCACCACCATTTTCTGCACGATCTTCTTGATATTCTTATTGGCTGCTTCAACAGCGCCATTCATCTTGGGTCGGTAAGGGGAGGAGTTGTGATGTTCGATCTTGAAATTTTGACAGAGCTCCTTCATCATTTTGTTGTTCAGGTTCGAACCGTTGTCCGTGATTATCCGCTCGGGGATCCCATATCGGCAAATGATATCTCTCTTGATGAATCTGGCCACCACTTGCTTCGTTACATTTGCGTAAGACGCCGCTTCCACCCACTTGGTGAAATAATCGATTGCCACTAGAATGAACCGATGCCCGTTAGAAGTCGTCGGCTCGATCTTTCCAATCATATCGATTCCCCACATCGAGAATGGCCATGGTGATGACATCACATTTAGAGGCCTCAGAGGCACATGGATCTTATCAGCATAGATTTGGCACTTGTGGCACTTTCTCGCAAACTTGAAACAATCAGTTTCCATGGTCAGCCAAAAATAACCTGCCCGTAGCAGCTTCCTCGTCATAGCATGCCCACCAGCATGCGTACCAAAGGTACCTTCGTGTATTTCCTCCATGAGCAGCTTCGCCTCTTTCTCGTCTACACAACGCAACAGCACCAAATCATGGTTTCTTCGGTATAAGACGCCATCCGGATTCAAATAGAAATTACCCGCTAATCTCCTGAGAGTCTTCTGATCTTGACTGGATACCCCATCCGGATACTCTTTGTTCTTCAGGAAGTTAAGGATATCAAAATAGCACGGTTTGTCATCGGATGCCTCATCAATAGCAAATACGTAAGCTGGTCTGTCAAGCCGAGAGATAATGATTCTGGGAGCCTCATTCCAGAAGTTGACTTTGTACATGGAAGACAAAGTGGCGAGGGTGTCAGCCATTTGATTCTCTGCCCGCGGTACGTGATGCAATTCAACCTTGTCGAAGAAAGGAAACAATCTCCTTGCATAATTCATGTAATGTATCAAGTTGGGCTGACGCGTCTCCCATTCCCCTTTGATCTGATTAATCACCAGAGCTGAATCTCCGTATACGCCTAGATGCTTGATCCGCAAATCAACGGCTTCTTCGAGCCCCATTATACAAGCTTCGTATTCGGCCTCATTATTAGTAACGGCAAAGGTCAATCGGGCAGTAAACGGGATGTGCGACCCATGTGGCGTGGTGATGATTGCCCCTATTCCGCTACCGTAAGCATTCACAGCTCCGTCAAAGATCATCTTCCATTTAGAACCCAACTCTGGTCCTTCGTCTGGCAACGGCTCTTCACAATCTTTCATCTTTAGGTACATGATATCCTCATCAGGAAAATCAAACCTCATCGATTGGTACTCTTCAATAGGCTGCTCTGCCAGATATTCGGACAGCACACTCCCCTTTATAGCCTTTTGCGAGACGTATTGGATGTCATATTCAGTCAAGACCATCTGCCAACGGGCAATTCTCCCTGACAATGCCTGCTTTTCGAATACATATTTGATAGGATCCATCTTCGAGATGAGCATGGTTGTATGATTCAGCATGTACTGCCTCAAACGCTTGGCGGCCCAAGCTAGTGCGCAGCAAGTTTTCTCCAGCATTGAATACCGAGATTCGCAGTCTGTAAATTTCTTACTCAAGTAGTAGATCGCATGCTCTTTTCTCCCTGTCTCGTCATGTTGACCGAGAACACAACCCATGCTTCCCTCAAGAACCGTCAAATACATGATCAAGGGTCTACCTGCCACTGGGGGTATCAAAATAGGAGGCTCCTGCAAATACTGCTTTATTTTATCGAACGCCTTTTGACAATTTTCGTTCCACGTCACAGCTTGATCTTTCTTCAACAGCTTGAATAACGGTTCACACGTGGCAGTTAGGTGAGATATGAACCGAGCAATGTAGTTCAACCTCCCTAAAAACCCGCGTACCTCTTTTTCTGTTTTAGGCGTCGGCATTTCTTGAATCGCTTTTATTTTAGCAGGATCGACCTCTATTCCTCTTTCGCTTACGATAAACCCCAACAGCTTACCCGATCTCACCCCGAAGGTACATTTGTTAGGGTTCAGTCTCAGCCTGAACTTCCTAAGCCTTTTAAATAACTTTAGCAGATTCACCAGATGCTCTTCCTCCGTCTGGGATTTGGCAATCATGTCGTCAACATAAACTTCGATCTCTTTATGCATCATGTCATGGAAAAGAGTCGTCATCGCACGCTGATATGTTGCCCCAGCATTTTTCAAACCAAAGGGCATCACTTTATAGCAAAATGTTCCCCAAGGCATTATGAAAGTGGTCTTCTCCATATCCTCTGGCGCCATTTTAATCTGATTATAACCTGAAAAGCCATCCATGAAGGAGAATACGGAGTATTGAGCAGTGTTGTCAACTAGCACGTCAATATGAGGAAGTGGAAAATCATCTTTTGGGCTTGCTTTATTCAAATCTCTATAATCCACGCACATTCGAACCTTGCCATCTTTCTTTGGCACTGGTACGATGTTAGCAACCCATGAGGGATACTTTGTCACAGCCAGGAAACCAGCGTCCCACTGTTTCTGAACTTCCTCTTTGATCTTCACTGCCATATCTGGTCGTGTTCTGCGAAGCTTTTGTTTGACCGGCGGGCATTCTTCTTTCAGTGGCAGACGGTGCACAACCATATCTGTATCGAGCCCTGGCATATCTTCATACGACCAAGCGAATACATCGCTATATTCTCGGAGCATTTCCACCAGTCTTCGCTTGATATCGCCCTGCAGCGCGGCTCCGATACGAATATTCTTCTCGACCCCTTCCGACCCCAAGTTGATAATTTCGATGACCTCGTCGTGAGGAAGAATGGCTCTTTCCTCTTGCTTCACCAACCAAGATAGTTCTTCAGGAACGTCGCTATCTTCGACAACCTCTTCTTCGGCCTGAAATACCGGGCGTTCAAAGTCGGGACGAGTCATAGGTGGTTCAAGGATGTCATCTGAAAATGTTATCCTGCAAAAGGAATGGTTAAGTGCTTCAAAATGCGTATAAAGCGAATAACCACGTTGCCATTTTATTGAAAAATATAAAACGAGAAAGACAGGGATTACAGTATTTGCACATGAAAAAAAACGCCATTTATTTAATGATTAACACACAATGTTCATAACAACACAACCCTAAGCAAATCACGATGCCCCGGGCAAGACATCAGATTATTCAACAATTGATAAAGCAAAGCATTACTGTTTAAGAGCCACAGGAATAAGCTCCTGAATAGACCAGTTGCACAGTCCCTGTCCTGGCGTGCTTGGCTGAATCCAGGCATCCATATCACAGTCGCTGTCTCCTTTGTCAGACTCCGAAGCAGCGTTAATGGTTTCATGACACACTCCACTGGCAGAGATGGTGATTGGCCCTCTGAAACGGGGCGCCCCCACGGCAGGAGTTGACGACGAAGGTTGGTATCCTAGCCCGAACCGGTCCATCTTCACAGGAATGTCCAGCACTTTGCCCCAGCCCTTTGCTTCTCCTGCTTCTACTAGAGCTTGAGCTTCTTTATACGATGAGACGGCTATCTCTGGCACTTTGCTCGGCCCGGGACCTTTGTCCTTGATGCGTAACCCTTCAAATGCCTGGCAGGGTGTTTCGTGGATCTCTCCGTCGACCTCCACATATTTAAATGACGATAGATGGCTGACCAGGATGTCCTCTTCTCCGCATACAGTGACTACGCTATCTCCGACCATATACTTCAATTTCTGATGTAGGGTAGACGTGACTGCCCCCGCCCCATGAATCCAGGGTCTTCCAAGCAAGCAGCTGTACGCATGCTGTATATCCATGATATAAAACTCAGTTGCAAACACCTCCGGCCCCACCTGTAGAGGCAATGTGATCGATCCAAAGATTGTTCTCCGCGTGCCGTCAAACGCTCTGACTACCAAGTCGCTGGGTGTGCACAAGATTCCTTTAACATCCAGTTTCATCATCGCCTTCTTGGGCAGCACATTCAAAGACGATCTGGTGTCGACCAATACGTGCGACATTACTGATCCTCTACACTCGACAGATACGTGCAGTGCCATATTATGATCTCTCCCTTTCGGGGTTAAATCAAAGTCGGTAAAGCCCAAGCTGTGGCCTGCATTCACATGTGCCAACACTCCTTCCAGCTGATTCACGGAGACGTCTTGAGGTACAAAAGAAGTATCCAGGACTTTCAGCAAAGCATTTCTGTGAGCTTCCGAACACAACAACAATGACAGGATAGATATTTTGGACGGCGTCTGCTGCAGATGCTCCACAATCTTATAATCACTTTTTCGAATCAAGCGCATGAACTCTTCTACGTCTTTCGATGCCGATTCTTTGTCACTTGCTTGCACTGGAACGTTCTCAACCGCTTTCCCTTTTCCTTTAGCTAGTCTTTCGGCCTCCACTTCAGGAGATATAAAGATCCTACCACTCCTTGTCATACCTCCCGAACCAACAACATTATCCACAGTCTCGGCTGGCTGCTTATTAACATCAATCTTCATCCCGTCACAATACACCTCCAACCCATATGACCATGGGACTGCTTTCGTGTTCTCGTACGGGATCGGTCCGGCCTTAGTTATGGTGATCGGTGGTCGCTGGACCGGTGCTGCAATAGTGATTGTCTTCCGAGGAATCGTGACGGTGGCCACATCACTCTGATCATCTGCTACCGCCCCTGCAGGCTCTTCAGTTGCTGCTCGGTCAAACTGCAATGTACCTCCATCAATTAAAGCCTGAATGCCTTTCTTCAAATCATCACACCCCCCAGCTAGGGTCCAACATTCTAAGCAATACTCGTCACATCCCGGGTAAACACCCCCTTGTAACAGTCGGCTCTTTATCTCGCTCAGCGGCGTCTTTAAATCTTCAACATTCATAATCAGATTCAACCCTTCCTCAGTCAGAATGGTGTTTGCCCCATGATTAGGCATGGGCTTCTGCACTATATTCGGACCTGCCGTTCCGAAATTGATAGTCTTATTGTCCAGAAGATCCTGCACAACGTGCTTAAAAGCATGGCAACCCTCTATATCGTGGCCTGGGGCCCCAGAATGAAACTCACAGTGCTTGCTTGCATCGTAACCAAACGGGGGAGCTCCCGTTATCGGTGCCAGAGTTCTCTTCTCTACCAGGTTCAATCCCAACAATGTCTGCAACAAATCTGCATAGGTTGAGGGAGGCTTCTCAAACACTCTTCTCGGTTTGCCACCCTGGAATCTTCGCTGAGCCTGCTGTACCCCCTGCTGAGGCTGCTGCTGCTGCATTGGCTGCTGCTGAGACGGTTGTTGTTGCTGAAGCGGTTGTTGCTGGTACGGGATAGTAACACTCGCCACCTGCTGCGGCTGATGATATTGGTTTCGTTCCCTGCCCCGGCCTCGGCCTCGGCCTCCGAACACTGCGCTTGCCTCGCCCTGACGGCGCCCACCAAAAGCCCTCTTATTACTGCCAGATGCAGTTGATTCCTCAACCTGGAACTTCCCTTGCTTAATGTTACATTCAATCTTTTCTCCCATCAGAATCAGGTCTGAAAAACTGGCCAGAGATGTGTGAAACAGCATATCATGAAACAAGCCTGTGAATGTGCCGACGAACATGTCATTCATTTCCTTATCTTCTACAGGAGGACGGACCCTGGCAGCCATATCGCGCCACCTTTGCGCGTACTCTTTAAAGCTCTCCCCCTTCTTCTGCGACAGCCCTGCCAATTGGACCCGATTGGGCGCCAAATCGCTGTTATACTTGTAGTGAGCTACAAATGCCTCTGCCAATTGCTTCCATGTCTTGATATTGGTTGGCTCCAACCCCATATACCACTCTAGGGAGGGACCCGACAGACTATCTTGAAAGAAATGCATTAGCATTCTTTCGTCAGTTGAGTACGCAGACATTTTTCTGTAATAAGCTCGCACATGCACTTTCGGGCATGTGTCCCCTTTATACTTATCAAACGCAGGAGCTTTGAATTTAATTGGCACCCTCAAGCCAGGTACCAGACCCATTGTTGCCATGTCCAAGCCCACAGCACTTTGGTTCAGGACCCCCCTCATCTGCTCTTCTAGCATTCTGATCTTCTGGGAGTCATCCATCGGCCCTTCGAAACCTCCGCCGGAGAAGGCGTCCTCCTGCTGATCTTCTTGCCACATACCATTTCCAGCTCCATACCCATCATATCCATTATTACGTCCAGCCCTAATCTGATTCATCCCCGGACCTCGGCCTCTGTTGCCGTACCCTTGAACTCCTCCAGCAGGCCCAAAAGCCATAAACCCCGCGCCGTTTCCATTTCCAAAACCTCCGTAACCCTGATTGGTCGCACCATAACCATCTTGCCCAAAGCCTTGAGCATTGAAACCATATTTCCCAGTGTTGTCGAATCCCTGATCGTTGAATCCGAATCCGGTATTGCCAAAGCCGTTGCCTCCCGTATTATCACCCAAGTTGACATCACCAAGCCCAACGTTATGGACAGCAGCCTCGTTCCCAACTCCGACGTTACCATTCACAACAGCGGTAGCGTTGTTGACATTAGCAGCAGGTATATTGACTACAGGTGGAGCCACTGGCGTGGGAGTGCCGTCTCCATGAACAGTATCGACCCGTACGGACTGATGATCCTCATTACCGTGACCAGCATTCCGACCCAACAGAGGTTGGACCATGGCTTGCAGATTTTCCTGACCCTTTGCAATAGCTTCCATGGTCTGCATAAAGAGGGCGAGCTTCTCGCGCACATCTTGCATCTCGTTCTGCATTTGATCCATGATTCTTCGACAGTTGGTGCGGGTAGAATAGCGGTGCGGGTGTTGATCTGCAATCCTGGAAAGTACCTGGTATAGGGCAGGAAATAAGATAACATCCAATGATTACCTGTAATGCAATATGAATATGAATGCAATGCAATGTGTGTCTGTGCATTAGGGACATTCATTCCCCGATTCTAGTGTGAAGGTGCCGGTGCAATGCCAGTACTAATAGTATAAAGATCGGAGCTGAATCACAGAAAGCCTCATATATTGCTGAGAAACCAATAAACCTGGAATACAATGTCGCTGAGAGTACAACAAGAAGGCATGACCTCAACCAACAATCCTGGTGATGGTCAGCACTATGCAACTAAAGCATACAAGTTACTACATGAAATGATCAAATCCTCCCAAAAGTCTGGTATTCTTCTAGCAATTTCTTGGTCTCCGGATGACTTGGTCGGTCAAGCAGCCCTTCGACGAGTTGGTTTCTCTTCTTAAGAACGCGGCGCACGTCTTCAGCAGTTTCTTCCCATGCCCCTTCTCCGAAGCGATCTTCTAGTTTACGCTTCTGAGACACAGCTTCATCTCTGCTCTTGATGGCCTTGTTTAGTGCGTTCTGGAGACTGTACCGGGTCATCACTTCTTCTTCACACTTCTTGATGCTGGACTTCAACTGCTCTTCGAGATCGGAGATTTGCTGCTTCAGCTTATCTTCCCTCTTCTTATTGTTGGTGAGTGTAGCATTCCAAGTCTTATTGCAAGAGGAGATTTCTCGGTGTGCTGCATCGAGCGCCTTCTTTTTGGATTCCAGCATGTCATGGGAGCTTCTGAACTCTTGCCCCAGACGTTCGCGCTTTTTCTTCTCCTCAGCCAACTCAGCCCCTAACCTGTTTAACAGCTCGATCTGTTGTTGGAAAGCATATACGGCCTTGTTTTTCTCACTGCGTACTTGAGCTAGCTCTTGCTCTAACCCTTCGTTGACCTTCAACAAGGCTTCTTTTTCTCTCACCACTTGCTCGTAGGCTTCCCGAGAAACAGTAGTTGGCTCTGCTACCGGAATAGGATCAAGAACTGGTGCGTCTGGAAATGGCATCTTCAACTGACTGGCTCTCTCCTGAATCCAAACTCTATAAGGTGCATAGGCCTGACAGTCATTCTTTCCTAACAACGGTTTCCCTCTTCGGTTAATGTGCGTCCAGGCATGCTGCAACTTGGCCAATAACTCCCCCTTCACATCTCCAGTGAAGTACAGAGATTCCTGTACTTCCTCCTCCTTTGGTGGGTTCCTCAGCGCATATCCAAACTGACGTACTAACAGAGAAGGGTTGTAATTGATACACCCTTTCCTCCCTATCAACGGAACATTAGGGTACCCAGAACAACTGAATATAAGCTCAGCTCCCAACAGGTCTCTATCAAACCACTCGACGTCTTCGGAAGATAGCCTCATTAAGCGCTCTGACCAGCTAGCTGTGGTTGCACCCTTCACAAAAGATCCCTTCACGGGAAGGTGGCTTTTAAACCACATATCCAGCAATGGTACACAGAAATGAACATTCTTTCCTCTTCCCTTCTCATTCTTGTAATGCAGTGAGTGGTAGAAATCTCCGAGCATGGTCGGTACAGGATTACCAGCGGCAAACAAGTAGAAGGCATCGACGTCCACAAAATCCGGTACATTGGGAAACAATATTATGCCGTAAATACACAGAGCCAGCACAGCATTGAAGGCAATCCAACATCCACTCTTAGCGTACTCTTGAGCTTTACCGATCAAGAACTGGAGTGAGAAGCCTGGAACTCCACGGGAAACAGTAGTCAACATCTCAGAAGCATCCACATGCAAAGCTTTTTCCAAGTCTTCTGGCTTGGGCTTAATGCCGGAATGAATGAAGGGAACCTGGTTCTGCACGGGTAACTCAGTGAACTCCACATACTCCTCAATGGTAGGCCCCATAATGAAATCAGCAAATGTAAAACATCTCAACGCGGGATCATAGAATTGCATCAAAGCGTACAACCTATCTAGCTCTGTCTCCGTGGGTTTGCGCACCAATCTCAATAGTCTTCCATAGCTCATTCTGAAGCTCCTACGAACCTCCTCATCAGCTAGAGAGATCAACCCAAGCAATGGAACAACATCAGGAGTAGGCAATTTGTAAGCAACTGTCCTTCTTAAGCTGGCCATGATCAAACACTCAGGAATCCGGACACTAGAACTCGGGAAATGCAAATGCACCTGCAGCACAGACACACGTTAGTGGGATGCAATGATGATGAGTATGCAAATAATGCAATGCAAGTGACATGCAACAGGGACCAAATGCCATAGCTGAATAGCCTGAACCATATCAAGAAGGCTCAGATAGACTCTCTGGAAGTCCTTAAACCCTGGTCTCAGATAGACCTCAAACAAAGCTCCAATACTGGCCTCTGATAGACCCCATAATCATACCCTGAATGGTCTCTGGCAGACCTCAGATCACACCCCCAACTGGTCTCTGATAGACCTCAGAACTCATCTCCAAATAGTCTCTGACAGACCTCATAATTCTCCATAAATACCCAGGATCTCTGATCGAGAAACAAACCGGTGGTCTGAAGGTCTAGTTACCTGCATAACCCTGAATCCCCTCACAGGTGGGTGGCCCTATAACTGGCACAAGGTACGGCATCCTATGCGGTCGTCGGCGTCACAGACTTTCAGGGTTGATGATACGATTCCCAGAAGGAGTGGCATCATCAAATCCTGAAGAGGCCTCACTTAGCCAACTTCCAAATGATCGGTCCCCAGAGTCGACAATTCAACTAACCAGCAACCCACGCCAACCAAAGGAAGGGGCAGGAGGCCAACCAGAGGAACCTCGTCTGAGTGTAGATTTCGCAGGACACCAAAGCAAGCAAAGCAAGCGGGCGCCAACTAATCTCTACTCTAATTCTAGGTGCACTCAAGCCCAGGTCCGGCTTCTCACTCAATATCAGAACACCCGTCACACCCCAAGATACAGCAATAATAATCCATATATACAAAGCTGAAAATAAAGGTCAGAAATATAAATCCATACAAAATCCTCGACGAGAAAACAAGCGTTAGGATTGACTCTCTTAAGGGACGTTGGATCCCAAATGCATAAGAACTATCGCAGTCCTTAGCAGCCAGGGGACGTTGGCTATCCCCAGCAGAGTCGCCAGCTGTCGCTACTGCGAAAATCGGCGTCGGCTGACAGAAGAGTCGCCACCGTGCGTTATTTATCCCACGGGAGGGAAAGGAAACGCTCAGAGTAAACCTTGCACAACACGGGAAAGGTATGGTCATCGCAACCAAAACCTGGGTTCGGGAATCGGTTACGCAAGGGGAAGGTATTAGCACCCCTCACATCCGTCGTACTCGATGGGATCCACGCTTGTTTTCGGGTATGGATTGTTATTCTTTCTAAACTATAGGTCAAGGGTTAAAAGAAAAATAAACTGACTCGGCAAAGTATCGCGCTTTATGCCTACGTATTCCCGTCTGGAACGAGAAATCAGAGTCAACGTAGTTCGCCTACCTACGGGAAAGGAGGGGAAAGTTGCTCGCTAGGATATCGCATCCTATGCCTACGTACTTTCATACAACATGAAAGATCAGAGCAAACGTAGTTCGGGCTACACACGACACAGGCTTGTCTTGGTTGATTTTATTCCTTCTGAAAAAGGGTTTCTTGATTAGCAGTCCCGGCAGACAAAAATGACGGCTTGATGAGTTCCCGTTCTTTTACGAAAGAAGTGTCTTTTATTGTGTTTGAAATCTTTATGGTATTTTTCTGTTTGTTTTGAGGAAGAAGAGATAGAACTCTAACCTATGGTTGCGAATGGAAACAAACTAACCTAATGTTATCATGCATGGGTTAAGACCTAGTGTCTATCATGCTCCTCTCTTGCACAGAGAGAAACAGAGATCCTACGGGATAGGCAGAAACAGAAACAATAACAGACATAATAAAGCGGTAAAATGCATGGATGCAGCAATACAAGCTAGGCAAGGGAGTCGCACTCAACCTCGAACCTAGAAAACAATAGGCAAAAGTGAACAGGATTCACTTTCAACCCAACAAGGTAAACAACAAACAATACAGTCAGGAAAACCAATCAATACATCAAGAAATGAAATACAGCAAAAATAAACAGCCACAGCAGCTCTGCATCAATATCCATCCTCAAGTCATCTCCAATCAATTACAGGCTTCAACAAGCATTAATCTCCATCTTCATGACCTTCAGGCAAGGGCTTTGATCATCAGTCTTCTATCTGCAGTGGCTTTTCTTCAAGTTCAAACCTCCAGGATGAGGGATCAGTCACAAGAGTGAATTGGGTGTTAAGCAATCAGTTGACTACCAAGGGTGGTGAACAGACTGCTTCTAACACATATGATATTTTCTCTCAAGAGTTCTATCTCTTAGACATTATCACCAAGCCTTCCAAGGGAAGGGGGTGTGTGTCTTAGAGAGACTCTGTATCACAGAGAAGAATGGATGCAGACAAGGCAATCCATGTTTGAGAAACAAGCTTTCTAATCTAGAGCTCTGCCTAGCTCCTAAACCCTAATCTCCACAATAGCTGCTAGCAGGAAACACCTCATCAACTCAGGAAGTTGGTCTTCAGGCCCTGAATCTTCAATGGCTCCATCATCATCAGTCTCCAGCTTCCCCAATCCCCAGACAAATCCCAACACCCAAACAAGCAAGCAATCATCCCCAAAGGGCACACCACACCAGTCAATCAGACATATACAGTAGACTAATAGCAGTAGGGGAATCCTGACTTTTCCTAAGGGGATCTAATAACTACCCATAGCCCCTATAGTCCCATAGCTAACCTATTCAATATCTAAGTCCTAAGGGAAGTGAATGAATTCTCCTAAGTCATCACCTAAAACCCTAGTTTGTTCATGTTATTCTCACCTAAACTAAACACCTAAAATTAAGTCTTAAAAATGGGAACTAAATTGCATCTACAAGTTTAATGTCTAAACTAAACAACCTAAAAAGAATGAACAAAAAATATTAAAGCATCTAATAGAACAAAAATTAACAAAATCATGTATGAAATGAAACTATTTAAAATGCTATTTATTTGGAAAATATGGGAAAAATATCAAATAAAAAATAAAATGCAATTTTTATTTTTTATAATTTTCTTGACTCTTTAAAGAAAATAATGCAAAAAGAAGGAATTAAAAATAATGTTTTTTCCATTTTATATGATTTTTAGAAAATGCATGAAAAATGTAAAGAAAATAAAAAGAAAATATAAAGAAATAGATGGAGGGGGTAAGAATAGCAAGAAGATCAGTTCAAATGATTGGGCTTCATACGCGCGGGGGGTGTCAATAGCCATCTGAGCCCATTTCCTTCCACTAAATGAAACGGCGCGTTTCAGTTTTTAAAATCTCCCTCCGTTTTGAAGTTTAATCGTGTCCGTTGGATTGGGTCTTCAAGTCAAAGGTCAGAATGCAATCGTGTGGCTCCTGATCCTTCTTCAACCTCCAGCCAACCCTAACCCCTGAAAACCCTAGCCATGCAAGCTTCTTCCATGGTTCTGTTCTCCCTCATACCTCCATGGATTCACACGATATAAAAAGCAACTTTGGTCTACAACAATCCCTCTACACAACCATCACCATAAATCTTCTTAAAACTCAAGCAATAAACCAATTCAATGAAGATAACAGTTGCGAACCACCATGAACACTTGTGATCAACTCCTCCACAACTCTCCAAATCTTGTCTTACACTTATCTATAATTCATGCTGATTACCATAAGCTAATAAGCCAAGCATTTCGTGCACTGAATCATGAGATGTCAATCCAACCAGATTTGATGCACTATGAGCAACCTCCATGAAAGCTCTCCAAACTCACCAAATTAAGTCCTCTATCCTATCTTAGCAATTCCACACTATCAAAACCTAGTAACCCTAACCTAAACATGCAATTCGAATGAAAACTTACCTTGTGCAAAATGAAGGAAACAGCTACCAAAACCTCTTGATCTATAGCTTGAAATGAGTGGAAAATGATCCAAGAACTCAATGATGACTTCTGTATGCAGCAGGTATGACTCCAAAGATTTGAATCTCTCAATTCCAAAGTTTATGCTTCTTGAATGATGATGATGAATGGCACGATTCCTTCTTCAATTTGCCAAATGAAGGTATGGATTCTGATCCTGGTATGATGATGATGAAGAACAAAACAAGAATAGTGAAGATTGATGAGAAATTGAGAGAGTTTGGATTGGTTTTGCAAAGATGGAAAATTGATATGAAACTTGTGTTATGAACAAATGAGATCACCAAAAAATGGCATGAACCATCTTGCATCAATATATAGATGAGGTTAGAACCTCCTAGAAACTTGGAGAAGTTTCCCTTGCACAAATTCCCTTGGATTTTGATTATGTTTCTTACATTGTAAGCAACCATGGATAACTCTTAAAACATGAACTAAGCTCAAAATTCTACTTTAGCCAATGTCTTTAAAATGATCTTTCCATTCAAAATGACCTATAATTTTGCTTCATTTGGCCAAAATATGAAAAATCTCATTTTTAAGTCCATTTTTATTCATTAAATCCAACAATTTTGAAACCTTGTGCTATGAATCTTTCCAATCTCTCATGGTCACTTTTATAGACTCAAAATGCCATTTGGAACAAGTTTGATGTTGTAAAGTTTTCCATTTGAAGCTTCCTTGTATGAGTTTTGGGCATAGGTTAAAATGACCTGTAATTCACAAATGACCAAAATACCCTTTGCTTGCCAAGACCATAAGTAGAGTTCCCCAAATAATATGAAGGCATACAATACCATTCTAGAAAGCTAAGACAATAAGGAACAACTCTTATGTTGGCCAGAAATCCATTTGAAATCTCCTTGAGGGGTAAAAATTGCTTGGAAGTCAAGTCACTTTCATAGACAAAATTTCAGATACCTCAGATGACCTGTAACTTGCAAGGACCATAACTTGAGTTCTATAAATCTCCTCAATGTCTTCCACCACTAAAATTAAAGGTCTTGAGATCCTCTACAAGTTTCATGTTGGCCAAGGATCCATTTAAAGCTTGCATTGTGATTTATCTTGCTTGAAAATTTGACCTAAACTAGGGGATTTTACATAGAAACCTTAATTTAGACCCTCCTCTTCTCCTTGATTTCTCTTGATTTCTTCTTAGCATAACAACATATCCTTATTCTCCATGTCAAATGATGAACCCCACACCTTTTCAATAGCCCTTAATGCTTCTCTAACAATCCTTTGACCTAGGGCTGACCCAGGGTTGACCCAGATGAAACCCTAGTTGACTGTCTTCAACTGCAATTCTTGTGATCTCATCAACAACTTGTCTCCTTCTCCAAATGACTTTCTAAGTCCTCCAAGATGTCTAGATACTCCCCATGCTCTCAATTCACAACTCATAATTCCCTTGTTGACCCTCAGACACCCTCAGTTAGGAGATATACTCAATGCTTGATCCACTGAACTCCCTGCTTTCAAATTCTTTTCTGATGACTTGAATGAGATTGAATTAGGATAATAACCTCTTGATAGGCCTCTAAAGATGATAATAATGATTGGTCCCTGATTGGATGACTTGCTATGCTATGCTATGCAGATGATTAGTCTATGTACATGACTCTATATGCAAATGCTAATGATATTGAAACATAAATCAAATGAATAAGGTTGAGCAAATTTTAGGGTGCAACACCAGTGTGTTGGCACCGATCACACCTTAGTATTGCAGCGTGGACGTCTTTCCAAAGGCTGGGCCAGAATATGCCAGATTGTAGGATTTTCGCGCATATCTTTGAGGTACTTGCAAGTCCACCGTAAGGTGCGGAGTGACAATGAAAGATGATGTCTTCTATTTCTTCCTCTGGGATACATCGACGAAATATGTTGTCGGCTCCTCTCTTGAAAAGCAGAGGTTCATCCCAATAATACTGCTTTAAGTCGTGGATGAATTTCTTCTTTTGCTGATAAGTTAAGTCCGGTGGGAGCACACCTGCGGCTAAGTAATTTACAATATCAGCATACCAAGGCAGGGTAACTTGTGGGTAGACTGCTTCCACGAATTTTTTGAGTTCTAGTTCTTTCGAGGGTAGGTTTGGCATATCACTTTCTAATCTAGCTATCAGATGTTTGTAAGGGAAATCGTCGTTGATAGGCACTGATTCTTGTTTAATGTCTTCTATTCGGGATAAGTGATCGGCCACTATGTTCTCGGTTCCTTCTTTGTCTTTGATTTCTAAGTCAAACTCTTGTAACAATAGGATCCATCGTAATAATATTGGCTTGGCATCCTTTTTGCTTATCAGATACCTAATGGCAGCGTGGTCTGTGTAAATAATTATTTTTGCTCCTACCAAGTAGGAACGAAATTTGTCAAGGGCGAACACAAGTGCTAGAAGTTCCTTTTCTGTTGTGGCTTAGTTCATTTGGGCAGGACCCAAAATTCTAGTGGCATAGTAGATTGCATGAAGCTTCTTGTATTTCCTTTGTCCTAGAACTGCACCTACAGCGTAATCACTCGCATCGCGCATGATTTCAAATGGTAGTTGCCAATCTGGTGGTTGCATGATTGGTGCGGTGATGAGGGTTGTGCTTAGTGTTTCAAATTCTTTCAAACAATCTTTGTCGAAAACGAATTCAGCATCTTTCATTAACAGGCCGGTTAGAGGTTTCGTAAATTTTGAGAAATCTTTTATGAATCGTCTGTAGAAACCAGCATGTCCTAGAAAGCTTCGTATTTCTCGTACAGTTTTTGGAGGTTGAAGATCCTTTATAATTTCTATTTTTGCTTTATCAACCTCAATACCTTTGTCAGATATGAAGTGTCCTAGAACTATTCCTTGTCGGACCATGAAATGGCATTTTTCCCAATTGAGAACAAGGTTCACTTTCGCACATCTTTCGAGTACCATCTCTAAACAAAACTTTGTCCGCATACAGAGAAGTCATCCATAAACACTTCCATGATGTCATCTATGAAATCTGCGAAGATTGCCATCATGCATCTCTGGAACGTTGCGGGTGCATTGCACAGTCCAAACGACATTCGTCGATAAGCAAAAGTGCCATAAGGACAGGTGAACGTTGTAACTCCCTGATTTCGATTATTCCCATTTTGTTGAGTCTTTTGATTTAATTGGGTGATTATTATTTTAATTGTGGAATTTATGTGATAATATGTTATGTTTGCATATTGTGCTATTTTATCGATTTTGAGAGTTTTGGGGAAAATAGTTTGGAGGGTATTTTAGACATTTGGTATTTAATGTTAAGTTAGATATTTGTAAGAAAATGGATTAATAGATGTTTTGAGAGAAATAGAATAGAAAGAGATATAAGTGGAAATTGGAGAGAAAAGAGAATAGAAACATAAGAGAAAGAAAGAAAGAGTAGAGAAAGAAATAGGAGGAAGAGAAATAGAGGAAAAGCTTGGAATCATCAAGAATCAACCTTTAGGAGTCGATTTAATCGGGTAAGGGTGTGAAATATTGTTATTATATCCATGTGTATGATTATATATGCTTTCGTTGGATTGTTTTGGATTGTTGGAGAGTTTTTGCTCATTTTCCATTCTAGGGCATAAATGAATTTATTCGGTAGAATCAAAGTTTTAACGGTTAGAATCGTGAATAAGTTGTGTAATTTAGTCGAGGGATGTTAGACTAAGACTATAGAAACTGGTTTGGTGAGAATTGGAAGGTTTTGTGGAGTTTTGGACAGTTGAGAATTTTGAGTTTGCAGACACTCGCTAGCACCTTCGCTAGGCGAGCAAGTCGTGAATGTTTGCTGTAGCGAGCTTGTAGTGAACGGTCCCAAACTTGGGATAGGATGGATATGGTATTCTTCGCTGGTAGCGAGTGAGGTAGCGAAGCATTCTCTAGGACCTTGCTACAACGAGTAGGTAGCAAACATAGTCAGTGGCTTCTTTTGCCTTCGTGAGCTTGTTCGCTAGGCGAACAGGTAGCGAGCATTCGCTAGGGACTCGCTAGGCGAGCAAGCTAACGAGCGTGACAGAATTTTTGTTTCCTTTGTGATTCCATTCAATGTCGATTGTTTGGTTCGATTGTGTTCAATCTTGACCTGAATGAGTAGTTGTGTGCTGTTATGATATGATGTGTTGTGGGTAGCCGTATGGCGTGAATCCTAGATTGTGAATTGTGAAGTGTGAAATGTGGCCGTTTGGCAACTATGTGTATTGTTTGAATTGAATGAAAATGCATGATTGTGTGATAAGAGTTTGTAGCCGTGTGGGTAGTAAAGCGATACTCATTGCCGTTTGACATGATTGATATGAATGTACATAGATTGTATGTGCTAGTATGAGATGAATACACAATTATATATTTGTGAATATGTATGCATTTCAAGGATGTCATGAGTCATTTTGCATGTGAAGCATCATGATATGCATTATTGTGTTGATTGATCCCTCAGAGGATCTGCAGAAACCTCGTGTGCCCATGTGGGATGTGAGCGATGGTTTATAATTGATTCCGCGTAGAATCTGCAGAATGATTATGTGCCCATGTGGGGTGTGAGCAATCGGATTGTGTTCCCGTGTGGGGTGTGAGCAATCCTGAAACATCGTGTGCCCATGTGGGGTGTAAGCGATGGATGAACATCGTAGGCCCGACGGGGACTTACTTCGGTAACAAACGATGGTTCCATTTGGTTCTTCAATTGAACCTGCTGAATGAGTCGGTACCGCATTTGCATCTGCATAGAGTCGTGAGTCGGTCTCTATGAGTTGCATTTATCATTTTTATATGATGAATTGGTGAAATAAACATGAATGTATATGTTTATGTGAATTGGTGATGAAATAAACATAATTGTAAATGTTTATGTGTGAATGATGTGAATGGTAGAGGCATGATTGATGAATATGCTTAGTTATGTATGTATACAATGCAAGGTATATGATGAATGGTGGTAAACCTTGATGAATTATGGTGAGAAATGAGAAAATATGTGTATTCTATGAATGTATATAGATATATGATTATATGCATTGATTATTATGATAATATTTCTCACCCTTCTGCTGTTTTATGATGCTCTACGAGGCATTGCAGATTAGATTTGCTGGAGGTCTTTTGTGAAGTATAGCTTCACTCTTTTTGGTCGGTCGGCTCTAATATGTAGCACTGGGTAGCTAGGATGTATAGAATTCTTTTGTGATACGTTGTATATGTATCTTGATATGAATGTTTATGAAAAACATGAATTATGTTGTGAATCAAATTGGATGATATATATATATATATATATATATATATATATATATATATATATATATATATATATATATATATATATATATATATATATATATATATATATATATATATATATATATATATATATATATATATATATATATATATATATATATATATATATATATATATATATATATATATATATATATATATATATATATATATATATATATATATATATATATATATATATATATATATATATATATATATATATATATTATATGTTTTGATGTTATTCAATGTCTAGATGTTCCGCTTTTATTCTAAATGTTGAGATGTGGGTGTAAGGACTAAGTTCCTATGTTGTAGTTACCCCACTGTTGCATATCTTTATGAGCAGGTGTTGTATGTGTTTTAATTTCAAGCATAATATGAACATGCCCCCTTTTTTTACCGTGTTGTGAATTATACTCTGATGAAAATTTTAATACGTGCCTAAATGATTTATTTGATTATTTGGGGGTATGGAAACCCGGTGTTACATTAAGTGGTATCAGAGCCAGTGTTGGGTCAGTTGTGTCTGTCTCGTTGTTGTGTTGGTTGAATGGTTGTTTAAACTTGTTGTTATTTTTGGGAATGGTCAGAATATGGCTGGTCGTAACGATAATGCGATGGCTACTGCATTGGAGGCAATGGCTAGGGCGGTGCAGGGTGCGCCGAATGTGAATGCGAATGATGAATTCAGGAAGAATCAACCACCGGTCTTCAAAGGAAGATTTGATCCTGATGATGCTCAGATTTGGTTGAAAGATATTGAAAGAATCTTTCGAGTTATGGGCTGTGAAGAAAGGAATAAGGTGAGACTTGGGACTCACATGCTGAGAGAAGAAGTCGACGATTGGTGGATCGGTATGCGACAAGTTCTTGAGGTAGATGATGAGGAAATAACTTGGGATTTATTTCGTACTGAGTTTTTGAGGAAGTATTTCCCTGAGAGTGTTAAGGGGAAGAAGGAGATGGAATTTCTTGAGCTAAAACAAGGTAGTATGTCCGTGATGGACTATACTGCTAAGTTTGTGGAATTGGTTCAATTTCATCCTCATTATGCTGCGATTACGGCGGAATTCTCTAAGTGTGTTAAGTATGAGAATGACTTGCATCCTGAGATTAAGCAAGCGGTGGGATACCAAATAATAAGGATATTTTCGGATTTTACCGAATGTTGTAGAATTTTTTAGGAGGATAACAAGGCTCATTCGACGTATTATAAGAGTGTGAATGAGAGGAAAGGGAAACAACAAGTAAGGAGTGTACCTTATGTGACGCCTGTTGATAAGGGCAAACATAGGGAAAACTTTGATATGAGATCTGGAGGGGGGAGTTCTGGTCCCGTTAAGTGCTACAAGTGTGGCGAGATGGGTCACAAGTCTTTTGAGTGTGGAAAGACCGTGGCGAAGTGTTCTAACTGTGGAGGTATTGGTCATGCTACAACTGATTATAGAAGGAATGTGGTAAAGTGTTTTAATTTTGGAGAGGTTGGTCATATTAGTACTAAGTGTACTAAGCCGAAGCATGCTCAAGCGGGTGGAAAGGTATTTGCATTAGCTGGTTCAGACACTACTAGTGCAGATCGTTTGATTAAAGGTACATGCTTTATTAATAATATGCCTTTAGTTGCTATTATTGATACGAGAGCGACTCATTCGTTCATTTATTTTAAGTGCGCTAAGCGTTTGAATTTGTGCATGTCTTCTTGTGGTGGTGAGATGGTTATTGAGACTCCTGCTTCAGGGTCGGTAACTACATCTTTGGTATGTGTAAGTTGTCCTTTGACCATGTATGGTAAAGACTTCATTATAGATTTAGTGTGTTTGCCGTTAGAGGGTTTGGATGTGATCTTGGGTATGAACTGGTTGCAATTTAATAGAGTTCGTATAGATTGTTATCACAAGTTGGTGAGGTTTCCTTCTTTGGAAGAGGATGAAGGTGAGAGTTTTCTATCCACTAAAGAGTTGAAGAAAATTTTAGCGAATGAAGCTCAATTGTTTGGTTTGTTTGCATCATTGTCGGTGGAGAGCAAAGTTGAGCTCGAGGTGTTTCCTGGGGTGTGTGATTTTTTAGAAGTGTTTCCGGAGGATATTACGGATGTACCGCCGGAAAGAGAAGTTGAGTTTTCTATTGATCTAGTTCCTGGTACTAGACTTATTTCAATGGCACCGTATCGTATGTCAGCATCGGAGTTGGTAGAATTGAAGAAGCAATTGAATGACTTATTGGAAAAGAGATTTGTAAGACCAAGTGTTTCTCCTTGGGGTGCACCGATATTGTTGGTAAAGAAGAAAGATGGAAGTATGCGGTTATGCATTGATTATCGACAGTTGAATAAGGTGATGATTAAGAACAAGTATCCGCTTCCAAGAATCGATGATTTGATGGACCAATTGGTTGGTGCGTGTGTTTTTAGCAAGATTGATTTAAGATCGGGTTATCACCAGATTCAGGTGAAAGAAGAGGATATTCAAAAGACGGCTTTTAGGACACGGTATGGTCATTATGAATATTTAGTGATGCCATTCGGAGTTTCTAATGCGCCGGGTGTGTTTATGGAATACATGAATCATATTTTTCATGATCAGTTGGATCGTTTTGTGGTTGTGTTCATCGACGACATTTTGATTTACTCTAAGTCTCAAGAGGAGTATGAGGAGCATTTAAGGATTGTGTTACAAATTTTGAAAGAGAAACAATTGTATGCTAAGTTGTCGAAGTGTGAATTTTGGTTGTCGGAAGTAAGTTTTCTTGGACATGTTATTTCCGGTAATGGTATTAGTGTTGATCCATCCAAGATTGACGCGGTGATGCAATAGGAGTCTCCTAGATCAGTTACGGAGATTCGAAGCTTTTTAGGCTTGGCGGGTTATTATCGAAGGTTTATTGAGAAATTTTCGAAGTTGGCACTTTCGTTAACGCAATTGACTTGTAAAGGAAAGGCTTTTATTTGGGAAGTTGATTGTGAAAAGAATTTCATTGAATTAAAGATAAGATTGACAACGGCGCCAATCTTGATTTTGCTGAATCCAATGGAACCATTTGTGGTTTATTGTGATGCTTCTTTGACTGGTTTGGGTGGTGTTTTGATGCAAGATGGAAAAGTTGTGGCTTATGCTTCAAGACAATTGAGAGTGCATGAAAAGAATTATCCTACGCATGATTTGGAGTTAACGGTCGTGGTGTTTGTTTTGAAAATTTGGAGGCACTATCTTTATGGTGCAAGGTTTGAAGTTTTTAGTGATCACAAGAGTTTGAAGTATTTATTTGATCAGAAGGAATTGAACATGAGACAAAGAAGATGGTTAGAATTTTTGAAGGATTATGATTTTGGTTTGAATTATCATCCGGGTAAGGAAAATGTGGTGGCCGATGCCTTGAGTCGGAAGTTGTTACATGTGTCCGCATTGATGATGAGAGAATGAGAACTTTTGGAGAATTTTAGAGATTTGAGTTTGGGTTGTGAAATGACACCGAGAAGTGTGAAACTTGGTATGCTACATGTTATGAATGATTTTCTTGCGACCGTATGTGAAAAGCAAAATTTGGATTTGAAATTTGTTGATTTGATGATGAATGAGAACGAGGATTTCAAGGTTGATGAATTTGGAGTTTTGAGATTTCGTGGTCGTATTTGTATTCCCGATGATGAGGGGTTGAAAAAGATGATATTGGATGAAGGACACCGAAGTAACTTAAGTATTCATCCGGGAGCGAATAAGATGTATCAAGATTTGAAGAAGATCTTTTGGTGGTCCGGATTGAAGAGGGATATAGCTTAGTTTGTGTATTCGTGTTTGACCTGTTAGAAATCTAAGGTGGAACATCAAAAGCCTAGTGGATTGATGCAACCGTTGGATATCCCAGAGTGGAAATGGGATAGTATATCGATGGATTTTGTTATGGGATTGCCGAATACGCAAAGAGGTCATAATGCCATTTGGGTGATTGTTGACAGGCTTACTAAATCTGCTCACTTCGTTCTGATTGATTTTAGTTATCCTTTGGAAAAGATGGTCGAGATTTATGTTCGTGTGGTTGTGAAGTTACATGGAATTCCTAAGAGTATTGTATCGGATAGGGATCCTAGATTTACTTCAAGGTTTTGGGAAAGTTTGCAAAAGGCTTTAGGTTCAAAGCTAAGATTGAGTTCGGCTTATCATCTGTAGACGGATGGTCAAAACGAGAGGACAATTCAATCATTGGAGGATTTATTGCGTGCTTGTGTACTTGAGCAAGGTGGTGTTGGGATAGTTATTTGGCGTTGATTGAGTTCACCTACAATAACAGTTTTCATTCAAGTATTGGTATGGCACCATTTGAGGCTTTGTATGGTCGGAGATGTCGAACACCTTTGTGTTAGCATGAAACTGGTGAGAAGTCGGTAGTTGGACCGGAGATGGTACAACAAACGACAGAGAAAGTGAAGTTTATTCGGGAGAAGATAAAAGCTTCTCAAAGTAGGCAGAAGAGTTATCATGACAAGAGAAGGAAGGATCTTGAGTTTCAAGAAGGCGATCATGTGTTTTTGAGAGTTACACCGGTTACAGGTATGGGTCGTGCTTTGAAGTCGAAGAAGTTGACCTCTCGTTTTATTGGTCCGTATCAGATTACTGCACGAGTTGGTGCTGCGGCTTATCGTGTGGTGTTGCCTCTGAATCTTTCTAATTTGCATGATGTGTTCCATGTTTCGCAACATTGGAAGTATGTTCCGGATCCATCACATGTTATTCCTACGGACGAGGTTGAAGTGAGAGATAACCTTACGGTGGAAGTTTTATCGATTAGGATTTTGGACCGTGAAGTTAAGAAGCTAAGAGGCAAAGATATTGCGCTTGTGAAAGTAGCGTGGGGAGGCGCTTCAGAAGGCAATATGACTTGGGAATTGGAGAGTAGGATGCGAGAGTCGTATCCGGAGTTGTTTGGATCAGATAATATTTTCGAGGACGAAAAATTTCAAAAGTGGGGGAGAGTTGTAACTCCCCGATTTCGATTATTCCCATTTTGTTGAGTCTTTTGATTTAATTGGGTGATTATTATTTTAATTGTGGAATTTATGTGATAATATGTTATGTTTGCATATTGTGCTATTTTACCGATTTTGAGAGTTTCGGGGAAAATAGTTTTGAGGGTATTTTAGACATTTGGTATTTAATGTTAAGTTGGATATTTGTGAGAAAATGGATTAATAGATGTTTTGAGAGAAATAGAATAGAAAGAGATATAAGTGGAAATTGGAGAGAAAAGAGAATAGAAACATAAGAGAAAGAAAGAAAGAGTAGAGAAAGAAAAAGGAGGAAGAGAAAAGAAGAGAAATAGAGGAAAAGCTTGGAATCATCAAGAATCAACCTTTAGGAGCCGATTTAATCGGGTAAGGTGTGAAATATTGTTATTCTATCCATGTGTATGATTATGTATGCTTTCGTTGGATTGTTTTGGATTGTTGGAGAATTTTTGCTCATTTTCCATTCTAGGGCATAAATGAATTTATTCGGTAGAATTGAAGTTTTAACGGTTAGAATCATGAATAAGTTGTGTAATTTAGTCGAGGGATGTTAGACTAAGACTATAGAATCTGGTTTGGTGAAAATCGGAAGGTTTTGTGGAGTTTTGGACAGTTGAGAATTTTGAGTTCGCAGACACTCGCTAGCACCTTCGCTAGGCGAGCAAGTCGCGAACGGTCCCAGACATGGGACAAAATGAATATGGTATTCTTCGCTGGTAGCGAGTGAGGTAGCAAAGTATTCGCTAGGACCTCGCTACAGCGAATAGGTAGCGAACATAGTCAGTGGCTTTTATTTGCCTTCACGAGCTCGTTCGCTAGGCGAACAGGTAGCGAGCATTTGCTAGGGACTCGCTAGGCGAGCGTGACAGAATTTTTTTTTCCTTTGTGATTCCATTCAATGTTGATTGTTTGGTTTGATTGTGTTTAATCTTTACCTAAATGAGTAGTTGTGTGCTGTTATGATATGATGTTTTGTGGGTAGCCGTATGGCGTGAATCCTAGATTGTGAATTGTGAAGTGTGAAATGTGGTCGTGTGGAAATTATGTGCATTGTTTGAATTGAATGAAAATGCATGATTGTGTGATAAGAGTTTGTAGCCGTGTGGGTAGTAAAGCGATACTCATTACCGTTTGGTATGAGTGATATGAATGTACATAGATTGTATGTGCTAGTATGAGATGAATGCACGATTATATATTTATGAATATGTATGAATTTCAAGGATGTCATGAGTCATTTTGCATGTGAAGCATCATGATATGCATTATTGTGTTGATTGATCCCTCAGAGGATCTGCAGAAACCTCGTGTGCCCATGTGGGGTGTGAGCGATGGTTTATAATTAATTCCGCATAGAATCTGCAGAACGATTATGTGCCCATGTTGGGTGTGAGCAATTGGATTGTGTGTCCATATGGGGTGTGAGCAATCCTGAAACATCGTGTGCCCATGTGGGGTGTGAGCGATGGGTAAACATCATAGGCCCAATAGGGAGTTACATCGGTAACAAGCGATGGTTCCATTTGGTTCTTCAATTGAACCTGTTGAATGAGTCGGTACCGCATTTGCATCTGCATAGAGTCGTGAGTCGGTCTCTATGAGTTGCATTTATCATCTTTATATGATGCATTGATGAAATAAACATGAATGTAGATGTTTATGTGAATTGGTGATGAAATAAACATAATTGTAAATGTTTATGTGTGAATGATGTGAATGGTAGAAGCATGATTGATGAATATGCTTATTTATGTATGTATACAATGCGAGGTATATGATGAATGATGGTAAACCTTGATGAATTATGGTGAGAAATGAGAAAATATGTGTATTCTATGAATGTATATAGATATATGATTATATGCATTGATTATTATGATAATATTTCTCACCCTTCTACTGTTTTATGATGCTCTACGAGGCATTGCAGATTAGGTTTGCTGGAGGTCCTTTGTGAAGTATAGCTTCATTCTTTTTGGTCGGTCGACTCTAATATGTAGCACCGGGTAGCTAGGATGTATAGAATTCTTTTGTGATACGTTGTATATGTATCTTGATGTGAATGTTTATGAAAAACTTGAATTATGTTGTGAATCAAACTGGATGACATATATATATGATTATATATTTTGATGCTATTCAATGTTTAGATGTTCCACTTTTATTCTAAATGTTGAGATGTGGGTGTAAGGACTAAGTTCCTATGTTGTAGTTACCCCACTGTTGCATATCTTTATGAGCAGGTGTTGTATGTGTTTTAATTTCAAGCATAATGTGAACATGCCCCTTTTTTTTACTGTGTTGTGAATTATACTCTGATGAAATTTTAATACGTGCCTAAATAATTTATTTGATTATTTGGGGGTATAGAAAGGGGGTGTTACAAATGTAGTCTTTTCTTGGTCATCGGGGTGAATAGGAATTTGGAAAAATCTCGAATAGCCGTCGAGATAGCAGAAATACGAATGTTTGGCCAATCTCTCCAACATCTGATCTATGAAAGGTAAAGGGAAATGATCTTTTCGAGTGGCCTTGTTCAGTTTTCTGTAATCAATAGACATTCTGCTTCCGGTTACAACTCTTTGTGTTATCGATTCACCTTTCGAGTTCTTTACCACATTGATGTCTCCTTTCTTGGGTACGACATGCACTGGGCTAACCCATTGGCTGTCGGAGATCGGATATATGATTCCTGCATCTAGTAACTTCTTTACTTCGTCTTTGACTACAGTATTTATGATAGGATTTATCCTTCTCTGATGTTCTCTAGAGGTTTTGCAATATTCCTCTAGCATGATTTGATGCATACAGATGGAAGGACTTATACCCTTGTCAGTTATACTATAGCCTAACGCAGTTGGGTATTTCCTTAGGACTTCTAATAGTTTATTGGTTTCTAACTGTCCTAAGTCGGCGTTGACTATCACTGGTCTTTTGAATTTGGTGTCCAAGAATTCGTACCTGAGGGTTTTAGGTAATTCTTTATGCTCTAAAGCTGGGTTCTTCGAACTTGGCATGTGATTAGGAGTCAGTGCTAATATTTCGCTTAGACTGTCATCTTTGTATGGCGCATGCCAATTTTCGTCTTCATGAATTTCAGGGATTTGGATTTTCATTATTTCCGAGTATGTAGTTTCTTCCTTTGCCAGTTTTCTTATGCATTCGTCAATGACGTCTACTAAATAGCATGTGTCGTCTATGGCTGGTGCTTGTAAGAACTTGGTGAGGATGAATTCTATCTTTTCTTCTCCCACTTTGAATGTTAGCCTACCTTTCTTCACGTCTATGATAGCTCCGACTATTGATAGGAAGGGTCTTCCTAAGATAATCGGGGTAACTGAGTCTTCCTTAATATCCATGATTATAAAGTCTGTTGGGATGTAGAATTGACCTATGCGCACTGGAACGTTTTCCAGTATACCGACAGGATATTTGACTGATCGGTCAGCCAATTGCACGAACATTTTGGTTGGTCTTAGTTCACCCATATTCAGCTTTTCAGCATATGGATAAAGGCATAACACTGATACTGGCTCCTAAGTCGCATAAAGCTTTGTCTATGACGAACTTTCCAATGACAAAAGGTATGGAGAAACTACTTGGGTCTTTTAGTTTAGGAGGCATGTTGTTTTGAATGATCGCGCTACACTCGGCAGTAAGTGTAACTGTTTCATTATCCTCGATCTTTCTCTTGTTAGACAAGATTCCTTTGAGAAATTTAGCGTATGAGGGCATTTGAGTGATAGCTTATGTGAAAGGAATTCTGATATTCAGTTGCTTCAGAAGTTCTACAAATTTCTAAAACTGCCTTGTAGTTTGGAATTTATGGATCTTTGAGGATAAGGAATCGGTGGCTTATACGGCGGTGGAGGCACATACGGGTTTTCATTTTTGGCGGCCTCTTTCTCGTTATCTTCCTTCTCTTCGGTTTCAGACTCCTTTTCTGCCTGTTTATCAGTTTTTTGATGCATGGCTGAGTTTTGACTCCTAGGATCGATCGGTCCGTCTAGTTCTTTTCCACTTCTTAATATGACAACGTTTGCATGACCTTTCGAATTAGGTTCTGGCTGTCCAGGAAATATGCCAGCAGGTGCGGCTGCAGAGGCTTGTTGTTGAGCCACTTGTGATATCTGTGTTTCAAGCATTTTGTTATGGGTGGCTAAAGCGTCTACTTAGCTAGTTAGTTGTTTAATATGCTCGCTAGTGTGTATGTTTTGATTCAGGAATTCCTTGTTTGTTTGAGCTTGAGTAGTTATGAATTTTTCCATCATCAATTCAAGATTTGATTTTCTAGGGGCATTTGGAGCAGTTACGGATGGTTTTTGATATCCTGGTGGAACAGCAGGTGCTTGATTAGGTGCATACAATGTGTTATCGCTTTTGTAGGAAAAGTTTGGATGGTTTTTCCAGCCCGGGTTGTAGGTGTTCGCGTAAGGATTACCTTGAGCGTAGTTCACCTGGTCTGCAGGGATTCCTGCCAGTAACGAACATTCAGGCGCAGTGTGAGTAGTGATTCCACACAACTCACAATTTGGGGTTACAACAACTACGGTTGCAGGCGGTGTTACAGTTAAACTGTCGATCTTCTGCGTCAAGGCATCTACCTTAGCATTGAACTTTTCAAGACTGCTGATCTCGTACATCCCACCTTTTGCTGCGGGTTTCTCTGATGGAGTTCTTTCACCTCCCAATTGGCAATGGTTCTGAGACATGTTCTCGATAAGTTGATAGGTTTCTTCGTATGGCTTATCCATAAGTGCACCGCCCGCGGCGGCATCTACTGTTAATCTGGTGTTGTACAGAAGCCCATTGTAGAAGGTATGAATAGTCACCCAGTCTTCTCGACCGTGGTGAGGACATGCTCTCATCATATCTTTGAATCTTTCCCATGCTTCGTAGAGAGATTCGGCATCTTTCTGTCAAAATCCGTTAATTTGAGCTCTTATCAGAAAGTATCTCACTAAGAAAACGTTCTTCAACTGTTCCCACGTCGTAACGGAGTTGGACGACAAGGATTGTAACCAAGCCCAAGCTCTATCTCTAAGAGAGAAAGGAAAAAGACGAAGTCTTATTGCGTCTGGAGTTACACCATTTGCCCTCACTGTGTCTGCGTACTGCACAAACTTCGTTAAATGTTCATCCGGATCCTCGATTGCATTTCCTGAGAATTGATGTTGTTGTACAGCTGACAGCAATGATGGTTTTAGTCCGAAATCATTCCGATTGATAGCGGGGGCAGCAATGCTACTGTGAGGCTCTAGTTGAGATGGGGTAACGTAATCCTTCAGAGGTTTGTTCTGAGGTCCTTCAACCATCTTTAATTCTTCTTCAGATTCAGGAGTGTGAGCGAGAAGTTCGGGAATATTACGTCTTTGTTGATGTTCTATGAATCGTCTTCCTAAGTGTAGGAAGCGCTCAAGTTCGGCGATTGTTGGTAGCAAATTTTCACTTTGTGAGTGAGTAATTGGCATACAATCGATGAACGAGTAAAAGGGAAATAAAATAGTTAACCTAGTCTATACTACGTAACAGAGGTTTACACTATTGACTAAACGGGTCCCCGACAATGGCACCAAAAACTTGATCGCGACTTTCTGAGTCTAACTGAACTAACTGCAAGTGCACAGTCTATCGCGTAGTAATAAAGATATCGATCCCACAGGGACTCGTAATCAATCTAGTACTATCTAGTGTTACTATGTTTAGCTAAGTCGGAAAAGGTTTTAAGGAAGTAAGTGCGGAAATAAAGTCTAAATTAAGAGAAAGTTATAAGGTTTTTTTTTAAATAATACTAAGGGAAATCGGTATGCAATACTTTAGTTTTCGGAGATTCGACATGTCACCGGTGCGGTTTAGTATTTTCAAAATAGTTTTCAGGAGAAAATAATCGTTTAAAGACTTTTGTCTCACGTTGGTTGTTGACGCTATTCGCAACTCTAATGAGGAATGTATGCTTTCGCTATCCCATTCGGGGTTAAAATCACTTTTTGAAAACTATTAAGTTTTGATTCCTTTTAAAGCGCTTTCGCTGTATTTAAAATGAATGCCTAGTTTTTACTATCCGGTTCGAACCCCAGCTTTCACATGTCGGTTTGTACCTTAATGAATTTCCCATTGTCGTGGCAAAACTACTGTAAATAATTTCTCACTGTCGTGACGAAGATTTATTTAGGAAATTAAATTAAAAACCACGGCCAGAAACATGTTTGAAAAGTAGAAAAACACCGGATGTTATCGAATCCCGTCCTACTAATTTATTACATACCGATTTATGTAGTTTAGCTAGACATGGGATTTAGAACTAGCATAATTGAACAATGGCAGAATAATAAGTAAACATGCATTATAACGGTAATGAAAAATTAATTAATAATAAAAACCTGTAAATAATTCAGCTCTCGGTCCTTTAGTCCTCCACAATGTCGACAGGATTCTACTTTGGCGACAAGTAAATGTGCGGGAAAAGGAATAAAAGTAGTGCAATGGAAATAAAGGAAAGGAAAATGAAAAGAAGAACAATATTTGGCTTTAGTAATAAAATTTGACAGCACTTCGTTATCTTAAATGCGGCTCCCCTTTTCTAGTCCAGGACTCCTCCTTTTATAGCTGAGATTCTCTGCATGAAGTCCTCAGGAAGTGGAATTGATGGTGAGACAATATAGGGAAAACGTTCCACCAATATCTCAGTCTTCGTGGACACGTTTTCATTCTGAACATTGCCTGCATGACGATCGTGAGGGAGGTGTGACGATCGTGAGGAGCGTGACGGTCGTCATGGGCCTGTGACGGTCTTGATGTCTATGACGGGCGTCACAAGGGTGTGACGACCGTGACATCAGCAAAATCTTTGTTTTCTATTATTTCCTGTCTCTTTTCTTCTGTTTTGTGCATTTGATCATGAGTTTTTCTCTGTCTTGCTCATTTGGAGTGTGAACTTCATATACCTGCAAAACACTTGACAAATAGCTCGGAACAATCTGAAATCGGGGTGAAACCAAACATTAACAGCATAAAAACATGGCATTTATAATATACATTTTCGCGTTATCACCGGGTCATCCCCACAGAGTAATCTTCACAGAATTTTTTCAACAAAGCATTACAAATAATCTCTTGTACTTCCAGTTCTACAAAATCCCAGACAGATTCCTCTTAAATATGGTGTCCCCAGAAGAGTTAATATATGATCAGATAATACATCAGAGGTATATCCATCTCTTTTATCCCCAGTCAGGATATTCAGGAATCTATTCTTCCAATAAAAAGTACAACGAACAGAAATCGTAAAGGGTCCTAAATACTACATGCTGAAACAAGATGGGAACGATGTCTTCATATTCTTCAACAATGAATCGAGATTTATTTCCCCAGCTGGCAATGGTCACATGAAGCTATTGACAAGCTTCAACTACAAAATTCATACATACATAATTTCATATATCATACGCATACAACATTCTCATTTATGATAAGAATATCGTCTTGCAAAGCATTACATACATCATGACATTGCATAGAACTAACCTTGTTTTTCAGGTTAATTTCCCAGGAATCGAACGTCATCAACAACTTATTCTCGGGTTGCTTTAAACCCCTGGGACAATATCTTGGGATGCTTTATCCTCCAGGAACATATATAACAATATCTTGGATTGCTTTATCCTCCAGGAGTGCATATAACAATATCTTGAGCTGCTACAACCCTCAACATTACATCCATCAATGTCTTGGGCTGCTACATCCCCTGAGATTACATCTGTATCCATCTTGGGCTGCTATATTCCCCCAAGGGCTACCTCAAACAATATCTTGGGCTTCTATAAACCCCTAGGATAATATCTTGGACCGCTATATCCTCCAGGATTACACATAACAACGTCTTGGACTACTCTATCCTCCAGGACCACATCAAATAACATCTTGGGCTGCTACATCCCCCGAGATTACATCAATCTATGTTTTGGACTGCTTTATCCTCCAAAAGATATATCTGAAGAACATTTTACCCCGAATGGCATCTTTAAGCCCATTCAAGCAATACAACCAACCAACAGCACTACTTCGTGCACCGACGAGTGAAAATTTTTGGGCTTCAGTGTTCAATCCTCTTCAACCTTCAAGTCACGAAAGGCGGACATGCCAATCTAACTCCTCAGGTTTCAGAAAATTGAACAGGGGAAGCTGTTGTATCCCAAAATTTACCCTCCCATATTCAAGACAATGTGTCCCAAGAGGTTACTTAATAGTCACAAGATTCGCAGTTGGTCAAAGGGATTGAAGGTTTCATCAAAGCCTCCTCTTGAACAGCGGATCTTAGAACTAGGGTTTTGAGTCTCCCCGAGCAAAATTGACTTCTAAAACTTAAAATGGACTTCATAACATCCCACATACTTCAAATAATCCCCATGTTAAGTTTCAGAGCTTTCCTCACAAGTTTGGCCAGTCAGATGCTCAGATACCTGAAAATTAGTTAACTTGGTCAAAAAGTCAACTGAGGACAACTGTGGTCAACTCAAAGTCAAACTTCAATATTTTTGGTCAACATCAATATTACGAGGTGAAATTAATCGTTTGATCAAGGTTCGATCATGATTCAGCAGGGAAATCTCAGATCATCAAGAATCAGAAGTTGCTAAATTAGGGTTTTGTGTAGGAAAAGTCAACTGAACTTTGACCAGCCATAACTTTCACATGTTTCATCAAAAATTTCCCATCAAAAGCTCATTTTGAATGAATTTTAATTCTCTACAACTTTGTGTCTCAAAAGCCAAGCCTAAAAATTCTTCATTTGAAAGATATGAGCCAAGACATTATAGGTCCTTTTGAAAGTCAACAAAAAGTCAACTTTTTCCAAAGCTCATAATTTGAAAACGGTAAAAAAAAATATGGACATAGGGACCAAAAGGGTTGGTTAGAGGATACCCTAATATTTCTAAAAAGTCTTAGAACACATCCATATCATTAAAATTGAGGAAGTTATGCATTGTCAAAGTTGGTAATTTTTCAAGGGGTGTATGAAGTAAAAAGGACCATAACTCCAATTCATTCCAAATGGGCCCATAAAATTGCAACCCAAACTTGAATATAAAGTTATTCACGACCCAATGACCATATTTTCTGATTTTTATCATTTATTTTATATTATTTTTTATTTTTATCATTTAAAATCATTTTTAATTAAAATAAATTATAAAAAATCAAAGATTTGATTTAAGATTTATTTTGGGATCAAATATATGGTACTCAAAGTGATTGAAGTCATCCAAATTCGTTCAAGACCAATATGGTATGATTTAATTTGATTTTTTTTTGACAATTATGATAATTGGATCCTTCATCTTCAAGCAACCCATAAACTCCAACCAAGGCCCAATTGTTTACCCTAATTTACACTACTTTATATACACAACAAAGTCAGAATGAAAAAAGGAGGAGAAATTTTTTTTGGAAGCCATAAGAACCTTAGAAAAATTTTAAAACAGCTTTGCAATAAGATTCAATCAGCTCTACAAGTCCATTCACATTCCTCAAGATCCTAGGAACCTATCCCACAAAGACTTGAAGGTTGAGACCTCACGAAGTGCATCCCATGAACATGCCGCCTCTCATTCTTCCTTTTTTTGCTTTCTAATCTTTGATTTTATTGCACTTTATCATATTTTCTGTTCATAATGATCTTCATAATCATGTTTAGGTTTGTTTTGATCATTTGTTTACAAGATATGATGCAGGATTCAAGAAGTGCCATGGTTAAGGCATAAGCTTTTCAAGAGACGGAACTCTTCGTGCAAACATTTTCAGGTCTTCCCCCATTTATTTTTAGTGAATTTCTTCCTTTTTTTTATGTTTTATAGTTATTATTATTAAAACATTATTATTAATTTAATTAACCATTAATCTTTACTAACTGCTCACTAATTATTTTTCTTAAAATAAATTTTATAATATAATTTTTTTTCTTTCACATAACTTTTTTTGTAATTTGTTAATTAAAATTGTAAATGAATATAACTAGGTTTAGATTAATTTAAAAACCCTAATTTTTCACTAACCTTAATTAGACCCTCATTTTCTAAACTTGATCTTTTTTTTAAACAATTAATTTCCTAATTTAATTTATTTTCATTGCTTTATTTATATTATTTAGAGAATTGTATAGGATTTTCCTTATGTAATTTATTTTTTCGCACCGATTATTTTGTAATTGCCCTGAAGCCATGTAATAGTTTAGGACTTTATTTCTTGTTTTTTTTTTAATTATTTCCGTAAATATTTAATTGCTTAGTTAGTAATCTAGGGCTTGAAAAGATCTAATTGAATAAATTGGACTTAGAGAATCAATAATAAAAGAAATATCTGAAAATAATCACTCACACACTTAAGTCGATCGTCCTACGATCGCCATCTACACCTCCTAGGGTTACCCTTCTTAGTTGTTTTAATATGGTCAAGTCCTTCGAACGTAGGGGTGTCTTAAGCGATATCCCTGCAAACAGATAAATCATCAAGTCCCGTTAAAGTTAAAAGGATCACAGTCCCTTCGAAGTTGCCTACGGAATAAATGATCTTGTCCCTCGATGACCTACAAAAATGATGATAGTCCCTTCGAATTACTAAGACACCCTTACATGTTGCCTTCTTTGACCATACGATGATCCTACGCCCGTCCCTTAACATCCAAGGTAAAGACTACTTACTCACTAATAGTAAGGACAATCTTACCCTTAAAGGAAATAAATAACAAGAAAGACCTTACAAACTTAGGGTAGGTAGCACTTAAATACTTGCTCATTTTTTTTTCAAAAAAACATTCTTTACACCCCACTTTCAAAATATTTCCAAACTCAAGGCTTTGTATACATCCATATGAGGTTCACTACAAAGAACTTCTGAAAATCTTTTCTAAACATACATTTCACATTATTTTTTAAACAAACGAGTGAGCTAAGTAACTAAGAGAACATGGATAACCATTGATATAAAGGGTGCTAACACCTTCCCTTTATATAACCTACCCCCCGAACTCAAAATCTTTTCAAAAAGGTCTTTCCTGTTCTTTTATAGCCTTTCCTATTGGATAAAATAAAAGTCGGTGGCGACTCTTGCTATTCGCACATGTTTTTGTCAAACAAAAACACCAGGTCAGTTTTCCCACCGTGTTACACCTCTCTTTGGGATAAATAACGAATGGTGGCGACTCTTTTGTCTTCCGCCGGCCTTTTTCGCAGTAGCGACAACTGATGACTCAGCTGGGGACATCTTCCCATCTCATATGCGAGTTAATCCTAGCGCTTGCGTGTTTTATCTTTGGGTGTGTATATATGTGTATATGTGTTGCATTTGTACGGTTTTGCATTTGCATTTTACTTTCAGCATTTTATATATCATTATTGATGTGTTGTTGGGTAGGACTGTTCCATTGAGAGATAAGCCAAAACCCAGGCTTGAGTGTACACATAGAATTAGAGTAGAAAATAGTGATGGACCTGTATGTTTCAGCATGCATTATTCCCCACGAAATTCGCGTTTAGACGAGGTTTTCTTTGAAGACATCTTATCCTGTACATCAGTCAGTAGGGGGTGTTGGATCTGGAAACTGTCGACTCTAGAGACCGATCATTTGGGAGTTAGCTAAGTGAGGCCGCTTCGCTAGACTATGATGCCAAACCAGAAATGGTGAACGTATCATCGTTTCTCAAAAGTTTGTTACGCTGACGATCGCATAGGATGTCAAACCTCGTTAGAGACTGGTTCATACCTGTGAGGGGGAGGGTTATGCAGGAAACCGTGACCTTCAACCTACCCGGTTTTCTCGTCAGTGTGAACTTTTGATCCTTGATACAGTGGGTTTCTTATATTAGTGTTGTGTTATCTGCTCGCCGAAGCGAAGCGCTGGTTCATTTCCGTCAGCAGCACATCAATCTTGATCCCCTGTTTGCATTTGCATATTCATTTGTATTTTAACATTGACATGTATTTGTATTTCAGGTGCACAGTATTCCTCTTGATTCTAGTAATCTAATCCACTGTGTATATGGAGCCTGATCTGAAGAAGAGTGTGTTTTATAAGTTCCCGGCACCGAAGATAGGGCCTTTGCTTAAGTTAATCTCTGTGACTGATCGTAGTGTGATGGAAGACTTCAGAAAGGAGTACGAGAAGATTCTGAGTTTTGTCTGCAAGGCCTCCATGTTTGAGTCAGATGGCAATTACGCGCTGCTGCAATTTTATGATCCTCAGTTGTGTTGCTTCGTGTTCCCAGGATATGTTTTGTTGCCAACTCTGGAGGAATTTGCTCAATTGATAGGTATTCCAGTCCTAGAAGAGGTGTCTTTTGTGCACTCTGAAAACGAGCCTGAGTTAACCAAGTTGGTTGGCACTCTTCATCTGGATGTCTTTGAGTTTGAGGGTAATTTGGTATGGAGAATTGGAACTCCTGGTTTTCCACTTCCATTCCTGGTGGGTAAAGCTCAACATTTTTCTAAGGAGGAATGTAGGTTAGTCTTCAATGCCATTCTGGCTTTATGCATCTATGGGATAGTCCTATTTCCCAACTTACTTGATTTTGTTGACTTGGATGCTTTCTATATCTTCGCCTCTAAGAATCCTGTGCCAACTCTCTTAGGAGATGTTTATCATTCTATTCACTACAAGAATGAGAATAGACAAGGAAATAATGTCTCTTGTTGTGCTCTGTTGCTATACAGATGGTTTATTTCACATCTGCCTAAGGCTGGACCTTTTATCGAACTTGCAGACACTGTTGATTGGACAGAAAGACTTATGGGTTTAAGGTCAGAGGATATTGTATGTTTTAATAGAGACCTTTTGGGTATGGAGATTATTCACAATTGTGGAGATTTCCCCAATGTTCCTTTGCTTGGGAGAAAAGGTGGCATTAATTATAACCCTGCTCTCGCCATTAGAAAATTTGGTCATGCTTTGAGAGAACCTCCAAAGGAAGAAGAAATACAGGAGTCCCTGTATTTTACCAGTTTAGTTGACAATGAGTCCTTAGCCAGATTTGAAAGAGCTTGGAGAAACATGCGCCGTAAAGGTAAATATGCTTTGGGCAAGAGTAATTGCAGAGCTTATGGATCATACAGGGAATGGATCCAGGAGAGGGTTGAGAGGTTGTTGCTACCATTTCCAATCAGAGAACCTTTGTATCCTTTGGTAGTTGAAGAAATAACGATAGTTGATACTCAGAAATACAATCAACTGTGGGGTGAAAAGGAAGAATTACGCAAGGCGAACGAAGAGTTGGAGAAGGAAATCATCTTGCTTAGAAGTGAAAAGAATCAGGCCACTCACTCATCCAAGAAGCAGACAGAGATAGTAAACAAGATGGGTAGAGAGTTGACAAAAGAGATTCGCGCCCGAGAGCGAGTTGGTCGAGACTTGAAAAACGCCAGTGATGTTCTCAAGGATAAGAATAAAGAGCTAGAGAGAGCACATCTAGAGATATCAAAGTTTAACGCTTAATGGAATGCCGTTTTGACTAACAACAAAGAAAGAGAAGATGGACTTCGTCACCAGATTGACAGATTAAAAACTCAGCTTCGAATCAAAAATGAGAAAACTTCAGGTCAATCCTTGCGCCGGTGCGAAAGTGACCGCAAGCTCCGAGAAGCTCTTGCAACGTTGGAAGAGTACAAGTTGAGAGCATACTTGAAGAAACCCAGACTTGAGGATGCATTTGGGGAGGATGCTTGGGAAGACTATGCTCAAGGCTTGCAAGCTACCATCAGCAGGAGGGAGTTGCTCATTCAAGGATTGATTGCCCGACCTGATCATCCTTACACGAAGGAGTTATTGGAAGAGTTCCAGACTCGATGTTGTACTTGATGCATTCTCTTTTGTTTGTTGTTATTTTGTATCCCGACCATCACCAGGATTGTTGGATGAGATCGTGTTGACTCTGTTGTATTTCCTCGGTGATGTGTTGTATGTTGATTATGTGTCTCATTTTATTTATAAGAAGATTTTATTGGCTTCATCCGTTGGCTCTCCTTTATCTTATCGTTCCTGTGGAGCTAGAATCAAGGGGAAAATTTCCCTGAAGCATATTTGCATGTCTGCATTCTGCATCATTTTTCATATTGCATTGCAGGTGTTCTAGGTTCTGTTGACCTTACTTATTTCTGTGGTTTGTAGCCTTGTTTCAAGATTGAAGACTGAGCAATTCACCGTTACTCGACAAGGGGAAATCAACAAAAAGTGATGGACCAAATTCAACTTGAGCAACATGAGTTCTGTGTCTGCATGGCACAATTCATGGACCTGATGCAGGGGGTCGCCAGTGGTCAGGAACAGTTGAGGACGTTGGTCCAACCTCTAATTGCAAGGGTTGACGCAAGTGGGGTTCTTCATGGTGGAGCTACTATTGTACCTCCTCAGGCTAATGTGAGTACTCCACATGCAAACGTTGTTCCAACGGTTGTTGTTACTCTGGGCGGAGGTAATTAGAAGGGAGTTCATGTTCCAGGGGAGACATGCGTTGTGTATGGTAATGCTGGCCCTCAATGGGATGAGGATGACGAAGATGATGTATTTTCCATGAGAGACCTTGGTGCTGGTTTGCAATCTGACGCAGACAAAAGGTTTATGATGATAGAGGAAAAGATGTGGAACTATGAAAATTAGAATTCACTTGGTCTATACATGTCAAACTTGGGGCTGATCCCAGGTCTTAAGATCCCTTCAAAATTCAAGGTTCCAGACTTTGATAAGTATAAGGGGACGTCTTGTCCCAGGGTGCATCTTTGTTCCTATTACAGAAAGATGTCTGCATACTCTGATGATGAGAACTTCTCATGCATTTTTTTCAAGACAGGCTGTCTGGCCCGTCTTTGGAATAGTATATGGGTTTGGAGCCGACTAATGTTAGGAGCTGGAGAGACTTGGTAGAGGCTTTCGTCAGAAACTATCAGTATAATAGTGATTTGGCGCCTAATCGTGTACAGTTGCAGAATCAATCGCAACAGAGTAATGAAGGATTTAAAGAATACGCCCAGAGGTGGCGCGAGCTTGCTGCAAGGGTTCAACCCCCAATGATGGAGAGAGAACTCATTGACATGTTTGTAGCTACATTGTCAGGAGTGTACTATGAAAAGTTGATAGGGAATATATCTGGTAGTTTCTCAGACTTAATCATCACTGGTGAACAAGTTGAGAATGGGATTAAACTGGGAAAGATTCAGGCGGGAGAAGGATCCTCATCTGGAGGAGGAAGGAAAAGCATTGGCAATAAGAAAAGAGAAGGAGAAACAAATGCAGTGTCAAGCTTCAGGAACAGAAGCAAGAACAAAAATCAACAATATCATCAGCAACAACCTCAGGTTGCGAGTATTGCTATTCCGGCTATACAACCTCAACAACAACAACGTCCATAACAACAACAGTAAAATTACGCACCGTGACAGTTTCAGGACTGTGGGAGAGTAATGAATAGACAATTCAACGCGCCACCAATGCCGTACTCAAAATTGTTACAACATCTATTATAGCTGCAGTTGATTCAGAAGAGGACGCTGGCACCTCTGACTGGCGTGCCACCCCCAGAGTATGACGCAAACGCCAGATGTGACTTTCATTCAGGCGCCTCGGGCCATAATATTGACAATTGAAAATCCTTCAAGCACAAAGTTTAGGACTTGCTTGACTCCAAGGCTATCAACTTCACTAAAGATGGGCCTAATGTGAATCAAAACCAGATAATGAATCATGGGGTGGCAAGGGCTAATGCTGTTATCGTGGGAGAAAAATTAAATCTGATAACTGATGTTGGGGATTTGAAGACTTCATTGAGTTTTGTGAAGGCTAGTTTGTTGAAGAAGGGAATGTTTCCTGGATGCTCTACTGACTGCTCAAAATGTGAGGCGCAACTTGAGGGTTGTGATCGTTTGAGGAAGGGTATTCAGAGAATGATTGATGAGGGCCGTTTACAATTCGACAAGGTTGTAAAAGAAGATGTTGAGGATAAGGTGAGTAATGATGGAAGCGAAGTTGCTACAATCTCTATTCCATACCGGATAATCAATATTTTAGCGCCTACTCAGCCATCTCTGGTTATCATTACTGTACCTGGACCTGTGCCGTACGAGAGCATTAAAGCCATCCCATGGAATTATGGGGAAGAGGTGTTTTGTAATGGGAAGAGACAAGAATTAACAGGGTCTACACGCGGAAGTTTGTCGGTTGAGAATATAGTTGGTGCGGGAGGTATCACTAGAAGTGGTAGGATCTTTTCCCCACCGGAAGTTAATACTGATAGGAATGACAAAGGAAAGGGTAAGGCTGTGATTGAGGAGAATATCCAACAACAGGTCGATACTGATGTTTTTTCGAAAGACGCAGAGGAATTTATGAGACTCATTCGAAAAAGTGACTATAAGATTGTGGATCACTTAAATCAGACTCCTTTGAAGATTTCCATTTTGTCATTATTGTTGTGTTCGAAGGCACACTGCAATGCTTTATTGAAAATCTTGAATTCAGTGTACGTATGCCAGGAGATTTCTGTTAATTAGTTTGAAGGGGTAGTAGCTCATGTAAATTCCAATAATGGTCTAGGTTTTACTGATCTGGATTTGAATCCTGCCCGGAGAAACCATAACCATGCTTTACACATATCCATGGAATGTAGAGGGCTGTCGCATGTCCTGGTTGGTACAGGATCGTCCCTCAATTTGCTTCCAAAGAAGGTGTTGATGAAACTAGATACTCAAGGGTTGATGTGCACGCCAAGTGATTTGGTTGTGAGGGCTTTCGATGGGTCTAAGAGATCGGTGTTTGGGGAGATTACGATGCCTATTTAGATAGTACCAAAGATCTTTGATGCAACTTTTTACATTATGAATATCGAGCTAGCATACAGTTGTTTACTTGGCCGACCTTGGATACACGCTGCGGGAGCAGTCACTTCAATGTTGCATCAGAAGCTGAAATATATGATGGAAGGGAAAATTGTCACAATATGCGGTGAAGAGGATATTATGGTCAGACATTTGTCGTCCTTCAAGTATGTGGAAGTGGATGAGGAGATACACGAAACACTTTGCCAGGCGTTTGAAACATTTCAAGTTCAGGAGAAGTCTCCTGTAGAAGCCAAGAGCCCAAAGGTTTCTATGTCATCATTTAAGAAATCCCGTGCTATTGTAGAATCCGATTCATCGCAGAAGTGGGGCCAAGTTCTTAATGTTCCCGTCAAGTAGGATAAGTTCGGCCTGGGATACAAACCCTCCAGTTCTTCTCAAAGCATTCCGAGGTACAGAGGACCAGTCCAATTCACAAGTGGTGGGGGTGATATTTGATCGAATCAATGTTGTGTCTGAGGAGGAAGGTGATAGTGACTGTGATGTGGACGCATGGATCCAGCCATGTGTTCCTGGCCAAAGTTTGAACAACTGGACTATCGAAGAAGTTATCCAAGTGACTCGTGAAGAGTAATCATCTTGTTTTTCTTGATTATGTGTAGCCCTATGTTCTACCCAGAACATAGCGGTCTTTGTTTGTAGGCCTTTTTGTTTATGTTTTGAACAAATGTTTTATCATAAATCAAAAAGCATTTTTCATTCAAATATTGTGATCCTTGTTTTTATTGTTTTTATTTTAACAATAAAATGGCAATGTGGTTTGTGCTTGTTTGCATATCATTTTAAGCATTAAATCATCTTCATTGCAGGTTTCACATTACAGATGCCACCGATTCAGACTCGTCTATGACTCGGTATGACTTTGATAATCCAATTTTTCAAACTGAAGAAAAGATTGAAGAAGACGAAGACCTACCTGAAGAGCTCGCCAGGCTGCTGAGACAAGAAGTTCTGCCTCACCAAGAAGAGATTGAAGCTGTCAACTTGGGTACAAAAGAAGCTAGAAAATAGGTCAGAATAGGGTATGCTTTACAAGATGATGTCAAGCAAAGACTAGTAGAAATGCTGCGAGAGTACAAGGATGTTTTTGCTTGGTCATATGAAGATATGCCCGGACTTGATACATATATAGTGGTTCATCGCTTACCTCTTCATGAAGAGTGTCCGCCTGTAAAATAGAAGCTAAGAAGAACCAGACCAGACATGGCGGTTAAGATCAAAGAAGAGGTCTAGAAGCAATTGGACACTGGATTTCTCGCCGTGACGAACTACCCTCTGTGGGTCGCTAACATTGTGCCTGTACCTAAGAAAGATGGTAAGGTAAGGATGTGTGTAGATTACGTGATCTAAATAGAGCGAGCTCGAAAGATGATTTCCCGCTCCCCCACATTGATGTGCTTATTGATAATTCCGTGCAATATTCAGTGTTTTCCTTCATGGACAGTTTTTCCGGATATAACCAAATCAAGATGGCTCCGGAAGACATGGAGAAAACTACCTTATCACACCGTGGGAGACCTTTTTCTATAAGGTAATGACTTTTGGATTGAAAAATGCAGGGGAAACCTATCAGCGGGCAATGGTGACTCTCTTTCATGATATGATTCATCGTGAGATCGAGGTCTATGTTGATGACATGATCGCAAAGTCACAAACGGAGGAGGAACATCTGGTAAATCTTTTGAAGTTGTTTGAGAGGTTAAGGAAATTCAGGCTAAGGTTGAATCCGAACAAGTGCACTTTTGGTGTTAGGTCAGGAAAGCTACCGGGGTTCATAGTTAGTGATAAAGGAATCGATGTCGATCCTGCAAAAGTAAAAGCAATACAGGAAATGCCAGTGTCGAAAACAGAGAAAGAGGTTCATGGTTTTCTGGGTAGATTGAACTACATTGCAAGGTTCATATCTCACCTCACAGCCACTTGCGAGCCCATGTTCAAATTGTTAAAGAAAGATCAGGCGATTGTTTGGAATGAAAATTGCCAAAAGGCATTCGAAAAAATCAGAGAATATTTGCAGGAGCCTCCGATACTGATACCTCCTGTGGCTGGAAGACCATTGATAATGTACTTGACGGTTCTTGAGAACTCTATGGGTTGTGTTCTCGGTCAACACGACGAGACGGGAAGAAAAGAACATTCCATCTATTACTTGAGTAAAAAGTTCACAGATTATGAGTCCAGATACTCAATGTTAGAGAAGATGTGTTGTGCACTCGTATATGTTGAACCATACAACCATGTTGATTTCGAAGATGGATCTGATTAAGTACGTGTTCAAAAAGCAAGCGCTTTCGGGAAGGATTTCTATATGGCAAATGGTTTTGACAGTATATGACATTCAATACGTCTCCCAAAAGGCCATTAAGGGGAGTGTTCTATCAGAATATCTCGCAGAGCAACCGATTGAAGATTACCAGCCAATGAAGTTTGAATTTCCTGATGAGGATATCATGTTCGTGAAAATGAAAGATTGCGATGAGCTATTACTAGATGAAGGTCCTGAGGTAGACTCCCACTGGCAAATGATTTTTGACGGTGCTGTTAACTCCTATGGCAGCGGATTGGGGCAATCATTACGACTCCCCACAGTTCCTATATATCGTTTAATGCTAGGTTAACATTCCCTTGCACCAGCAATGAAGCTGAATATGAGGCATGTATCATGGGTATTGAAGAAGCGATTGATTTGAGAATCAAGAACATTGATATTTATGGTGATTCAGCTTTGGTAGTCAATTAGATCAAAGGAGTGTGGGAGACTCTTCAGCCTAATCTGATCCCTTACATGAACTATGCAAGGAGGTTGTTACCTTTCTTTGACAGGGTAGAGTTTCACCACGTGCCAAGAGCGGAGAATCAGATGGCAGATGCCTTGGCTACATTATCATCAATGCATAAAGTGAATTATTGGAACGATGCCCAGAGAATCATCATCTCGCGCCTTGATAGACCGACATTCGTATTTGCAATAGAGGAAGCTTTAGACGGGAAGCCATGGTATTATGATATCCGAAACTTTCTCAAGAATCAAGAGTATCCGTCATAGGCATCGAGCTGGGATAAGAAGACCTTGAGAAGACTGTCTGGAAACTTCTATCTGAACAAGGATGATGTACTTTACCGAAGAAACTTTGACTTAGATCTATTGAGATGCATGGATGAAAAAGAAGCAGGTTTGCTTATGGAAGAGGTCCACAGAGGTGCTTTTGGCACGCATGCAGACGAACATGCAATGTCTCGGAATTTGTTAAGGGCAGGCTACTATTGGATGACCATGGAATCTGATTATTTTAAATATACCAAGAAATTCCATAAATGCCAGATTTATGCTGATAAAATGCATGTACCGCCAAGTCCTTTGAACGTCATGGCGTCCCCTTGGCCCTTTTTCATGTGGGGACCTGTTGTCCATCGACTACGCCTTTCGGCCTGATCTTAGGTCCTGGCACTGATATGATCGGAAAGATTGACCTGACTGCATCCAACGGACATTGCTTCATCTTAGTGGCAATTGACTATTTCACTAAGTGGGTTGAAGCAGCTTCTTTCGTCAACGTCACCATACAGGTTGTGGCTCAATTCATCAAGAAGGACACCATATGTCGTTACGGAGTGCTGTCGCTACTGCGAAAATCGGCGCCGGCTGAACAGAAGAGTCGCCACCGTGCGTTATTTATCCCACGGGAGGGAAAGGAAACGCTCAGAGTAAACCTCGCACAACACGGGAAAGGTATGGTCGTCGCAACCAAAACCTGGGTTCGGGAGTCGGTTACGCAAGGGGAAGGTATTAGCACCCCTCACGTCCGTCGTACTCGACGGGATCCACGCTTGTTTTCGGGTATGGATTGTTATTCTATCTACGCTAAAGGTCTGGGGTTAAAAGAAAAGAAAATGAAAATAAAAAAATGACTCGGCAAAGTATCGCACTTTATGCCTACGTATTCCCGTATGGAACGAGAAATCAGAGTCAACGTAGTTCGCCTACCTACTGGAAAGGAGGGGAAGGTTGCTCGCTAGGATATTGCATCCTATGCCTACGTACTTTCATACAGCATGAAAGATCAGAGCAAACGTAGTTCGGGCCACGTACGACACAAGTCTGTCTTGATCGTTTTTTAGTCCTTCTGAAAAAGGGTTTTCCTGATTACTGGTCCAAGCGGACAAAAATGACGTTTTGATGTGTTCACATTCTTTTACGGAAGAAGTGTCTTTTATTGGGTTTGAAATCTTATTGTGTTTTTCTATTTGTTTTGAGCAAGAGGAGACAGAACTCTAACCTATGGTTGCAAAGGGAATTAGACTAACCTAATGTTATCATGCATGGGTTAAGACCTAATGTCTATCATGCTCCTCTCTTGCACAGAGAGAAACAGATATCCTAAGGGATAGGCAAAAACAGAAACGATAACAGATATATACAGTAATACAGTAAAATGCATGGATGCAGCAGTACAAGCGAGGCAAGGGAGTCCCACTCAACATCGAACCTGGAAAACAATAGGCAAAAGTGAACAGGCTTCACTTTCAACCCAGCAGGGTAAACAGCAAACAATACAACCAGGAAAACCAATCAATACATCAGCAATGAAATACAACAGCATCAGCAGCTCTGACTCAACATCTGACTTCAAGTAATCTCCATTCAGCTACAAGCTTCAACAAGTATTAATCTCCATCTTCATGACCTTCAGGCAAGGGCTTTGATCATCTGTCTTCCATCTGCAATGGCTTTTCTTCAAGTCTCAATCTCCAGGAGGAATATCAGTCAACCAGATGAAGTGAATGAATGTTAGACAGTCAATTACCTACCAAGGGTGGTTCATCAACTGTTAACATTATACAGATAATTTTCCCTCAAAAGTTCTATCTTTCAAATACATTCACTGATCCTTCCAAAGGAAGGAGGTGGGTATTTGATATAGACTTTGAATCATAAGGAAAGGATGGATGCAGACAAAGCATTCCATGTTTGAGAAACAAGCTTTCTAATCTAGAGCTCTGCCTAGCTCCTAAACCCTAGTCTCCTCAACAGCTGCTAGCCAGAAACTCCTTTCTAACTCTGGCAGTTGATCTTCAATCCCTGGCTCTCCAATGGTCTTCATCTCCTCAAGTCTTCAGCTCTCCCAAGTCCCCAGACAATCCCAATACCCAAGCAAGCAAGCAATAATCCCCAGAGGGCACACCACACCAGTCAATCAGATATATACAGAGTATTAATAGCAGTAGGGGAATCCTGACTTTTTCTAAGGGGATCTAATAACTACCCATAGCCCCTATAGTCCCATAGCTAACCTATTCAAACCCTAAGTCCTAAGGGAAAAGAATCAAATCTCCTAAGTCATCACCTAAAACCCTAGTTTTGTCCATGTTATTCTCACCTACACTAAACACCTAAAATTAACTTCTAAAAATGGGAACTAAATTGAATCTACAAGTTCAATGTCTAAACTAAACAACCTAAAAATAATGGATGAAAAATATTGAAGCAATTAATAGAACAAAAAATAACAAGATCATGCATAAAATGAAACTATTTAAAATGTCATTTATTTAGAAAATATGGGAAAAATATCAAATAAAAAATAAAATGCAATTTTTATTTTTTTATAATTTTCTTGACATCCTAAAGAACAATATGCAAAAAGAATGAATTAAAAATGATTATTTTGCTATTCATTATGAATTTTCAAAAGTTGTAAAATAAAATGAACAATTGAATTAAAAACAAAATGACTATGTGGTGCAGATAGCAAGTATTAATAGCTCAAAAACCTGTGGGCCATCAACCAGGGGGTGCACATAGTAATTGGGATCTAGGCCCAAGATCCAATCAGAAGATAATAAGAAAAATTCAAAGAAAAGGGGAAACACGCGGTACGAATAGCAAAGAAAATCAGTGTAAATCCCAGTTGGGCCCGTGAGTGGGGTGTGGATAGCATGATCTGACTTAGGCCCAAGCTGACGTTTTAATGAAACGCAGCGTATGGTTGTCTCAGCCTCCCTTCACATTTGAAAACAAATCCTGGCCTCACGATCTCACTCTCAGTCAAAGTCTCCCTTCTGATCTAAGGGCTCTCAAGTCGTCTTCTTCCTGGGTTCAATTTTTGGAGGGAGTTCCATGGATGAACAGACCTCATGAGCTCATCTTCTCCTCCTTCGAACTCCATCAAATCTTGATCAAATTCCATCAAATAAAACCCTAACTCGCTCTAAACTCATCCCTAAATTCAACCATGATCTCGAATTCCACTGAATCTTGCTCAATCTTGGAACCCGATAGCAACCTCTAATTATGATCCAGAATCACTTCTAACCAATCTTGAAATTAACTGCACTAACATGCTCCTCTCCTATCACTGGTCAATTCTAACTAAAGAACTAAGATTATCGTTCAATATTGAGGGCGTTCTTGGTCCACAAAGAAATGGTGCCTCTAACAAAATCATCACTAAATCACCTCTAACTTTCCAGAAAGCTTCCCCTAATGATTTCTAACCATTCTAACCTACTAATTCTAATCAATTCTACTTAAATTAAAGTGCACGAAGAAATTTACAAACCTGGTGAAATGAGATGAACAGATGGTAGAATTCTCCAAATCAATGCCTGAGTCTCTCCAGAATCATTCAGTGATCCATCTTCCAGCTTCTGTATGCAAAAGGGAAGGTTGAGAAGCTCTGAATCTTGGAAATGGATCTGAAGCTGCAAGCTGCCAAACTCAATATGCAGAACACGATCTGGACTTGAATTTCCTCTGATTTTGATTGTCACACACTCAATGATGATGATAGAATTGAATCAGATCAAGAAATCGACCAGAATGGAGAAGAAATGAAGAATTGGAAAATAACTTGCTATGGAAGAACTTTGATTCCAATCTCTCTCTCTGCAGCAATTCTCTCTAACCTCTGCATCTGAGCACACTCCAATCCATATATAGATGATGTTAGAACCATCTAGAAGGGACTGGAACAATCCAATGAGAAATTGGATATCTCACTTCATGAGATTTTTGATTCCATGCTAAGCATATGCCATTTCTTGTTCAAGCTTGCACACTCCTTACTTCTCCTTTGAAATTCTCCTTAGATGGTATTTTGATTGGACTGACAAACCCTTGCAAGCTTGCCCATTGATTCCTTGTTTATTTTAGGTTTTGCCATATGACCTTATGAGGCAAGAAGCAAATTTACAAAGGAAGTCCCATTTTTAATCCTAAACTTAAAAATGTGGATGAACCAATGTCTTTAAAATGAGGTTTCCAATCAAAATGATATATTGGATGACCTATTTTGGATTTCTAGATCCTCCAAACCAATTTCCAAATTCAACTTTTTCAACTTATAAGCCCTTTTTAGTTCATCTTTTGACCAATCATGCAACTCCATGCTATGAGCTTTTCCAATCATTCATGACCTTCTTTCTTGACTTAAAATCACATTTTGAACAACTTTCATGTTTTGAGTTTTTCCATTTGAGGCTTGGAAATAGGAGATATGGTCTTTGCTTAAAAATGACCTATAACTGACAAATGACCAAAGTACCCCTTGCTTGCCAAGACCATAAGTTGAGTTCCACACATCATATGAAGGCATACCATACCATTCTAGAAAGCTAAGACAATTAGGAACAATTCTTATGTTGACCAGAAATTCATTTGAAATCTCCTTGAGGGGTAAAAATTGCTTGGAAGTCAAGTCACTTTCACAGACAAAATTTCAGATACCCCAGATGACCTGTAACTTGTAAGGACCATAACTTGAGTTCTATAAATCCCCTCAATGCCTTCCACCACTCAAATTAAAGGTCTTGAGATCCTCTACAAGTTTCATGTTGGCCAAGGATCCATTTGAAGCTTGCATTTTGACTTATCTTGCTTGGAAATTTGACCTAAACTAGGGGATTTTACATAGAAACCCTAATTTAGAAACTCCTCTTCTCCTTGATTTCTCTTGAATTCTTCTTACCATAACAACATATCTTTATTCTCCATGTCAAATGATGAACCCCACCTTTCTCCAATAGTCCTTAATGCTTTTAAATCAATCAATTGACCTAGGGTTGACCTAGGGTGGGCCCAGATGAAACCCTAGTTGACTGTCTTCAACTGCAATTCTTGTGGTCACCTCAACAACTTGTTTTCTTCCCCCAAATGACTTTCTAAGTCTCTCATGAGGTCTAGATACTCTCCATGCCTTCAACTCACAGCTCACAACCCTCTTGTTGACCCTCAGATACCCTCAGCTAGGAGATGGACTCAAGGCTTGATCTGCTGAACTCTTTGCTTTCAAATCCTTTTCTGATGACTTGAATGAGGTTGAATCAGAATAATAACCTCTTGATAGGCTTCTAGAGATGAGAATAATGATTGGTCCCCTGTTGAATGACTTGTTATGCTTATGCTATGTAGATGGTTAGTCTATGTACATGACTCTATATGCAAATGCTAATGACATTGAAACATAAACCAAGTGAATAAAGTTGAGCAAATTTTAGGGTGCAACAGCTGCCCCTATTCAAGCGACTTGGACCCGATTGGGTGAAGAGCCCGGGGCCTTCAGACATTCGCGGTACGAGACGGTTGAATACTAGTGAAACCAGAAATTTGCCAACCGCAAAACTAAATTGCGCTCCTGCTTGAGGAACGACATTCATCAGCTGAATCTGACTGTTACAGTAACCCACTGATCTCGTGCGACCGTGCTGGGGATTCTTCTCATCATCCTGTCCACGTTAGGACCCCGCTTGCTGTTAACCCAGAAAATCTCGACAACTCCGCTGGGGGATAATTTGTCTATCTTTCCATAAACTGAATCGTCCCCGTTAGGAATAACACTCTTCCACGTTAGGAATAACCTCGTCTGGACCTGTCCACGTTAGGACTCCATCCTTTCTGAATCTGTCCACGTCAGGACTAAACTTTCCATCTTTCCACGTCAGGAATCAATCTTCTTTCTATATCGATCTGTCCACGTAAGGACCCCAATCTTTCCGCGTAAGGAATCAACTTCTTTTCCACGTCAGGAATGTATCTCCTTCCACGTAAGGAATAAACTTGATACGTCCGCGTGAGGACTCGATCTTTCCGCGTAAGGAATACGACTTTGGTTCTGAACCTGTCCCCGTTAGGACTTGTTGCACCCCAAAATTTGCCCTCACAATACAAGACTTTGTGTTCCAAGAAGGTTCACAAGGTTCACAAAATTCACAATTGGTCAGAAGAGTTGACAATTCCCTCAGACAATGCACCTCCTAAGCAGTGCATCCAAAACTAGGGTTTTGACTTTAATCAGGCTAAATGGACTTCCAAGACTTCAAGGGAGCTTCATAACATCTTATATGTGTATAAGAACCCTCATGTCAAGTTTCAAGACTTTTCTCAAAAGTTTGCTCAGTCAGATGACCAGATAAGTCAAAAGCAGTCAATGCAGTTAAAAAGTCAAACTGAGGTCAACTGTGGTCAAACTTCATGATTTTTTTTGCCAACATCAAAGAGAGATTTGGTCCCAGGGGTATTTTGGTCATTTTACGCAAATTCAGCTAATTCCTTGAAGACGGGTTGTTATTAAGTTCTGAGGCGTTTATTTACGTGGGTTTGATATCAATTTGGTTTGGAAAGTCTGATCTGTGGAACAGGGTTTAACAAGAGATCATTCTTCTATCTTCCAGTTCATCTTTAGAGGGACAACAGTGAAAACTTCTACTGATTATTGGAGCTTATTCATGTCAAAAGTATTAAGATTGGATCGGATTAATTCAAGGATATTCGACTGATGAATCGTATGTTGAGATGTTTGTGAATTAAATCATGGAGAAGAAATGGAAGATGATTTTAATAAATATGTGAAGTTCATTCATAATATTTTATTATTATTACAATTTGTAAAGAGAATTTGGATAGAAAGTTGAATTTTATTCATAATATTTCATCACGATTTACAAAAGGGAAATAATTTGGATAAAAAATGTATTATTGAATTATTTCATAGTGCTTTTTTTACAAGTTACAAAAGAGGTGTATATCCTAAAAAGTCCTAAGCCCTAAAATTTCTAAGTATCCTTCTTGATGTCCTTTGAGCTTCCCCAGCAGAGTCGCCAGTTCTTAACACATCCTTACATGGATTATTTATTAACTATTCTGAAAATTTCCTATTCACACACTACACTTTCAAAACAATTCAAAAGTGAGCTTAAGTACCTAAGAGCCCATGGATAACCATGGATGAAAAGGGTGCTAACACCTTCCCTTTTCATAACCTACCCCCCGGACCCAAAATATTCTCTAAGGTCTTTCCTGTTCTTTTATAACCTTTCCTTATGGATAAAATAAAAGTCGGTGGCGACTCTTGCTATCCGCAACATTGTTTAAAGTCAGTTCTCCCACCGTGTTACAGAACTGGCGACTCTGCTGGGGATCTATTTAAGAGGGGTACCCTTAGGAATTAAGATCACTTTAAATTGTTTGCCTTGTTTGCTTTATTATTATATTGTTGGGGTGCTCTTATGTGTGAAAGGTCCTAACCCGGATCTAGTGTACCTTAGGTAAATGGCAATGGACCAAGGAAACTGTACGACGTATATCGATACAGTTGATCTGGTGGCCATAGTTAGTGCGACTTCTTGGTTGGTGCTTATATTCCTTAAGTCAAGTTGAGGATAATATTGAGGCTGCCATATGTTGTCAATGCACTAACTGACTTTTAGAACCCTAGTTAACTCATCTTGGCCTTTAGAAAGTAGTGAGGTAACCGGCTTTGGTGCAGACTGAAGTTGGTTGACACTCGATACTACGCTCATTGAGATCTTAAACTTGGAGGGTTTTGGTTGGCAAGTAAGTTGCCTTCTGAACAACCACCCTTGTGAAGGATCAATGATATTGAGATCCCTTAGAACCTGGTTACTTTTGTAGGACAGGATGAACCATCTAACTTCAGGGGAGGGTACTTGCCTTTGAACCTCATGCAAGCCTTTAAACCTAGGGCTATGGTGTGACTTGTTTGTGTGTGCCACATGTTTGTGATTGAGCATGACATCATGACATCATCATGCATCATAAGCATATCATTTTCCCTAACCATTTCAAGGACCAAAGGATTTATCTCTGTTCTTTGTTGCAGGTCATGGCTTCTGCTCGTAGAAACACCATCAGGATCAACTTTGTAGGGATACCTGCTAAGCTCAAGGAGTTGGTTTCCCTAGTACCTGATCATTCCCAGTTCAACAAGAGACATGGTCACTTATTGGATCTAGTTACTTCAGGGTTCAGTGAAGACATGATGAGTGTGTTGTTTCAGTTCTTTGACCCTAAGCACCATTGCTTTACATTTCCTGATTATCAGCTGGTTCCAACCATGGAGGAGTTCTCCAAGCTTCTGGGTATACCTGTTCTTGATCAGAAGCCATTCACAGGCTTAGAGAAGGAGCTTAAACCAGAAGTTATTGCTGCAGCTCTACATCTGAAGAAGCCTGACATTGTTCTAGAGACGAGAAGTGGAGTTAAAGGTATTCTTGCCAAGGTATTAGTGGATAAAGCTCAAATGTTCTTGAAGGCTATGAGCTACGATGCTTTTGAGGAGGTCTTAGCCTTATTGATTTATGGCTTAGTGTTGTTCCCCAATCCTGATCAGTTCATAGACGTTCATGCCATCAACATATTCCTGAGTCACAATCCAGTGCCTACCTTACTTGGAGACATCCTACATTCTCTTCACACCCGTACTACAAGGGCAAGAGGAACTTTGATGTGCTGCATACCTTTACTTTCTAGGTGGTTTATTTCTCACCTTCCTCGCTCAGTAATGAAGAATGAGCAAGGGTTCAGATGGTCCAAGAGGATCATGTCACTTTCTCACTCAGACATCCATTGGTGCTCCAGATCTATGGAGAATGTCACCATCATTGACCGTTGTGGGGAGTTTCCTAATGTACCACTTCTAGGCATAAGAGGAGGCATCACCTACAACCCATCTCTAGCTTTACGACAGTTTGGTTACGCCCGGAGCGATGGTCCACATGACATGTTGATTCAGGGCATTGTGTTTGACTACGACAACGATCTTCAGGGTTACCGCCAGAGATTCATACGAGCTTGGGGAAAGGTAAACAGGATTGACAGCAAGACACTGGAGCCTAAGTACACTATTCCTATGGAGGCTTATCTCAGATGGGTACGATCTCGTGCTCAGGCACTCATGATGCCATATCCTGCCGTCCTACCAGTTACCATGGAACCTGTTGCTGAAGGAGACACAGCTTATACCATCCTTCACCCAGACATGCCTACTGATATGGAAGACTTGCAGAGATCATGGATCCAACTGAAAGAGCAAAGGGATACTTTCGAGGCTCATTACAAAGCAAGCCAAGCAAGGATCCTAGAGCTAACAAAGCTACTTCATGAGGAACGAAACCTCAACTCATACCTCAACACAAAGAGGAAACGTCCATGGGAGACTTAAAACCCCATCTTTTGTACTTATTTCGTTTTCATTTTTTGTAAGCCTAAAAGGCAAAACAAGTTATTACTAATAAAAAGTTACTTTCTTGTTTGTTTAAGCAAATTTAAATCCTGCGGTCCTTGAAAACATTGCATATGCATTCCCATATCATTGCATCACAGGTTTATAATTGTGCACAGGTTTCTCATCTTCTCGCTGTTTATTTCAGCAATGGCTCTTGAACAATCAGTTAAGGATCTCCAGGCACAGAATGCACAGTTCCAAGAGCTGATCCTGAACCTATCCAAGGGGCAGGATGAATTGAAGACACTGCTGGCCAAGAAGACTAAGAAGGCTAGAAGGTCTGCTGGGTTGCTCAACATGGGAAGAAGGTTCAAAGGTCCTGTCAAGACCAAGGAACATGTTGAAGACTATGAATCTGAAGAATCTGAGCAGGAGAGAGGCAGTCTCCACAACACTATGGGGGACTCTGATTCTGAGGCTAATTATTACCATGAGCCTAATGAAGACAAATTCAAGATGCTGGTGGATAGAATGGATGCTATGGAATTACAGAAATCATCTGGGCTGGATTTTGAGGATTTGAGTTTGATATCTGGGGTTGTGATACCCATTGGTTTCAAAGTTCCTACATTTGTTGTCTATGATGGGGTCTCTTGTCCCAAATTGCATCTGAGGTCTTATGTCAGAAGAATTCAACCCCACACTGCTGATAAAAAGTTGTGGATCCATTTCTTTCAAGAGAGTTTATCTGGAGCTCAGCTAGAGTGGTATTATCAGTTGGAGAGTGTCAACATCAGAGATTGGAATGACCTTGCTGAAGCTTTCTACAAGCAGTATCAATACAATGCTGACTTAGCCCCCACTCGCATGCAACTTCAAAGCATGTCTATGGGTGCCAAAGAAAGCTTTAAGGAGTATGCTCAGAAGTGGAGAGACTTAGCTGGAAGAGTTCAACCCCCTTTGACTGATAGGGAGTTGGTTGATATGTTCATGTGTACGCTGAATGGTCCGTTTTACAGTCATCTCATCGGAAGCTCATCATCTGGCTTCACTGAGTTGATCATGACAGGAGAGCGAGTAGAGAGTGGTATCAAGAGTGGTAAGATCCAAGTGGGCACTTCTTCATCAGGTGCTGCAAAGAAGCCTCCCACTGGGAAGAAAGAATCTAATGCTGTGTATGGTCAGCCTGATCGTAACAGAAGGCATCAGTCTGTTAGTGCAGTTCATATTTCAAATCCAACTCCTGCAACAACAGAGCAGCCTCAAGGCAACCAACAGAGGGCTAGAAGACAGTTCACGAAGATCAACATGTCAATGGCTCAGGCATTGCAACACTTGTTGAAGGCTGAACTTATTACCCTGAGGGAGGCTCCTCAGAATCCCAATGTTACCTCTCCCAAGTACAATCCCAATGCACGATGTGCATATCATTCAAACTGTCCAGGACATGATACTAATAACTGCTGGGTCTTGAAGAACAAAATTCAGGATATGATTGATGCTGGAGAAATTGAGTTTGATCCACCAGGTACTCCAAATGTGATTACAGCTCCAATGCCAAATCACGAGAAGACTGTCAACACCATTGATGAAGATATTGATGAAGATCTGCATGTCTATTCAGTTATGGAGTTGAGCACACCATTGTCTGTTATCAAAAAGAGGTTAGTACAAGCTGGGATCTTTCCAGGTTGTCATGAAGATTGTCTATATTGTACCTATAAGCCGGATAGTTGCTTCATTTTGAGAGATGGGATTCAACGTCTCATGGATAAATATACTATAGTGTTTGAAAGAAGACCAACATCTGTAGAAAGTATGGTGGATCATCTGACTCAGGGTAAGAAGATTGAAGAGGTTGACATGGTTGACAAAGTACCACTAAGAATCACTTCAAAGGGTCCCATTAAAATCACTCATCAGGGCCCAATCAAGATTACTGCTGAAGGTCCTGTGAAAGTTGTCACTGAAGCCAGAGTAGCTCCTCTGATCATTACCACTCCTGGTCCTATTCCTTATACATCTGACAAAGCTGTGCCTTGGCACTATGGGTCTGATGTTTACATCCATGGTGTCAAGCAAGGGCCTTTACCTGATATGCCTGTTGACATTGATAATATTGCTGGATCTAGCAAGATCACTCGTAGTGGAAGAGTCTTCTCTCCTCCAGTTGCTTCTAAGAGTGCAGTTACTCCTGCTGTTACTTCCACCACTGATGCTCGGGGCAAGGGTCCTGTTATTGAGCCTGTATCTACTGATGTGCCAGCTGCCGATGACCTCTCTAAGCAGATGGAAGAAGTATTGAAAATCATTCGCAAGAGTGATTATGATATTGTTGATCAGCTGGGGCATACTCCCTCAAAGATTTCTATGCTCTCCCTGTTATTATGTTCTGAGGCTCATGCCAAGTCATTGATCAAGTTTCTAAAGATGGCTCATGTACCCAGTGCAATTTCTGTGGACCAGTTTGATAATTGTGTTGCTCACCTGACCTATGACAACGGGTTAGGATTTTCTGATGCTGACTTGACCCCTGCCAAGAGGGATCATAACAGGGCCTTGCATATTTCAATTGAATGCAGGGGCACTACCCTGTCTCATGTGCTGATAGACAATGGTTCCTCTCTGAATGTGTTGCCTAAGGAAGTCCTGAACAAGCTGAGTCCTGAAGATACGGTATTGAAGCCCAGTAATATTATGGTAAAGGCCTTTGATGGTTCTAGAAGAGTAGTGCATGGGGAAATTGATCTTCCAATCAAGGTTGGTTCTCAGGTGTTCACTGCTACATTCTATGTGATGGATATTCGTCCTTCGTACTCATGTCTGCTTAGTCGTCCCTGGATCCATGGGGCAGGTGCTGTGACCTCCACATTACATCAAAAGTTGAGATATCCGGTGAATGGAAAAGTTGTTACTGTCTTTGGAGAGGAAGAATACTTTGTCAGCCATGTAAACACTTTCAAGTATCTGGAAGTAGAAGGTGAATACATTGAAACTCCATGTCAGTCATTCGAAGTGGTTCCCTGGGCTGTTAAGGATTGTGTGACTCCTCCTGCTGTGAAGAAGGTTCCTGTGGTCATCAGAAACCCTCCAACAATGGCAATGGCCTCCCTCAATGATGCAAAAGCTGTGGTGGAAGAAGGTGGTTGTACTATTTGGGGTCAGCTTCCTGATATTCCATACAAGCCTGACAAGTTTGGTTTGGGTTTCACTGCAGAGTCCCAGAAGGCTGTCCGTCGTGCCCGTGCTGTTCATATCACCAATCAAGGGGTTATCAATGCTGTGGGAGATCAAGATGAAGACTACAACTTGGAGGCATGGATTTTTCCTACTGTGGGTGCTGGACTCAATAATTGGACAGCTGAAGATGTTATCCCTATCTCCTTTAGTCAGGAGTAAATACTATTACTGTGTTATGTTTTTTAAATTTATAATTTCTGGAACAATTAAAACTTTCAAGCCATGTGCCTTACCCGGGGCACAATGGTGTGCTTGTTACGGGTTGTCATTTCATTTGCATACTTCATTCCATAAAATCAATGGACGTTTCGTTTTCGTAAATATTGTGTTCCTTGTCTTTCTTTTTCTTTTATTTTTGCTTTATCAGCTATGTGTTCTTACACACACCCACGTCACTAAAATGCCGATCCTCATCCACTCTGGATCCAGTTGATAACAGTTCTACTATTGCCAATTACAATTTCGAGAATCCGATCTATCAAACTGAAGACGGAAACGAGGACGATTGTGAAATACCTGTAGAGCTTGCTAGGTTGTTACAACAAAAAGTGAAAGCTATACGAGAGATGCCAGTTCCCCGTACTGAGAAGGAGGTTAGAGGTTTCTTGGGACGATTGAACTACATTGCAAGATTTATTTCCCAATTAACTACCATCTGTGAGCCAATCTTCAAGTTGTTGAAGAAAGATCAGATGATGGAATGGAATGATGAGTGCCAGACTGCCTTTGATGAAATCAAGAGATATTTGCTAGAACCTCCAATTTTAATGCCACCAGTTGATGGAAGACCCTTGATTATGTATTTAACAGTATTAGACAACTCAATGGGGTGTGTATTGGGGCAACATGACGAGTCTGGTCGAAAAGAGCAGGCAATATACTACCTTAGCAAAAAGTTTACCGACTGTGAAACAAGATACTCACTGCTCGAGAAAACTTGCTGCGCTTTGGCATGGGCTGCTCGCCGACTAAGACAGTATATGTTGACCCATACTACCTTGTTGATTTCGAAGATGGATCCAATCAAGTATATATTTGAGAAACCTGCTCTCTCCGGAAGAATTGCAAGATGGCAAATGATCTTGACGGAATATGATATACAGTATACTACTCAGAAGGCCATTAAGGGGAGTGTTGTTGCTGATCATTTGGCTCATCAAGCAGTAGATGATTACCAGTCGATGAGTATCCCTGAAAGGATTATCACTGACAATGGCTCTAATCTGAACAACATTATGATTACTGATCTCTGTACGCAGTTCAAGATTAAGCATCACAACTCTTCTCCGTATCGTCCAAAGATGAATGGGGCAGTTGAAGCTGCTAATAAGAACATTAAGAAGATTGTACAGAAGATGACTGTTACTTACAAGGATTGGCACGAGATGTTACCATTTGCTCTGCATGGTTATCGTACTACAATACGTACTTCAACAGGGGCAACCCCATTCTCCTTAGTCTATGGTATGGAAGCAGTTCTGCCTATTGAAGTTCAGATCCCCTCCTTGAGAATTATGAAGGATGCAGGCTTGGATGAAGATGAGTGGATTCAGACTCGACTTGACCAGATAAATTTGATTGATGAGAAAAGGTTAGCAGCAGTTTGTCATGGCCAGATGTACCAGAAACGGATGATCAAAGCTTTTAACAAGAAGGTTAAGCCAAAGGTATATCAGGCTGGTGACTTGGTAATCAAGCGTATCATATTACCACAGGGTGATCCTAGGGGCAAGTGGACTCCAACATATGAGGGACCATTTGTAGTCAAGACAGTGTTCTCAGGAGGTGCCATGATACTGACTACAATGGATGGTGAAGACTTCCCACAACCTGTAAACGCAGACATAGTTAAAAAATACTACGCATAAAAAGAGACCCGCTAGGTTGACAGGCCTAGGCAAAAATAAGGGCATCCCGGCAAACCAAAAGGGTTTGGGCAAAAATTAGGGATATATATATAAAAAGATGTACACCCGGCAAGTCGAAAACCTGAAGAGGCGGCTTGGGCAAAAAAGGGTATCCCGGTGGATTGAAAACCTGAAAGGGCAATCCAGGCAAAAGTTAGGGATTAAAGCGTATGACTATGTCTCGTTTGGATCATTCATGAAACTGCAACCAGTTGTACTACTTACTCAAACTCAAACAGATAAAGCTCAATCCAATCGTTTCCGTCTCAACAGCAAGAAGATGAGATACTTGAGTGGCAATAGTAGAATTGAAACTCAATAGGATTATTTCCCACATAGCTGATTCTTTTTGTAAAACTTCATGACAAAATTCTCTTACTAGGGTTTATGTCTCCTTGTACAAACTTACCCGTGTATGGGTCACTTTTGATATGAATAAATTCCATCTTTTGAATCCAGATTTACTTTTACCCTATTTACATAAGCGAAACGTCCATTGGTTGTGTTTGAATGTATGTATGCCTTTGAATATGATTGATGTTTACCAGAAACGCATGTATGCTTTTAATATGATTGATGTTTACCAGAAATGCATGAAAATGCAGTAATAGTATTTACTAAGGACGAACGAGGGAAGGATTTCAACGAAGCTTCGCCGGTTCATCTTTACAAGACAGTTACAAACCATCAGTAGGACTAATCCATTTTCACAAAGTCTAATCTCCCCTGGAATTTATATCCATCTCTTTTATCCTCATACGGATATACGGGAAATTACTTTCCAATAAGGGCACGATGAACGAAGACGGGATGTTATACTTATCCTACTATCAAACGAAAACGAAGGTTATCTATACCCTGCTATCCCCAACAACGGGAGGTTATCTATACCTTGTTATCCCCAACAACGGGAGGTTATCTATACCTTGTTATCCCTAACAGACGGAGGGTTATATATTCTTCAACAACGAATCGGGATTTATTTTCCTTGGCCAGCAGTTGTTATACAAGGATATCCAAACACTTCCAGCAGTGTCATATCATACATACATCATTTACATCATACCATAACATATATGTCTATAGTACATTACCTAAGTGCATCATGTCATACATGCATACATAAAGCATAAAGTAATGTTGTTATACAGAATGCTACCTTGTTTTCAGGTTAATTATCCAACAAACAAGCTTATGATCTTTGGGACTGCTTTATTGTAACCTCAGGGTTACTTTATCCTCCTGATGAGCTTCTTATTACTTTGGGACTGCTTTATTGTAACCTCAGGGTTATTTTATCCTCCTGATAGCCTCTCATGACTTCAAGACTGCTTTAGAGTTACTGATTGCTCTATCCTCTTGAAATCATCCTATTACTTCAAGACTGCTTTAGAGCTATTCATTGCTCTATCCTCATGAGGTCATATTACTACTTCAAGACTGCTTTAGAGCTATTCATTGCTCTATCCTCCTGAAGCCATCTAATTATTTCAAGACTGCTTTAGAGTTATCCATTGCTCTATCCTCCTGAAATCATTACTTCAAGACTGCTTTAGAGCTATTGATTGCTCTATCCTCCTGAAGACATATCACATTATTATTTCAAGACTGCTTTAGAGCTGTTGATTGCTCTATCCTACTGAAGCCATTCTATTACTTCAAGACTGCTTTAGAGCTATTGATTGCTCTATCCTCCTGAAGCCATTATTACTTCAAGACCGCTTTAGAGCTATTGATTGCTCTATCCTCCTGAGGTCAGATTTATCACTTCAAGACTGCTTTAGGGTTATCATTATTGATTGCTCTATCCTCATGAAGACATGCTGTTACATCAGTATTACTCCAGACTCCTGACAGTTCTCATTATACTACTGAAGAACTTTCCCCTAGTGGCATCTTTAAGCCCACTCAATCATGTTCAACCAACCATCAATATCACTCCATGCACTGGTGAGTGCAAATTTTTGGGCTTTTGTGTTCAATCCCCTTCAACCTTCCAGGTTACGACTGGCAAATATACCAATCTAACCCCTCAGGTTTCAGAAAATTGAACAGGGGCAGCTGTTGCACCCCAAAATTTGCCCTCACAATACAAGACTTTGTGTTCCAAGAAGGTTCACAAGGTTCACAAAATTCACAATTGGTCAGAAGAGTTGACAATTCCCTCAGACAATGCACCTCCTAAGCAGTGCATCCAAAACTAGGGTTTTGACTTTAATCAGGCTAAATGGACTTCCAAGACTTCAAGGGAGCTTCATAACATCTTATATGTGTATAAGAACCCTCATGTCAAGTTTCAAGACTTTTCTCAAAAGTTTGCTCAGTCAGATGACCAGATAAGTCAAAAGCAGTCAATGCAGTTAAAAAGTCAAACTGAGGTCAACTGTGGTCAAACTTCATGATTTTTTTTGCCAACATCAAAGAGAGATTTGGTCCCAGGGGTATTTTGGTCATTTTATGCAAATTCAGCTAATTCCTTGAAGACGGGTTGTTATTAAGTTCTGAGGCGTTTATTTACGTGGGTTTGATATCAATTTGGTTTGGAAAGTCTGATCTGTGGAACAGGGTTTAACAAGAGATCATTCTTCTATCTTCCAGTTCATCTTTAGAGGGACAACAGTGAAAACTTCTACTGATTATTGGAGCTTATTCATGTCAAAAGTATTAAGATTGGATCGGATTAATTCAAGGATATTCGACTGATGAATCGTATGTTGAGATGTTTGTGAATTAAATCATGGAGAAGAAATGGAAGATGATTTTAATAAATATGTGAAGTTCATTCATAATATTTTATTATTATTACAATTTATAAAGAGAATTTGGATAGAAAGTTGAATTTTATTCATAATATTTCATCACGATTTACAAAAGGGAAATAATTTGGATAAAAAATGTATTATTGAATTATTTCATAGTGCTTTTTTTACAAGTTACAAAAGAGGTGTATATCCTAAAAAGTCCTAAGCCCTAAAATTTCTAAGTATCCTTCTTGATGTCCTTTGAGCTTCCCCAGCAGAGTCGCCAGTTCTTAACACATCCTTACATGGATTATTTATTAACTATTCTGAAAATTTCCTATTCACACACTACACTTTCAAAACAATTCAAAAGTGAGTTTAAGTACCTAAGAGCCCATGGATAACCATGGATGAAAAGGGTGCTAACACCTTCCCTTTTCATAACCTACCCCCCGGACCCAAAATATTCTCTAAGGTCTTTCCTGTTCTTTTATAACCTTTCCTTATGGATAAAATAAAAGTCGGTGGCGACTCTTGCTATCCGCAACATTGTTTAAAGTCAGTTCTCCCACCGTGTTACAGGACTCACCTTTCCATGTAAGGAGTACACCATTCTTCCACGTCAGGAATTAGCTTTTCTTGAATCCGTCCACGTAAGGACTAAATTTTCCACGTAAGGAATCTATCTTCTTCTTCCACGTTAGGAATATCTTCTTTGATCTGTCCGCGTCAGGACTAAACTCTTCCACGTCAGGAATAATCTCTTGATATGTCCGCGTGAGGACTCAATCTTTCCATGTAAGGAATAAACTCGTCTTTTCACGTAAGGAAACCATTTTTCTTCCACGTAAGGAATGCTCTTGATATGTCCACGTAAGGACTCTGATCTTTCCACGTTAGGAATCAAACCTTGATCTGTCCACGTCAGGACTAAACTTTTCCACGTAAGAAAACACCTTCTCTTTCCACGTCAGGAATTAACTTCTTTTCCACGTAAGGAAGCCCATTTTCTTTCCACGTGAGGAAACACATTTTCTTTTGATTTGTCCACGTAAGGACTCACATGTCGACTTGCCGAGGAAATAAACTTTATCCACGTCAAGATTCATGCACTTTCGACCTGCTGGGAAAATAACTCGTCCACGTCAGGACTCACATCTTCATTTGATTTGTCCATGTCAGGACCCTGATCTCGTCTTGATTTGTCCATGTAAGGACTACATCTTTTCTGCTGAGAAAATAAATCTTGTCCACGTCAGGACTTAGTTCTCCATTGATCCCAACCCACAAACTTCTTAGCACTGACGTGACAGCGACTTTGAGGCGGACTCTACTGGGGATATTTGAAAACCAAAATACCGGACGCCTGTTCTGATAACCGGCGGTGGCCTCTGAAACTCTGATTCATGAAACCTTTTGATGACAAATAACGCTGCTTGGGAATAAAGAGAGACTTATCCTAGTAACTCTGTGGGGAATACTGCCGAAACTGACATTATCATTGAATATCTCATGCCGAGATCTTGAGTGTTTGGTAGTTCATTTGAGCAAGTGCTCTCCCCACCTGCTGGGATACAGGAACCGCTTCAGCAAAATAAATGCTGAAGATAATGCCAACTCCGCTGGGGAGAGCCAGGTGCTACAGAATTATTCCAGCAAAATAAATGCTGTAAGAGTGAAGTCGACTCAGCTGGGAAATTAGGAACTTAAACCAAACACCTTGTTGAAGTAGCATCCTGCTGGGGAATATAACTCTGCTGGGGAATAGCAGATGTGCACAGTACGATTGGATTTCTGCTGGAGAGTGAACTGATATTACACAGTATCCCTGACAGAATAGATGACAGGACCCACCACCAACTCTGCTGGGGGGTCTTGACCTTCGAGTTCCACTGGAAGGAATGAACACTTGCTGAAAGGAGAACTCCGATGGGATGATTCTCTTGTGGAAAATCGACTGATTCCACTAGGGGAGAATAAATGACCTTTCGGGGAAAGGTGAACTCGTCTGAATACAGCCTTACGATCTTGTAATCGTCGATCCTTTCTTTTCTACACAAGCTACGACTAGCTGGGGAGTTCGATCCTTCTCCAAGAAGAACCTGCATGACCTGCGTGAAGGCTGAGTCTTTCGTTGTTGCAATCTTTCGATCCTCTTTCTCGTACGGTTATGAAACCTGCAGCAACACAAACAAGACAAGACAAGCCTATGCAACCAAATCAACTCAGGTTAGTGACGTTATTTTCAGTTAATTCAAGACTTTAGCAATTGTTGGCAAGGGCCAGTGACGTTATGCACATATTAGTTTCGTCAAACTTAGGCGTTAATCATGCACAAAACCGTAAAGAACAGTGTCAAGTAGTGAATAACGTATTTTATTGATTGGGCCCCTGAATGGGCGGAGTTTTTTTTTGTACACGGGATGTAACTCCTGAAAAGAGGAAGCTACATCAATCAAATATACAAGTATACACAAGAGACATAAATATATCGACAAATTACACATGTCGGCAACGGGATGCAGATGAACACCACGAACTGATCCTCCTATGACTCGTCCGACTCTAATGCTTTCTCGGTATCCATACTTCCGAAGAGATTGTATCCGATAGTCGACCTCTCAGGTATATTCTCCCGCATTGATGCTCAATGCAATGTCAAATTCGAACCGCAGTCATTTGCTTTTCAAATCCCTAACTTTTGCGTGAACCGCCCTTTACGGGTTTTCAGTTCACCGGGATGCCCCTTTTTGCCGAAGCCGCCCAGTGTAGGTTTTCGACTTCGCGGGTGTACATTTTTTCAATTTTATCCCTAACTTTTGCCCGAACCTTTCATTCTGTTTTTGGTTCGCCAGGATGCCCCATTTTTGCCTGGACTCTCTTTTTCTGTCCAGCGGGTCTATTTTAAGCAAAGTATTTTTTAACTGCGTCCGAATTCACAGGTGACGTGAACTCTTCTCCGTCCATGGTGGACAACAACAACACTCCTCCTGAGAAGACTTTACTAACAACGTATGGCCCTTCGTAGTTGGGGGTCCACTTGCCCCTGTGATCTGCTTGCGGCGGGAGAATCCTTTTCAGCACAAGGTCGCCCGTCTGAAAGCTTCGCGGATGTATCTTCTTGTCGTACGCTTTCTTCATTCGGCTCTGGTACAAACGACCGTATGCTAGAGAAGCTAGCCTCTTCTCATCCATTAAGCTCAGTTGGTTCAATCTGTTTGTTACCCATTCCGCCTCGTCTAGCTGAACGTCTCGCAATACCCTCAGAGAAGGGATCTCAACTTCCAATGGTAATACCGCTTCCATTCCGTATACCAACGAGAACGGAGTTGCTCCGGTTGATGTGCGTACCGTCGTACGATAACCGTGCAAAGCAAAAGGTAGCATCTCATGCCAATCCTTATAGGTCACCACCATTTTCTGAACAATCTTCTTGATATTCTTATTGGCCGCCTCAACGGCGCCATTCATCTTGGGTCGGTAAGGGGAGGAGTTGTGATGTTCAATCTTGAAGTTCTGACAGAGTTCCTTCATCATTTTGTTGTTCAGGTTTGAACCGTTGTCCGTGATTATCCGCTCGGGGATCCCATATCGGCAAATGATATCTCTCTTGATGAATCTGGCCACCACTTGCTTCGTTACATTTGCGTATGACGCCGCTTCCACCCACTTGGTGAAGTAATCGATTGCTACTAGAATGAACCGGTGCCCATTAGAAGCCGTCGGCTCGATCTTTCCAATCATATCGATTCCCCACATTGAAAATGGCCAAGGCGATGACATCACATTTAGAGGACTTGGAGGCACATGGATCTTATCAGCATAGATTTGGCACTTGTGGCACTTCCTCGCAAACTTGAAACAGTCAGTTTCCATAGTCAGCCAAAAATAACCTGCCCGCAGCAGTTTTCTCGTCATAGCATGTCCTCCAGCATGTGTACCAAAGGTACCTTCGTGTATTTCCTCCATGAGAAGCTTTGCCTCTTTTTCGTCTACACAACGCAGCAGCACCAAATCGTGGTTCCTTCTGTATAAGACGCCATCCGGATTCAAATAGAAATTACCCGCTAATCTCCTGAGAGTCTTCTGATCTTGACTGGATGCCCCATCCGGATACTCTTTGTTCTTCAGGAAATTAAGGATATCGAAATACCATGGTTTGTCATCAGATGCTTCATCAATAGCAAATACATAAGCTGGTCTGTCAAGCCGAGAGATGACGATTCGGGGAGCCTCGTTCCAGAAGTTGACTTTGTACATGGAAGACAAAGTGGCGAGGGCGTCAGCCATTTGATTTTCTGCCCGTGGTACGTGATGCAATTCAACCTTGTCGAAGAAAGGCAACAATCTCCTTACATAGTTCATGTAATGTATCAAGTTGGGCTGACGCGTCTCCCATTCCCCTTTTATCTGATTTACCACCAGAGCTGAGTCTCCGTATACGTCTAAGTTCTTGATTCGCAAATCAATGGCTTCTTCAAGCCCCATTATACAAGCTTCGTATTCGGCCTCATTGTTGGTAACGGCAAAGGTCAATCGGGCAGTAAACGGGATGTGCGACCCGTGTGGCGTAGTGACGATTGCCCCTATTCCACTACCGTAAGCATTCACAGCTCCGTCAAATATCATCTTCCATTTGGAACCCAACTCTGGTCCCTCGTCCGGCAACGGTTCTTCACAATCTTTCATCTTTAGGTACATGATATCCTCGTCAGGAAAATCAAACCTCATCGATTGGTACTCTTCAATAGGCTGCTCCGCCAGATACTCAAACAGCACACTCCCCTTTATAGCCTTTTGCGAGACGTATTGAATATCATATTCAGTCAAGACCATCTGCCAACGGGCAATTCTACCTGACAACGCCTGCTTTTCAAATACATATTTGATAGGATCCATCTTTGAGATGAGCATGGTTGTATGATTCAGCATGTACTGCCTCAAACGCTTGGCGGCCCAGGCTAGCGCGCAACAAGTTTTTTCCAGCATTGAGTATCGAGATTCGCAGCCTGTAAATTTCTTACTCAAGTAATAGATTGCATGCTCTTTTCTTCCCGTCTCGTCGTGTTGATCGAGAACGCAACCCATGCTTCCCTCAAGAACCGTCAAATACATTATCAAGGGTCTACCTGCCACTGGGGGTATTAGAATAGGAGGCTCCTGCAGATATTGCTTTATTTTATCGAACGCCTTTTGACAATTTTCGTTCCACGTTACAGCTTGATCTTTCTTCAACAGCTTGAATAACGGTTCACACGTGGCCGTTAGGTGAGATATGAACCGGGCAATGTAGTTCAACCTCCCTAAAAACCCGCGCACCTCTTTCTCTGTTTTAGGCGTCGGCATTTCTTGAATTGCTTTTATTTTAGCAGGATCAACCTCTATTCCTCTTTCGCTTACGATAAACCCCAGCAGTTTACCCGATCTCACCCCGAAGGTGCACTTGTTAGGGTTCAGCCTCAGCCTGAACTTCCTAAGCCTCTTAAACAACTTCAGCAAATTTACCAGATGCTCTTCCTCCGTCTGGGATTTGGCAATCATATCGTCAACATAAACTTCGATCTCTTTATGCATCATGTCATGGAAAAGAGTCGCCATCGCGCGCTGATATGTTGCCCCAGCATTTTTCAAACCGAAGGGCATCACTTTGTAGCAAAATGTTCCCCAAGGCGTTATAAAAGTAGTCTTCTCCATATCCTCTGGCGCCATTTTAATCTGATTATAGCCTGAAAAGCCATCCATGAAGGAGAATACGGAGTATTGAGCAGTATTATCAACCAACACGTCAATGTGAGGAAGTGGAAAATCGTCTTTTGGGCTTGCTTTATTCAAATCTCTATAATCTACGCACATTCGAACCTTGCCATCCTTCTTGGGCACTGGTACGATGTTGGCAACCCATGAAGGATACTTCGTCACAGCTAGGAAACCAGCGTCCCACTGTTTCTGAACCTCCTCTTTGATCTTCATTTCCATATCTGGTCGAGTTCTGCGAAGCTTTTGTTTGACCGGCGGGCAATCTTCTTTCAGTGGCAGGCGATGCACGACCATATCTGTATCGAGCCCTGGCATATCTTCATACGACCAAGCGAATACATCACTATACTCCTGGAGCATTTCAACCAGTCTCTGCTTGATATCATCCTGCTGCGCGGCTCCGATACGAATGTTTTTCTCAACCCCCTCCGACCCCAAGTTGATAATTTCGATGACCTCATCGTGAGGCAGAATGGCTCTTTCCTCTTGCTTCACTAACCACGACAGTTCTTCAGGAACGTCGCTATCTTCGACAACCTCTTCTTCGGCCTGGAATACCGGGTGATCGAAGTCGGGACGAGTCATAGGTGGTTCAAGGATGTCATCTGAAAATGTTATCCTGCAAAAGGAATGGTTAAGTGCTTCAAAATGCGTATAAAGCGAATAACCACGTTGCCATTTTATTGAAAAATATAAAACAAGAAAAACAGGGATTACAGTATTTGCACATGAAAAACGCCATTTATTTAATGATTGACACGCAATGTTTATAACAACACAGCCCTAAGCAAATCTCGATGCCCCGGGCAAGACATCAGATTATTCAACAATTAATAAAGCAAAGCATTACTGTTTAAAAGTCACAGGAACAAGCTCCTGAATAGACCAGTTGCACAGTCCTTGTCCTGGCATGCTTGGCTGAATCCAGGCATCCATATCACAGTCGCTGTCTCCTTCATCAGACTCTGAAGCAGTATTGACGGTCTCGTGACATACTCCACTGGCAGAGATGGTGATTGGCCTTCTGAAACGGGGCGCCCCCTCGGAAGGAGTTGATGACGACGGTTGGTACCCCAGCCCGAACCGGTCCATCTTCACAGGAATGTCCAGCATTTTGCCCCAGCCCTTGGCTTCTCCTGCTTCCACTAGAGCTCGAGCTTCCTTATACGATGAGACAGCTATCTCTGGCACTTTGCTCGGCCCGGGACCTTTGTCCTTGATGCGCAAACCTTCGAATGCCTGGCATGGTGTTTCGTGGATCTCTCCGTCGACTTCCACATATTTAAATGAAGATAAATGGCTGACCAGGATGTCCTCCTCTCCGCACACGGTGACTACGCTGTCTCCGACCATGTATTTTAACTTCTGATGCAGGGTGGACGTGACCGCCCCTGCTCCATGAATCCATGGTCTCCCAAGCAAGCAGCTGTACGCAGGCTGTATATCCATGATATAAAACTCAGTTGCAAACACCTCCGGCCCCACCTGTAGAGGCAATGTAATCGATCCAAAGACTGTCCTCCGTGTGCCGTCAAACGCTCTGACTACCAAATCACTGGGTGTACACAAAATTCCTCTAACATCCAGCTTCATCATCGCCTTCTTAGGTAACACATTCAAAGATGACCCGGTGTCAACCAAGACGTGTGACATTACTGATCCTCTACACTCAACAGATACGTGTAATGCCATATTATGATCTCTCCCTTTCAGAGTCAAGTCAAAATCGGTAAAGCCCAAGCTGTGGCCTGCATTCACATGTGCCAATACTCCTTCTAGCTGATTCACGGAGACGTCTTGGGGTACAAACGAAGTATCCAGGACTTTTAGCAAAGCATTTCTGTGAGCTTCCGAACACAATAACAATGACAGGATAGATATCTTGGACGGCGTCTGCTGCAGATGCTCCACAATCCTATAATCACTTTTTCGAATCAAGCGCATGAACTCTTCTACATCCTTCGATGCTGCTTCTTTTTCACTTGCTTGCACCGGGACATTCTCAACTACTTTCCCTTTTCCTTTCGCCAGTCTTTCAGCCTCCACTTCAGGAGATATAAAGATCCTGCCACTCCTTGTCATGCCGCCTGAGCCGACAACATTATCCACAGTCTCGGCTGGCTGCTTATTAACATCAATTTTTATCCCGTCACAATACACCTCTAACCCATATGACCATGGGACTGCTTTTGTGTTCTCGTACGGGACCGGCCCGGCCTTAGTTATGGTGATCGGTGGCCGCTGGGCTGGTGCTGCAATAGTGATCGTCTTCCGAGGAATCGTTACCGTGGCCACATCACTCCGATTATCCACTACTGCCCCTGCAGGCTCATCAGTTGCCGCTCGGTCAAACTGCAATACGCCCTCATCAATTAAAGCCTGAATGCCTTTCTTCAACTCCTCACACCCTCCAGCTAGGGTCCAACAGTCTAAGCAATACTCGCTACATCCTGGGTAAACACCCCCTTGCAACAGTCGGCTCTTTATCTCGCTCAGAGGCGTCTTTAAATCTTCCACATTCATAACCAGATTCACCCCTTCCTCAGTCAGAACGGCGTTTGCCCCGTGATTAGGCATGGGTTTCTGTACTATATTCGGACCTGCCGTTCCGAAATTGATAGTCTTGTTGTCTAAAAGATCCTGCACAACGTGCTTAAAAGCATGGCAACCTTCTATATCGTGACCCGGGGCTCCAGAATGAAACTCGCAGTGTCTGCTTGCATCGTAGCCAAACGGGGGAGCTCCCGTTATTGGTGCCAGAGTTCTTTTCTCTACTAGATTCAATCCCAACAATGTTTGCAACAAATCGGCGTAGGTTGAGGGAGGCTTTTCGAACACTCTCCTTGGTTTATTACCCTGGAATCTTCGCTGAGCCTGTTGCGCCCCCTGCTGAGGCTGCTGCTGCTGTTGCATTGGCTGCTGCTGAACCGGTTGTTGTTGCTGGACCGATGTTTGTTGGTATGGGATAGTAACACTCGCCACCTGCTGCGGCTGACGATATTGGTTTCGTCCCCTGCCTCGGCCTCGGCCTCGGCCTCCAAATATTGCGCTTGCCTCGCCCTGACGGCGCCCACCATAAGCTTTCCTATTACTGCTGGATGCAGTTGATTCCTCGACTTGGAACTTTCCTTGCTTGATGTTACGTTCAATCTTTTCCCCCATCAGAATTAGGTCTGAAAAACTGGCCAGAGACGTGTGAAACAGCATATCATGAAACAGACCTGTGAATGTGCCGACAAACATGTCATTCATTTCCTTATCTTCTACCGGAGGACGGACCCTGGCAGCCATATCGCGCCACCTTTGCGCGTACTCTTTAAAGCTCTCCCCCTTCTTCTGCGACAGCCCCGCCAACTGGACCCGATTGGGTGCCAAGTCGCTGTTATACTTGTAGTGGGCTACAAATGCCTCTGCTAATTGCTTCCACGTCTTGATATCAGTTGGCTCCAACCCCATGTACCACTCTAGGGAAGGGCCCGACAGACTATCCTGAAAGAAATGCATCAGCATTCTTTCATCAGTTGAGTATGCAGACATCTTTCTGTAATAAGCTCGTACATGCACTTTTGGACACGTATCTCCTTTATACTTGTCAAACGCAGGAGCTTTGAATTTAATTGGCACCCTTAAGCCAGGTACCAAGCCCATTGTTGCCATGTCCAATCCCACAGCACTTTGGTTTAGGACTCCTCTCATCTGCTCTTCCAGCATTCTGATCTTCTGGGAATCATCCATCGGCCCTTCGAAACCTCCTCCAGAGAAGGCGTCCTCTTGCTGATCTTCTTGCCACATACCATTTCCAGCCCCATACCCATCATATCCATTATTACGTCCAGCTCTTATCTGATTCATCCCCGGACCTCGGCCCCTGTTGCCGTACCCTTGAACACCTCCAGCAGGACCAAAAGCCATAAATCCAGTACCGTTTCCATTTCCAAAGCCTCCGTAACCCTGATTGGTCGCGCCATAACCGTCTTGCCCAAAGCCTTGAGCATTAAAGCCATACTTCCCAGTGTTATCGAATCCCTGATCATTGAACCCGAATCCAGCATTGACAAAGCCGTTGCCTCCCATATTGTCACCCAAATTGACATCCCCCAGCCCAACGTTATGGACAGCAGTCTCATTTCCAACTCCGACGTTACCATTTACAGCAGCGGTAGCGTTGTTAACATTAGCAGCAGGTGTGCTGATCACAGGTGGAGCCACTGGCGTGGGAGTACCGTCTCCATGAACAGTATCGACCCGTACAGACTGATGATCTTCATTACCATGACCAGCGTTTCGGGCCAACAGAGGCTGGACCATGGCCTGCAAATTCTCCTGCCCTTTTGCTATAGCTTCCATGGTCTGCATGAAGAGAGCGAGCTTCTCGCGCACATCTTGCATCTCGTTCTGCATTTGATCCATGATTCTTCGACAATTGGAGCGGGTAGAATAGCGGTGCGGATGTTGATCTGCAATCCTGTTAAGTACCTGGAAAAAGCAGGAAATAAGACACTATTCAAAGATTACCTGTAATGCAATATGAATGCAATGCAATGTGTCTGGGCATTAGGGAAGTTCATTCCCCCAGTTCTAGTGTGAAGGTGTCTGTGCAGTGACAACAGGAATATCGGAGCTGAATCATAGAAATCCTCATATATTGCAGGGAAAATCAATAAGCCGAGAGTACAATATCACTGAGAGTACAATAAGAAGGCATGACCTCAACCAACAATCCTGGTGATGGTCAGCACTATGCAAATAAAGCATACAAGTTACTACATGAAATGATCAAACACTCCTATAAGTCTGGTACTCTTCTAGCAACTTCTTGGTCTCCGGATGACTTGGTTGGGTAAGCAGCCCTTCAACCAGTTGGTTTCTCTTATTAAGAACACGACGCACGTCTTCAGCAGTTTCTTCCCATGTTGCTTCCCCGAAGCAATCTTCTAGCTTTCGCTTCTGAGACACCGCTTCATCTCTGGATTTGATTGCCTTGTTCAGTGCATGCTGGACACTATACCGGGTCATCACTTCTTCCTCACACTTCTTGATGCTAGACTTCAACTTCTCTTCGAGGTCGGAGATTTGCTGCTTCAACTTATCTTCCCTCTTCTTGTTATTGGTGAGTGTAGCATTCCAAGTTTTATTGCAAGAGGAGATTTCTCGGTGTGCTGCGTCGAGCGCCTTCTTTTTGGCTTCCAGCATGTCATGGGAGCTTCTGAACTCTTGCCCCAGACGTTCGCGCTTTTTCTTTTCCTCAGTCAACTCATCCCCTAATCTGTTCATTAGCTCAATCTGTTGTTGGAAAGCATACACGGCCTTGTTTTTCTCACTGCGTACCTGGGCTAACTCTTGCTCTAACCCTTCGTTGATCTTCATCAAGGCTTCTTTTTCTCTCACAATTTGCTCATGGACTTCCCTAGAAACAGTAGTTGGCTCCGCTACCGGAATAGGATCAAGAACTGGTGCATCTGGAAATGGCATCCGCAACCGACTTGCTCTCTCCTGGATCCAAACCCTGTAAGGTGCATAGGCTTGACAGTCATTCTTCCCTAACAACGGCTTCCCCTTGCGGTTAATACGTGTCCAGGCATGTTGCAACTTGGCTAATAACTCTCCCTTCACATCACCTGTGAAGTACAGAGATTCCTGTACTTCTTCCTCCTGCGGTGGATTCTTCAGCGCATATCCAAACTGACGAATGAATAGAGAAGGGTTGTAATTGATACACCCTTTTCTTCCTATCAGCGGCACATTAGGGTACCCAGAACAACTGAAGATGAGCTCAGATCCCAACAGGTCTCGATCAAACCACACAACATCTTCGGAATATAGCCTCATCAGGCGCTCTGACCAACTGGCTGAGGTTGCACTGTCTGCAAAGGGTCCCTTCATTGGAAGATGACTTTTAAACCACATATTCAATAAAGGAGCACAGCAGTAAACAACTTTTCCCCTTCGGTTTTCGTTCTTGTAGTGCAATGAGTGGTAGAAGTCTCCGATCAGCGTCGGCACTGGATTGCCGGCAGCGAACAAATAGAAAGCATCCAAGTCCACAAAATTGGGCAGGTTAGGAAACAGCACAATTCCATAAATGCATAAAGCCAAAATAGCATTGAAAACCACCCAACAACCGTTCTTGGCGTATTCTTGAGCTTTGCCAACTAGAAAATCTAGAGAGAAACCGGGAACCCCAAGCCAAGAAGTCACTAATAACTCAGCAGCATTCATATGCAAAGCTTTGGCTAAGTCCTCCAACTTGGGCTCAGCAGCAGAGTGAATAAAGGGAACCTTGTTCTGCACGGGAAGCTCAGTAAACTCCACATACTCCTCAATGGTAGGTCCTAGAATGAAGTCAGCAAAAGTAAAGCATCTCAATGCGGGGTCATAGAACTGCATCAAGGTGTATAGCCCGTTCATCTCATCAGCAGTGGGCTTACGGACTAATCTCAGTAATCTCCCATGACTCATTCTAAAGCTTCTCCTAACCTCCTCATCAGCGAGAGATATCAGACCAAGCAAAGAAGTAATATCAGGTGAAGGCAGCTTATACGCAACTGTTTTCCTCAAACTAGCCATAGTCAATACTCAGAAGTCTGGGCACTAGAACCGGGGAATATGCAAATGCACCTGCAGCACAGACACACGTTAATGGGATGCAATGATAATGGGTATGTAAACAATGCAATGCAAGTAACATGCAACAGGGACCAAAGCTGTAGCTGCATAGCCTGAACCCAATCAAGAAAGGTCTCAGATAGACCATCCAGAAGTCCTCAAACCCTGGTCTCAGATAGACCTAAAACGAAGCTCCATCAATGGTCTCTGACAGACCTCACACCATAACTCCAACTGGTCTCTGGTAGACCTCGAATCATACCTCCAATTGGTCTTTGACAGACCTCAGGACTCTCCAACTAGTCTCTGACAGACCTCAGAACACAAATCCAAATGGTCTCTGACAGACCTCCTAACTCTCCATAAATACCCAGGATCTCTGATCAGGAAATAACCGGTAGTCTGAAGGTCTAGTTACCTGCATAATCCCAAACCCCCTCACAGGTGGATGTCCTAGTAACTGGCAAAGGTATGGCATCCTATGCGGTCGTCGGCGTCACAGACTTTCAGGGTTGATGATACGATTCCCAGAAGGAGTGGCTGTGAAGGCAAAGTATCTACCAACACAAGCGTGCCTCTGGTTTTTGATGATGACAACTTGCTAAGAGATATCCTTCTTTCGTTTAAATCATTCACGCTACTTATGATTCAATTTTTACAATGACGTAATGCACAAAAAGCTGTAGAAATTTATGTCTTTGCAGATTTTTGAACCATGAGCCGACCATACCGTCAGCACACAGTTTCATTCAGTTCACACGGGTCAGCGCATGGAACCATGCGTCGACCGTTAACTTGGCGCATGCAGGTTTAAGAATCACACGGCTCAGCGCATGAAGATCATGCGTCGACCGCTGACTCGGCGCATGACAGTTTGAGTGTCACACGGCTCAGCGCACGCCGACCCTATGGTCGACCGTTCGCGCGCAGAAACAGAAATTCTGCTATGTTTCATTGATCTGTCAACTGTCTGTTTTGCATATTACTATAAATAGCTGTCTTTTCAATTTTAACAACAGAACATTTTTGAAAGCATTGTGAGAAAGTGTTCAGGTCAAGAAACGTGAAAGAGGTGCATCAGTGTTCTTCATCTTCATCGTTCAATCAACTCACAAATCCTCAAATTACAGATAATCAATTTTTTGCTGCGGTTTGTGGTTTGCTCGACGGTGATAAGGTTCGAACGCGTGATTGAAGATCCGGTTCGAGTGGAAGCTGGTGCAGGTGTTTCTTGGGAGAAAACCTTTGAGGTTTTACCTATCAAGACTACAGGTTTTGAAGGCTTTTGTTACGGAATCGTCGGTTCAACAATCAAGCGAGTGCGAAGGTGATTGATTAGCGGAAGGTTGATCAATCTAGTAGCTAGGGCGTTGAAAGGTTGAAGACGTTCCGGGTTCAATTTGGGTGTGTCTAAGATCAGCCGTGCCGAAGGTTTGATCAACGGAAGAGTTGTCAATAAGGTGGCTGCAATCGGAGGTCATTCACATCAAATTGGAGGACTTGATTCATCTTGAATCAAGGGGCAAGAAGTGGTAGAAATTATCAGCAACATTAAGATTGTTTGTATCAATTGTCTATCGATTCTTGTGTATAACTGTTCTACCAAACAGGTGATATCTATTCAATACATATCTCAATTCTCATTGTAGAATTGAGGGCAGACGTACCCCAACGCGAGGACGACTGGGGGAACTGCCTCATCAAATCTTGTGTTCCTTTATTTTCTGCATTTTCAATTACAGCTTAAAAATTAAGTGATTCTAGAATAAGTGATTTTGTCAAATTGTAGTATTGATTGAGTGAGTTGGTGAAACACTGTTTTTTAACTACTAAGTACAATAGAAATACTGTACTAAGGCTTTTTCAATCACTCATTCAACACAAATATCATTTAAGGTATTTGTGCACACCAACTGTTCGACAAAAGTGCTGAACTAAAATTGCCTTAAATATCATTTAAGGTATTTGTGCACACCAACTGTTTGACAAAAGTGCTGAACTAAAATTGCCTTAATTTTGCTGCTAGTTTTGGTGTAATTTTTTATCATTGGAATAAGGAAATAGTACGAGTGAATCACATCTGAGTTTTGCATAAAAGTGTGTAGTGATTTACTATCCGTTATCGTCTTAAATTCATCTGCTTGACGCATATCCGGCTCTCCAATAGTTGTTCGTTTTAGACTATATTTTCCAAGGCCGCTTCCGCATTTGAAAACAATTTTGAAAACCAATTTTATTGGTAGCGCCACTCAAATTTTTAAAAGGGATCTATTCAACCCCCCCTTCTAGATCCGTGCCTTAGTCTAACAAGTGGTATCAAGAGCTCCGGTTCTCCGGTGCTTCAAATACAACATTGATAGAATAATGGCTAACGAACCAAAAGGGGCGTACAATAGAGCTCCCGTTTTTAACGGTGAAAATTATAGCTATTGGAAAGACTGTATGCGGGTGCACATTAATTCCATAGATAGAAAGATATGGAACGTTATTCTCAATGGTCCGATTGAAATAACCATGACAAATGAGAATAACGAAGTTGTGCCAAAGCCCGAAGCACAATGGACCGACGACGATGAGCGAAAGTATAATTACGATTGGAAAGCTAAGAACATTCTAATCTCCTCATTAGGTGTAGATGAATACTACCGTGTATCCCATTGCCCTACGGCTAAAACTATGTGGGATGCACTACAAATTGCCCATGAGGGGACAAACGATGTTAAGTTGGCTCGAATCAACACTCTTATACAAGAGTTTGATCTTTTTTTCATGGAGCAAGGGGAAACCATTGCTGACATGCAAAAGAGATTTACTCATCTCATAAACAGATTACATTCACTAGGAAGACCTATTTCCAATGATCTTGCTACTAATAAAGTTTTGAGATGTCTTAGCAGGGAATGGCAGCCGAAAGTGACCGCCATCAAAGAGGCAAATGATCTTACGGTATTAGACCTGACTACATTGTTTGGCAAACTACAAGAGCATGAACAGGTACTCTTGAGTCTTGACCAACATGAAAGGAAAGAAAAGAAGGACAAAGTAAAGATGAGTGAAAAGAAGTCCATAGCTCTTAAGGCTTCTTCCTCGAAGTCTAAAGCAAAAGAGCAAAGTGATTATTCTTCAAGCGACGACGAAGAAGAAGACATAAATGAGGACATGGGGCTGTTCGTTAAACGGTATAACCGGTACGTGAGAAAGAACGGCATCCAACATTCGGAGAAGAACCTGGTAAATTTCCGAAGGCAATCAAGGTTCTCCAAAGATGACAATCAAAAAGGCAAAAAGACTAGAGGAACGTGCTATAAATGTGGAAAGCCCGGTCACTACAAACCGGACTGTCCAATGAACAACAAGGGAAAAGAAAAGGAACAATCGAAGTCACATAAGAGAGCATCAAAGCCTAGGAGGGCGTACATCGCGTGGGAAAGCGACAGTGATTCTTCCTCCTCTAATGAAAGCTCTAGTGATGAAGAAGAGTCCGTGAATCTATGTCTCTCCGCAAATCAGAAAAAGAAAAAGAAACAGGTACGTCACTCTAGATATAATATGTCATCTAATATGTCTCATTCCGAATTACAAACCGCATTCGATGTTTTACACAAGGAAGCAACTGAAGCCTTTAAGAAACTTGCTTCTAATAGAAGAATTTTTACATATTTAGAGCACAAAGTCTTAGAGTCCGAAAAGAAATTAGAGGACCTTAAGGCTTCCATTGTGAAAGATAATGAATCGGATTGTAAGGACAATAGTAATCCTTTCAACTTTGGTTGTGATACTTGTCATATTTGGCAAGGTGAGGTTAGAAACCTTAAGGCCAAATTAGACAAGGCACTTGAACCTAAAATTACATTTGCAATCGATAAAAAGGATTTTAGAAAAAGTATGATAAACCCATATCAAAAATATGCATATGTAATTAGGGATCAAGCAAGTGAAAGTGATTCTAATGTCGACTTTGTATGCTTTTACTGTTGCAAGAAAGGCCACTCCATTGGTAAATGTCGATTTAGGAGATTTCTTGTTCCTAAAGGCATCTACCAATGGTTGCCCAAACGCAACCGTCTTGTCGCTAACCTATTAGGACCCAATATGCCATTGGGTACCTCCCTTTTTTAAGTTATATTTTGACAGGTGAAATGTGTCGAGTCCACCGAGAGAAGATGGGTTCTTGATAGTGGGTGCTCAAGGCACATGTCTGGAGACATATCCTTATTCATAGACTTCGTGGCTAAGAAGAAAGGGTATGTAACATACGGTGATAACAACCGCGGAGCGATACTAGGTAAAGGTAGTATAGGTAATCCCTCCTCTACTACAATTTCCGATGTGTTGCTTGTCGAAAACCTTAAACATAATCTCCTTAGCATTAGCCAATTATGCGACAAAGGTTACAATGTTTCCTTTTCAAAAGATTGCTGCAAAATTGTGCATGAAAGTGATAAGAAGAATGTGTTTATTGGTTTTAGAGTAAACAATGTGTATATGCTTGACTTGAATGTGGTATCCCCAACAAGCGATCAATGTCTCATATCTATGAGTGAAGACTCATGGCTATGGCATAGGCGCTTAGCGCATGTCAACTTTGACTTACTCAATAAGATTGTCTCAAAAGATCTAGTACTAGGACTTCCCAAAATTAAGTTCACCAAGGATCACCTTTGTGATGCTTGTCAAAAAGGAAAACAAACGAGGATCTCCTTTAAATCCAAAAAGATTATTTCAACAACGAGACCTCTTGAACTACTTCATATGGACTTGTTTGGGCCGTCTAGGATCAAAAGTCTAGGAGGAAACTATTACGGATTCGTAATAGTGGACGACTTTTCTAGGTTCTGTTGGACCATCTTCTTAGTGAGTAAAAGTGACACGTTTGCCGCTTTTGAGAGATTTGCCAAGCTCTCCCAAAATAAGTTAAATACAAACATTGTGTCAATAAGAAGTGACCACGGAGGTGAATTTGAAAATCATTTATTTGAAGAATATTGCGGTAACCATGGCATCGATCATAACTTCTCGGCTCCACGAACTCCTCAACAAAATGGGGTTGTGGAGCGTAAAAACAGAATTTTAGAAGAATTGGGAAGAACAATGATTAATGATAGTGGTTTACCAAAATACTTTTGGGTCGACGCCATTAGTACGGCATGTTATGTTTTGAATAGGGTACTCATCCGCCCCATTCTAAACAAAACTCCGTATGAACTTTTAAAAGGGCGAAAGCCTAATGTTTCTCACCTTCATGTTTTTGGATGCAAGTGCTTTGTATTAAACAATGGAAAGGAAAACTTGGGCAAGTTTGATTCAAAAGCCGATGAAGGCATTTTTCTAGGGTACTCGCAATCAAGTAAAGCATATAGGATTTATAATAAAAGATTACTAGCTGTTGAAGAGTATGTGCACGTTACGTTTGATGAGTCCTATCCGAGAAATGTCGGAAAGGATAGTGTTGTTCATGGTGCAGGTACATCCACAGAAGACATACTCAAAGGTGGCGAAACGGGGATTGATCAACCCGATAGAGTCAAAATTGAGGAGGATAAGGATGCACACCATGAGGTAACTGAGGAAGCTCATCCGCCTACAAACGATGATCTCCCTCAAGCTTGGAAGTCGTGTAAAGATCATCCAATTGACAATATTCTCGGAGACATCACAAAGGGAGTCACCACTCGATCTAAGCTAAGTAACTTTTGTTATCACTTCGCTTTCGTTTCACAAATAGAGCCTAAAAACCCCAAAGAGGCCCTACTCGATGAGCACTGGTTTTTATCGATGCAAGAGGAACTAAATCAGTTTAAAAGAAACGAGGTATGGGACCTTGTCCCTCCTCCGCGAGGCCATCGAGTAATCGGCACCCGATGGGTGTTTAGGAACAAGTTGGACGAAAACGGGGTAATAACCCGTAATAAAGCGAGATTGGTCGCTCAAGGGTATAACCAAGAGGAAGGCATCGACTATGAGGAAACTTATGCGCCGGTTGCCCGACTCGAGGCTATACGCCTTTTACTCGCCTTTGCATGTGCAAAGGATTTTAAGTTATTTCAAATGGATGTTAAAAGTGCGTTCCTTAACGGTCACATAAATGAAGAAGTATATGTGTCTCAACCTCCCGGTTTTGAATCTCATGAATACCCTGAACATGTTTACAAGTTAAAAAGAGCTTTATATGGTCTCAAACAAGCTCCTAGAGCTTGGTATGAGCGACTAAGTAAGTTTTTACTTAATCAGGGGTACTCACGAGGAAAGGTTGACACTACACTCTTCATTAAACGTCAAGGAAAGCACTTGATTTTGGTGCAAATCTATGTTGACGATATTATATTTGGATCCACTAACATGAATCTCGTGAGAGAGTTTTCTGACCTCATGCAGGGCGAATTCGAGATGAGTATGATGGGGGAGCTCACATACTTCCTCGGCCTGCAAATTAAACAACTCCAAGAAGGGACATTCGTGAGCCAAACAAAATATTGTTTGGACTTGATCAAGAGATTTGACATGGCAAAATCCAAGGCCATAGACACCCCAATGCCTACATGCGTAAATTTGGATAAAGATGAAAATGGCAAGGACGTAGAGGTAAAACGATATAGAGGTATGATTGGTTCACTTCTCTATCTTACTGCGTCACGTCCTGATATTATGTTTAGTGTGTGCATGTGTGCACGATACCAATCATGTCCCAAAGAATCCCACCTAAAAGCTGTTAAACGAATTCTTCGATACCTGTCAGGTACCCCGAAGTATGGATTGTGGTATTCTAAGGGTAGTGATTGCTCGTTGGTAGGTTACTCCGATTCCGACTTTGCCGGGTGCAAATCGGATAGGAAAAGCACTAGTGGTACATGTCATTTGTTTTCAAACTCCTTGGTTAGTTGGCATAGCAAGAAACAAGTTTCAGTTGCTTTATCAACGGCCGAGGCGGAATACGTTGCCGCTGGTAGTTGTTGTGCTCAAATTCTGTGGATTAAGCAACAACTACTAGATTTCAATCTTAAACTTGAACGTATTCCTATCCTATGTGACAACACTAGCGCTATTAACCTTACCAAAAATCCCGTATTACACTCTCGCACTAAACATATAGAAATTCGACACCATTTTCTTAGGGACCATGTTGAGAAAGGTGATGTTGTATTTGAACACGTTGACACTAAAAACCAACTAGCGGACATTTTCACAAAGCCGCTAGCAACGGAACCTTTCTTTCATATCCGCCGAGAACTTGGCATCCTCGACATTTCGGAACGGGAATAATATTTGCTGATGTTATCTTATTTCATTCAAATAATCATGCTGTTGTACTTCTAACAATTTGATATTCGTGTAAGTATAAGTATGTTGTGTATCAAGCAAATCAGGCATCAAGGTGATATTGTTCTTTCTCTCTCTCTCTTTGTTTGATAATCCTGTTGATCTCAAATCATATCGCTTATACTACGCTAAATTTGTATGACATCTACTGCATATGTATATAGATATTTTTTTTATGTCATGACATCATTTTTGCATAGCATGTACCTCTGAATATGGTAAAATACAAAAATCTGCTGTTTGTTGCATATTGAGTCGACCATAACAGGGCAGCGGTCACATAACATGACATCAGTTCAAAGGTCTTTGCTATGATGGGATATGTGTGGGATCAGTCGCTCAAAAAGTACAGATTTTATCGGCGCTCAACCATGGCTGCAGCTGCCTCCTCGAGTGAAGAAAGTGCTGATGAGTCAGAGGGTGGAGAAGATGAAGAAGCAGAAGGAAGCTCAAGTGAAGATGAAGACAATCAAGGTGACAATGCAGGAGAGGCACAAGAAACCGCTGATGAGACTCAGCTGGACCACGATATTAATGAAGGTCATCAACCATACGTGCCTTCTGAAAACTATCAACAAACATATCAAGATGACAATCAACACAATAACTGGTCTGCCTACTCAAACCAACAGGAAAATGAGGATGAGGAGAATAACCAAGGCTGGGGTGAATGGCAATACACCGGGTGGACCACCCTTGGCAAATTCTATCAGCCGTATCAACCAAGCACTGCAGACCCACCTTCTCCTCAACAACCGTCAAACAATTCGGAGATTTTAGAAATGATGCAGTCGATGCAGTTGGAACAGCGAAATTTTATGACCAATATGCAGGAACAACAGCAAAAATTCATGAGGGATCAAAATGAAAGAATGGCACAAATTCGTTCTGAACTGCATAACCAAAATGAACGGATCAGTGGAATGTCGACTCAGCTGGACGCTCGATTCGAGACTCTAACTCACTGTCATCAAGCTGAAGAGCGCGCCATTGTCGACAGTCTTGACTTTTTGAATAACATCACAGAAGAATTTACTGATCTAGCTCATCCCCAACGCCATCCTCATTACTATGACAGGCGTGGTCGTGGTCGCGGACGTGGACGGGGCTATTAGCATGCGCTCATATGTCATTTGTTGTTTCCTGTTTTGGCTTGCATTCATTTTGTTTGTTATGTTTTGCTTTTCTGCCCAAACTCACTATGATTGTTGCTTACTTCTATGTTGCTATCATGACATTTTTGTGGTTCTGTAATCTATTAACTGTTATCTCCATCGTATGTATAACTGTTGTTTACTTCTCATCTGTTGGTATCTCATTTATGCATGATTCAATGTGTTGTTATTGTGTCACGAGTTTACCTCTTTTTGATGTTGTCAAAGGGGGAGAACCGAGCAGTAGATAGACGATGATTACGACCGCTATAATTGTAAAAGAAAGGGGGAGCATACCTATACCTATCACGTGTTGCGTAACAGTAGGTTGCCATCATCAAAAAGGGGGAGAATGTGAAGGCAAAGTATCTACCAACACAAGCGTGCCTCTGGTTTTTGATGATGACAACTTGCTAAGAGATATCCTTCTTTCGTTTAAATCATTCACGCTACTTATGATTCAATTTTTACAATGACGTAATGCACAAAAAGCTGTAGAAATTTATGTCTTTGCAGATTTTTGAACCATGAGCCGACCATACCGTCAGCACACAGTTTCATTCAGTTCACACGGGTCAGCGCATGGAACCATGCGTCGACCGTTAACTTGGCGCATGCAGGTTTAAGAATCACACGGCTCAGCGCATGAAGATCATGCGTCGACCGCTGACTCGGCGCATGACAGTTTGAGTGTCACACGGCTCAGCGCACGCCGACCCTATGGTCGACCGTTCGCGCGCAGAAACAGAAATTCTGCTATGTTTCATTGATCTGTCAACTGTCTGTTTTGCATATTACTATAAATAGCTGTCTTTTCAATTTTAACAACAGAACATTTTTGAAAGCATTGTGAGAAAGTGTTCAGGTCAAGAAACGTGAAAGAGGTGCATCAGTGTTCTTCATCTTCATCGTTCAATCAACTCACAAATCCTCAAATTACAGATAATCAATTTTTTGCTGCGGTTTGTGGTTTGCTCGACGGTGATAAGGTTCGAACGCGTGATTGAAGATCCGGTTCGAGTGGAAGCTGGTGCAGGTGTTTCTTGGGAGAAAACCTTTGAGGTTTTACCTATCAAGACTACAGGTTTTGAAGGCTTTTGTTACGGAATCGTCGGTTCAACAATCAAGCGAGTGCGAAGGTGATTGATTAGCGGAAGGTTGATCAATCTAGTAGCTAGGGCGTTGAAAGGTTGAAGACGTTCCGGGTTCAATTTGGGTGTGTCTAAGATCAGCCGTGCCGAAGGTTTGATCAACGGAAGAGTTGTCAATAAGGTGGCTGCAATCGGAGGTCATTCACATCAAATTGGAGGACTTGATTCATCTTGAATCAAGGGGCAAGAAGTGGTAGAAATTATCAGCAACATTAAGATTGTTTGTATCAATTGTCTATCGATTCTTGTGTATAACTGTTCTACCAAACAGGTGATATCTATTCAATACATATCTCAATTCTCATTGTAGAATTGAGGGCAGACGTACCCCAACGCGAGGACGACTGGGGGAACTGCCTCATCAAATCTTGTGTTCCTTTATTTTCTGCATTTTCAATTACAGCTTAAAAATTAAGTGATTCTAGAATAAGTGATTTTGTCAAATTGTAGTATTGATTGAGTGAGTTGGTGAAACACTGTTTTTTAACTACTAAGTACAATAGAAATACTGTACTAAGGCTTTTTCAATCACTCATTCAACACAAATATCATTTAAGGTATTTGTGCACACCAACTGTTCGACAAAAGTGCTGAACTAAAATTGCCTTAAATATCATTTAAGGTATTTGTGCACACCAACTGTTTGACAAAAGTGCTGAACTAAAATTGCCTTAATTTTGCTGCTAGTTTTGGTGTAATTTTTTATCATTGGAATAAGGAAATAGTACGAGTGAATCACATCTGAGTTTTGCATAAAAGTGTGTAGTGATTTACTATCCGTTATCGTCTTAAATTCATCTGCTTGACGCATATCCGGCACTCCAATAGTTGTTCGTTTTAGACTATATTTTCCAAGGCCGCTTCCGCATTTGAAAACAATTTTGAAAACCAATTTTATTGGTAGCGCCACTCAAATTTTTAAAAGGGATCTATTCAACCCCCCCTTCTAGATCCGTGCCTTAGTCTAACAGTGGCATCATCAAATCCTGAAGAGGCCTCACTCAGCCAACTTCCAAATGATCGGTTCCCGGAGTCGACAATTCAGCTGACCAACAACCCCTTCGACCCAAAGGGTAGAAAAAGAAGCCAACCAGAAGAACCTCGTCCGAGTGTAGATTTCGTGAGACACTAATGCAAGCAAAGCCGGCACGCGCCCACTACTTTCTACTCTAATTCTAGGTGCACTCAAGCCTAGGTCCGGCTTCTCACTCAATATCAGAACACCCGTCACACCCCAATACAACAATAATAACAATATATATAATGCTGAAAATAAAGGTCAGAAATATAAATCCATACAAAATCCTCGACGGGAAAACAAGCGTTAGGATTGACTCGCTCAAAGGGACGTTGGATCCCAAATGCCTAAGAACCATCGCAGTTCTTAGCAGCCAGGGGACGTTGGATCCCCAGCAGAGTCGCCAGCTGTCGCTACTGCGAAAATCGGCGCCGGCTGAACAGAAGAGTCGCCACCGTGCGTTATTTATCCCACGGGAGGGAAAGGAAACGCTCAGAGTAAACCTCGCACAACACGGGAAAGGTATGGTCGTCGCAACCAAAACCTGGGTTCGGGAGTCGGTTACGCAAGGGGAAGGTATTAGCACCCCTCACGTCCGTCGTACTCGACGGGATCCACGCTTGTTTTCGGGTATGGATTGTTATTCTATCTACGCTAAAGGTCTGGGGTTAAAAGAAAAGAAAATGAAAATAAAAAAATGACTCGGCAAAGTATCGCACTTTATGCCTACGTATTCCCGTATGGAACGAGAAATCAGAGTCAACGTAGTTCGCCTACCTACTGGAAAGGAGGGGAAGGTTGCTCGCTAGGATATTGCATCCTATGCCTACGTACTTTCATACAGCATGAAAGATCAGAGCAAACGTAGTTCGGGCCACGTACGACACAAGTCTGTCTTGATCGTTTTTTAGTCCTTCTGAAAAAGGGTTTTCCTGATTACTGGTCCAAGCGGACAAAAATGACGTTTTGATGTGTTCACATTCTTTTACGGAAGAAGTGTCTTTTATTGGGTTTGAAATCTTATTGTGTTTTTCTATTTGTTTTGAGCAAGAGGAGACAGAACTCTAACCTATGGTTGCAAAGGGAATTAGACTAACCTAATGTTATCATGCATGGGTTAAGACCTAATGTCTATCATGCTCCTCTCTTGCACAGAGAGAAACAGATATCCTAAGGGATAGGCAAAAACAGAAACGATAACAGATATATACAGTAATACAGTAAAATGCATGGATGCAGCAGTACAAGCGAGGCAAGGGAGTCCCACTCAACATCGAACCTGGAAAACAATAGGCAAAAGTGAACAGGCTTCACTTTCAACCCAGCAGGGTAAACAGCAAACAATACAACCAGGAAAACCAATCAATACATCAGCAATGAAATACAACAGCATCAGCAGCTCTGACTCAACATCTGACTTCAAGTAATCTCCATTCAGCTACAAGCTTCAACAAGTATTAATCTCCATCTTCATGACCTTCAGGCAAGGGCTTTGATCATCTGTCTTCCATCTGCAATGGCTTTTCTTCAAGTCTCAATCTCCAGGAGGAATATCAGTCAACCAGATGAAGTGAATGAATGTTAGACAGTCAATTACCTACCAAGGGTGGTTCATCAACTGTTAACATTATACAGATAATTTTCCCTCAAAAGTTCTATCTTTCAAATACATTCACTGATCCTTCCAAAGGAAGGAGGTGGGTATTTGATATAGACTTTGAATCATAAGGAAAGGATGGATGCAGACAAAGCATTCCATGTTTGAGAAACAAGCTTTCTAATCTAGAGCTCTGCCTAGCTCCTAAACCCTAGTCTCCTCAACAGCTGCTAGCCAGAAACTCCTTTCCAACTCTGGCAGTTGATCTTCAATCCCTGGCTCTCCAATGGTCTTCATCTCCTCAAGTCTTCAGCTCTCCCAAGTCCCCAGACAATCCCAATACCCAAGCAAGCAAGCAATAATCCCCAGAGGGCACACCACACCAGTCAATCAGATATATACAGAGTATTAATAGCAGTAGGGGAATCCTGACTTTTTCTAAGGGGATCTAATAACTACCCATAGCCCCTATAGTCCCATAGCTAACCTATTCAAACCCTAAGTCCTAAGGGAAAAGAATCAAATCTCCTAAGTCATCACCTAAAACCCTAGTTTTGTCCATGTTATTCTCACCTACACTAAACACCTAAAATTAACTTCTAAAAATGGGAACTAAATTGAATCTACAAGTTCAATGTCTAAACTAAACAACCTAAAAAGAATGGATGAAAAATATTGAAGCAATTAATAGAACAAAAAATAACAAGATCATGCATAAAATGAAACTATTTAAAATGTCATTTATTTAGAAAATATGGGAAAAATATCAAATAAAAAATAAAATGCAATTTTTATTTTTTTATAATTTTCTTGACATCCTAAAGAACAATATGCAAAAAGAATGAATTAAAAATGATTATTTTGCTATTCATTATGAATTTTCAAAAGTTGTAAAATAAAATGAACAATTGAATTAAAAACAAAATGACTATGTGGTGCAGATAGCAAGTATTAATAGCTCAAAAACCTGTGGGCCATCAACCAGGGGGTGCGCATAGTAATTGGGATCTAGGCCCAAGATCCAATCAGAAGATAATAAGAAAAATTCAAAGAAAAGGGGAAACACGCGGTACGAATAGCAAAGAAAATCAGTGTAAATCCCAGTTGGGCCCGTGAGTGGGGTGTGGATAGCATGATCTGACTTAGGCCCAAGCTGACGTTTTAATGAAACGCAGCGTATGGTTGTCTCAGCCTCCCTTCACATTTGAAAACAAATCCTGGCCTCACGATCTCACTCTCAGTCAAAGTCTCCCTTCTGATCTAAGGGCTCTCAAGTCGTCTTCTTCCTGGGTTCAATTTTTGGAGGGAGTTCCATGGATGAACAGACCTCATGAGCTCATCTTCTCCTCCTTCGAACTCCATCAAATCTTGATCAAATTCCATCAAATAAAACCCTAACTCGCTCTAAACTCATCCCTAAATTCAACCATGATCTCGAATTCCACTGAATCTTGCTCAATCTTGGAACCCGATAGCAACCTCTAATTATGATCCAGAATCACTTCTAACCAATCTTGAAATTAACTGCACTAACATGCTCCTCTCCTATCACTGGTCAATTCTAACTAAAGAACTAAGATTATCGTTCAATATTGAGGGCGTTCTTGGTCCACAAAGAAATGGTGCCTCTAACAAAATCATCACTAAATCACCTCTAACTTTCCAGAAAGCTTCCCCTAATAATTTCTAACCATTCTAACCTACTAATTCTAATCAATTCTACTTAAATTAAAGTGCACGAAGAAATTTACAAACCTGGTGAAATGAGATGAACAGATGGTAGAATTCTCCAAATCAATGCCTGAGTCTCTCCAGAATCATTCAGTGATCCATCTTCCAGCTTCTGTATGCAAAAGGGAAGGTTGAGAAGCTCTGAATCTTGGAAATGGATCTGAAGCTGCAAGCTGCCAAACTCAATATGCAGAACACGATCTGGACTTGAATTTCCTCTGATTTTGATTGTCACACACTCAATGATGATGATAGAATTGAATCAGATCAAGAAATCGACCAGAATGGAGAAGAAATGAAGAATTGGAAAATAACTTGCTATGGAAGAACTTTGATTCCAATCTCTCTCTCTGCAGCAATTCTCTCTAACCTCTGCATCTGAGCACACTCCAATCCATATATAGATGATGTTAGAACCATCTAGAAGGGACTGGAACAATCCAATGAGAAATTGGATATCTCACTTCATGAGATTTTTGATTCCATGCTAAGCATATGCCATTTCTTGTTCAAGCTTGCACAATCCTTACTTCTCCTTTGAAATTCTCCTTAGATGGTATTTTGATTGGACTGACAAACCCTTGCAAGCTTGCCCATTGATTCCTTGTTTATTTTAGGTTTTGCCATATGACCTTATGAGGCAAGAAGCAAATTTACAAAGGAAGTCCCATTTTTAATCCTAAACTTAAAAATGTGGATGAACCAATGTCTTTAAAATGAGGTTTCCAATCAAAATGATATATTGGATGACCTATTTTGGATTTCTAGATCCTCCAAACCAATTTCCAAATTCAACTTTTTCAACTTATAAGCCCTTTTTAGTTCATCTTTTGACCAATCATGCAACTCCATGCTATGAGCTTTTCCAATCATTCATGACCTTCTTTCTTGACTTAAAATCACACTTTGAACAACTTTCATGTTTTGAGTTTTTCCATTTGAGGCTTGGAAATAGGAGATATGGTCTTTGCTTAAAAATGACCTATAACAGACAAATGACCAAAGTACCCCTTGCTTGCCAAGACCATAAGTTGAGTTCCACACATCATATGAAGGCATACCATACCATTCTAGAAAGCTAAGACAATGAGGAACAATTCTTATGTTGACCAGAAATTCATTTGAAATCTCCTTGAGGGGTAAAAATTGCTTGGAAGTCAAGTCACTTTCACAGACAAAATTTCAGATACCCCAGATGACCTGTAACTTGTAAGGACCATAACTTGAGTTCTATAAATCCCCTCAATGCCTTCCACCACTCAAATTAAAGGTCTTGAGATCCTCTACAAGTTTAATGTTGGCCAAGGATCCATTTTAAGCTTGAATTTTGACTTATCTTGCTTGGAAATTTGACCTAAACTAGGGGATTTTACATAGAAACCCTAATTTAGAAACTCCTCTTCTCCTTGATTTCTCTTGAATTCTTCTTAGCATAACAACATATCTTTATTCTCCATGTCAAATGATGAACCCCACCTTTCTCCAATAGTCCTTAATGCTTTTAAATCAATCAATTGACCTAGGGTTGACCTAGGGTGGGCCCAGATGAAACCCTAGTTGACTGTCTTCAACTGCAATTCTTGTGGTCACCTCAACAACTTGTTTTCTTCCCCCAAATGACTTTCTAAGTCTCTCATGAGGTCTATATACTCTCCATGCCTTCAACTCACAGCTCACAACCCTCTTGTTGACCCTCAGATACCCTCAGCTAGGAGATGGACTCAAGGCTTGATCTGCTGAACTCTTTGCTTTCAAATCCTTTTCTGATGACTTGAATGAGGTTGAATCAGAATAATAACCTCTTAATAGGCTTCTAGAGATGAGAATAATGATTGGTCCCCTGTTGAATGACTTGCTATGCTTATGCTATGTAGATGGTTAGTCTATGTACATGACTCTATATGCAAATGCTAATGACATTGAAACATAAACCAAGTGAATAAAGTTGAGCAAATTTTAGGGTGCAACAAGTGCCCGAAAGAATCATTATTGATAATGTTTCAAATTTTAACAACAAGATGATGAAGGAACTGTGCCAGAGTTTCAAGATTGAGCATCACAACTCTTCTCCCTATCGTCCGAAGATGAATGGCGCTGTTGAAGCGGCTAATAAGAACATCAAGAAGATTGTGCAGAAGATGGTCGTGACTTACAAAGATTGGCACGAGATATTGCCCTTTGCATTACACGGATATCGTACTTCGGTACGTACTTCAACTGGGGCAACTCCTTTCTCGCTAGTATATGGTATGGAGGTTGTCCTACCATTAGAGGTTGAGATTCCTTCCTTGAGGGTTCTGTTGGACGTCAAACTTGATGAGGCAGAATGGGTGAAGAACATATTGAAACAACTCAGCTTGATGGATGAAAAGAGGTTAGCATCCATTGCATATGGCCGGTTGTATCAAAGTAGGATGAAGAAAGCTTTCGATCAGAAGGTGGACCCACGAAGCTTTCAGGCAGGTGACTTAGTGTTGAAGCGGACTCTCCCTCCACAGACAGATCACAGGGGCAAATGGACTCCCAATTACGAAGGTCCATATATCGTAAGGAAAGTCTTCATGGGAGGAGCCTTACTACTATCAACCATGGATGGCGAAGATTTCACGTCCCCTGTGAACGCAGACGCAGTTAAAAAATACTTTGCTTAGAATAGACCCGCTGGAAATAAAAAGAAAATCCAAGAAAAATGGGGCATCCCGGCGAACCATAAAAAGAGTGGGTTCGGGAAAAAGTTAGGGATAAAAAGAAAAGAGATGTAACCCCGCAAAGTTGAAAACCTAAAAAGGCGACTTTGGCAAAAATGGGTATCCCGGTGAATCGAAAACCCGCAAGGACGATTCAGGCAAAAGTTAGGGATTTGAAAAGCAAATGACTGCGGTCGGCGTATTAATCTCACGAGCACAATGGATTCTGGGAGGACCCCAGGGTCGATCAATCAAATCAGTCTCTTCAGAGGACGAAGCATTGGAGATGCATCGAAGTCATGCGAGTCATAGTCGAATTGACACATGGTGGTTGTCTGTACCACATTGCCGACATTTTATATATCTTTTGCATTTCTGTAACTTTTGAGCAACTTTTTCTTTTCAGGAGTTGCATCAGATGTAAATCTGCCTATTTACAGGCCATTTATCAATGAAGTATATATTATTCAGAAAGCTTTTGTCCTTGCTTTTGTTGTACTGTTTTGTTTGCAAAAGACGCCTGATGTTTTTGATAAAACTTTACATGCATAAACTTGTGGGATTTGCCAAGCATAATTAAAACTTTGATTTGCTTTAATGATGTCATAGACGATGACTGAGATAACTTTCGTTGCATAAGACACTTTGTTTGTTTATTCATTTGTAGGGCTCTCGTTCTTGAGACTATTCCAGAGGTGTATCCCTGGCAAGGTCATTATGTCTCTGTCCCCACGAAAGGAAGATGTGCAGTTGGAAGTTGGTTCCTCCCTAGCAGGTTGAGGCTACATGTGGTCAAGGTTATCCTTAGCAGATTGAGATTGATATCTCTGGCGTAGTAGAGCCATCCCCAACAGGTGGAGCATGTACACCTATTCTCAGCAGTCTGAGTGTATGTATCTTATCCCCTAGCAGGTTGATATCAGATTTATCCCCAGAGGGTTGAAACTGAGGTTCTTATACTTATCCCTTGACAGGTAGATGTGGGATTATCCTTAGCAGTGGAGCGAGTTCAGAGTTGTGTTCCCATAGAGTCTAAATCTGTTCCCCTCAGAGTCTAGGTTATTGGCTTATTCCCCAATTAGAGGTCGATGTTGATTCCCTCGTTGCCTAATCCCCAGTGGAGTCGTCGGAGTACGTTTTCTTTCATGCAGAGTGGGGTTGATTTAGATATTTTTATCCTCAGTAGAGAAAGTTTGGGATAATCTCCCAGTAAATCTCATTCTTTATCCATAGTATGATAGCGGAGCAGAATCCTCGGTGTGAGAACAAACCCACATAGAAGGTTTTCATGGTCTAGAAGGGATTCATGTTCTAGAAGGGATTCTCCTCTAGAAGGGATTCTCCTTAGAAGGGATTCATGTTCTAGAAGGGATTCTCATTAGAAGGGATTCATGTTCTAGAAGGGATTCTCCTTAGAAGGGATTCATGTTTTAGAAGGGATTCATGTTAGAAGGGATTCATATTAGAAGGGATTCTGGTTCTAGAAGGGATTCATGTTCTAGAAGGGATTCATGTTAGAAGGGATTCATATTAGAAGGGATTCTGATTCTAGAAGGGATGCATGTTATAGAAGGGATTCATGTTAGAAGGGATTCTCCTTAGAAGGGATTCATGTTCTAAAAGGGATTCATGTTAGAAGGGATTCATTAGAAGTGATTCTGGTTCTAGAAGGGATTCATGTTAGAAGGGGTTCTCCTTAGAAGGGATTCTGATTCTAGAAGGGATTCATTATAGAAGTGATTCTGATTCTAGTAGGGATTCATTATAGAAGGGATTAATGTTCTAGAAGGGATTCATATTAGAAGGGATTCAATTTAGAAGGGATTCTGATTCTAGAAGGGATTCATGTTAGAAGGGATTCAAGTTAGAAGGGATTTTGATTCTAGAAGGGATTCATGTAAGAAGTGATTCTCCTTAGATAAGATTCATGTTAGAAGGGATTCATGTTAGAAGAGAGCTAGAAGGGATTCAATGTAGAAGGGATTCTGGTTCTAGAAGGGATTCTCCTTAGAAGGGATTCATGTTCTAGAAGGGATTCATGTTAGAAGGGATTCTACTTCTAGAAGGGATTCATGTTCTAGAAGGGATTCTCCTTAGAAGGGATTCTCCTTAGAAGGGATTCATGTTCTAGAAGGGATTCATGTTAGAAGGGATTCATATTAGAAGGGATTCATGTTCTAGAAGGGATTCATGTTAGAAGGGATTCATATTAGAAGGGATTCATATTAGAAGGGATTCTGGTTCTAGAAGGGATTCATGTTAGAAGGGATTCTGGATGTTCTAGAAGGGATTCATGTTAGAAGGGATTCTGCTTCTAGAAGGGATTCATGTTAGAAGGGATTCTACTTCTAAAAGGGATTCATTATAGAAGGGATTCTGCCTCTAGAAGGGATTCATTATATGAGGGATACATATTTTAAGGGATTCATGTTAGAAGGGATTCTCCTTAGAAGGGATTCATGTTCTAGAAGGGATTCACCTTAGAAGGGATTCATGTTCTAGAAGGGATTCTCCTTAGAAGGGATTCATGTTCTAGAAGGGATTCATGTTAGAAGGGATTCATTAGACGTGATTCTGGTTCTAGAAGGGATTCATGTTAGAAGGGGTTCTCGTTAGAAGGGATTCTGATTCTAGAAGGGATTCATTATAGAAGTGATTCTGATTCTAGTAGGGATTCATTATAGAAGGGATTCATGTTCTAGAAGGGATTCATGTTAGAAGGGATTCAAGTTAGAAGAGATTCTGATTCTAGAAGGGATTCAAGTTAGAAGGGATTCTGATTCTAGAAGGGATTCAAGTTAGAAGGGATTCTGATTCTAGAAGGGATTCATGTTAGAAGGGATTCTCCTTAGATGAGATTCATGTTCTAGAAGGGATTCATGTTAGGAGGGATTCATATTAGAAGGGATTCATGTTCTAGAAGGGATTCATGTTAGAAGGGATTCATACTAGAAGGGATTCATGTTAGAAGGGATTCATATTAGAAGGGATTCTGGTTCTAGAAGGGATTCATGTTAGAAGGGATTCTGGATGTTCTAGAAGGGATTCATGTTAGAAGGGATTCTGCTTCTAGAAGGGATTCTGCTTCTAGAAGGGATTCATTATAGAAGGGATTCTGCCTCTAGAAGGGATTCATTATAGAAGGGATTCATGTTTTAAGGGATTCATGTTAGAAGGGATTCTCCTTAGAAGGGATTCATGTTCTAGAAGGGATTCTCCTTAGAAGGGATTCATGTTCTAGAAGGGATTCATGTTAGAAGGGATTCATTAGAAGTGATTCTGGTTCTAGAAGGGATTCATGTTAGAAGGGGTTCTTGTTAGAAGGGATTCATTAGAAGTGATTCTGGTTCTAGAAGGGATTCATGTTAGAAGGGGTTCTCGTTAGAAGGGATTCTGATTCTAGAAGGGATTCATTATAGAAGTGATTCTGATTCTAGTAGGGATTCATTATAGAAGGGATTCATGTTCTAGAAGGTATTCATGTTAGAAGGGATTCTGATTCTAGAAGGGATTCAAGTTAGAAGGGATTCTGATTCTAGAAGGGATTCATGTTAGAAGGGATTCTCCTTAGATGAGATTCATGTTCTAGAAGGGATTCATGTTAGAAGGGAGCTAGAAGGGATTCTGGTTCTAGAAGGGATTCTCATTAGAAGGGATTCATGTTCTAGAAGGGGTTCATGTTAGAAGGGATTCTACTTCTAGAAGGGATTCATGTTCTAGAAGGGATTCATGTTCTAGAAGGGATTCATGTTAGAAGGGATTCTTATTAGAAGGGATTCTGGTTTTAGAAGGGATTCATGTTCTAGAAGAGATTCATGTTAGAAGGGATTCATATTAGAAGGGATTCATGTTAGAAGGGATTCATATTAGAAGGGATTATGGTTCTAGAAGGGATTCATGTTAGAAGGGATTCATTATAGAAGGGATTCTGCTTCTAGATGGGATTCATTATAGAAGGGATTCATGTTATAAGGGATTCATGTTAGAAGGGATTCATGTTCTAGAAGGGATTCTCGTTAGAAGGGATTCATGTTCTAGAAGGGATTCAGGGAAAAAGGTTGACAGAAAGTCTATGTCTAATCTACAGAAGAAAGAGTTTAGAAACCATCACAAGGCGAGAACCATTATATTAAATGCTATATCTCATACTGAGTATGAGAAAATAACAAATAGAGATACTGCATTTGATATGTTTGAGTCTCTAAAAATGACACATGAAGGAAACTCCCAAGTAAAGGAGACAAAGGCTCTGGCCCTCAGCCAGAAGTACGAAGCCTTCAAAATGGAGGAGTCTGAATCTGTGGAAACTATGTTCTCAAAATTTCAGATCCTAACTGCTGGGTTGAAGGTTCTGGATAAAGGTTACTCCACTTCTGACCATGTCAAGAAGATCATCAGAAGCTTGCCAATAAGGTGGAGATCAATGATGACAGCGCTGAAGCTTGCAAAGGATCTGAATAAGATCACTCTGGAGGAACTGATCAGTTCCTTAAGGAGTCACAAGATTGAGCTGGAGGAAGACGAGCCTCAGAAGAAAGGTAAGTCTGTTGCTTTAAAATCTAACAAATCTGCTAAAGCTTTGCAGGTTATTGAAGAAAGCTCTGAAGAATCTTCAGAAGAAGAAGATGAATTGTCTTTGCTGTGCAAGAGGATAAACCAACTCTGGAAGCATAAACAAAAGAAGTTCAAAAACTTCAAGAGATCTGATCAGCATGGCGATTCTTCTGGACATAAGAAATTTGGAAAGAAAGATGTAGTGTACTACGAGTGCAAGGAGCCTGGCCACTATAAAAATGAATGTCTCAAACTTCTAAAGAAGAAACCCAAAAGGAAGTTTGAAAAGAAGAAGAAAGTCCTAATGGCCATGTGGGATGATTCAGATGCTTCTGAATCTTCATTAGAATTAGAAGATGAATGTGCTAATGTAGCACTGATGGCTGATGTGGAGGACCACGAAGAAACTGCTGAATCTGAATCTGAATCAGATTCAGAAGAGGTATTTTCTGAACTTTCTAGAGCTGAACTTACTGAAAGTTTATCTGAAATTCTTGAAAGCTACAACAAGATCAAACTCAAATACAAGAGGCTTCAAAGCTGTCTTGCATCTGAGAATGATCAGCTGATATCAGAGGTTGTTGAGCTTAAAGCAAACAATCTTAAAATGAAAAATGATTTAGAAAAAACTCAAAGATCTGACTCAGAACCTATATCATGCTCTAAAAACATTTTAGAAGAGTATGACTCTAGATTTCAGAAGTTTCTGTCCAGAGGCCTAGATAGAAGCAAGATGACTTCCATGATCTATGGCGTAAGCAGAAACAACAGAAAGGGAATTGGATATGAATCCCCCTCTGGGAAGGATTTAAATCCAAAACCTATTGATAAACTGATCATTAAGTATTCTCCTCTGTATACTCAATTCAAATATGGTCATTTAAATGATATTAAGCACACAAGTTCTGATCAGAACAAACCTGTGTTTAATAAACCAAAATTCCATCAGAACAAGGATGCTTTTAAGGGAAAGAAATTCAGAAAGAATTTCAAACCTACTAACCCCATAGGACCCAAGAAAATATGGGTACCTAAGGACAAAATAATTTTGTTGCAGATGTCCTTAGCAGCAAACTTGAAACACCAATCATGGTACCTAGACTCTGGCTGCTCGCGTCACATGACGGGAAGAAGGTCTATGTTCCAAAGCCTGGAACTTAGATCTGGAGGTGATGTGAAGTTTGGAGGGAACCAGAAGGGCAAGATTATTGGCTCTAGAACTATAGGTAATGGTAACCTCCTTTCCATATCTAATGTTTTACTTGTTGAAGGATTAACACATAATCTATTGTCCATAAGTCAATTAAGTGACAATGGTTATGATATAATCTTCAATCAAAAATGTTGTAAAGCTGTCAGTAAAAAATATGGTTCAATCCTCTTTAATAGAAAAAGGAAGAACAACATTTACAAAATTAATCTTTCAGAACTTAAAGTTCAGAATGTAAAATTCCTTCTGTTTGTTAACGATGAGCAATGGGTCTGGCACAGAAGATTGGGGCATATTAGTATGAGACGTATATCTCAGATTAATAAACTCAATCTGGTCAGATTATTTCCTCAGTTGAAGTTCAACTCAGATTCTTTTTGTGAAGCATGTCAGAAAGGAAAATTTTCAAAATCTTCTTTCAAATCAAAAAATGTTGTTTCTACCTCTAGACCATTAGAGTTGCTTCATATTGATTTGTTTAGACCAGTGAAAACTGCATCCATCAGAGGCAAGAAGTATGGATTAGTCATAGTTGATGACTACAGCAGATGGACATGGGTAAAATTCCTGAAACACAAGAATGAGTCACATTCTGAATTCATTGACTTCTGCAAACAAGTCCAAAACAAAAAAGAATTTAAAATCATTAAAGTCAGAAGTGATCATGGTGGAGAATTTGAAAATAAATACTTTGAAATTTTTTAAAAAGAAAATGGCATTGCACATGATTTTTCTTGTCCTAGAACTCCTCAACAGAATGGAGTTGTAGAAAGGAAAAATAGAACATTGTAAGAAATGGCCAGAACCATGATCAACAAGACTAACATGGCAAAACGTTTTTAGGCAGAAGCAGTGAATACAACTTGTTATATTCAGAACAAAGTGTCTGTAAGACCTCTTCTGGAGAAGGCTCCTTATGAATTGTGGAGGAATAGAAAGCCTAACATTTCTTATTTCCATCCTTTTGGATGTGTATGTTTTATGTTGAACACTAAGGAAAATCTGAACAAGTTTGATTCTAAAGCTCAGAAGTGTTTCATACTTGGATATTCTGAACGCTCTAAAGGCTACATAGTATACAATACTGAGACACAGATTATAGAGGAATCAATTCATGTTAGATTTGATGATAAGCTTGGCAATCAAAAGCCAAAGCAACTTGAAATTTCTACAGATAGAGAAGTCCTTCTTACAGACTCTGAAGAATCATAGGCAGACAAAGCTCAAGCAAAAGCACCAGAAGCAACGTCAGATGCTACTCCCTTGACTGCTCAGATGGATAGCTTGACAATTTCTGAAGAATCAATTGTTAAAGGTTCATCCAGAATCAAAGCCTCTCACCCAGAGGAAATGATAATTGGAAAAAAGGATGACCCTATCAGAACAAGATCATTTCTCAAATCTTCTAGAACGTCACTGTTTGGTTTGGTATCTATCATTGAACCTACTTATGTGGATGAGGCTCTGAACGATAATGATTGTATACTTTCTATGCAACAAGAGCTTAACCAATTCACAAGGAATGATGTTTGGGATCTGGTTCCAAGACCAAAGGGATTCAACATCATTAAAACAAAATGGGTCTTCAGAAACAAGCTGAACGAGCAAGGAGAAGTTATCAGAAACAAGGCTAGGCTGGTGGCTCAAGGATACAGTCAGCAAGAAGGTATAGATTACACAGAGACATATGCTCATGTGGCAAGGTTAGAATCTATTCGCTTGCTTATTTCTTTTGCTGCACAGAATAACATCACTCTGTATCAGATGGATGTTAAAAGTGCTTTCTTAAATGGTTTTATAGAAGAGGAAGTTTATGTTCATCAACCTCCTGGTTTTGAAAATGAAAAATTTCCAGAACATGTTTTTAAACTTAAGAAATCACTTTATGGCTTAAAACAAGCTCCCAGAGCTTGGTATGAAAGGCTGAGTAATTTCCTTCTGTAAAATAATTTTGTCAGAGGAAAAGTTGATACTACTCTCTTCCATAAATTAATTAAGAAAGGCATTTTGGTCTTTCAGATTTATGTTGATGATATTATTTTTGGAACTACCAGTATTACGCTTGGAAAGAACTTTGCTCAATCTATGCAGGCAGAATTTGAAATGAGCATGATGGGAGAACTCAGATTCTTTTTGGGAATTCAAGTGAATCATACTCCAGAAGGCACTTACATACATCAGACAAAGTATGTGAAGGAACTTTTGAAGAAATTCAACATGATAGAAAGCAAGCTAGCAAAGACTCCAATGCATCCTACAAGCACGCTAGGTAAAGAAGAGGTAAGTAAAAAGGTAGATCAGAAGCTCTACAGAGGTATGATTGGTTCTCTTTTATACTTGACTGCTTCTAGACCTGATATCTTCTTTAGTGTCTGTCTATGTGCTAGATTCCAATCAGATCCTAGAGAATCCCACTTAACAACTGTTAAGAGGATTCTGAGGTATCTGAAAGGTACTACTAACGTGGGTTTGTGTTACAGAAGATCTGATGAATACATATTAGTTGGATTCTGTGATGTTGACTATGCTGGAGACAGAATAGAACATAAAAGTACTTCTGGAAGCTGTCAGTTTCTGGGAAGTCATCTGATCTCATGGTTCAGCAAGAAGCAACCCACAATAGCGCTTTCAACAACAGAAGCAGAATATATTGCTGTTGTTGGTTGTAGCACTCAGATGCTCTAGATGAAGAGTCAACTAGAAGATTATCAGATTCATGAGAGTAACATTTCTATTTTCTGTGATAATACTTCTGCTATTTGCCTTTCTAAGAATCCCATTTTACATTCTAAGGCAAAGCATATAGAAATTAAGCATCATTTCATCAGAGACTATGTTCAGAAGGGAATTATAAATTTGAACTTTGTTGATACAGACAATCAATGGGCTGATATCTTCACAAAACCCCTTGCCGAAGATAGGTTTAAATTTATTCTGAAGAGTATTAGTATGAATTTTTGTCCAGAATAAAACTATTAATCATAGTCAAATTTATTCAGATGAAATATGACTAATATCTATATTCTGAAGTAATTCTTCTGATTATTCCTTTTGGTACATTATTTTTTTGTGAAACTATGATCTAACAAGTCTCAGAATATCTGAGAGTTGTTTAACGTTTCTTATTCCAAAGAGATTCAGAGGCATATCTACATCAAACACGTGTCACACGAAATCTGAAAAGGTGGAGTGTAATACAATGAGACGCCGTTTTGAGGTACTGTTTGAATTTTCAATTTCTCATTTTCTTCCCCCACGCTTGTCAGAATCATTAAATGCTTTTAATTATTATTCTTTTTTATGTGACCTTTTGTTTTAATTTAATTAAAATTAAATGTTGATCGTGCGTAAGTGTACCCTAATTATTGCCCCTATAAATTCCACAACACAACACATTTCACACTTTTCACTCTCTCTCTCTCTCTCTCTCTCTCTCTCTCTCTCTCTCTCTCTCTCTCTCTCTCTCTCTCTCTCTCTCTCACGTTTATGCATTTCTGATTGCTCCATTGCTTCTTCATCTTTTCCAAACCTAAAACCCAAAGAAGAATTAGTTATCTCACTTCATCATCAATGGCAACTTCGTCTTCAACCTCTCAACAATTTGAATCAACCATGGCTCTTGTTTCTTCTTCTGCAATGGGTCCTACTGTGTTCACAGCACCTAAAAGAACTCTCCTCACACCCGTTGATCAACTGGAAGTTCAATGTGAGTTCTTGATTGATTTTGAAAGCATTGCTGAAAATGGGTTTGATCTACGTCTAACTGTGTCATCACAAGGATGGACAAAGTACTTTGACATACTGGTTGGTCCAGTTTATCCTTGTTTGGTCAAAGAGTTTTGGATTCATGCAAGCGTTTTCTCCAAATTCATCATGTCTTCAGTTCTGGGTAAAGAGATCATCATCACTGAAGATCTGATTCGCAAACTGATAAGGTATCAAGAATCTGATGGTGTTACTCATCTGCCAGCAAATCGTGTGGATTTGGATGAGGTATACAGTGAAGTGTTTACCTCTGGGGAAGCTTCCAGCAAGATAAAGGATTTGAAGGTTCAATACAAGATCTGGGATAAGATCTTCTTAGGTTGCATTCATCACAGAAAGTCTACAAATTCTCCTGATTACATCAACTCTGATCAGATGTACTTCATGTATTGTTTGGGCAAAGGTTTCAAGGTGGATCTGCCTTATTTACTTTTCACTCATCTGTGGACTCATGTGAAACAATCTAGAGAAGAAGTCAGAACCAAGCACCAAAAGATGAGAAACTGGATTCCTATGGGAAGACTAATCTCAGACATTCTAACTGAGAATGGTTTAGTTAGTCATCTTACAGAAGATGGTATGAAAGAAGAATTAGCTTCAGTTGTTGGAAAACCTCTGAATAGCAAAAGTTTGCAGAGAATAAGGATTGTAGAAGAACTTACTTCTGCACCAGGTCAGATCAACTCTAAAGAAGTAAGCAAGAGAAGAATCCCTGTAGATGATTTCCCTCTCTTCTATGCTAACGAACCCAAGGAAATTATTCTGGCTTACATAGCAGAATGCTTAGCAGATGGAACTCTTATACTAGAACATCTGATCCAAAGAGCAGATGAACCTGGATTTGATTTTCATGGGGAGAGACAGAGGAAGAAAAGAAAGGTCTCAGAAGAAGGATCCTCTAAGCCCAAGAGAAAAGCTTCTTGCGAAGCCTCTTCTGCAAAGCCAAAGCGTGTCAAGAAACAGAAAGGTAATCCTTCTTCCAGTTTAGATTCTATTTTAGAAACAGTAAGAAAATTACTAGCATCTGAACCTCCTCCTTATAAACCAATTCCCTCACCTTCTCCTCCTCACGACTCCGAACCCATTCCATCTGAACCACAAAAATCTCAACCACCTCCTTCTACACCTAAACCAAATAAATCTTCTGAACACCAACAACCACAACCATCTGAACCACAATCATCTGTACCATCCACACCTTCCTTTAATATACATCAGAAAACTACTCATGAGAAAACCCCCACTTCTGTTCCACAACCCTCTGTTAACCAATCTTCTGAACAACCCCCATCTGAAAAACAAACTTCTGAACCACCTCAACCTGAAACCATCCCATCTGATCCTGAACCAGTTGTTCTTGATCTCCAACCTCTGACAACTGTATTTCCAGTTCCATCTGGATCATCTAAATCTTCTGATTCATCTGATTCCACGGATTCTGATAGATCAGATGTCATCTCATGTTTTCTCAAAACTTATGTTACTATTCCTTCTGACCCTGATGATGATAAGTTTTCATCAGAACCATCTTCATCTGAACCTCAGATTGCTAAACCCTCATCTGTCCTCACTCCTTCTCCTTCATACCTACCTGTTATCATTATTTCTTCTTTTTCCATACCTTCAACTTCTGCACCCATCAAATCACCTTCATTAGAAGCCTACCTTAAACCCAAACCTAGGTTGGATGTTGGTACTTTATTTTCTGGTTTTGAAAAAGAAATAAACATGTGGTTATCGACTGTTAAGAAGGAATGCATCTCCAACTTGAATCCTGATGATTTTGAAGCTATCTGGAAGAGATTCAGATCCAGATTTGACTCTGTAGCGTCCAATCTTCAAGAGATTTTTTTTGATGATGCAAAGGTCAGATTTGCAGAAGTTATTAGACAAACTCTTCTAAGTGTCAGCAGAAAACCAACCTTGCTTCTGGAAAACACACCTGCAAAGAACGTGTGTATTCCTTCTAAAGTCTTGGCTGCTTCTAAGACTGCTGAACTGCCTAGACCTGAAGAAGTCGCTCCAGAAGTTTATGCTCCTTGTCCAGAAGAGACTCTTGTTTTTGCTCAACCGTTTGATATGATTGTCCAGAATGCTTCTGCTTCTTTGGTCATTCACGATGCCTCTGCCTCTGCTTCTACATCTGCTCATGAGTCATCTGAAGTGAAGAAAGAAAACGAAGATCTGCATGCTCAGTTTGCTGAACTCAAAGCCAGTAACTCTGAGATAAAATCATGGATCGTCAAACAAGAAAAGACAACAGAAGAAATCAAGACATGGATGGCAAAGCAAGAAGAATCCACTTCTGAGATAACGAATCTTCTGAGGATTTTGGCTTCCCGTCCCTCTTAGTTTCTTTCTGTGTTTGTGCACTTATATGTTATCTGTTTGATTGTCTGTTTCTGTATCTGGATTATCTTTATCTAATGCATCTGAATGTTATGCTTTTCCTTCAGAATCTATCTTATGCTTTATTGTTTTTCCTATGTTATTTTTTTCTGTCTTAAAGTTTTTCTTAAAGATTTTCTTTTTGATATGACAAAAAGGGGGAGAAAATGGTAATTTTTATAATTCACATAAACAGTTACCAAAGGCAACTCATACATGATAAATTTTATCTAATCATATTTTTTGAGTGTTTCAGAGCTAATAATTCTCATCTGATAAATTCTAAGAATTAACTCTAAACCAAAGTCTGAGAATCTACAAGTTTCCTCTAATGCTGAAAAGAATACAGAAGCTGAAAGGGAAGTGTTTATTCTTTCCAGAAGTATTCATTTCTGGGGGAGATTAATATTCTCAGGGGGTGTAATATTTCTTTTCTATTTTAAACAAAGTTTCCCATAGTTTTTGTCATCATCAAAAAGGGGGAGATTGTTAGAACACAGATTGGTGTTTAATATATCTCATAGTTTTGATGATAACATTAATGAAATTTTGTATAGAGAATTTATATACTCTAATTTTGTTCAAGTGTTTATTTGTTTCAGATATCAAAATTAATATTATTCTGGAAGCAAGAACGCCTCTGAACACTACAGAACGAAAAAGCTCTGAGTGTCAGAAGCAACTCATCAGAAGACTCTGATCTGCTACAATGACTCTGAGTGGAGGTAAGAAGAACTTGAGTGAAGAACATACGTAAAGCTTCAGAAGACTCTGGGTGTACTCAATGCTACAAGTATAGAAGCTCTGATAAGCAAGTATGCTCTGATAAAGTATTTCACGCTTAAAGCACTTGGCTGCAAACTATGATAGAGAAACTCTGAGTGAGTTAACTCTGATCTGAAGAACTAGGAACATCATCAGAAGTTCTGATGCAAGACGTTCCAAAGTTGTTGAAGAAGATGTTGTTCAAATAAAGATCCGTTGGCATATTTCTTGTCTTATCCAAACGGCTCTTTCCCCACTCGTGCATGACACAGGATTTCAGACAAAAAGGATTTTTCAGAACATTCCTCTTCTGAGAAAGGAAAAGTCAATAGAAGACAAAAAGAACAGAATGCACAAATTGCACAGTCTTTGAGAAATGGATTTCAAAGTACTATAAAAGCAAGTCTTAGCATCACTTTAAAGGTTAACAAACTTCAAACAAACTATTGACAAATTATTCAAAGCACTCATTCAAATATTCTTTAAGCTAGAATAGTTTCATATTTGTTCTAAAACTTGCGTAAAAATCACTGTTGTGATATAGCTTTTTAGAAGCACATCTTAAACACAAATTGTTAGTTTATCTTTGTAAAAGATTTCCTTATGAAGACCAAGTTGTGGTCAGAATTTCTTGAGAAGACTAAGATAGTTATCTTAGTGGTTTACACTGTAATCAAGTTTGATATATTGGATTAAGTCCTTGTTGAGAAAGGCAAATCACCTTGGTAGGGTGGACTGGATTAGTATGAGTTCAAACGAACCAGGATAAAAATACTGTGTTATTTTTCTATCATCTTAATCGTTTTAAAACCCTTATTCAACCCCCCCCCCCCATTATAAGTGTTTTTTCCTACCTTCATATGTGTCCAAATGGATAGAAGCAATCGCATGTGCAAAGGCCAGTAGGAAAAACGAAATCAAATTTCTGAAAAAGAACATTTTTTCGTGTTTTGGTACTTCGAATGTGTTGTAAGTGACGGATGATCCCACTTTTGCAACTCTCAGTTAGAGAAATATTTGGAGCATTATGGTGTAAAGCATAAAGTTACAACACCATACCATCCATAAATCAATGGTCAGGCAGAGTGTTGCACCCCAAAATTTGACCAACCTTTTTCTTTACTTGGCTTATGTTTCTTTTCATTCTTTAGCATTTTCATTTGCATAGCTTTGTCCTTTTGAAGAGGATCAAGAGAGGTGTTTCATTCAAGAGAAGAGTTCTAAAGTTTTCAAGCTTAACCATGAGTGCTTATGCAAGGCATCAAGTGCTTAAAATCATCAGGAGGTGGTCATAAGTTTTTAAAAGAGAAGGTGGATGTATGCTGCTTACCTCCTATCTTGGGGGTCAACAGAAGATCATCAGGGGTGCACAAGGTCATGGTTATGGATAAGATATGTTTGATAATCTCATTGAGTGATTTGGAATCTATTGTGGAGCTCATCTAAACATTTATTTCCCCGGCAAGAGGTCACAATCAAGGGTTGTGCACCTAGGGTTTCATCTAGTCAACTCAAGGTCACTGAGGACTTGAGGGAGTTTGAGACTTGGTTTTAGATCATTGGAGTCATGTGAAGTTATGTTGAGACATCTAGGATGTGATTCTAAGTTCAAATCAAGAAGAATCAAGAGTTCAAGAGGTTACTAAATTAGGGTTTCAGAGGATCTTAGTGTAAAATCCCCTTCTTTAGTGCATAACTTCAAGGATAATTTACATCATGATACAAGTTCAATATCATTTTATTATGAACATGAAACTTGTAAGGCATGTTACTAGCTTTATTTTTAGTACTAGAAATCACTCATTGGGTTTGTGGAACTCAAGTTATGATGCCAACAAGTTATAGGTCTCAGATGAACATATTTTTTGGTCATCAAACGTCAATCCACTTCCAAGACACTTTTGACTTAGAATCAAGTTTCTCCTTAACTTTTGGTGAACATGAAAGTTTTTCCTCATGATCTTAGCTTTCCAAAAAGTCCTGTAAGTCCTTGATATAATTTATAGAACTCAAGTTATGGCTTTGGCAAGGCAAGGGTATTTTGGGGAAGTTTGATTATAGGCCATTCTCATTATGGGTCATTTTCATGCACTTGTGTACTTCAAATGAAACTTCAACCAACATGAAAGTTGCTCCAAAAGACCCATTTTATACCATGAAACTCAAGGTTTGGGTGAGTTATGTTTGGTTATGGACATGTGGGTGAAAATTCAAGTGGAAAATGGACTTTTAGGTGTGATTTCAATTGAACTCATTATAAGTCTTTTTCATGTCTCATTTTGATCCAATTTTATTCACAATGCACTCATGAACAAAATGCACAAGTTAGTTTGGTGCATGAAGAGCAAAAACACGTGGAAATTGAAGCTTACTTCACAAAGAAGTTTCTCATTCAAACTTCCAAATTGGACTAGATACAAGGCCCAATCCAATTCCATCATGAAATTCAACTTACCAACTGCCAATTGGGATGATTTTCATGTGTGTAGGCACCTGTTTTCACGTGTGCATGAAAGAATCACATTTTTGGGGCATTTTGAAAATTCATCACAACAAGGCTTCAAGGGCCTCCAATTTCATTTCAAATCCAATATATATAAGTTCACAATGTGAATTGAGAGCTCAGAAGCGCATTTTGAAGCCAGAAGGAGAAACTTCCATTTTCAAACTTCCAAAGAAAATTTCAAATCGTGTTTTTAATTTCAGAGCAATTCAACTTCAATTGAGGTGTGATTCTTCTTCCTTGAGCACATTGGGGTGGATCTGGACGTTTTCAAGCAAGCAAGCCAGTTGTTGAAGCACCAACGAAGTGTCTCCGTTAAGTAAGTTTCCAATCAATTTTTCTCTCATTCTAGAGCTTGATCTAGGTTCATATTGGATGTATCTGAAGCCCTACCTCGTGTAGGCCATGTTTGAGTGTTTAATTGTCATGTTTGATGAAGATTGCAGATGTGTATCTCAACTTTGATCTGTTCGATTCTCTTTATTTAGCCATGTTTAAAACTAATGGATCTTGGATTTGAGATGTACACGAGCTTAGCTTCATTTTGATATGCATTTTGCCAGGTTTGGTGATGTTTGAGTCGCCTGAGCTCTGGCCTGCTCGCCGGGGAAGACGAGCGGAGCTAGGGCTCCGGCATCTGGTCTTAGACCCTCAGGGCTGATGTGTTTGTGTTTGACTCATTGACCAGTTGAGATGGACGGTCCAAATCTATTTGACTTGCACGCGTGTAAAATTGACTTCCACGTCAATTAGTGATGCGTTGCGTTTTAATCCAAGCTGAATTGGATTGGGCTTGCTTTGCTTTTCACACACCCCTAATTGTGAGCCCAATGCAATTGAACGTGTTTTCCTTGCTTGTTGCACCTCCTTGCATTTCTTTGTGTTTTATTTTCATTTTATTTCTGTTTTGATTTTTAATTGTTAAAAATACCTCCAAATGTCATAAAATTCAAATAAAAATATTTTTACACACTTTGAAATGTTAACAAATTTTTCATAATTTTTATTTTGAATTTCCATTTATTTTTCAATTTAATTTGAATTTAATGATCAGAGGTTTTTTTAATGTGATTTCCATTTGTTCTTGCTTGTTTTTATTGACCATTTGCATCCACTTATAAGCAAGGACTCCTCTCCATTTTGATGATGGGTTGAGGTTCCTTTGAGGCTAGTTTTGGTCAAAGTTTGACCTATTTTTGTTTGACTTTGGTTTATTTTTATTTGACCCTCGACAAATACCTTTCAAAGTGGAGCACCCTAGTGGATCAATTCTTTTGGTGATGCTTTGATTGGATTTTGGTTTTGATATTTTGGCGTCTGGTTGCCAACCTGCTTATGAGCTTTGTGTCTTTTATTTGGCATTTATTGAACCATTTTCCTATTTTTGGTGAACCTTGCAAGTCAAGTCACCCTAATGGAGGTTCATACAAACTAGTTGACATAGTTCTTTTGGGAAATGACCCTTGTGGATTCCATATGCTTCCAACACCTCTTAATTCACATTCTTAACATGTTGAAGTTGTTGGTTGCAAGTTTGTAGGTCCTACACTTGTTTGTTTTGTGTTACAAGTTACTTCAAATTAGGTCTTTCCATTTGCATTTGAATGTTGAAAGTGGTTTGAACTTAGGTTCTTTCACATGCCCTACCTTGCAACTTGTATTATTTCCTCTTCTTCTTTCATTTATGCATCTTCTTCCCTTGTCCTCACTTCTGTCCATGGGACTTTGGAACTCATTCAAGTTAATTTGGTGCTCTTTGTTTGCACTTTGAGTTTAACTTGGATGAGATGCCACTTTGAGAATTCTTTTGTGCTTTCTTGTTTGCATGACCATTTTGATGCTTATGGTTGAGATTTCTTTCTTTGTTGCTTGCTTCCTAAGCCTATTCTCCCATCCTCATCTTGATCATGCCTTCTTCTCTTTCTTATTTGTTTGCCTTTTGGTTTAGTGATTGATGCTTGAATGGTTGTAGGAGTTGTGACTTTTCCCATTGCATCTCACTTTTGCTTGGTTTTGTTTGAGTGCTTTTGCTTGCATTCTTCTTTTGTTTTACATATTTTGTTTGCATTTACGAGGTTGAGATGTGCTTGTGGTGGTTGCTTCCCCACACTCTTTTCCTCCCTCTTTTCTTTGTGTTGCATTTCATGTTTGCATCTCTTTCTTTCATCTAATTTGTGATTGATTTATCTTGTGTTTACTTGGTGTTCTTTGCCATGATCCCTTAGGATTCCTAGTTCCATTTGTTTAAGATGGGAGTAAGAGAGACATTAAGTGTTCAATCCAAGCATGATAACATTAGAATAGTCTTTTCCCCTCTTGATCTCAATCTTAGGAACACATTGCATGATAACATTAGGGTTGAGTTAGTTTCCCCTTAGTTGTGTCTTTTCTCCTCTCATCTTCAAACTTCTTCAAAACATGTAATAAAGGATAATGAGTGTTGTACGCTACGAGACTTAAGCATTTGTGAAATTATGGTTGGGGGGCCTCCTCTTAATTGTCTAGAGTGTTTAGTGTATGCCCTTTGGGCGATATGCGACGCATTCGCTCCTAAGTCATAGTCTTTAGTGCAACATGAAATACAAACACAATTCAATTCACTTCTTCATAAAAGACTCAAAAACAAACATCAAACTTTTTCATCCTTCAGGATTAATTGAAAATCATTTTCAAAAGAATGTTGTTAACTCTCGGTTCTACCGCAAACAGGTAATGCCTAAGTCTCCAATGGTCGAGCAGCAATACACATAACTGCTAAAACGAAGGTTTAACCCTACTCGGTTAAAACATTTGAACCAACCTGTGGTTGTGTTAGCCCGAACTACGTTTGCTCTGATTTCTCATAACAGATGACGATACGTAGGTGTTGTAACCCAAAATTTGACCAACCTCTTTTCTAAATCTTTGGCTTATGTTTCATTGCATCTCAGCATCTTGCATTTGCATAGCATAGCTCTTACAGAGGATCAAGCGTTTGTTTGTGTACCATCCAATAGGAGAGCCTTTATTGGCTTCAAGCCCAAGCAAAGGCACTGGTACAAACCATCAGAAGGTTTCCAAGGGGTCCATAAGGTCTTATCACTGGCTTGAACATGAGGTAGAAGTTTTTTGAATACCTTAGAGGTCATGGAGGAGTGGAATGGTTACTCAGTTCATCTGCACAATGCCCAGGCCAAAAGGGAGAAATTAGGGTTTCAATTTTAATCAGGATAAAACTTGTTTCTTGAAGAAAACTTGTTTCCATGGTCCTCCATATGTTCTAAGGTGTTTGAGGATGGGTGATTGACCATCAATTTTAATCAGAAGAGCTCCAATTGATCAGTTGATTGAAAATCAAAAGATTTGGAGAAAAGTCAACTATGCAGTGAAAAAGTCAACTCCTGACTTTTTGAGGTCAAGATCATAATCCTTAATTTCAATATGACCAATGGGTAGAATTTGATCAAGAAAAGTCAAGGAAATCATGAAAAATTAAGAGTTGTTGAAAGTTGCTATTTTGGGATTTAGGGTTTTAGAAACTTTCTATTTTTGGAAAGTTTTATGTTTGGAACAGCCATCTTCAAAGCTATTTTTCTTCATGATCAAGGTTTCAAATGAACCTTTGGCCAACATCAAAGTTGTTTCTTGTATTTGAAGCTTTATTTTGAGTACCAATTCATCATCATATGATATTTGGAGCTCAAGTTATGATCAATCAAAGTTGGGGATTTCAATGATTTCAAAATCGTCAAGTTTGGACAGATTTTTTCACCACTTTGCAAGCCAAATTCCATCAAGCTCTTGATGTCAAATGAAAATTTGTCCCAAATGAAAGTTGTAGAGCATGTTACAAGCTTTCCAAAGAGTCCAAGAAGTCCTCAATATGATTTGTGAAGCTCAAGTTATGGATGTGCAAAGTTGAGGAAAAATAAGCCAAATCCATAACTTAGAATTTTTCCAAGTTATTTCTGGACAGCTTGCTTGGTATGATTTTTAACACCATTTTCCATGGTCTTCCAATTTTTAAATCAAGATGACTCCAACATGAAATTTGTTCTACTCCATGCCCTCTTTCATTTGAGTACAAGACCTAAGCAATTGGAGTTGTGTGCACAGAGTGTCCAAAGTTGGTGTGTTGGACTTTTTATTCAAAGTGTGAAATGTGTGGTTTGCTGATTTGTTTTGTTTATCAGCCCCATTTCTCTTCCATGCGCATGAGATTGAATTTGGTACACAAGAAACATTGCCATTTCAAGCCAAACCAAGCTTGTACCATTTGTACACTATTCTGAATTTCTTGCCCTAAAAAGGAAGAGACAAGCCACCCTCATTCTGAACTTTGCAGCCCCAACCTATGTTGCTCTTCCCACTCCAACAAAACCACCTCCAAGACAAGCATGCTCTTGTCCTTGTTCATCACCCATCATTGATGAAGGGAATTTTGAAATTGTGCAAATCTATCCATTGATCTTTCACCACAGTAAAATCCCCTTTTCACATCCTATTTAAGCCAACTAGCAGCTGGGCAAAACCCTGGCCACCATTTGAGAGAGAAATCAAACTTGCATTTTTGCTCTCCTCTGAAAAATTCCCTCGAATCTCACTCATTTCCTCACCATTTTTTCAAACTCTTCATCACCTCAACACCACTTTGAAACTGTTTGCAAAAGGAGGAGATGTTGACTCTTGTCTCGAACTGCTATGAGAATCAGCTGTTGCATCAAGTGGGGAAGAAACATCAAAGCTTGTTCAAGAAAGGGATAGCCTGCTGTTAGCTTTCTTTGGGAAGTCTTCAAGAGGTAAGTTATTTCTAAACTCTCTGTTTCATATGCATCAATATCATTAAACATGTTTGAGTTTGTTTGTGTTCTTGGAGTTTGTTAGTTCTCTTTTGAAATATTACTTTATTATTGTGATGACAAGCCTACTGTTGTTGGATGTACAATGTTGCTATGTTGACTTGCAAGCTGTTTGTGTGAGAAATATGCATTGATTTAAGTTGTTTGTTTATTTCTCAACATTATCTTGTTTAGGGTTACTTTGAATGATGATGATACTGGATCTGTCTAGCTTGCATAGGATGTGATTTTTATGATTGTCTCCTTTGAAGGCTACTGCTAGCTATGTGTGTATGAATTTGTATCCATGTTGTCTTACCATTGAGTTTTGTTAACTCTTTTTTTTGGGGTGCCATTAAGCTTATTTTGGTTTTACCTAGTGATTAGTTTGTTTTTCTTGGAGATTGACCTCAGGCATAGGTTTAGTGCTCTGATCTCAGCAACGTTACTTTTTGTTGTGAACTCAACTTAGTGTATTTGGATCAGTCTAGCATTTGGAAGGTGCATAAATTCATCATTAGAGTGAGAGCTGTCATGGAAGTTCAAAACTGTTGTGTGCCCCTAATTCTGTTTAGGTCTTTGCAAACAGTCTGTTTGTGTGGCTGGTTGAAGGAGTTTGTGTGAAATTTTGGCTTCTTGTTAACCATTAGTGAATGGGTTAGGTTTTAGCAAGACAATGAACTTGAAGGTTTAAGCTTCAGTTGGTTTTTCTTTGCCAATACAGTGAAGTAAAGGGGAGGTTGTTTTCGTAGAAATCTGCTTTAGTTCTATCAAGCCTTTTGGGTTCAAATTCTCCAACTGCTGTAGGCTGTAAATGTCTTTGATGGTTGGTTTGTGGCTATGCTGTCTTGAGGGTGCTGTTGGATTTGTGAATATATGTTTGAGACCTAGGCTTAAGGCGGAGTGATTGAAACAAGTGTGCCTTGCTGCTGCTAAAACCAAGTCCTTCTTGCTAAAGTTCAGTTATGCTATTATCATTAGTTTTTAAACTTGTTGAACATAGTTATGTCTTGAACCTACAGTCATGCTATTAGACTTTTCTGGTTTAAGTTTGATTCCATCCACATCCTTTTTACCTTGCCATTAATTGATGATTACCATTTGCTAAAATCTGTTGATTATGGTGATTGTCTTTAAAGAACAAAAGGAGGACTTAGTGTTTGATGAGTGCATTATAATAACCAAAATTGTCATTGACATTTGTGGAATTTGCATATGTTTGGCATGGTAATATCAGAATCTTGTCGTTGCCTAGTGCTAGTGCTTTACCTCTGGATTGTAGTTTTAGGCTGTTTAGGTTTCAGTTGATTGGTTCAAGTTGGTTTTTGGCATGCTCAGGTCAGGTTCTGCTATCAATGCTAGTGTTTAAGAGATGAATTTATCAACTTACTTTAGTTGCTATCAGTTTAGTTCTCATGATAAGGGAGTTGGTTATTATTATGGTTGCCACCTAAGAATGTTGGTTTGAAGCAGAGATGAAGAACTAGTTTTTTGGTCTTGAGGTTTGTGGAATTTTTTTAGTACAGCCAGTGAGAGTGTAATTTGAGTGTCTCAGGTACTGCTTGGTTGTGTAAACTCATGCCTAGTCTTGTTTCTCAGCTTTCTGTTGATCAGTATTGATTGGTCTAGGTTGGTGTAGTGCTGCTTTAGATCCTCACCCTGAGAAACCATCACCAAAACCTATTGGCATTAGTATTGAAGAGGTTTTATTTGAACTCTATCATGCTTAATGTTGGGATCTGTTTTGCATTGATGCCACTAGTGTTGGACATGTCTTTTATCATTGGTTGGATTCATAATTGTATTATTGAAGTATGAGTTTATCAACTCCTAGTGGCTGGCTGTTTAATTTTGTGCTCATGTTGAGGTGTGGTGTGATTTTTTGCTTTAACAGTTTGAAGAACCTTCATATAATCTAGTTGTTGAAATTGATGTGTGAGATTGAGGATCAAAACTGATATTGTCATGAGATGGGAAAATTGGTTGTTGTCATCAAGTCATGGACTTGTAGTACTTTAGGATTGGCTAAACCATAGAGGCAAGTTTTGGACAGTCTAGGAGTTTAGTACTTGGTAGGAGCCTTTGTAGGTACCTTGCTTGTGTGCCTGTAGGAGGATAGAGTTGTTACTCTAGGCCTGTTAAATCTGCATATTCAATTTTCATGGATACTTTATTTATGAACTATCTACCACTGTGGTAAAGTCCAACTTTTGTTTCCATCAAAGTTCACTCTTGGCATTGTAAGGTTTACTGAGATTAAGTGCATTGGATGTTGGATGCTACCCTTATGCTTTGTTTTAGTACAAAGAACTGGTACTGCACCATTAGTTCATAAGATTTGGCAGTTTGGATTGATAAGTTAGTTGCTGTCATAGATCATTGCTTTAGCATTGTTGGATACAAACTCCATTCTAAACCATTTCACCATTTGCAGCTTAACAGCCACATTGTAATTCTTTTGAGGAACTAACTTTTCCCTTGAAACTCATCACAAATTTTGTATTTAGAGTTGGAACAACCCCTTACTTGTATGAGATTACAGCTAGGTTGACCTAGGATCTTCAAAATACATTTCAAGGCTCATGTATGTTTGGATCTGGCATGCTGAACAAGTTTAAAAATTGTAATGTTTAGATTGGTGCCATGTTGTCTTAAACTGCCTAGTTCATATGCATATGTTGTATTGCTGTCAAGTTTGTCTCCTCCAAGCTAAAGCATGTTTTTTCTAGATACCATAGCTTGCAATGATGCTTTGACATTTGTCGCTACGCAAAAAATGACACAGAGTCGCCACCAGATTTTATTTATCCCACGGAGGGAAAGGGAAATAGCGATAAAACCTTTGGGAAAAGAGAGTGGTCATCGCAACCAAGTCTTAGGGTTCGGGAGTCGGTTATGCGAGGGGAAGGTGTTAGCACCCCCTCGCATCCATCGTACTCGATGGGAACCTCCTAGGTTATTTCGCGTGAATGGGTATTTTTATTAAGAGTTTGCTTGCTTAAGGAAAATAGGGGTTAGTTTATTTATTTTAATGCTCGCCAAGGATTGTGGCCCTTGTGCCTACGTATCCTCACTTAAAAGAAGTGAAGAATCAGAGCTCCGTAGTTCGGAGGCTTGTGAAATTGTTGTTTGTTGGTTGATTTTATACCTTGAAAAAGGGTTTTTGGATTGATGCCCTAAGGCGAAAATAGGTTTGATGAGTTGATGTTATTTTTAAGTTTCTTAAGAGAAATTGTTCTTGATTAGGATTATACACAAAAGACTTTGGATAGAAATGAATGTTTTGAATAACCAAGTCGAGCGCCTTGTATCCAAAACATTCGGAACGAGTGTAGGAGGACTCCATTCTCATTCCTTTTCCACCACTTTAAAGTTCGTGGTGCATAATTCTAATCGTTTATGTTATTGTGTTTTGGATTTTTATGAGAAAAGAGAACCACTTGACGTTGGATCAAGGTTTATTGTTTGCAAAAGTATTTGAGGTGATACTAACAAGGTCGATGGCGGACGCACAAGGCGGCCGACTTACAAGGGTTGAAAATGGCTCGATAAAATCGAGAGTTTGTTTTTGAAAATGGTTTTTGGAATCAAAAGTCACCAAGGACAATAGCAATATTCGCACTAAAATCATACAAACATATGGTGTTAATCGGCTAAAAAAATCGAGACATGCAAAAAAAACGGAAAAAAAATTTTTGGAGGTAAAAATAACAAAAAAAATAAGTGAAAAACAGTGGTGTGACACGGGTGGCCGTGTTGTGTGACACGGCCCGTGTCATAGGGTACATGCAATGTGGGTTTTGGAGCGTGACAGAGGTGTGACACGGGTGGCCGTGTTGTATGACACGGCCCGTGTCATAAGGTCTGGGAGAAAAATGATTTTTAGGGCAAACAGAGGTGCAACACGGGTGGACGTGTTGTGTGCCACGACCCGTGTTGTGAGGCCTGGGGTTTTTGGACGTGGAAACCTCAAACAGAGGTGCAACACGGGTGGCCGTGTTGTGTGACACAGCCCGTGTTGGGCGACACGGGTGGCCGTGTTGTGTGACACGGCCCGTGTTGTGAGGCCTGGGGTTTTTGGACGTGGAAACCTCAAATAGAGGTGCAACACGGGTGGTCGTGTTGTGTGACACGGCCCGTGTTGGGCGACACGGGTGCCCGTGTTGTGTGACACGGCCCGTGTCAGGCTACCAGAGTGAAAAAACCTAACTTTTTCTATGTTTTTTCTTTCACTTTTGTGGTTTCTTGAGAATGGTTTCTTGGTCCCTTTGGAACCTTACATGATACATACAATACAACAATACATAAAAGAGTAAACAAAATGAATGTAAGAGCAAAAAAATAAAGGGAGAAAGGTTGGAGGAAATAGATACCCAAGAGCTTTCTATCCTTCTTGCAAGTCCTCCTTGGTCTTGGTTGAATGTACTTCACTCCTCTTCACTCTATGTTATGAAGGTTTTGTTTCTCAATGATCCTCTTGGTTTTATCTCACTCTCTTTTTCTCTGGTTTGCAAAGCTTTCTATTTTTCTGGTTTTTTAGGGTTTTGTTTGCTCTCTCCCTCTTTTTCTGGTTTTGCAATGTATGTCTAGAATGAATGTTGAATGAATGAATTCTCTTGTTTACAGCTCCCTCCTCTTATCTCAGCTCCTAGGGTTTTCTCTTTCCCCCAAACATCAGATTTTTTCATGGGGCAATGTCTCTTGCCACCTTTTCTCATGTCACTCTCTTTCTTTCCATTTCCATGCAACTTGGTATGCTGCATTTTCTGCACTACTTTCCTATGCTATTTGTTGCAGCACCTTATGCCTTGCACCCATTTTGTTGGCTTGTGCTTGGACAGCTCCTCTTGGTCAAAGCTACTACCTCTTGACAGCATTTTCAAAATCTGATATTTAGATGCATTATCATATGCTATTCTATGATTTTGTGACATGTAGATTTTGTGACATGAGGTAATTTTCCTCCTATTGCATGGGGTTGTTGTGCCCATGATTAAACATGCATATTCTTGGTCTTAAAACATTCCAATGTTGATTTAATTCTTGCATGTTTCTTGGATGTTTGTAAGCATAATGTAGACTTGGCGTGGCATTACCATGACATGAATTTGACTAGAGACTTGAATGAAGTATTAGAAATAAATTAATTTCTAAACATTACTTAGAGTTGGAAATCTTGCAACAAATGACATTCTTGTAATGTCATAAAACTTCTCTTTGTAATATTCTTGCCTTTAATCTTGAATTCATGATGGATTTCCTTAGAACCATTAAGCTTGAAATGGATGAAGTCTTGAATTATGGACTTGTGATCTTGACTCATGCTTTGCAAATTTGGACTCCACTTGATCAAGAATTTATAACAAAATTGGATGAAGCAATCTTGAGTTATACCTTGCATTTCATGGTGTCGTACCTCGAAAAAATACGATCTTCGCGATGGACGCGGAAAATACGTTCGAACAGAGTCGCCACCGAACTTTATTCATTCCAAGGATGGAATAGGAAAATATCGATAAAACCTTTGAAGAGATAAGAACATGGTCATCGCAACCAATATTCTAGGTTCGGGAGTCGGTTACGTAGAGGGAAGGTATTAGCACCCTCTACGTCCGTTGTACTCAACGGGAACCTCTTGATTCAATTCGAGAGTAAAGTTAACTATGCTTATTTGTTTTCTTCTAAAGATTTCTCCTATAGGGGGAATGGGTGGTTTTAAGATAGGTGCTCGCCAAGGATTGGGGCCCTTGTGCCTACGTATCTTCACTTATAAGAAGTGGAAAAATCAGAGCGTTCGTAGTTCATGGGACTACGGGTAAAAGGGGATTGTGCTCGCCAAGATCATCGCAATCTTGTGCCTACGTATCTTACATTCGAAAGAGAATGAAGAATCAGAGCAGCCGTAGTTTGGCTAACTATTGTAAGAGGTTTGTGTTTGGAATGAACGAGAGTTTAGGTCGCATTCTAACTGCTAAACGTTGGCTTGTTTGCTCTCTAGGGGAGGTTGAAGCACTAGTTTGTTATGCGCGGAAGAAGGACTAAACAATGTTCATTGGTAAAAGTTGTACTGAGTTGAACGAGAGCTTAGGTCGCATTCTAACTGCTAAACATTGGCTTGTCTGCTCGCTAGGGGAGGCTGAAGCATGAGTTTGTTATGCGCGGAAGAAGGGACTAAACAATGTTCTTTGGGAAGAGTTGTTTGAGCTGGAAATCGCACGAGGGCGAGGAATTAGGTTTATCGTATTGGATGTTTTGGTTAGAGGATATATTTAAATAGGTTTAAGGTTTCGATTGCACGGGGGTAAGAAAGAGGAGTTTGGTTAGGTAATTTGATAGAGAATGACGACTATTCGATAAACGAGACGTCAGCCTCGCAATCAATTAATCGGGATATTATTGGAATGCTGGATTCCAATGACACCTTTTTCATTCGACTAACTTCGAAATTTGTTTAAGGAAGTTTCAATCGCACGGGGGCGAGAAAAGAGAGTTGGATAGATAATTTGATAGAGAATGACGACTATTCGATAAACGAGACGTCAGCCTCACAACCGATTAGTCGGGATATTATCGGAATGCTGGATTCCAATGACACCTTTTTCATTCGACTAACTTCGAAATTTGTTTAAGGAAGTTTCAATCGCACGGGGGCGAGAAAAGAGAGTTGGATAGATAATTTGATAGAGAATGACGACTATTCGATAAACGAGACGTCAGCCTCGCAACCGATTAGTCGGGATATTATCGGAATGCTAGATCCCAACAACATCTTTTTCATCCAATTAATTATGAAATTGTATTTGAATGGACAATGACGATATTTGTCCAAATAGTTAGGGCATGTATTTTATATACGAAAAGGTCAAGTAATCCACAACCTAAAGCGTACGCCCCAAGAGTGGTTACTCAAGAATTCAAGGAATGCGAGACTCCAAGAACTCCATTCTTTCGCAATTTAGTTAAGAAAATAAGTTGAATTTTACATATGGTTTAGAAACAAACTAGGGTTTAGACTCGATCGCACGAAGGTGAGGAACGAGATTAGATGGTTTGAAAAATTAGGAGGAATGACGACTACTCGATAAATGAGACGTCGGCCTCGCAATCAATTAATCGGGATTTCATTGGAATGCTAGATCCCAACGATATCTTTTTCATTCAAATAACTATGAAATATGTTTGTTGGACAGTAAATACTTGTCCAAATAATTAAGGAAAGTGTTTTAGAGACAAAAGTTCGAGTGACGCGTTATTCGAGGCGTACGCCTCAATAGTAGTCACTCTCAAATTCGAGGAATGCGCGACTCCAAGAACTCGATTCTTTCGTGATTTGATTTAGAAAATAATTTGAATAGTTTAGCGTACTCGGACTAGGCGCGCTAGGTATTCTTGAAAATAAGATCGGAAGGGTCACAACTCAAGGTGTGCACCTCGAGAGCGGTCGCTTAAAAGATTCAAGGAAGGCGAGATCCAAGAATTTAATTGTTTTGAAAATTGATTTTGAAAAATAGTTTAATTTAATTAAGAAAGATGGTTTTAATTTTCATATAAATTAATCAATTGCAAAAAGTTTTGATTTGAGAAAAAGTTAATCATTATTAATTGTTTTGAAGAGAAGTTTAATATCTTAAAAAATTTAAATAAAGTATAATTTTCAAAAAAAAAGTTTAATATTTAAAATATTAATTTGGTAATAATTTTGAAATGTATTGCATTTTAAAAGAATGAATATTTGGAATTTATTATAAAATATCTAATTAATAAAAATTGTTTAAAAATATCCTTTTTTAGAAATTTTAATTGAATTGAGTGAAAACAGTTTTGAAAATCGAAAAAAAAGGAACAACCGTAACTCAAAGGCGTGCGCCTCGAGAACAGTTGTTCAAGGACTCAAGGGATGCTAGACCCCAAGAACCCGCTACTTTCGCATAATTTCAAAAAAAGAATTTTTACTATTCTAATTTAAACGTAAATAAAACGTTTTGAATTTAATAGAAAAATAAATAAATTTTATAAAATTCTAAATAGAATCTAAATCAAATCGTAATTTAATTGTCATAATTTACATGAAAAATTAATAATATTATTAACAATGTTACCAATCATATTACTAATAATTAATTAATAATATGTTATAATAATTTGTTTTAAAATGATCCTATTAAATTCCGATAAGTCTTAAGAGCATTGTAATATTTCTAAAAGAACTTGCATGTCTTGAATAAAACCTAATATAGCCTAAATCAATGGACCAGCAACCACAATCAAGTCCAAAGGCCACATCAATCCGACTGGGCCTCTAAATGGCTCGGAGAAAAAAAAAACTAACAAAAAAAAAACGTGACAGATAATGGGGTTTATCCATTCACACGTGAGTTTGGGGAAAGGACACAAGAAAAACTTGATAGACCCAAATTAATGCCACCGCCCCACATTCCCTCGTTATCTGAAACTAAGCTTCACGTGAAAAGTTAATTAAAGTGGGGAATAATGATTAATTAGTGCACATCAGAATCTTTATTAGAGATAATGGTTTTGAATCAGTAAGAGTCACGCTATGCTTGAAAGAATCCTTCGCCCTTTTCTCTTCTTCTGAAACAAACCAAACCCAAATTTCCTCATTCTCCCTCTGACCTAAACCCTTCGTCTTCCTCTGAAACTCACTCTCTCTCAAATTCAACAAAACCTTCATCCTAAAACCTAAATCGAACCCTAGTTCTAGCAGATAAAAGGTCCTAAATCAACAAAATACAGTTTAAACACATATAGAACAATCATATTCAAACAGTTCAAAAAAAATGTGTAGGAGATTCATGTTCAGTTATCCATGGCGCACGAGAAATCGGTGAAGAAGGGTCGGGGTTTTACCTAACGGAAGTGGTTTGTTGATTCCGGCAAGGTAATCAGCTTCTAATCTTTCTCGTTGTTGAGGTTCTTTCTTTTCCTTTATCTGTTATTTGATTGTATCGTGTATGCGTGTGGCTGAGCTCGCCTTACACAAAGCTATGATATAAGCTCTGAGAAGGTTTTGATGAAGAGCTTTTAAGAATGTTTAGAGGTTGATTTCGGCAGGGCTTCACTGGTATTTTTCTCCCCTTTTTTCAATGGTTGGGAGTGTATTTATAGGGGATTTTTTAGGGTTTTTGATACGTGTGAAAATCAAAATCCGCTGGTGTAATATTGTTTGTTATCGTGTGAGGTTTTGGGTAGGACAATGAGGTGGCTTTGGGGTAGTACAATTCCGTTAAGGGTTCATACCACTTATTTTTTATTTCCTGGGATTTGGGTGATAGTGACTTCTGTGTTTGTCTGTAGTGTTTTCAAAATATATTTTTCTTTTTTACCCTGATTTTTTTACTGTGAAAAGGTGTCATTTACTGTCATGAACTTGCTTATGTGTTATTTGTTGACTATTCAAATTTGTTGAGCTCCTCTGTGAAACTTTCCTTTCTTTTACGTTGAAATGAGCCATAACACAAATATTGTTTTTTTTTGTCTTTTCTTACTTGTATTGCTTCCTAACCACATGTGTTTATTTTGTGTATCATGCCTGAACAAATTATGGACTATACTGGAGTGGCGAATGGATTTGATAGTCCTGGACAAGAAAGTTGCGTTTTATGAAACAGAATGACAAACAAGTTGCTGGAAAATTGCTTATCATCACATGTGAAGGTGCGAGCATTTATTTAAACCAGAATTACTTGGATGGTCAAAGGCCCCCCTCTTTTTATAATGGTGTTAACTTTGTAACATGGTGATGGTATTGTGCCAGGGCCTTTTGAAGTAGCACCATACTCGTCGTTTTTTTTTTCCTGAGGGATTAAGACAAAGGCCAACCTCTCCTTGTCAATTTTCTTGCCAAAGCATCAGGGTAAGAGCCACAAGATTTCTTATGATTATTATTATGCGTCTATTGAAATTCTCGTGCTATACTGTATCTTTGATCCTTGTTTTCATTGGTCTAGTTACAAGGATTTGGCTGCAGGCGAGCCAGGCCCCAAGTAAATCAATCATTGCGACAAACCGGCGTTGAATCTTCCCTTGTACTGTATCTGTGGTTTGTTAAAGAAGGAGACCTGGTGAACATACTAGAATCAAGCTTAATTATGGTTTTCGCATCCAACTTTTCTTGCATCGCATCTCGAGGATCCATTGGATGAATCTTCTCGTAAGTATTGAAAGTGGTCAATCTTTGTTCATGATGAACTGAAGTAGAAGATACACAGCTGGTATTTGATACATCCATATAATTTGCAGAGTTGCTGCTACAATAACTGCTCCACCATGGAATCTCTCCATAAAGTATAACCTGATAATACACCAAATACTTTTTATATCTCCTTGCCTTGTGATTCGCTTGCAGCTCCCTAACGGTAATGAATCTTATTAGGTCCTGTGCATTTCTTTCTATTTTGAGTATACTCGTTCATTATTCTTGGTTCAATCTTGTAGATCATGCGATAACAGTAAGGACACCATGGAGATAAAGGCAATTGGATTATTTTCTCTTCAAGGAATTGGTCCGTGGACAGCTTGCCGTGACGCTTCTGGCTTTGAGACTTGAGAATGGCACTCCATGAAGTCCTTTATGCGTTTTGGTAAGACATGGCATGGACTTGGTATTTCGGTGTTTTGCAAGTCTTTTACGCATTCGAGTTTGCAAGGAATAGTGGTGGTGTGCTAATTGTTGCTTCTTTTTGTTGTAAACGACCTTCCCAAGCTTGCGGATGCGAGTTGAAGGTAGGGATTTGTGAAATGTAACAGTAAGTGGAAAGGAAGAATAAGTGTTAGACAACTTTTATTCACAGCTTGATGAGCAGAAAAATGTGATTTTGACGCAAGGGATTTGATTAACTCATGCGATCACAGTGAGTAGCACTTTCACAATAGCTAGGTCAGACTTAATTGTATTCATCCTGGCCTGTTTTGTTATGCTTGATATTGGATTTTTATATAGATGAATTCAATTTCTTTGTAGCTTATTCTGTTGAGCTTCCTGGTTTGTTTTGGTTTGCGCCTCATATGAAACACAAGCTTATTGTGTTAGTTTGTATGCATGATTTCCTGTAATCTGTCATGACTCTTGCTTACATTGATCATACTAACATCTTTTCATCTCATGTATGTGTGATGGGAGTGCAGGCCATCGTAGTCTTAATCGAACCGTAAAGCTTACATTGGCAAGCAATCTCAAGAGTTTTAAATCGAGTCCAAGTAGTGTACAGTAGAAATCAAAAGGTCATAAGGCTGCTGTATTGAAGCAATCTTCGAAATGGCGACTGCATCCTTTTGGACTCATTTCTGTTACAGTTGATGATGGAGCTGGTGATACTTTGTAGTTTATACTTTTCTCTTTGAATTATATGCATCTTTTGTTTTGTTTTGGGTTAATTGAAGAGATAATGGTGATGTTTGCTGCGTTTGGGATATCGTACAAATTATGCAGGTATCTTTTGCAATTGTGAGGTGCGGTTTTTTTTTTTGTTGAGATTTGCTGTTGTTTTGGTTTTCTTGGCTTGAATAACAGTTTCACCTATTTTTTTCAGATGCACTCCTCTTCTGTTCATGGAAAGTCCGTAACGAACCGAATATATATGCAGCTCTGAAGTTATGATTTATTCGTCTTCGTTCCTTGGCAGATTTGAATCTTAATGCGTTGGCTGTTGCCGGTGCAAGCTTGTTTTGTTCTGATTTTATTTGAGCTTGCAAATCTCTTGTTTATGCAGTTTGTGATCTATTACCTATGAGGCCCAGGCGGGTGTTTTGTATTTAAGTGGTATATTTTGAACCATGAAGGTTCTTCCTTGTAAATTTTTGTAACTAACACTCACTCATTATTAGCTAAATATAGTTTATAGCATTATGGTCTGTGTGTGTTGTTTTGACACCTTGATGACCTGATGACCCTTCTCACAACGGGCCTTTTGATTAAAAGCCATGCCATAGACTTTCTTTCAATTGGTTTGATATAGGTCACTTGAACAGGGAAGAAGAAACTAGAATGACGGTGTTGCTGCTGTATATTATGGCTTTGGGCACAAACTTCTTATATATTTCTCACCAACAACTTGACTCAATATGTACCAAACAACTAGCACAAATCTAATATTAGACATACTATTTATGGCTTAATGAATGGTATATTCTTTTGAAAACAACAACTCTCATCTTTGTGGGGGATCTTGAAAATAAATTGAATAACCTTATGGCTTGAAGCAACTTCCACATGACTTAAGAACTTGAAACGACCCTATCCCGAGACTTTTAAATACGTCCGGCCATGGATCTAGGATAAATCAACCATGCTCTTAAAACATGAATGGTTATAACTAGGGTCCATTTTTAAATATAATCGGGAATAAACTTGGAGCAAATCCAACCGAGGCCTAGCTTATATAACCATATGACTCTATGCCAACTTGAAAACATGACTCAAAAATGGATCAAATAAAACATGGAATGAACTTGAAACAGGGTTTAAAAACACTTGAAACTAAATAATCAAGTCTCAACTAATTGCGTCTAAATTCCATTATGACTTGAAATTTGCAAGTTAAATCTAAGTTTGTCACAAACTAATTTTTCCAATTCCATTTGAAATTTGCAAGCTAAATCTAAGTTTGTCACAAACTGATTTAGAAATCAAACACAGCTAGACGCTTGCGTTTAATTCGAAGAAAGCTTGAGGTTAAATCGACCGTGTCTAGAAGCAAGTACCTTTGAACAACTTGGATCAGGTGCATATCGTAACAAGCAACTTATACAAGCAACTTGTAGTGAGACTTAGGCAACATTTAAAGAGAAGTTTGAGATCAAGTTGAGATAGGGTTTAAATCTCTTGAAACTGTGTGGCAAGATAGATCCAATCATATACTTTATGTCATTAATCATATCATGTCTGCCTGATCGTGAGAACAAGGACACACACGAGTTTGGGTACAAGGGGCTGGAGGCGCACTCCTCCCATAATAGTTCAGCAGAAATTGCCATGGATTATCACCACAATGAGTATAACGAAAAGTCTTTATAACGAACCATTAGAGAGCCGTGGCCAGAAGTCATGTGGCAGTAGAACATTTATTAAATACCAAAGTAGGACAAATTTGGGGTATGACAGATGCCCCTATCTAATTGCCTTAAACCTGACCGAATGAACTGTTGTACGGCGTTCATTTTAAGGTGGAAGTCAATTAGATACAAAAAGACCCCGAAATTTGTCCGATAAGCAAGTAAACTGCAGTGAGATATTCTAGAACGAGGTAGCAGGATGCGAAAACTGAACAAGATAATCTGACCTTCTCTGGATGGTCGAAACAGTCCCTTATCCAATAAGGTCCTTTGCGATATCAGAGTAGTATAAACGAACCTCTTTGGATGGTCGAAGCAAGTCTCTTATCCAATAAGGTTCTTCGATGATACCATAGCAGTATCTCGGACAAAACTTGGAGATTCTTCGGGTGGTCGAAGCAGTACCTTATCCATTAAGGCTCTTCGATGATACCAAAGCAGTATCTCTGAACACTTGAGACTCTTCGGGTGGTCGAAGCAGTACCTTATCCATTAAGGCTCTTCGATGGTACCAAAGCAGTATCTCTATTAAAACTTGAGATTCTTCGGGTGATCGAAGCAGTACCTTATCCATTAAGGCTCTTCGATGATACCAAAGCAGTATCTCGAACAAAGCTTGAGATTCTTCGGGTGATCGAAGCAGTACCTTATCCAATAAGGTTCTTCGATGATACCAAAGCAGTATCTCGAACAAAAACTTGAGATTCTTTGGGTGGTCGAAGCAGTACCTTATCCATTAAGGCTCTTCGATGATACCAAAGCAGTATCTCGAACAAAACTTGAGATTCTTCGGGTAGTCGAAGCAGTACCTTATCCATTAAGGCTCTTCGATGATACCAAAGCAGTATCTCGAACAAAACTGGAGATTCTTCGGGTGGTCGAAGCAGTACCTTATCCATTAAGGTTCTTCGATGATACCAAAGCAGTATCTCGAACAAAACTGGAGATTCTTCGGGTGGTCGAAGCAGTACCTTATCCATTAAGGTTCTTCGATGATACCAAAGCAGTATCTCGAACAAAACTGGAGATTCTTCGGGTGGTCGAAGCAGTACCTTATCCATTAAGGTTCTTCGATGATACCAAAGTAGTATCTCGAACAAAACTTGAGATTCTTCGGGTGGTCGAAGCAGTACCTTGTCCATTAAGGCTCTTCGATGATACCAAAGTAGTATCTCGAGTGATAATTTTGCTGAGGAATAGTTGAGCTAAAATTCTTATTAGAGGAGCAACTTTGTGCAAAACTCTGCAGGGGGAAAGCCTTCAAGAAACTCTCTAAGATGACCTCTGCTTGGGGAGCCATCAGAGCAATAGTTGTTGAGGATTATCATCATCAACTGCATGGTTGAAGAATGACTTGCTGGGGAGTAGAATTCCCTGAACTCGTGGGGTATTAACTCTTTTCAGAGTCATACTGCCAACTTCACTGGAGGACTGGCCAAGATGTTTGCAAACTGATCCTGGATCCTGCCATGTTGCTATGTAATGCAATGTTTTATGATGCCCAAACATGCAACTAAGATGTAACTGCTAGGGAGTACACGATACGAATGCAAATGATATGTTAATGCTTGATATGATTATGATGTGAGGTTGTATGTCGTGCTTATGATAATGCAGCAACCAGGTATGCCGGGGATAAAATCCTGTCGGGGACATCACCAGGGATTGGATTTGGTAGTTGCCAAATGGTTTGGACTCTGGTTATTGAGGATGCCAACGAGGGTGGACTTTTAGTGGTTGCCAATGAAGACTGGACTTTTAAGGTGAATTTAAGGTGCCAATTGGAGTGGCTTTTTGATGTTGCCAATAAAAGATTGGACTTTCTGTGGGGTAGTGAGAGGATTAGACTACTCGACATCCCAGATTTAGATACTCCATGACGACTGGGGGGAATTGATTGCCCCAGTTTAGTTCTTGAACTCGATGCTGGGGGGAACCACACCATATAAACCCTTTAGAAAGGCAAAGCTTTTCATGATGGCAAGCTTAGGCAGCTGACGACTAATTCAATGCTTCTACTTGTTGATATTTTTCTTGGAGACCTTCTATTTTCCCCAATATCTTCAAACATCAAAAAAAAGTTCTATACCTTGTCAAAAAGTTATATTTTTATTTTTTTTAGCTGAAGTTTCGAACACAAATTATCAAAATAAAATTAATTTGCAAACAATCAGATAAAGTAAAAGAGTGAGCACAATTTAATTGAGAAATCTCTCTTTATATTGATTTGACCCTTGAATGGGTAAATATACAAAGATGTAATCCCTTAATGAGGTGATTACAGTGCAAAAAAAAACATAATGGCAAAAATTAGAGCCCCTTTGAGTTTTGACACTGCTCTAGTCCCTATAACTTTGGAAGTCTTCAACACCTTGCTTTGTAGAAGAAATGACCGGATCAATCATGTCTCTTGATAATGTACTAGGGTTAAGTGATCATGCATAATGGATACTTTGCCTTGGAATTTTGCCCCTAACTTTTTCCTGGATCGCCCTTTCGGGTTTTCAATCCACCGGGACGCCCCTTTTTGCCTGAGTCGCCCTTTCAGGTTTTCAACTCAGCGGGCCTATTCTTATTTTATCTCTAATTTTTTCCTGAACCGCCCTTTCGGGTTTTCGGTTCACCGGGATAGCCAATTTTGCCTAAGTCGCCCTTTCAGGTTTTCGACTTAGTGGCTTTATTATTCCACTTTTTTAGGCAAAGTATCGTTTTACCAAATCTGCATTCACTGGATAAGGTAACTCCTCCCAATCCATGGTTGCGAGCTTTAGGGCACCACCAGAGAATGCTTCTGTTACCACATATGGGCCTTCGTAGTTTGGCGTCCATTTGCCCCTAGATTCATTATACATAGCCATGATCCTCTTGAGTACTAAGTCTCCTTGTGCGAATGTCCTGGGATGCACTCTTTTGTCGAAGGCTCTCTTCATTCTTCTCTGATAAAGCTGGCCGTGGCATATGGCTGTCAAGCGCTTTTCCTCAATGAGATTAAGTTCTTCAAACCTCGTTTTTACCCATTCGGCTTCATCAAGTTGAGCTTCCATTAAAACCCTCAGAGAAGGGATTTCGACCTCTATTGGGAGAACTGCCTCCATGCCATAAACCAACGAGTAGGGAGTTGCCCCTGTTGAAGTTCGTACTGAAGTACGGTAGTCGTGTAGTGCAAAGGGTAACATCTCGTGCCAATCTTTGTATGTGACCACCATCTTCTGGATGATTTTCTTGATATTTTTATTGGCTGATTCCACGGCTCCATTCATTTTGGGTCTATATGGTGTCGAGTTATGGTGTTCTATCTTAAAACTGGCGCATAACTCGTCCATCATTTTGTTGTTGAGATTCGACCCGTTGTCAGTGATGATGCGGTTAGGCACTCCATATCTGCATATAATGTTGTGTTTCAAGAAACGAGCGACTACTTGCTTAGTAACGTTGGTATATGAAGCAGCTTTAACCCACTTGGTGAAATAGTCTATAGCCACAAGTATGAAGCGATGCCCGTTTGAAGCTTTTGGTTCAATCATCCCAATCATATCTATTCCCCACATGGAGAAGGGCCATGGTGAGGTTAAGACGTTCAGTGGAGTGGTGGGTACATGAATCTTATCCGAGTATATTTGGCACTTGTGACAAGTTCGGGCATGATGGTAACAATCTGCCTCCATGGTAAGCCAATAATAGCCTGCTCTCAATATTTTCTTTGCCATGGTATGTCCATTCGCATGCGTTCCAAAGCATCCCTCATGAATGTCCTTTAGAATCTGTTCAGCTTCATGTTTCTCCACACATCTAAGCAAAACAGTGTCATAGTTGCGCTTGTACAATACATTTCCGTTGAGGAAGAAGTTGGATGCCAATCTTCGCAAAGTTCTTTTGTCGATACCCAGGGCTCCTTCGGGATATTCGTGCTTTTCAAGATATCGCTTTATATCATAAAACCACGGCTTTTCATCTACGTCTTTATCAGCATTCAGACAATGCGCGGGCTCTTCAAAGTGTCACAAATCAATGGATGGTCTATGGTTGGGCCATATCAACTTGTACATGGATGCCAGAGTTGCCAAAGCGTCAGCCATTTGATTCTCTTCTCGAGGTACGTGAGCAAAAGTGATATCATCGAATCGGGGAAGCAATTTGGCCACATAATCCCGGTATGGAATTAGATTTTCATGCTTTGTATCCCAATCGCCTCTTATCTGGTAAATTACCAGAGCAGAATCTCCAAACACATCGAGAGTTTTGATTCTCAAGTTAATGGCCTCTTCCAGCCCTAGTATACATGCTTCGTACTCTGCTATATTGTTAGTGCATGGGAAACAGAGTTTGGCCGTAAACGGCAAGTGAAAATTTTTGGGAGATGTAATCACTGCCCCAATTCCATGTCCATAAGAGTTAGAAGCACCATCGAACATAAGAGTTCATCGCTCCCCTGGTTCTGGCCCTTCATCTGGCCCTGGCTCTTCGTAATCTATTGCCACCATAATATCTTCGTCTGGAAAGTCGAACCTCAACGGCTGATAATCTTCCACGGGTTGGTGGGCCAAATGGTCCGCTAGCACACTGCCTTTGATAGCCTTCTGAGCGACATACTGGATGTCGTATTCAGACAAAAGCATTTGCCATCGGGCTATCCTACCGGTAAGAGCAGGCTTCTCAAAGATGTACTTGATTGGATCCATCTTAGAGATTAAGTATGTGGTGTGTGTCAGCATGTATTGTCTGAGGCGTCCAGCAGCCCATGCAAGTGCACAACAAGTTTTCTCAAGCAAAGAGTATCTAGTCTCACAGTCGTTAAACTTTTTGTTGAGATAGTATATAACATGCTCTTTCTTGCATGAATCATCTTGTTGTCCTAATACGCAACCCATGGATTCGTCTAGCACAGTTAAGTACATAATGAGCGGCCTTCCAGGAACGGGTGGTATCAAGATCGGTGGTTCTTGCAAATATTCTTTGATTGCATCAAATGCCCTTTGGCATTCATCATTCCACACAATCGGCAGATCTTTCCTGAGTAACTTAAAGATTGGCTTGCAAGTGGCTGTGAGATGTGAAATAAATCTTGTGATATAATTCAACCTCCCTAGAAATCCACGGACCTCCTTTTCAGTCTTTGGGGCAGGCATGTCCTGAATCGCCCTTACTTTATCAGGATCCACCTCGATCCCTTTCTGGCTTACGATAAAGCCCAACAACTTTCCAGACCGCACCCCAAATGTACATTTGTTGGGATTAAGTCTCAACTTGAACTTCCTCAGTCTGGCGAACAACTTTTCCAAATTAACCAAATGTTCATCTTCAGTCTGGGACTTAGCAATCATGTCGTCAACGTACACTTCGATCTCTTTATGAATCATATCATGAAAGAGTGTTACCATTGCACGTTGGTACATTGCCCCAGCGTTCTTTAACCCAAATGGCATTACCTTGTAACAGAATGTGCCCCATGGTGTAATGAACGTGGTCTTTTCCATGTCATCTGGATCCATTTTAATTTGATTGTAACCAGAGAATCCATCCATGAAGGAAAGAACGGAGAACTGAGCCGTATTATCTACCAACACATCAATATGAGGCAATGGAAAATCATCTTTAGGACTTGCTCTGTTTAAGTCGCGGCAATCCACACACATACGGACCTTTCCGTCCTTCTTTGGCACGGGAACGATATTCGCAACCCATTGCGGATATTTGGCCACTGCTAAAAACCCTGCATCGAATTGCTTTCGGACTTCATCACGGATTTTCAGAGCCATATCAGGACGGGTTCTTCTTAACTTCTTCTTGACGGCATGACACTCTTCTTTGAGTGGCAACTTGTGTACAACGATGTTCGTATCTAGACCAGGCATGTCCTGATACGACCATGCGAACACATTAGCATATTCTCAAAGGAGCCCTACCAACTTTTACCTTGACAGTATCCTGAAGAGAAGCACCAACCCTTATCTCTCTTTTATTTTCTTCTGAACCTAGGTTGATAATCTCGACATCCTCTTTATGCGGCATAATGACCTTCTCTTCTTGCTGCAGCAACCTAGCCAATTCGTTGGGGAGCTCATCCTCGTCTTCCTCATCCGCTCGGTATATTGGACAATCAAAATCATAAAGGCCTATAGCAGTGTCGATATCAAGGACCTCGGTAGTGTCTCTGCATGTTTATGATTTATGCAGCTTATTTAGGAAAGTGAGTGCGTGAAAGAAATGCCATTAATTATGAAAAAGTAGAAAAGAAAATGAGCAAAAGAATTGAATGCAAATCAAAATTTATTCACGTTAAACATGTTTTGAAACATCAGGAGGCCCGATACAAAGCTCCACTACGCCTTGGGCAGAGCGTAGGGTTTTGAAAATTAATTAAAACTTTACTTTTGAAGAGGGAAGAATTGGGGTATTTCGATGGTCGTCCAGTTCTTCAATTCTTCACCAGGTTCAGCCTGTCGGATCCAGCTTGCGGATACTTCTTTGTCATCAGCCTCATCTTCAATTACCATGGCAGAGGTATGATCGAAGATATGCCCGGCGCTCTTGAAAATTTCTGCTACAGGAGGAATCTCCTTCCTGTCACGTGCAACCATTGCTGTGTTGGACGAAGGATGTATCCTAGCCCAAATTTGTCGAACTTTTCAGCCACTTCCACCATCTTGCCCCAGCCCTGGGCGTTCCCTTCATCTACAACCATCTTAGCCTCTTTATAAGAGGCCATTGCTGATCTTGAACTCTGACTGTCTGAAATTCGCTGTACCGCTAATGTATTCACCATTTCAAAAGACTGAAAAGGTGTTTCCAGCATTTCCCCTTCAACTTCAATGTACCTGAAGGATGTTAAGTGGCTTACCAAGATATCCTCCTCTCCTCCAATCTGAACTACCTTGTCATTACTGACAAATTTTAGTTTTTGGTGAAGGGTGGAGGTAACAGCTCCTGCATAGTGAATCCAAGGTCTCCCTAGAAGACAGTTGTACCCTGGATAAATATCCATTACTTGGAAGGTAATGGTGAAGACAGTTGGCCCGATTTTTATTGGCAAGTCCACATCGCCAATCACAGCACACCTAGAACCATCAAAAGCTTTGACTACCAGAGCACTTGGCTTCATGCTAACTCCTTTTACTGGCATTCTCTCCAGGGTGACCTTGGGAAGCACATTCAAAGAAGAACCTGTATCCACTAAGACTCGGGATATCAATGTGTCTTGGCACTTGATAGAAATATGGAGAGCTTTATTGTGGTTTCTCTTCTCTGCGGTCAGGTCATCATCATTAAACCCAAGAAAGTTTCCGGTTGTTACGCTAGCTATCACATCATCGAACTGGGCTACGGTGATATCTTTAGCAATATGCGCGGCGCTCAGCACCTTCATTAAAGATAACCTGTGGGCCTCTGAACTAAGTAACAACGAGAGCATGGAAATTCTGGCTGGAGTCTGGTTTAGTTGGTCAATCACTTTGTAATCACTTTTTCTGATGATCTTCAAAAATTCCTCAGCTTCCTTTGGTGTAACTGCTGCCTTTGGTGATGACACCTCAACAGGTGGCTCAACACTTGGTAGTTCAACTGTAGCTTTTTCTTTATTTCTAGCTAGCACTTCCACTGGTTTGGCGGAAAATAAACGACCGCTACGGGTCATCCCACTAGGCCCAACAACTGCATCGCATTTGGCAGCGTCATACTCAATCACTAGTCTCTCTGGCCTCTGTTTAAAAACTTTGGGCTCAGACTCATTGACAGAATACTCTATTACCACTGGAGCTGGTCGTGCTGCTCTTTGTCTATTGACGTCATATTCATCATATTGCATAATCACGGGTGCTGGTTGGGCGGGCCTCTGTTGAAAGGCTTCCGAAGGATCATACTGTAAGACTACTGGTGCTGATCGAAGTCGCCTTGTCGGATAAGCACTTGTTTCATCATACTAAATATCAATAGCAGACATGTTCAAATCTCTTTGTTCTATTTGTATTATCCCATGTTCTATGAACCTTTGTAAATGTTTCTTCACCACTTCGTCATTCAAATTCTCCATTTTTTCTTGGGGAATCATCCCACTTCTTTTTAATTGCTCTCCAATAACGGCCATTGGAGTACAGACATCTTCAACATTTGTAATTAGCCTCAAACCACTACTCTCTTCCACAGCATTGACAGAAGGACCTCCATGTTTAGGTAACGGATCCTTCGTAATATTGGCACCTCTAGGTGTAAAAGTGAGATCTTTGGACTCTATCAAGTCTTACACCCGATTCTGAAACGCATAGCAGTTGTCTATGGAGTGTCCAGGGGCTCCTTTATGGAACTCAAAATGGGCATTGGCATCGTACCCAGGAGGATATGGAAAAATTGTCGGACGTAAATCTCGCAACGTTAAGTGTCCACTCTGATTTAGCTGAGCAAAAATCTGTCCATATGACATAGGCAACGGGTCGAGTTGTCTTCTTGGCTGTCTTGGCCTTTGTTGTCTCTGAGCCGGAGCATTCTGATATTGCGGTGGAGGAACTCTCTGATAATTCTGTTGTTGATTCTGTTGTTGAGCTGGTTGTTGGTAGGGAGCTTGGGCTACTGCAACTACTTGTTGATACTGGATATCCACCGAAGCTCTGCCCCTTTGTCCTCTCATCACGGAATTAGCCTCATCTTCCCTTTTCTTTATAAAAGGCTTTCTTCCTCCATTCATCGGGACTGCAACCTTGTTCTTTTTCAAAGTGCTCTCGCTTCTTTCACCTACTGACACCACTTCAGCAAAGTTAGGGAAACTGGACCCAAGCATGCGGTCCAAGTACTGCGGTTGTAGAGTTCCCATAAACATGTCAGTTAACTCCTTAGTCAGCAATGGTGGCTGAACACAGGCAGCCAACTCTCTCCACCTTTGGGCATATTCCTTAAATGACTCGTTGTTACGTTGAGTCATATCTTGCAGCTGCGTGCGATTCGGTGCCAAATCAGTATTATACTGATAATGTTGTGAAAATGCATCTGCTAGATCTCTCCACGTGCTGATTTGTCCTTTTTCTAACTGCATATACCATTCTAATGATGCCCCACTGAGGCTATCTTGGAAATAGTGTATTAAGATCAAGTCGTTATCAATGTGAGCCGCCATCTTGCGACAGTACGCTCTGAGATGGGTTTTGGGGAAGCTGACCCCCTTGTACTTCTCAAAGTCTGGGACTTTGAATTTCTTCAGTATCACCAATCCCGGGACTAGGCACATGTCAACAACATCCAACCCCTGAGTCTTCTTGATTTCCAATGATTTGATTTTCTCTTCAACAATTCGTAGTCTATCTGCAGCAAGGTCATTAGTAACCCCCATACTGTGTTGAGGGGGAGGCGGTGGAGGTTGGTAAAAAGCATCATATTGTTCATCCATGTCTGCTTCAGAGCCCTGACGCGCGGATATGGAACGGTCGACAAGGTCCACGTGGGGAGTTTTAACAATCCCAGAAGTTCCTATATTGTCAGCCACCTTCTTGGTATTAGCAAAAGTCTCATCATTGTTTTCTTTTGGGCTAACGTCAGCATTGTCTCCAGCAGCTGATCCATCTTCATCTTGAGAGCGTCGATGTCGCTCCTCATGGTGTTCTGAGTCTCTTCCATTTGTTCAAGCGTCATTTGAAAGTTGCGCCTGGTCTCGTAACGATGTCGAGTAGTCAACTTTCAAATTCTGAAGGTATGAAGGAAAAGTCCGATGAGTTGTAATGTCAGGTGAATGTGCAAAATGCTTATGTTTATGCTTATGATTATATTATATATTTTTAGGGAAGCATTTATACCAACGGTTATTTATCAATCATTCAAACAGCACAAGAACAAAATTAAAAAGACTACTCCTCATTCATTCAAATTGTTCCAACATAAATAGAGTACAATCCATCCAGGAATATAAATTTGCGAAAAATAATAGAAAAACAAAGAAAACTTCAAGCTTCATTTCTTCGTGCTTCACGCTCCTTGAGCTCTTCCTTGAATCTTGCCAACATTTCCTTGCACACACATATGAACTCATAAATAGCCGGAGCGGTAGAGTCATTTATGGCTTCCATAGCATCTCGATGTTTCCATATCAGATCTTTGGCCAACCAGTTACAAAATTCCACCAACCCATTTAGCTTGTTGCGGTATGCATCTCGGTTATCCTTCATGATGTGAATGGATTGCTCATATGCCGCAACATCACGAGCTAACTGGTCTCTTGCAGCAGACCAAATTGCTTGGTCTTCCTTGATAGCTCCTATCTGATTCTGCTGATACTTAATAAACTTCTTGAGCCCATCCATGTCAGCACATATCTTACGCCAGTCTTCTGGTTTAACCCAAGATGAGTTTAGGGCTTCTTCCTTGAGTTGACGTTCTCTATCCTCGTCAGCTCTTGATTGACGTAGTGCAGCACCAAGTGTCTTGATTTCAACTCCTAATGTCCCCCTGATCTCCTTATTCTGTTTAGTGGCTAGAAGATACCACTGTTCATTCTCTCGCCATTTTCTATGAGCGTGATCCAGCTGCTCTTTGAGGGATTCTAAGCAACTGTCAGCCTGGTTGATACATACTTTGGTCCTTTTCCTTTTACCCTTTTCTTCATTAATCTTGCTTCCCATCTCTTCAATTCGCTTATCCTTTCTCTCAATTTCATACCTCATGTGATTCTTTTCATTAGTCACATTTTGAAGCTTGACTTATAAATCTTAGTTTTCTTTCCCTAGTTGGGCTATCTTGACTCTCATCTCTTCCACTTCTTCGGCTGATACGGGTACTGGTTGCGGAGTGGTGAGTTTAGGAGGTGCCTCAATAGAAAAGGGGAGCTTAACTATTTTGACCCTCTCTAGAACCCACTGCCGAAAAGGCATCCTGGTCACACCATCCCTTCTTCTCAAATCTGATCCTTTGGTATGAACTTTTTGCCAAGATCGTACAATCTGACAGAGAAGTGAGGGATCTTTGGCACCTCTCTCATGGAGGATCATTTCTTCTAGTTCTTTGTCTTCAGGTTTCCCTAACATTGGGTACTCAAATTGTCGTATGGCTAGTATAGGGTTATAGCTTATACAACCTTTTGATCCGATCAACGGTACATTGCAAAAACTACCACAGCTCATGATGATTTCGCTTACTTCCAACTTGTTCGGGTACCAGGTAATGTTCTTTTCAGAGATAGATACTAGAAATTGAGCCCATTCCCCACTGTTTAAAGTAGGGACGGTGGCGTGACGTTTGAGTATGTGAGAAGTGAGCCATTTGTAGAGAATAGGGAGACAAAATGTCAACACTGAACCTTTTCTTTCATGGCGAAGGTGTAAAGTGTAGAAAATATCAGCCAAGAGAGGGTGTACCGGGCTTTGCTCCTTCTTCCAAACGGCCCAAAATACGCTAACAGCTGCAGAATCAACAAAATCTTCGAAAGTGGGAAACAATACTAGCCCATAGATGAGGAGAGCCAATACATTCACCAAAGCATCCCATTGTTTGTTCTTTAACATCTTAATTGCTTCTTTCTCTAGTACAATGCTTCTAAAGCCAAAGAAATCTTCTCTTTTCTTCCAACCAGCTTTGGCTATTGAAATCGATATTTTGAGAGCATCGACCAATTCTTCCACTTCCGGAGCCTACCCCATCATAGTATAAGGTGCCCTACCCTTGACCGGGAAACCTAGGAACTCCTCAAACTCCTCAATAGTAGGTGTTAAGTAAAAATCTTGAAATAAGAAGCTTCTCATTTGCGGATCATAAAATTGTGCCAAAGCCGTAATAGCAGGGACCTGTACTTCAATCATCAGCAGATCGATCACCTGGCCAAACCTTCCTACCAGAGTCTTCTTGAAGATGGTAGGAATTTCTTTCAAACAGTTCATGACCACACTAACATCAGGTTTTAGTGCCTTAAGCTGAATAGTCTTTCTCTTTTCTGAACTTGCGACCATTTTGTGAATGTATTTCAACCTGTCAATATAAATGCTTCCCTAAAAATAAAAACTAGTGTAAGTTATGATGCATATGTAAATGTTTATGAATGCAACAGTGCGGGATCCAGGCTATCACAAGTATCTCCCACCCTCCTAATAGGTATAAAGATAGTTTTATATTCTTTACCCAAAATGACCCACTCACGGGATAGTTCCTACGTTGACGGACGGGGTTCTCAAGGTCATAGATACCAATGATACCACCGTCACGCAACAGGCGAGCTGTATTACGACGGTAATACCAAAGGATCTCTCTTGAGAGGAGTCTTCATGTCAGGCCCACGAGAAGCGAGTCCTCGGGGACCAACACTACATGACTACCAATATAGAAACTGGTTCTAAGAGCGGTTCCCAGAGTCATGGACCCTTCATGAATCAAATTGTGCAACAGGCTAGCTGCGTTATGATAAGATCTACGAAAAGGTCTATTCTGGAGGAGCTTTCATGCTAGGCACACAAGGAGCGAATCCTCGGGGACTAACATTACTCGACTACCGATTCTAAACTATGTTTTCTCTCTTCTTTTTCCAAAGCTCGGGTGTAGAGCTTTACTTGTGATATTTTCCCGGAATCCCACAAGCAAATGTAATACATTACACATAATAGCAAGAAAAAGTAATAAACAAACAACATGAGAATATAAGCACAAAGAAAAAAACATAAGCACATAGAAATCGGTTAAGAAAAAGCTAACACTCTCAAATCGAGTCAAGTTAGGCTTGAATCTCTCTTGCATAGGGCAATGCGGATCCCCAGCAGAGTCACCATCTGTCGTACCTCGAAAAAATACGATCCTCGCGATGGACGCGGAAAATACGTTCGAACAGAGTCGCCACTGAACTTTATTCATTCCAAGGATGGAATAGGAAAATATCGATAAAACCTTTGAAGAGATAAGAACATGGTCATCGCAACCAATATTCTAGGTTTGGGAGTCGGTTACGCAGAGGGAAGGTATTAGCACCCTCTACGTCCGTTGTACTCAACGGGAACCTCTTGATTCAATTCGAGAGTAAAGTTAACTATGCTTATTTGTTTTCTTCTAAAGATTTCTCCTATAGGGGGAATGTGTGGTTTTAAGATAGGGTGCTCGCCAAGGATTGGGGCCCTTATGCCTACGTATCTTCACTTATAAGAAGTGGAAAAATCAGAGCGTTCGTAGTTCATGGGACTACGGGTAAAAGGGGATTGTGCTCGCCAAGATCATCGCAATCTTGTGCCTACGTATCTTACATTCGAAAGAGAATGAAGAATCAGAGCAGCCGTAGTTCGGCTAACTACGGTAAGAGGTTTGTGTTTGGAATGAATGAGAGTTTAGGTCGCATTCTAACTGCTAAACGTTGGCTTGTTTGCTCGCTAGGGGAGGTTGAAGCACTAGTTTGTTATGCACGGAAGAAGGACTAAACAATGTTCATTGGTAAAAGTTGTACTGAGTTGAACGAGAGCTTAGGTCGCATTCTAACTGCTAAACATTGGCTTGTCTGCTCGCTAGGGGAGGCTGAAGCATGAGTTTGTTATGCGCGGAAGAAGGGACTAAACAATGTTCTTTGGGAAGAGTTGTTTGAGCTGGAAATTGCACGAGGGCGAGGAATTAGGTTTATCGTATTGGATGTTTTGGTTAGAGGATATATTTAAATAGGTTTAAGGTTTCGATTGCACGGGGGCAAGAAAGAGGAGTTTGGTTAGGTAATTTGATAGAGAATGACGACTATTCGATAAACGAGACGTCAGCCTCGCAATCAATTAATCGGGATATTATTGGAATGCTGGATTCCAATGACACCTTTTTCATTCGACTAACTTCAAAATTTGTTTAAGGAAGTTTCAATCGCACGGGGGCGAGAAAAGAGAGTTGGATAGATAATTTGATAGAGAATGACGACTATTCGATAAACGAGACGTCAGCCTCGCAACCGATTAGTCGGGATATTATCGGAATGCTGGATTCCAATGACACCTTTTTCATTCGACTAACTTCGAAATTTGTTTAAGGAAGTTTCAATCGCACGGGGGCGAGAAAAGAGAGTTGGATAGATAATTTGATAGAGAATGACGACTATTCGATAAACGAGACGTCAGCCTCGCAACCGATTAGTCGGGATATTATCGGAATGCTAGATCCCAACAACACCTTTTTCATCCAATTAATTAAGAAATTGTATTTGAATGGACAATGACGATATTTGTCCAAATAGTTAGGGCATGTATTTTATATATGAAAAGGTCAAGTAATCCACAACCTAAAGCGCACGCCCCAAGAGTGGTTACTCAAGAATTCAAGGAATGCGAGACTCCAAGAACTCCATTCTTTCGCAATTTAGTTAAGAAAATAAGTTGAATTTTACATATGGTTTAGAAACAAACTAGGGTTTAGACTCGATCGCACGAAGGTGAGGAACGAGATTAGATGGTTTGAAAAATTAGGAGGAATGACGACTACTCGATAAACGAGACGTCGGCCTCGCAATCAATTAATCGGGATTTCGTTGGAATGCTAGATCCCAACGATATCTTTTTCATTCAAATAACTATGAAATATGTTTGTTGGACAGTAAATACTTGTCCAAATAATTAAGGAAAGTGTTTTAGAAACAAAATTTCGAGTGACGCACTATTCGAGGCGTACGCCTCAATAGTAGTCACTCTCAAATTCGAGGAATGCGCGACTCCAAGAACTTGATTCTTTCGTGATTTGATTTAGAAAATAATTTGAATAGTTTAGCGTACTCGGACTAGGCGCGCTAGGTATTCTTGAAAATAAGATCGGAAGGGTCACAACTCAAGGTGTGCACCTCGAGAGCGGTCGCTTAAAAGATTCAAGGAAGGCGAGATCCAAGAATTTAATTGTTTTGAAAATTGATTTTTAAAAATAGTTTAATTTAATTAAGAAAGATGGTTTTAATTTTCATATAAATTAATCAATTGCAAAAAGTTTTGATTTGAGAAAAAGTTAATCATTATTAATTGTTTTGAAGAGAAGTTTAATATCTTAAAAAATTTAAATAAAGTATAATTTTCAAAAAAAAGTTTAATATTTAAAATATTAATTTGGTAATAATTTTGAAATGTATTGCATTTTAAAAGAATGAATATTTGGAATTTATTATAAAATATCTAATTAATAAAAATTGTTTAAAAGTATCCTTTTTTAGAAATTTTAATTGAATTGAGTGAAAACAGTTTTGAAAATAAAAAAAAAAGGAAGAACCGTAACTCAAAGGCGTGCGCCTCGAGAACAGTTGTTCAAGGACTCAAGGGATGCTAGACCCCAAGAACCCGCTACTTTCGCATAATTTCAAAAAAAGAATTTTTACTATTCTAATTTAAACGTAAATAAAACGTTTTGAATTTAATAGAAAAATAAATAAATTTTATAAAATTCTAAATAGAATCTAAATCAAATCGTAATTTAATTGTCATAATTTACATGAAAAATTAATAATATTATTAACAATGTTACCAATCATATTACTAATAATTAATTAATAATATGTTATAATAATTTGTTTTAAAATGATCCTATTAAATTCCGATAAGTCTTAAGAGCATTGTAATATTTCTAAAAGAACTTGCATGTCTTGAATAAAAGCTAATATAGCCTAAATCAATGGACCAGCAACCACAATCAAGTCCAAAGACCACATCAATCCGATTAGGCCTCTAAATGGCTCGGAGAAAAAAAAAAGCTAACACAAAAAAAAACGTGACAGATAATGGGGTTTATCCATTCACACGTGAGTTTGGGGAAAGGACACAAGAAAAACTTGATAGACCCAAATTAATGCCACCGCCCCACATTCCCTCGTTATCTGAAACTAAGCTTCACGTGAAAAGTTAATTAAAGTGGGGAATAATGATTAATTAGTGCACATCAGAATCTTTATTAGAGATAATGGTTTTGAATCAGTAAGAGTCACGCTATGCTTGAAAGAATCCTTCGCCCTTTTCTCTTCTTCTGAAACAAACCAAACCCAAATTTCCTCATTCTCCCTCTGACCTAAACCCTTCGTCTTCCTCTGAAACTCACTCTCTCAAATTCAACAAAACCTTCATCCTAAAACCTAAATCGAACCCTAGTTCTAGCAGATAAAAGGTCCTAAATCAACAAAATACAGTTTAAACACATATAGAACAATCATATTCAAACAGTTCAAAAAAATGCGTAGGAGATTCATGTTCAGTTATCCATGGCGCACGAGAAATCGGTGAAGAAGGGTCGGGGTTTTACCTAACGGAAGTGGTCTGTTGATTCCGGCAAGGTAATCAGCTTCTAATCTTTCTCGTTGTTGAGGTTCTTTCTTTTCCTTTATCTGTTATTTGATTGTATCGTGTATGCGTGTGGCTGAGCTCGCCTTACACAAAGCTATGATATGAGCTCTGAGAAGGTTTTGATGAAGAGCTTTTAAGAATGTTTAGAGGTTGATTTCGGCAGGGCTTCACTGGTATTTTTTCTCCCCTTTTTTCAATGGTTGGGAGTGTATTTATAGGGAATTTTTTTAGGGTTTTTGATACGTGCGAAAATCAAAATCCGCTGGTGTAAAATTGTTTGTTATCGTGTGAGGTTTTGGGTAGGACAATGAGGTGGCTTTGGGGTAGTACAATTCCGTTAAGGGTTCATACCACTTATTTTTGATTTCCTGGGATTTGGGTGATAGTGACCTCTGTGTTTGTCTGTAGTGTTTTCAAAATATCTGTTTCTTTTTTACCCTGATTTTTTTACTGTGAAAAGGTGTCATTTACTGTCATGAACTTGCTTATGTGTTATTTGTTGACTATTCAAATTTGCTGAGCTCCTCTGTGAAACTTTCCTTTCTTTTACGTTGAAATGAGCCATAACACAAATATTGTTTTTTTTGTCTTTTCTTACTTGTATTGCTTCCTAACCACATGTGTTTATTTTGTGTATCATGCCTGAACAAATTATGGACTATACTGGAGTGGCGAATGGATTTGATAGTCCTGGACAAGAAAGTTGCGTTTTATGAAACAGAGTGACAAACAAGTTGCTGGAGAATTGCTTATCATCACATGTGAAGGTGCGAGCATTTATTTAAACCAGAATTACTTGGATGGTCAAAGGCCCCCCTCTTTTTATAATGGTGTTAACTTTGGAACATGGTGATGGTATTGTGGCAGGGCTTTTTGAAGTAGCACCATACTCGTCATTTTTTTTCCTGAGGGATTAAGACAAAGGCCAACCTCTCCTTGTCAATTTTCTTGCCAAAGCATCAGGGTAAGAGCCACAAGATTTCTTATGATTATTATTATGCGTCTATTGAAATTCTCGTGCTATACTGTATCTTTGATCCTTGTTTTCATTGGTCTAGTTACAAGGATTTGGCTGTAGGCGAGCCAGGCCCCAAGTAAATCAATCATTGCGACAAACCGGTGTTGAATCTTCCCTTGTACTGTATCTGTGGTTTGTTAAAGAAGGAGACCTGGTGAACATACTAGAATCAAGCTTAATTATGTTTTTCGCATCCAACTTTTCTTGCATCGCATCTCGAGGATCCATTGGATGAATCTTCTCGTAAGTATTGAAAGTGGTCAATCTTTGTTCATGATGAACTGAAGTAGAAGATACACAGCTGGTATTTGATACATCCATATAATTTGCAGAGTTGCTGCTACAATAACTGCTCCACCATGGAATCTCTCCATAAAGTATAACCTGATAATACACCAAATACTTTTTATATCTCATTGCCTTGTGATTCGCTCGCAGCTCCCCGACGGTAATGAATCTTATTAGGTCCTGTGCATTTCTTTCTATTTTGAGTATACTCGTTCATTATTCTTGGTTCAATCTTGTAGGTCATGCGATAACAGTAAGGACACCATGGAGATAAAGGCAATTGGATTATTTTCTCTTCAAGGAATTGGTCTGTGGACAGCTTGTCGTGACGCTTCTGGCTTTGAGACTTGAGAATGACACTCCATGAAGTCCTTTACGCGTTTCGGCAAGACATGGCATGGACTTGGTATTTCGGTGTTTTTCAAGTCTTTTACGCATTCGAGTTTGCAAGGAATAGCGGTGGTGTGCTAACTGTTGCTTCTTTTTGTTGTAAACGACCTTCCCAAGCTTGCGGATGCGAGTTGAAGATAGGGATTTGTGAAATGTAACAGTAAGTGGAAAGGAAGAATAAGTGTTAGACAACTTTTATTCACAGCTTGATGAGCAGAAAAATGAGATTTCGACGCAAGGGATTTGATTAACTCATGCGATCATGGTGAGTAGCACTTTCACAATAGCTAGGTCAGACTTAATTGTATTCATCCTGGCCTGTTTTGTTATGCTTGATATTGGATTTTTATATAGATGAATTCAATGTCTTTGTAGCTTATTCTGTTGAGCTTCCTGGTTTGTTTTGGTTTGCGCCTCATATGAAACCCAAGCTTATTGTGTTAGTTTGTATGCATGATTTCCTGTAATCTGTCATGACTCTTGCTTAAACTGATCATACTAACATCTTTTCATCTCATGTATGTGTGATGGGAGTGCAGGCCATCGTAGTCTTAATCGAACCGTAAAGCTTACATTGAGGGAGTATTCGACCGTGACAAATGGATTTCCTGTAGAACTTGGCAAGCAATCTCAAGAGTTTTAAACCGAGTCCAAGTAGTGTACAGTAGAAATCAAAAGGTCATAAGGCTGCTGTATTGAAGCAATCTTCGAAATGGCGACTGCATCCTTTTGAACTCATTTCTGTTACAGTTGATGATGGAGCTGGTGATACTTTGTAGTTTATACTTTTCTCTTTGAATTCTATGCATCTTTTGTTTTGTTTTGGGTTAATTGAAGAGATAATGGTGATGTTTGTTGCGTTTGGGATATTGTACAAATTATGCAGGTATCTTTTGCAATTGTGAGGTGCGGTTTTTTTTTTAGATTTGCAGCTGTTTTGGTTTTCTTGGCTTGAATAACAGTTTCACCTGTTTTTTTTCAGATGCACTCCTCTTCTGTTCATGGAAAGTCCGTAACGAACCGAATATATATGCAGCTCTGAAGTTATGATTTATTCGTCTTCGTTCCTTGGCAGATTTGAATCTTAATGCGTTGGCTGTTGCCGGTGCAAGCTTGTTTTGTTCTGATTTTATTTGAGCTTGCAAATCTCTTGTTTATGCAGTTTGTGATCTATTACCTATGAGGCCCAGGCGGGTGTTTTGTATTTAAGTGGTATATTTTGAACCATGAAGGTTCTTCCTTGTAAATTTTTGTAACTAACACTCACTCATTATTAGCTAAATATAGTTTATAGCATTATGGTCTGTGTGTGTTGTTTTGACACCTTGATGACCTGATGACCCTTCTCACAACGGGCCTTTTGATTAAAAGCCATGCCATAGACTTTCTTTCAATTGGTTTGATATAGGTCACTTGAACAGGGAAGAAGAAACTAGAATGACGGTGTTGCTGCTGTATATTATGGCTTTGGGCACAAACTTCTTATATATTTCTCACCAACAACTTGACTCAATATGTACCAAACAACTAGCACAAATCTAATATTAGACATAATATTTATGGCTTAATGAATGGTATATTCTTTTGAAAACAACAACTCTCATCTTTGTGGGGGATCTTGAAAATAAATTGAATAACCTTATGGCTTGAAGCAACTTCCACATGACTTAAGAACTTGAAAACGACCCTATCCCGAGACTTTTAAATACGTCCGGCCATGGATCTAGGATAAATCAACCATGCTCTTAAAACATGAATGGTTATAACCAGGGCCCATTTTTAAATATAACCGGGAATAAACTTGGAGCAAATCCAACCGAGGCCTAGCTTATATAACCATATGACTCTATGCCAACTTGAAAACATGACTCAAAAATGGATCAAATAAAACATGGAATGAACTTGAAACAGGGTTTAAAAACACTTGAAACTAAATAATCAAGTCTCAACTAATCGCGTCTAAATTCCATTATGACTTGAAATTTGCAAGTTAAATCTAAGTTTGTCACAAACTGATTTTTCCAATTCCATTTGAAATTTGCAAGCTAAATCTAAGTTTGTCACAAACTGATTTAGAAATCAAACACAGCTAGACGCTTGCGTTCAATTCGAAGAAAGCTTGAGGTTAAATCAACCGTGTCTAGAAGCAAGTACCTCTGAACAACTTGGATCAGGTGCATATTGTAACAAGCAACTTATACAAGCAACTTGTAGTGAGACTTAGGCAACATTTAAAGAGAAGTTTGAGATCAAGTTGAGATAGGGTTTAAATCTCTTGAAATTGTGTGGCAAGATAGATCCAATCATATACTTTATGTCATTAATCATATCATGTCTGCCTGATCGTGAGAACGAGGACACACACGAGTTTGGGTACAAGGGGCTGGAGGCGCACTCCTCCCATAATAGTTCAGCAGAAATTGCCATGGATTATCACCACAATGAGTATAACGAAAAGTCTTTATAACGAACCATTAGAGAGCCGTGGCCAGAAGTCATGTGGCAGTAGAACATTTATTAAATACCAAAGTAGGACAAATTTGGGGTATGACACATGGTCATTAGGAATATATCTTAAATATCCTAATATTTTGTCAAGTAACTTCTCTTTGAAGAAATCTACAAGAGTAGACTTTCCAATTTAGATCAAACCTTAAATGATGAACCTTTCCTTCCATGTAGTCCAAGATAGACAAGTTATCTCATTTGAAATGACAAATCGACCCAATCTGTACCCACATGCTCGATATGCAATAAAATGATGTATGATATAGCGAATGTAGGGTATAAAGGCTAAAGGCGAAAATGAGGGTGTAACAACATTGTTGCGTTTTTACAAACTCATGGCATATTGTTTTTTGTTGGTCCTTTTAACAATGTTTGTTAGTTTTATTTTTTTGATAAGTTTGATTGTGGTGTACTGCTAAAACAGTTTGTGAAGTTTGGTTTTGGCATTGTAATGTCAGTTCATGGCTATGGCTGCTAAACTTGGATCACATGTTCAGTTTGTGGTGCTGCCTAGGTTTAGTTTGGTGTCCCTGTTGTCTTAAGTGAAGTAACTGCATGTTATGTTTGGTTTAGATTATGGTTTTTGTTTAAATTACAACCATGATACCAAGACTGTCTTGCAATTTGAGTTTGTCAACTCATGGTGGTTAATGATAAAACTTATCCCTTATGCTGTTTGTTTTAAATGGATGGTTGATGCTAGGGTAAAGTGGATGTGTTGCCACTTTGTAAAAGTAATGCTGTTAAAGTATTGGTACATCAATGATTGTTCTTGCTATGTGTGTTTATGTAGTTGTCATCAAGGTTTTGCATAGGGACTGTTATCCTAGATTGACAAGTTTTGTTATGCCAAGAGGGATGTACTTATGTTTTAAATTTGCCTACTGTTCTGGGACTTGTGAGTTTGCCTTGGTGAATAGATTTTTAGACCGGTGTTTAATTAACCTAAACATTGTCATGTTGCGATTATTGGTTATGTTGTCAAGACTTGTTTTTTTTAGATGAAGTTTGGCAGCCCCTTTTTTTTACTTGCTGTTTTGACTTGTTGCTCACTCTGAGGGTTGGTTTTTGCTTTGCCTTAACAAGTTGGTAAGTTCTATTTAAAAGGGCAGTGTGGATTAATTGGTGGTTAGCACTATGATCACCAACTGTCATTTGTCATGAGGTGTTGGTTTAACTGGTGCTATCGATTTTTCTACATTTTAGTGGACCTGTTGTCTACCAATCTATGAGGCCTTAGTGCAATATTCAGCAGGTGTCCTTAATTGTATCTTTGTCTGTAAAGGTTTGTTATATGAATCAATATGGCATTTGTGTTTACCCTTGAAAGAGCTTTATGCCACCTCTATGTATGATGATGTTTTATTTTTGAAACCTGTCAAGCTTGTAAGGAGACCTCACTTGGCTGGTATGATCCTATCCATGTCTTAATTACTGCCTAGTTCAGTTTAAGTTAGGATTGGTGTATTTGTGACCATGTGAAGCTATTGGTTTTGACTCTGCTGGCCTCTTACTCCAAGGTTATTTAATATTGACGCCTTCAAAGCTTTATGTCATGTGTGTACTTAATCAGTTGCAATTGGGGTCTTTTGAGCATCTGTCCTTACTTGGAGTCATTACTCTAACACCTTTAAGATGCAAAGTTCATGGAAAAAAAACCTTCTCTTCAAGAATTTTCGATTTGAAACCATTGAATGATTCAATGAGGATTTAAGTTCTTTCTTTGGAAAAAGTTCATGAGCAACACATTTAGAATATGAGCAGACCCTAACTTGTGTACGTTTTCACCTGGTCTGACCCTTGAACTTCAAATTGCATTTCAAGCTCCACATGTGCGTGAGCCATTGGATTTTATTGTGTGAGCATCAGTTGGAAAAATGAATAGCACCATTGTGATCCTCTTGAAATTTCAAGCAAGATGGACTTTTGTTTCACTGAATTTGGATAAGATTTGAGTAAGTTATGGTCGAATCGTATTTTGAGTTTTCACTTGAAGTTTGCCCAAGGAATTGCCCAGCCTGCACGTGCATTTGGTATATGTAGAACTGGGTTGGCTTGATACAATGTATGTATCGCCACCCCAGTGGTTGTGACCTTGCCTTGCCATGCCTTGAACCTGAGTTTGATCCCCAGTGGGGGCACTTTTTGTCTTAATTTCCTGATTTTCTTTGTTTTAATATTTTAGCTTACTTTTTCCATATTTTTCACATGCGTATGATTGGTTGGAGTGGTATTACTTCATGCTTGCAACCTCAAGGTCTTGTGTTTAAGCCTTGGGGGGGGGGGGGGGGGGCACTTTCTTATTTTTTTAGCATATTGTTTGTTTTATTTTATTTAACTTTTACTTCTTTTCAAAACATTTTTTAAATGCCATAAAAATCCAAAAAATCTTATTTTATTATTGTAATGTGTTATTTTATTTTTCATCCTTTTTATTTTCCATTTTATCATTTTATTTTATTTCTCTTCTTTTCTATTTAATTTGTGAGTGAATTTATTTGGTGTTTACTTGTCCTTGTGCCATGATCCCCCTAGGATTCCTAGTCCCTCCGTTTAGGATGGGAGTAGGAGAGACATTAGGTATTCAATCCTTTGCATGACAACACTAGGATAGTATCTTCCCTTTCATTCCAACTTTAGGAGCATTGTGCATGATAACTTTAGGGTCTAGTTTCCCCTTAGTTTGAGTCTTTCTCTTCTCATATCCTAAATAATTCAAAACACTTAATAAAGATCAATTCGTGTTGTACACTACGAGCCTTAAGTACTCGAGGAATGATGGTTGGGGGCCTCCTCTCGACTGTCTAGAGTGTTTAGCGTATGCCCTTTGGGCGATATGCGACGCATTCGCTCTCGAGTCATAGTCTTTAGTGCGACATGAGTTTCAAACCATAACTCAATCCACTTCTTGTCTTAAAAAAACATAAAACAAAAACATCAAATCTTTTTTTATCCTTTAGGATTTTAATTGGAAAACCATTTTCAGAAAGAGTTTTGTTAAGCTTTGATTCTACCGCAAACAGGCATCGTCCCTAACTGCTGGAATCACTGTTTAACCCTACTCGGTTTAAAACGCTTGAACCAATCTGTGGTCGTGTTAGCCCGAACTACGTTTGCTCTGATTTCTCGTACCAGACAAGGATACGTAGGCACAATACGATGATGCCTTGGCGAGCAACCTCCCCCACTTTCACCCGTAGTTTTCCGAACTACGTTGACTCTGACTTTCCCATTGCACGAGGGAATACGTAGGCATAGAGCGGTGATGTTCTATCGAGTCTCTTTTTATTTTCTTTGTCCCCGTGGCCTTTAGTATAGATAGATTTACACCCTTTTAGATTAGACAACAAGCATGGATCTCGTCGAGTACGACGGACGTGAGGGGTGCTAATACCTTCCCCTTGCGTAACCGACTCCCAAACCCGAGATTTGGTTGCGATGACCTGTCTTATTCCCATTACATAGGTTTTCTCTGATAGTTTCCTTTCCCTCTCTTTGGGATAAATAATGAACGATGGCGACTCTTCTGTCATTGTCGGCCCCTCTTCGCAGCGATGCGACAACTGGCGACTCTACTGGGTAATTTTCACATCCCCTATGCGAGTCAATCCTAGCGCTTGTGTGTTTTGTCTTTGGGTGTGTATATATGTGTATATGTGTTGCATTTTCTTTTTTTATTATTGCATTTTACTTTCAGCATTGTTATATATATCATGTTGTTGTGATGTGGGTGGGGTTTTCCATTGAGAGATAAGCCAAAACCCAGGCTTGAGCATAACCTTAGCATTAGAAGTGGAAAGTAGTGATGGACCTGTATGGCAGCATACACTAGTCCTCACAAAATTCACGTTCAGACGAGGTTTTCTTTGAAGACGTCTCATCCTGCTGGTCAGGACGGAGATGTTGGATCTGAAAACTGTCGACTCTGGAGACCGATCACTGGGGAGTCAGCTAAATGAGGCCACTTCGTGAGACAATGATGCTAAACCAGAAGTGGTGAATGAATCATCGTTTCTCGAAAGTCTGTGACGCTGTCGACCGCATAGGATTCCAGACCTCATTTGAGATAAGTTCATACCTGTGAGTGGAAGGGTTTGCAAGAAACCTTGACCCCCAGCCTCCCGTTTGTCTTATCAGTTTGAACAACTACAGTGGGATCTTGTACTAGTGTTATATGGTTTTCTCGCTGACGCGAAGTGCTGTTTCACTGCCGTCAATGGCACAACAACCTTGATCCTTTGTTTCATTTCATATTGCATTGCATGGCATTTGCATTTCATTTGCATAGCAGGTGTTCGAGACTGGGTTTTGTTATCCTGATCTAATTTTTTCTTTGGAACTAGACATTAGCTTTTCAAGAAAGACAGAAGTGACTATGGAGCAGATTCAAACTGAGTTGAGGGAAGTCCGAAGCTAAATGGGGGCAGTTTATAGTGGATATGCAAGCCTTGTGTCTGGACCAGAAGATGCTTAGGGAGGAAGTTCATCAGTTGAAGACTCAGATGAGCCTGATCTTAAAAGTCATAAGAAATGGGTTAAGAAATGAAGGCGATCATGTGCCTGAAACTGCAGCATAAATGACAATTCCTCCTTTACTTGTGGAACCTCTCCCAAGGCATGATGTGCCTCAAAGATCTTCTACACAACCTGGGGCTCCAGAATTTTCCCGTCAGCAACTACCTCTTTTTTCCCAAGGCAATCCTAGGATTAGGAGGTATGCTCAAAGGACAAAGCAACTCGACAAAATTTTTGACCAGATCCCTATGACTTATGCTCAGTTGTTGCAACTCTTGCTTCAACTTCGTTTGGTTAAACTTTGGACTATGTCTCCATTGACTGATGAGCCACCACCAGGCTATAATGCAAGTGCCCATTGTGATTTCCATTCAGGGGCACCGGGACATAATATCGAGCACTGCAAAGCTTTTAAGCATAAAGTTCAGGACTTAATTGATTCAAAGGCGGTTGAATTCGCGTCGGGCGGCGTGAGTGTACCAGGTAGTTTTAGGCCAGTTGCTATGAAAGAGGTGGATGTTCCTGTTCTCTCCCCTGAAGTTGCATCGGGTCAGGAGTATGTCTTGCCATCTGTGATTTCAGAGTCTTCGTGCCCACAACTATTGCCTATTCCTGGGCCAAGCCTGAGGATAAAAGTACCGGAACAAAGGGAGTCTCCGATACTTCAGACTCAGTACCAAGACGTTTCAATTGTTCAAAGTCAATGATCTTTTGGGTCTTTGCATCAAATATCTGTTCCCCGCCAGAGTCAACGGATATACCGTCATCAGCCGCGTCAGCACGCCCAACCAAGACCGAGGAAGCCAAAGAGGCATTTCACCCAGTTGCCAATGTTGTACAGTCAGTTGTTGCCAGACTTAATCAAAGGTGGATTGATAGTGCCGAAAAAGATTAATCCAGAGATTCATCCACTTTCGCCAGATTTTGATGTAAGTGCCCATTGTGATTTTCATACTGGGACACGGGGGCATTCAACCGAAGACTGCAAGGTGCTTAAGAGAAAGATTCAGACTCTGCTTGACTCCAACATGTTCTCAATCACACCACAGGGTATCCAGATCAATGATCCTCCTTCGTCCAGTCATGTGGGTTCAGCAGCTAATGTTATGGGGGAATGCACCGAGAGCAGATGTTCAGAAGAGTATCAGACTGACTTCGACGAGCAATTCTAAAGATGGTTGGTTCACCAGCAAATCAAGACTAAAAAGCCCAGTTCCCTGAAGATAGCAATCTTTTTATCATGTCATTTTCTTGCATTTGTATTTTCTTTTTTGTTTAAGTGCAAATTTCATTTGTAGAACTTGTTTGTTTTTGATTGATAATGAAAATGAATTGAATATGCTTGTTTTGATTAAATCCATTCGTGTTCACTCAATGCTTTAATTGATGTCAAACGCTTGTTTAAGCGAAATCCGAGGGAGGAGGACGAAGTTTAAAGACGTAAAGCTTCCAATTATATGCTTTCGAATAAAACCTCCGCTAATGATGTACATGCATTGTTTCAAATTCCTAAACACCGGAGAGATAAGGAGTTAATCCCTAGTTAACCCCTTTGAGCCTAGTAGTAAGAGTTTCTTTCTGAAAATGAAAAACCCCCAATCTTAACCTGGGGCAGGGTAGGTGTCAGTTAATTTGACCGAGCATCCAAATTGCAGAAGGGAGTGTTTCTGTTCGAGGACCAATCACACATGTATAGGTCGTACCTAAAGAACCAAAATGGTTATCCATAGTGGAGTGAGACAGTCACAATTCTCCCAACGAGTCAGACAAGCTGGTGTCACACAATTTGTTCCCGAAAAATCAATCAAAAAAAATATATACAAGAAGCCCGTTAAGTCGATAACTTGTAAACAAGTGGCTTAAGAAAAAATTAGGGCATCCCGCTGGACTTTGAAATCAAAAGAAACTCAAAAGAGTTAGTCCAGGAAAAAATAGGGAAATCAGAAAAACGATATAGAACAAGTCCTGTGATTCTGGACACCAAAGCGAGTGACTGTCACCCTGAAAAACTTGTGGTTTCCTGAACCATCACTCCTGTCATTCAACCTTTGAGAGGTGAACGCTTGTGTCGAATTAGATGAACATAGGATTGAAGAACATCAAGGAGAATGGGTGGGTTAAAACAAACTTAGAGCCTTATATCCATTCCTCCTATAACCATGAACCTGACCAAGTTAAAACCTTCAAAAGTCCTAATTGAAGCAGGTTTGTTTCGATAGCATACTTCGATAAAGATCGCGTCGAAACTGACTCCTAAAAGGATTCTTCTTACCTTGTGGGTACTGATATTGACATTCTGATAAGTGATTCATTTACTATGTTACAACTTTTTTCCAGTGAACAGACTTGGATTTCAAAACTGTTATATACATTGCATTAATATTATCATTTGCAAAACGAATTGTTTTACTTGCGAGTAAGCACTTGACATCAGGAGAGCTTCTACAATGCGAAGTTTGATCGAGCTAAAATGCAAAGCGCCGGAGATCTCCGTCGAGCAGGGGCATGCCAAAGGGTCACAAAGGAGGAGTCAGTCGTTCCAAGATTCAGTTAATCTGGTGCAACCAGGTCGAGATTCATCAAATCTCTCGAAGGCCAATCAAAGACGCCATTTCCTAAGGTCCATTAATATGGGGAAATCAGGTTGAGATTTGATGAATCTCTCGAAGTCAAAGGCACTTCTCCAAATCAGCCAGTCAGGGGCAAAGTCATTGCAAGGCTGGGGCAAGCTACCCCAAGAGTACGAAAGCTCTCCTTATCCAGCAGACAATTAACTTGAAGAGTCTCAAAATGCTGAGGCAGTTCATATTAAACCGTCAGAGTACAGAAATTTCAAGTTTCCTTTCGAGGAAGGTTTTACAGAAGTCCCACAGGCTGGGGCAAAATTGGAAACAAAAGAGTTGCATTCCTCTCCATACCTTTAGAGCTTATCAGAGTTATTCAAGCAGGTTCGGTCAACCTTCAAGTTCAAGACGAATGTCAGAAAGTCATAGAAATCATCCCCTGACCTGTATCCAGATAGAGCATTTCTCAACCTCAGGTGTACCTAAATCTCAATCACACTTGGCACATCCAGTGGAGTTGCTACGTCTCTATCCCTACAAAGTGAAGATGTCAGACCAGAAGTATCTCACCAGCGATAATATACAGTCGAGATCAGTCTTTCCCCAGCAGGTTGAAACTCCGTACAATTAAGGTTATCCTCGGCAGGTCGAGATTGATATCTCCAGCGGAGTAGGATCATCTCCAACAAGTAGGCGTGGGATTATCCCCAGAAGTGGAATGAATTCAGAATTTCGTTTTCCCTACAGAGTCTGAATGGCTGGCTCCTTTCCCCTCAAAAGTCTAGGTTATTGACTCATTCCTCAAGCGGAAGTTGTTATTGTTGAGTTTATTTCTCATCTTCCCCAAGCAGAGGTCGGTGCTGATTTCCTCCTTATCTAATTCCCAGCCAAGTCAGTGGAGTAGTTTTCTTCCCCGAGATTGTTTATTCTCCATCCTCAGCGGAGAGAGAGCTTGGGATGATTCCTTAGTAGATCTTATTCATAATCCCTAACAGATAGCGGATTAAATCTTCAGCAGAGCAGAATCTCTGACAGATTAAAGTCATCCTTCAACAGTCTTCCTTGATTCCCATCAGAGTTACCTATTCCCCGAAATATTATATTCTAGCAGACCATCTAGGGTCGATTCCCCCGGCAGAGTGGAGTTATTTGTCTCCAGCCGAGTTGTTAGTTCCCCAGAAGAGTTGTATTCTGGTAGGCCATCTGGGACGTTTTCCTCAGCAGAGTTTGATTATGATTCCCAGCGGAGTGGATTTGTGCTTAGCAGAGCAGCTTTACCCAGAAGTTTTCTCAGAGGCCATCCAAGGCTTGTATTCCCCAGCGTGAGTCTGTTTGCACTAGGCGTGCCTAGTCTTTCCCCGGCGGAGTTGTTTTCCTCTCTTCAGCATTTATTTTGCTAGAGTGGTTCCTTAGCATTTGTATCGTGCGTAGCATCCTCCCAAACGCGTAGCATTTCCATTTCGAATGGAGCATTACGCCATAGTCAAAAATGTGCATGTGAAACATAAGCCAGGTTGTTACCTCTTTATTTTCAGGTGTATCTCCAGAAATTATCAATATATTTCTCAAGCTTGTGTGGTATCCAGGCCTCCAGCAAGATCATTGATAGATGTGTTCATCTTATCATTCTCTGCAATAGAGTCTATTTATTCAAGTTCATATTTCCCCAATGGATTTCTTCACCCTGACGGTGAGGTCAGATGTTTTTACCGACTTGATGTCGAGGCCTGACGGCGATGTCAGATGCTTTTACCGACTTGATATCGAGGCCTGACGGCGATGTCAGATGCTTTTACAGATGATTTTTGAGAAATGACGGCGAAGTCAGACGATGTCGAGAGTTGACGGCGAAGTTAGATTATTTTGAGAAATGACGGCGAAGTCAGATTGTTTTAAGAGCTGACGGCGAAGTCAGATGATTTTGAGAATTGACGACGAAGTCAGATTATTATTGAGAATTGACGGCGAAGTCAGATTATGTAGAGAATTGACGGTGAAGTCAGGTGATTTTGAGGACTGACAGCGAGGTCAGGTGTTTTACCAATTTTATATGGAGTTCTGACGTTGAAGTCAGATGATTCTGAGAAATGACGGCGAAGTCAGATGATTTTGAGAACTAACGGTGAAGTCAGATGATTTTGAGAAACTGACGGTGAAGTCAGATAATTTTGAGGACTGACGGCGAGGTCAGGTGTTTTACCAATTTTATGTGGAGTTCTGACGGCGAAGTCAGACGATTTTGAGAACTAACAGCGAAGTCAGATAATTTTGAGAAACTGACGGCGAAGTCAGAAGATTATTTTTGAGAATTTGACGGCAAAGTCAAATGATTTTGAGGACTGACAGCGAGGTCAGGTGTTTTACCAATTTTATGTGGAGTTCTGATGGCGAAGTCAGATGATTCTGAGAAATGACGGCGAAGTTAGACGATTTTGAGAACTAACGGCGAAGTCGGATGATTTTGAGAAACTGACGGCGAAGTCAGAAGATTATTTTTGAGAATTTGACGGTGAAGTCAAATGATTTTGAGAACTGACGGCGAGGTCAGGTGTTTTGCCAATTTTATATGGAGTTCTGACGGCGAAGTCAGATGATTCTGAGAAATGAGGGCGAAGTCAGACGATTTTGAGAACTGACGGTGAAGTCAGATGATTTTGAGAAACTGACGACGAAGTTAGAAGATTATTTTTGAGAATTTGACGGCGAAGTCAAATGATTTTGAGGACTGACGGCGAGGTCAGGTGTTTTACCAATTTTATGTGGAGTTCTGACGGTGAAGTCGGATGTTTTTTCAGATTTAGTGTGGAGTTTTGACGTTGAAGTTAGATTATTTTGATAACTGACGGTGAAGTCAGATGATTTTGGGAAATGACGGCGAAGTCAGACGATTATGGGAACTGGCGGCGAAGTCAGATGATTGATGACTGACGGCGAAGTTAGATGTTTACTTGATTGATGAATGACAGTGAGGTCAGATGTTTACTTGGTTGATGACTGATGGTGAAGTCAGATATTCTACTTGATATAGGCGCCTGACGGCGATATCAGAGGTTTCATTCTGCGGTTGGCAAATTTTTAGGTTCTTTGGTATTCAACCGTCTCTTACCTTGAATGTCTGAAAGTCGTTCACTTTTCATCCCTTCAGGTCCAAGTCGCTTGAATAGGGGCAGCTGTTGTACCCCAAAATTTGACCAACCTCTTTTCTTAATCTTTGGCTTATGTTTCATTGCATCTCAGCATCTTGCATTTTCATAGCATAGCTCTTACAGGGGATCAAGCGTTTGTTTGTGTACCATCCAAGAGGAGAGCATTTATTAGCTTCAAGGCCAAGCAAAAGCACTGGAACAAACCATCAGAAGGTTGTCAAGGGGTCCATAAGGTCTTATCACTAGTGTGAACATGAGGTAGAAGTTTTTTGAATACCTCAGAGGTCATGGAGGAGTGGAATGGTTACTCAGTTCATCTGCACAATGCCCAGGCCAAAAGGGAGAAATTAGGGTTTCAATTTTAATCAGGATAAAACTTGTTTCCATGGTCCTCCATATGTTCTAAGGTGTTTAAGGATGGGTGATTGACCATCAATTTTAATCAGAAGAGCTCCAATTGATCAGTTGATTGAAAATCGGGAGATTTGGAGAAAAGTCAACTGTGCAGTGAAAAAGTCAACTCCTGACTTTTTGAGGTCAAGATCATGATCCTTAATTTAAATATGACCAATGGTTGGAATTTGATCAAGAAAATTCAAGGAAATCATGAAAAATCAAGAGTTGTTGAAAGTTGCTATTTTGGGATTTAGGGTTTTAGAACTTTCTATTTTTGGAAAGTTTTATGTTTGGAACAGCCATCTTCAAAGCTATTTTTCTTCATGATCAAGGTTTCAAATGAACCTTTGGCCAACATCAATTGTATTTCAAGCTTTCTTTTGAGTACCAATTCATCATCATATGATATTTGGAGCTCAAGTTATGATCAATCAAAGTTGGGGATTTTAATGATTTCAAAACTGTCAAGTTTGGACAGATTTTTTCACCACTTTGCAAGCCAAATTCCATCAAGATCTTCATGTCAAATGAAACTTTGTCCCAAATGAAAGTTGTAGAGCATGTTACAAGCTTTCCAAAGAGTCCAAGAAGTCCTCAATATGGTTTTTGAAGCTCAAGTTATGAATGTGCAAAGTTGAGGAAAAATAAGCCAAATCCATAACTTAGAATTTTTCTAAGTTATTTCTGGACAGCTTGCTTGGTATGATTTTCAACACCATTTTTCATGGTCTTCCAATTTTCAAATCAAGATGACTCCAACATGAAATTTGTTCTACTCCATGCCCTCTTTCATTTGAGCACAAGACCTAAGCAATTGGAGTTGTATGCACAGAGTTATCATTGTCCAAAGTTGGTGTGTTGGACTTTTTATTCAAAGTGTGAAATATGTGGTTTGCTGATTTGTTTTGTTTATCAGCCCCATTTCTCTTCCATGTGCATGAGATTGAATTTGGTACACAAGAAACATTTCCATTTCAAGCCAAACCAAGCTTGTACCATTTGTACACTATTTTGAATTTCTTGCCCCAAAAAGGAAGAGACAAGCCACCCTCATTCTGACCTTTGCAGCCCCAACCTATGCTGCTCTTCCCATTCCAACAGAACCACCTCCAAGACTAGCATGATCTTGTCCTTGTTCATCACCCACCATTGATGAAGGGAATTTTGAAATTGTGCAAATTTATCCATTGATCTTTCACCACAGTAAAATCCCCTTTTCACATCATATTTAAGCTAACTAGCAGCTGGGCAAAACCCTGGCCACCATTTGAGAGAGAAATCAAACTTGCATTTTTGCTCTCCTCTGAAAAATTCCCTCGAATCTCACTCATTTCCTCACCATTTTTTCAAACTCTTCATCACAACTTCATCACCTCAACACCACTTTGAAACTGTTTGCAAAAGAAGGAGCCGTTGACTGTTTTCTCGAACTGCTCTGAGAATCAGCTGTTGCATCAAGTAGGGAAGAAACATCAAAGCTTGTTCAAGAAAGGGATAGCTTGCTGCTAGCTTGCTTTGGGAAGTATTCAAGAGGTAAGTTATTTCTAAACTCTCTGTTTCATATGCATCAATATCATTAAACATGTTTGAGTTTGTTTGTTTTCTTGGAGTTTGTTAGCTCTCTTTTGAAATATTACTTTATTATTGTGATGACGAGCCTATTGTTGTTGGATGTACAATGTTGCTATGTTGATTTGCAAGTTGTTTGTCTGAGAAATATGCGTTGAGTTAAGTTGTTTGTTTGTTGCTCAACATTATCTTGTTTAGGGTTACTTTGAATGATGATGATACTGGATCTGTCTAGCTTACATAGGATGTGATTTTTATGATTGTCTCCTTTGAAGGCTACTGCTAGCTATGTGTATATGAATCTGTATCCATGTTGCCTTACCATTGAGTTCTGTTGACTCTTTTGTTTGGGGTGCCATTAAGCTTATTTTGGTTTTACCTAGTGATTAGTTTGTTTTTTTTTAGATTGACCTCATGCCTAGGTTTAGTTCTCTGATCTCATCAACGTTACTTTCTGTTGTAAACTCTGTTGCTACTCAAAAAAGCATCGTTCAACGACGGGGAGGCGAAAAAGATAGACAGAGGAGTCGCCACCGAACTTTATTTATCCCATGAGGGGAAAGGAAAATATCGAGAAAACCTTAAGAAAGAAATGGATAAGATGGTCTCGCAACCAAGAATGGGTTCGGAAGCTGGTTATGCGAAAGGAAGGTATTATCATCCTTCGCATCCATCGTACTCGATGGGAACCATTTGCTTGTCGATGTGTGAATTTATTTGCTTAAAAATTATGCACTAAAAGAGTGTTCTAAAGGGGCAAAGAGAAAAGGGATTGAAACAGGAAAATGAGAGGTTAGGAGTAAAGAGAGAATGGGGAAGAAAAGAGAAAGAACAGACTCGATAGGACTTTGCAGTCCTAGGCCTACGTATTCTCAAAAGGTATGATAAAGTAAGAGTCGACATAGTTCGGGGAACTACAGATATAGGGGGAAAGTGCTCGACAAGGATTATGGCCCTTGTGCCTACGTATCTTTACTTGAAAGAAGTAAAGAATCAGAGCAGTCGTAGTTCGGCCTAGGTTTGCGGGGAAGTTCTAGTAGACGATGTTATGGTGCACATTCTAGTAGTTTAGGTGTTTTGCTGCTCACATGTGAGGAGTCTTAAGCGTTACCTGTTTGCGGTAGAACGAACATAGCATGCCTTTCTGGGAAAGGGTAGAAAAGAGAAAAGGGTGCTCGCTAGGATTGTCGCAATCCTATGCCTACATATTCTCAACATGCAAGAGAAATCAGAGCAACGTAGTTCGTGCTACTACGGGTAACTGGTGTTTTTATGAATGATGTTATTGTGCGCATTCTAGCAGTTTAAGTGTTTTGTTGCTCGCAAGTGAGGAGACTTATGCGTTACCTGTTTGCGGTAGAATGGACGTAACATATCCTTTTTGAAAGACTGGTTTTCTCCATGCAAGGCAAGGTGTCCGTTTGATTGGTGAGATTGTTTTTGGGGATGAAATATGTCATCGGATAGTAACCCCTTGTGGGTAGTACCCAATTCTTTATCTAAAAAATTTTGTTATGAAATGGTGTGGCGAACGTAGCGTCTTCGTATTGAAAGACGAGTATCAAAACCACCCACACTACAATGAGTATCCTGACACTCGGAGAGGAAGAAGACTATACTCAATCCTCTCTCTTTAGTTCAACACAAAGAGAACTTCATTCTCTTATTAAAGTGTTTTTGGTTTTGAATGGTAAGTGCTTTTGCGACAGAGAACCCTACGGTAAACGTCAGCACTTGGGATAGGAGAAGGCCAACGCCTAACCACTCCATGACCATTCAGGTTTTTGTTATGAAAAGAGTTTGAAAAAAAGCACTCGATACGGGACCGAGGTTTTAGGTCAGATCTTTAGCCATTTTCAGCGCAGTCACCATAGGTCTCCATCTGATAGGTAAGCTTCTGATGATCATCTTCACGTGATCAGCAGTAGAGTAACCTTTATCCAGAACCTTTAGTCCAGCTGTAAGTATTTGAAATCTGGAGAACATGGCTTCAACATATTCAACTTCTTCCATCTTGAAAGCTTCATACTTCTGAATTAGAGCCAGAGCCTTGGTCTCTTTTACTTGAAGGTTTCCTTCATGAGTCATTTTCAAGGACTCAAACATATCAAATGCAGTTTCTCTATTTGTGATCTTTTCATACTCAGTGTGAGATATTGCATTTAACAATATTGTTCTAGCCTTGTGGTGATTTCTAAACTCCTTCTTTTAGGCTTCTGTCATAGATTTTCTATCTACTTTCTTGCCATTCCCATCAATGGGATGGACATATCCATCTATGACCAAATCTCATAAATCAGCATCATAACCAAGGAAAAAACTTCCAATCCTGTCTTTCCAATAATCAAATTTCTTCCCATCAAACATAGGGGGTTTAATGTTGATTCTATCCCTTTCTTCATATTTGTTGTTAATGTTAGATATTGAAGTATCAGCCATAGTAACAACCAAATATATATCAAAGTTTTTCTCACTGGATCTTTTCTGTCACTGTGAAGTGGTAGCACACACAGAACCGGAGCTCTGATGCCAACTGAAGGTGAGAAAATACTTAGAAGGGGGGTTGAATAAGTATGAAGATAAAACTTAGAAGTAAAAACTCAAGTATTGTTATCCTGGTTCGTTGAACTCAACTACTCCAGTCCACCCTATCTAGAGTGATTTGCCTTTCTCAAACAAGGACTTAATCCACTATTTAATCAACTGATTACAATAGTAAGCACTAAGAACAACTGTTCAAAGTCTTCTCAAGAACTACTGATCCCAACTGGGTCTTCTCAAGGAACTATTACAATGAAATGTAAGATTAATACAAGTGTTTGAATGCTTCTAACAAGCTTTATCACAAGAGTGATTTTTCACTTAATGTTAAGAAAAAAAGAATAAACTCAGTAAAGAGAATAAGAATATTTTATGAGAGATTGTAAGAGTTTCTATCAAAGATTCGTCTATTTGATTCTTATTGAAGAAGATGGGGAAGACTTGCTTTTATATGCACAGTAGTCCACAAAGTCTTGACCTTGGAGGCTGTGTACTGAAAAAGGCCTGAACCTTTTTATCTTTACATCACATGACCTTTCCTGGAAGTAGAATGCACAGAGAAATGCTTTTGGTCTGTGTTCTAGTGTCAAGCATGAAAGAGGAAAGAGTCGTTGAGCCAAATCAACGGATATAACTTTGAATTCTTCTTCAACAAGTATTTCACTTCAGCAAAGTAACATCAGAGTCTGGTTGATCAGAGTCTTGGATGCCCATCAGATTTTGCTGAATCAGAGTAATGCAGCAAGTGTGCTTTAGCGTGTAGTTCTATCAGAGCAGAGTTTTATGAATCAGATCCTCAGTACATGCAGCGTGTAGTACACTCAGAGTCTTCTGAAAAACTGTGCTTCTTAACTCTCATACAAAGATCTTCAATGCTTCAGAGTCTTCAGATCTTTCAGAGTCTTCTGCTTCAGATCCTTCTGCAGCTTCTGCTTCAGATTCTTCTGTAGCTTCTACTTCAGATCCTTCTGCAGACAGCATTCAGATTCTCTTATAAGATGATTTTGACTCTTCAGAGCCTTCCATAGTTCCATGTTCAAATTAATTTGCTCTTAGATATATATATATATATACTTTAACATCTGCAGCAAATATTCATGAACAAATTTTAGAGTATATAATTCTTTAATACAAAATTTCATAAGAGTTATCATCAAAACATAGAGATATTACTAAGAAACAATCTATGTTCTTACAGTCATGACACCAAAAGGATGCCAGACTCATCACCAAAAGGATGATGGAGCGGAGACGCTAGCCATAACACCAAAAGGATGTTAGACCCATCACCAAAAGGATGATGGAGCGACACAAAATCATCCGTAACACCAAAAGAATGTAGGGAATCCATTACCAAAAGGATAATGGAAAACATACGCTAGTCATGACACCAAAAGGATGTCAGACCCATCACCAAAAGGATGATGGAGTGAAATTTATAAGCTACTACCATCAAGAGGATGATAATAACTCCCATGAGGAACGCCCATGACCCTGAATGATATGCCTCTGGCTGGGCTGAATTTTGCTTTGGTAATCTTGAATTTTATGGGAGGACCCACGGTTTTTGCAAATAATGCCCCTTACTGGGCTGATGATGGCATTGAAGCTCTTGAATTTGCCCAACAAAAGCTGCACAACTCTGCGGGAGAACGCCCACGGTCTTGCGGAAATGCCCCTGACTGGGCTGATTATGATCTTGAAAATATTCGAAATTGATCCTAAATCTGATCTCGCATATGTGAATGCTTGATGATAATGATGTTCCATAAATGGAAATGCAAATGCAAATGCTAGAGTGGAGATGCAAGAGCTGAGGAGTATGATATGATTATAGGTATGCATATGATGCAAGATGCTTATGAAGTCGAATGCGATGTGTATGATGGATACATGCAGGTGATTGGGAATGTAGGTGATGACGTGGTGGACTTTTGTAGTTGTCAATGCAGATTGGACTTTGGGTGGGAAGTACCAGACGAGAACTGGTGGCAAAAGGTTAAGTTGTCAAACGAGAACTGACTTCTAGTTTGGTGTCAGACGGGAACTGACTTTGTGGTTTGCCAGACGAGGACTGGACTTTGAAATTGTGTTTTCCAGACGAGGACTGGTTAAACAGAAGGCTAAAGGAAGGGTGACCAGATGGGAGCTGGTTTAGAAAACTGACATATACCAGACAGGGCTAGGTATTCAGCAAAGGGTTGACCAGATGAGACTGGTTTGAAGGTAGGCTAAAGGAAGGGTGACCAAATGGGAGTTGGTTCAAAAGCTGACATATACCAGACAGGGCTAGGTATTCAGCAAAGGGTTGACCAGATGGGACTGTTTTAAGGTAGGCTAAAGGAAGGGTGACCAGATGGGAGCTGGTTCAAAAGCTGACATATACCAGACGGGGTTAGGTATTCAGCGAAGGGTTAACTAGATGGGAATGGTATTTAGCGGAGGGTTGACCAGATGGGACTGGTATTGGAGGTTTGGGTTTATTTTGACAGGTGAGGGTTGTACTTTGGAGGTTTGGTTTGTTTTGATAGGTGATAGGTTTAGGCTGTGGGATGAAGGATCCAATGACAACAAGGCCTTCTCGGAAGGTTATAGTTATTGGGTGAGGTGACGGTATGATTCCTCGACACTCGTTTTGAACTCAACAGTTACTGATGAGGATGAACTTGCTTGAGTATCTTGCCATGACACGACCTCGAGATGACTTGCCCCGGAGTTTGTACCACGAAAGGATTCATCATTGTTTAACCGACTCTCATGGTTGGCTTCAATATACTTTTTGGAGTAGCTTGCTCTTGAAAGAGCGTTGAAGCGACTTAACTTATCCTGATTGAACATTGGAGGGATCTATCCTTAAGTCAAAGAAACTCTGGGTGGCCTGCCTCTGATTGGTGTGATTCACTTTTGATCAACCGCTTATTGAATGATTTTCCCCATGATCATTTGATGCTTGGGGATTAGCCTCAGACTGATTGATTCCAACTTCGTGGGATGGCAATGCCCCAGATCCATAAGGCTCCAAAGAATGCTCGATTATGATCCAGACAGTTGAATGATCTAGTCCTGTTTGATTGCTTCGTGTTGGAATTTCCTCGACGTCAACTACAGACTTGCAATTTAAAAATGTTTGTTCACGAATGGTAATCTTAATGCAAAGTTCATGCAAGTTTTGAAAGAAATGTCGTTTATTAAGTTTCGTGATAGTGAGACGAATGGACTGTTATTCCAAATGTTGTGCTAATTTGATTGGTGTGAAAGATATAGCAAGGATATTGACACCAATACTGATGATTAGCAAATATGCGAGGTTTCATTTTACGCAACCTTGCGATAGTATGCTTTCATAATAAACCTCGCCTCAATTAGGTCTTTCGAGGGTTGTAACATGGTCTGGTTCACGGTTATAAAACAAAGGATATTAGGCTCAAAGTATGATTTGTACCCACCCCTTCTTCTTGATGATCTCCAGTCCTACGTTTAATTAATTCTGCACCTATTTGTCTTGACGGTGTAAGCTTGATAGTTGAAGGTTTGCTCGACGTGGCAGTCACCTTATTTTGATGTTTGATGGAAGTCAGTGCCCTTTTTGGGTGACCACTGAATCTTATTTTGTTTTTTTTGAGGGTTTGAGAACCTCTTTTGATTTCTTTATGATCCCTAACTTTTGCATGGACTGATTTTGCTTGTCAGATCCATCGGGATAGCCCTGATTTTTGCCTAAGTCTCCTTTGAGGTGCTTGACTTAGCAGGCTTTCAAATTTTTTTGAATTTTGTTGGAGGATAGTGACTGCCATGTCACGGGTCATTGATGAACAACCGTCATGTCTTTTGGATTTTGCTTTGTTGATTTGAATGCAGTTGGATTAGCTGAACAACTACCCTACCCCAGGTTGAGTGTTAAGGGTTTGAATATTCGAAGGAAACTCCTACTTCTAGGCTCGAAGTGGTTGACTAGGGATTAACTCCTTATATCTCCATTGTTTAGGGGATTGAAGCAATGCCTGTACATCATCAACGAGATTCTGTCTGAAAGCATATGGTTTGCAATTATGGGTATTCAGTTTTCGTCATCCTCCCTCCAATCTTTACTAAAACGACAGTGATAAAGTGGAGTGGATAAAAGGTGTATGTGTCTGTGATAAGTGGAAATAATGAGTGAATACGACGTGACTGATTCAAAAAATGCATAATCACTTCATTAATATTATCATTCAAACAACAATGTTTAAACACAAGTAGCAATTGACAGGAAATAAACTACAAGATGCAAATGGTAAAAGAGCTCAAGGACTGCCAATGTTGAGGATGTCTGCTTGTCTGGACCACTGGCTTCTGGAAATGACCCTTGAAATCTTCGAGCTTAGACAGCTGAGAGGTTGACATGGACAACCAAACTTCCTTCTGGAAAAGAGATGTACCCCTTGTCAATCAGTTGTTGCACTTTGGCTTGGAAGGCTTTGCATTCTTCATTCGAGTGCCCCATGGATCCACCATGATATCCACACTGAACATTGGGATTGTACCCCGGAGGGTAAGGTTCTGGCACAGGCTTAAGAGTTTTAGGCTCCACCAATGAGTTTTGAATCAGATGTGGGAGAAGTTGACTGTGCGACATAGGGACTGGATGAAGAGGAGCAATCCTTCTTTCCAAGTTGTTACTGGGCCTAATTTGATTACGGCGCTGATTCTGATATCCTCAGCCATGGGCTTGTTGATTTGCATGATGTGCGACCCATGGCTTACGAGATGAAGCTTTAGGCATGGCTGATTTCTCATAAGGATAACATGGCTTTGGCAATGATGCCTGTTGAGAAGATGATGGACCATAGAGTTTTGCTGGTACATCGTGAGGATACCCAATGTTCGCTATGAGTGCGCTGGTTTCATCCTTCTCTTCCTCATGGAAATTGTCGAAAAATTCAAGCTCACTGGCCTGACTGCTTGAGGCGTCTTGGATTTGTCCATTTTTAAGGTAGTTTTCGATGCGCTCTCCTATAATCACAAGGTCAGTAAAGCTTGATGGCGTACAACCAGCCATTCTTTCAAGATAAGAACCCTGGAAACTGTTGATGAACATTTCAGTTAGCTCCTTGTCCGAGAGTGGTGGTTGCACCCTTGCTGCAAATTCTCTCCACCGCTGTGCATATCTCTTAAAAGGTTCATTTTCATTCTGAGATAGGTTTTGCAACTGCATGCAGGTGGGAATGATGTCTAGATTGAACTGGTAAAACTTAAGAAAAGTGCTAGCTAGGTTCCTCCATGATTGGATATGACTTCTTTCTAGGTCTGCGTACCAACTTAATGACGCTCCATTCAGACTTTCTTGAAAACAATGAATCATTAGCTTATCGTCATGAGTGTAGGGATTCATTTTCTGACAGTACATTACCAAATGACGCCTCGGGAAACTAAAGCCTGTGTACTTCTCGAAGTTGGGTATCTTGAATCTCGGAGGGATCACCAAATCTAGCACTAGACACATATCAGCAGCATCGAGGTCGGGCATGTCAGACACTCCCATAGCTTGAATTGTCTCCTCAAGGGCATGAAGCTTTTCTTCCATGGGATCAGTCGTTGGCATCCTCTGGGGTCGAGTAGGAACGTTTACTTGCGGAGGATGGTCATCCGGCAGAAGATCATACAGTGGATTGTTCGTCATAATAAACCCTGGTGTGGACTCAACATTCTGGCGGTCGTTCTCTGGCATAGCTACCTCAGTTTGCATTGTCTGACTGGCCCTTCAAGGCGTCTATGCTCCTTTTGCTTCAAATGCTTCACAGCCCTCACGAGTTCAATGGGAGTGTCGGGAAATCAACTGCGGGTTATGAACAAAGGACGGGTAAGCTCTTGGTGTCTGGTTAGGGAAGAAAATGCAAAATGATGCAGAGATGCTTATGCAAATGCAATGCAATTAGTGCACACGAGAACAGATCCACATCAAGGATTAAAGTTACAAATCCTGCAAGACAACAAAAAGGTATCTCTCCCCTTGGGTGGGAAATCTATTGGTTTAAGAGAGGGTATCCCAAAGGCTTTAAAACAAAGTCCCATGTAATAACCCTCAAAAGTTTTTCATCGTAACGACTACTCGTAAGACGGTATTCCCTTCAAAGGATGAACACAGAGTTATGTTTTAGGAACCTTCAGAATAAGGTTCTACAAAAGGTCCTCAGAGTCACGGACTCCCAAGTTGGAAATAAAGACGTCATTACGACTACACATAAGACATAATCATCCCAATGGAGTCTCATCTGAGCGGTGGGATTCGATCCAACTCAACGAGTCCTAAGTCTCGCAAATCAGAAAGAAACCACCTCCTAATCTTAGTGTATACTCGAAAGCTCGGGTAGGAAGCTTTATTATCACAAACCAACCCCAAACAAACCTAACAGGTTAGAAAGAACACAACACAAACAAATAACAAAAGCAAATAAATCATAAACACGACAAACAAATTAGGCTTAGCCTACTAGGTAGTCCCCAGCTGTCGCTACTCGAAAAATGCATCGTGCAACGACGGGGAGGCGAAAAAGATAGACAGAAGAGTCGCCACCGAACTTTATTTATCCCATGATGGGAAAGGAAAATATCGAGAAAACCTTAAGAAATAAATGGATAAGATGGTCTCGCAACCAAGAATGGGTTCGGAAGCCGGTTATGCCAAAGGAAGGTATTAGCACCCTTCGCATCCATCTTACTCGATGGGAACCATTTGCTTGTTGATGTGTGAATTTATTTGCTTAAAAATTATGCTATAAAAGAGTGTTCTAAAGGGGCAAAGAGAAAAGGGATTGAAACAGGAAAATGAGAGGTTAGGAGGAAAGAGAGAACGGGGAAGAAAAGAGAAAGAACAGACTCGATAGGACTTCGCAGTCCTAGGCCTATGTATTCTCAAAAGGTATGAGAAAGTCAGAGTCGACGTAGTTCAGGGAACTACAGATATAGGAGGAAATTTCTCGGCAAGGATTGTGGCCCTTGTGCCTACGTATCTTTACTTGAAAGAAGTAAAGAATCAGAGCAGTCATAGTTCGGCCTAGGTTTGCGGGGAAGTTCTGGTAGACGATGCTATCATGCGCATTCTAGTAGTTTAGGTGTTTTGTTGCTCGCATGTGAGGAGTCTTAAGCGTTACCTGTTTGCGGTAGAACGGACATAGCATGTCTTTATGAGAAAGGGTGGAAAAGAGAAAGGGGTGCTCGCTAGGATTGTCGTAATCCTATGCCTACGTATTCTCAACATGCAAGAGAAATTAGAGCAACGTAGTTCGTGCTACTATGGGTAACTGGTGTTTTTGTGGATGATGTTATCATGCACATTCTAGCAGTTTAGGCGTTTTGCTGCTCGCATGTGAGGAGACTTATGCGTTACCTGTTTGCGGTAGAATGGACATAACATATCCTTTTTGAAAGACTGGTTTTCGCCATGCGAGGCAAGGTGTCACATTTGATTGGTGAGATTGTTTTTGGGGATGAAATATGTCATCAAATAGTAACCCCTTGCGGGTAGTACCCAATTCTTTATCTCAAAATTTTTGTTATGAAATGGTGTGGCGAACGTAGCGTCTTCGTATTGAAAGACGAGTATCAAAACCACCCACACTATAATGAGTATCCTGACTCTCGGAGAGGAAGAAAACTACACTCAATCCTCTCTCTTTAGTTCAACACAAAGAGAACTTCATTCTCTTATTAAAGTGTTTTTGGTTTTGAATGGTAAGTGCTTTTGCGACAGAGAACCCTACGGTAAACGCCAGCACTCGGGATAGGAGAAGGCCTACGCCTAATCACTCCACGACCATTCAAGGTTTTGGTTATGAAAAGAGTTTGAAAAAAAGCACTCGGTACAGGACCGAGGTTTTAGGTGAGAAAGGTTGCGAAAGGAAGTTGCGAAAGTGAGAGGTGGTGAATAAAGGCACGTCTTCGTATTGAAAAACAAGTATCGAGACCACCCACACTACAGTGAATATCCTGATACTCGGAGAGGAAGAAGTCTACACTCAATCCTCTCTCTTTAGTTCAATACAAAGAGAAATCGATTTATTATTGAAAGGGCTTTGAAAATGCACTCGGTACGGGGCCGAGGTTTGAAAATGTACTCGTTACGGGGCCGAGGTTTGAAAATGGACTCGGTAGGGGGCCAAGGTTTTTAGGAGAGGAAGGGGGTGGAAGCGTCTTCATTTTGAAAGACGAGTATCGAAATCACTCACACTACAGTGAGCATCTCGACACTCGAAGAGGAAGAAAGTCTACACTTAATCCCCTCTTTTAGTTCAATACGAATATAACTCGATTTCTTTATTGAAGATGTTTTTGAGAACCTGCAAAGAGATGAAAAACAGAGATAGATATATACAGGATACAGATAAATAAACAGTCCACCAATTAAGATTTTATGGTTTGATATTTATTAAGTATTTTAAAAGAATGTACAAGTTAGTTGAATATTTACAGGATAATAATAACATACAGAATATATAATATGTACAAGAATGTAAATGACTTAAAAATAAAGCAATTGATATTTGACAGAAATTAATGCAGTTGTATATTGGTTAGTATATCGAATCGGGACACAAAAGAATGAGATCTCGTCTTAACCACAAACAAAATGTCAATTAATCGAAGGTAGCCTATCGCGATCTCAAAGTAGGAAAGATGACCCAAATGGTCATCCCCCATAGATTTGAAATCGGGAAGGTTATCGACTTCAAAAATCTGACGCTTGCGGATAAAAAGACTTCATCGATCCACAAGTCAAAAATAAAATCGAATCGGAATAAGAAATAAGAAAGAAAATAGGTGGTCTCGGATCCTTTGTTTCACGTCAATAATTTGACGGTTAAACGATGGAAATGTCGTCATCGACCCAAACAGATGAAAATGGGATAAAATATCCAATAAAAAAATAAGAATAACATCTAACATATAAATTAAAAATAGAGCTAAATTGAAATTCTAAACTCTAAAAATAAAAGAAACCATAAACTTTGATATATGAACCAGAAGTTAGAAAAAAACATAAATTCTAAAAAAGTAATATATATAAAGAAAAGTAAAGAAGAAAATAATATGTACATAATACATAACTTTAAAGAGATTTTAAGAAAATAATATGTATAATAATAATAAGCTTCCTTAGTTAATATACAATATATATAATTTACATAATAACCAACATATTAATTAAAATAAATAAATAAATAATAGAAAAGGTTTGTATAGAAAATAAAAGGGTGATGCGAAATGTGGGTTTCACAGTCCACTCATAAAACCAAACGGGTCTCAGCAAGAACTAAAATTATAAATTTCAACTTGACCCAATAGAACAAAAACCAAAGTGATTGTTTCACTGTTAAACGAAACCCAGCATCAACAGCTCATAGAAACGAAAAAAAACAACACGTTCTCCATTTTATTCCCATCGCAGCTTACACGATTTTGGTTTGGTTAATCTGTGCGATTTTACGCTTTGAATCTCGACCTTGTTTTGCTCTTTTACTTCCTCTTTCTGTCAATTTCAACCTTCTGGTTCTGTTTTCTCATTTTCTTGGTGTTGACTGAGTTTTTATGGAGGTTGGGGTTTAGGGTTTGAACAGGGTTATTTGGAATGAGTTTTCTGTTGTTTGTTGATTGTGATTTGAAGAAAAGGGAGAAGTCGGTCGCGGAAGTTTTACAGATGCGGCGGAGTTTATGGGAGGTGTTTGAAGTTTTACGGTTATGGAGAATGAAAAGAACGGTGAAGGTTATTGTTTTTTGGGATTTATTGAAGATGGATAGTTGGGTGTTGAATCAATGAAGGTTTGTTGGTTTTGTTACGGTTTGTGAAGGTTTCATGGTGATGAAAGGTAGAGTAAAAATGGCGGAAGTTTGAAGTGAGAAAGATAATGATGATTTTCGGTTGGTGAACTGATGAAGGTGGTTGCTAGGGTTGTGACCTTTTGGATTTAGGGTTTCCCTTAGTGACACATTTATAGGCTTCAAACACGTTTAGATACTAATGGTTGATTAAAAATGTTAATGAAGTGTTGATGATGGTTATAAGAAAAACAAGGTTAATTAATGAAATAAATCAAAATTAAAGTTAAAAAAAACTAACTAATCTTAATAAAACTTAATAATAATAATAACCACTAATTTGAATTGATAAATAAATTAAATAAAACAACTAATTAATAAATAAAGCCATAAAATATATTCTATATAAAAAACTACTAAATAAACTAAATTATAAAATTAATAAGACCTATAAATAAGAAAATTAAAATCTATTTAACAAAATGAAATAATCTAAATTATTCTAAAAAATCTATATTCTAAAAAACTAAACTAAATAAACAAATAAAGAAAATAATAAATCTAATAACAATTAAAATCTAAAAATAAAACTATTAACAAAAATTTAATAACTTTAAAAAACTCTAATTAAAAAAAGTCTATTTCCTAAAAAAAACAATTTTAATTCTAGAAATTTATAAAATGAAAAGAAAACTTTAAAAATTTGATTTTTAGTAAAACTAAATAAATTAAGAAAATAAAATTTAAATTATTAAAATTTAACTAAACAAAATCTGACTATTAATAATGAAACAAAATAATCCTAATTTAATAATACTATTAATGATCATAAATCCTAATTAAACTAATAAATAAAGCAAAACCACAATAATTATATTATTAAAGCCTATAATATTTACAAACTAAAAAACCAAAACGAGTCCATGTCCATCGTACCCAAATCCTTCAGCATAACACACATAAGTCCATCCGCTGGGGCGAGTACGTCCATTAACAAAGCTGCATGAATAAATATATATTACATATGAAATATAAAAAAAAAACAGATTTAATTAAAATAAACTTATTTAAACTAATTAATAAATAAACAATGATTCTATTAATTCTAATAACTAATCTAAATTAATAATTAAAAATAGCTCTAAACAGAATAATTTAAACTAAATCTATATAACACTGTAATTAACTCTAAAATAAATTTAATATTAAAAAATCTAATAAAAATTATATTAATAAAAATCTAAAACTATAAAACTAATAAATAAATAAAATAGATAAAAACTAGTAACTATTACAAAAAAAAGTCTACTTGAAACTAAATCTATATATAAAAAAAAACTATATAATAATAAAAACCATTTACAAGTCATAACAAATTAACAAAAAAACTAATTCTAATTTAATAATACTAATAATTAATATATAAATCCTAATTAAACCAAAAATAATATTAAACAACTAAAAAGAATTTCTATTTAACTAAAAAGCTATTTCTAAACTCAATAATTAAATCTATTTAAATTTAAACTATTTCTAATAAAATTAAAAATCTATTTTTAACTAAAAATCAAAATCAATTTCTATTTAAACAAAAATATAATAAAACCTATTCTAAAATTATAATAAAAAACAAATTGACTATCTAAATGAAAAGATAAAATAAAAACATATACAAAATAAAATATTAGAAAGAAAAAATAAGAAAATAAAAAGGAAATAAAATTTACAAAAATGCCCTTTAGCCGCGTGTCACACTTCTATTAGGCAAAATAGTCGGTATTTGAAAAACGCTCAATCGGGGGGGTGGACACGTGTCTAAATGGCATGAAATTAAGTAAAAAATGCAAAATAAAATGCGAAAATATTTACAAAAATTGGCGGGTAAATTTAAGGTATGACAAACTCAACTTAGTGTATTTGGATCAGTCTAGCATTTGGAAGGTGCATAAATTCATCATTAGAGTGAGAGCTGTCATGGAAGTTCAAAACTGTTGTGTGCCCCCAATTCTGTTTAGGTCTTTGCAGACAGTCTGTTTGTGTGGCTGGTTGAAGGAGTTTGTGTGAAATTTTGGTTGCTTGTTAACCATTAGTGAATGGGTTAGGTTTTAGCAAGACATTGAACTTGAGGGTTCAGGCTTCAATTGGTTTTTCTTTGCCGATACAGTGAAGTAAAGGGGAGGTTGTTTTCATAGAAATCTGCTTTGGTCCTATCAAGCCTTTTGGGTTCAAATTCTCCAACTGTTGTAGGCTGTAAATGTATTTAATGGTTGGTTTGTGGCTATGCTGTCTTGAGGGTGCTGTTGGATTTGTCAATATATGTTTGAGACCTAGGCTTAAGGCGAAGTGATCGAAACAAGTGTGCCTTTGCTGCTGCTAAAACCAAGTCCTTCTTGCTTAAGTTCAGTTATGCTATTATCATTAGTTTTTAGACTTGTTGAACATAGTTATGTCTTGAACCTACAATCATGCTATTAGACTTTTCTAGTTTAAGTTTGATTCCATCCACATCCTTTTTACCTTGCCATTAATTCATGATTACCCTTTGCTAAAATCTGTTGATTATGGTGACTGTCTTTAAAGAACAAAAGGAGGACTTAGTGTTTGATGAGTGCATTGTAATAACCAAAACTGTCATTGACATGTATGGAATTTACAGATGTTTGGCAAGGTAATATCAGAATCTTGTTGTTGCCTAGTGCTAGTGCTTTACCTCTGGATTGTGGTTTTAGGCTGTTTAGGTTTCAGTTGATTGGTTCAAGTTGGTTTTTGGCATGCTCAGGTCAGGTTCTGCTGTCAATGTTAGTGTTTAAGAGCTGAATTTATCAACTTAGTTTAGTTGCTATCAGTTTAGTTCTCATGATAAGGGAGTTGGTTATTGTTGTGGTTGCCACCTAAGAATGTTGGTTTGAAGCAGAGATGAAGAACCAGTTTTTTGGTCATAAGGTTTGTGGACTTTTTTTAGTACAGCCAGTGAGAGTGTAATTTGAGTGTCTCAGGTACTGCTTGGTTGTGTAAACTCATGCCTAGTCTTGTTTCTTAGCTTTCTGTTGATCAGTATTGATTGGTCTAGGTTGGTGTAGTGCTGCTTTAGATCCTCACCATGAGAAACCATCACCAAAACTTGTTGGCATTAGTATTGAAGAGGTTTTATTTGAACTCTTTCATGCTTAATGTTGGGATCTGTTTTGCATTGATGCCACTAGTGTTGGACATGTATTTTATCATTGGTTGGATTCACATTTTTATTATTGAAGTATGAGTTTATCAACTCCTAGTGGCTGGCTGTTTAATTTTGTGCTCATGCTGAGGTGTGGTGTGATTTTTTGCATTAACAGTTTGAAGAGCCTTCATCTAATCTATTTGTTGAAATATGTGTGAGATTGAGGATCAAAACTGATACTGTCATGAGATGGGAAAATTGGTTGTTGTCATCAAGTCATGGACTTGTAGTACTTTAGGATTGGCTAAACCATAGAGGCAAGTCTTGGACAGTTTAAGAGTTTAGTACTTGGTAGGAGCCTTTGTAGGTACCTTGCTTGTGTGCCTGTAGGAGGATAGAGTTGTTACTCTAGGCCTGTTAAATCTGCATATTCAATTTTCATGGATACTTTGTTTATGAACTATCTACCATTGTGGTAAAGTCCAGCTTTTGTTTCATCAAAGTTCACTCTTGGCATTGTAAGGTTTACTGAGATTAAGTGCATTAGATGTTGGATGCTACCCTTATGCTTTGTTTTAGTACAAAGAACTGGTACTGCACCATTAGTTCATAAAATTTGGCAGTTTGGATTGATAAGTTGGTTGCTGTCATAGATCATTGCTTTAGCATAGTTGGATACAAAGTCCATTCTAAACCATTTCACCATTTGCAGCTTAACAGCCACATTGTAATTCTTTTGAGGAACTAACTTTTCCCTTGAAACTCATCACAACTTTTGTATTTAGAGTTGGAACAACCCCTTACTTGTATGAGATTACAGCTAGGTTGATCTAGGATCTTCAAAATACATTTCAAGGTCATGTATGTTTGGATCTGGCATGCTGAACAAGTTTAAACATTGTAATGTTTAGATTGGTGCCATGTTGTCTTAAACTGCCTAGTTCATATGCATATGTTTTATTGCTGTCAAGTTTGTCTCCTCCAAGCTAAAGCCTGTTTGTTCTAGATACCATAGCTTGCAATGATGCTTTGACATTGTTGAGTTTTTACAAACTCATGGCAGATTTTTTTTTGGTCCTTTTAACAATGTTTGTTAGTTTTATTGTTTTGATAAGTTTGATTGTGGTGTACTGCTAAAACAGTTTGTGAAGTTTGGTTTTGGCATTGTAATGTCAGTTCATGGCTATGGCTGCTAAACTTGTATCACATGTTCAGTTTGTGGTGCTGCCTAGGTTTAGTTTGCTGTCCCTGTTGCCTTAAGTGAAGTAACTACATGTTGTGTTTGGTTTAGATTATGGTTTTTGTTTAAATTACAACCATTCTACCAAGACTGTCTTGCAATTTGAGTTTGTCAACTCATGGTGGTTAATGATAAAAACTTATCCCTTATGCTGTTTGTTTTAAATGGATGGTTGATGCTAGGGTAAAGTGGATGTGTTGCCACTTTGTAAAAGTAATGTTGTTAAAGTATTGGTACATCAATGATTGTTCTTGCTATGTGTGTTTATGTAGTTGTCATTGAGGTTTTTCATAGGGACTGTTATCCTAGATTGACAAGTTTTGTTATGCCAATAGGGATGTACTTATGTTTTAAATTTGTCTACTGTCCTGGGACTTGTGAGTTTGCCTTGGTGAATAGATTTTTGGGCTGGTGTTTAATTAACCTAAACATTGTCATGTTGAGATTATTGGTTATGTTGTCAAGACTTGTTTTTTTAGATGAATTTTGGCAACCCCTTTTTTTTACTTGTTGTTTTGACTTGTTGCTCACTCTGAGGGTTGGTTTTTGCTTTGCCTTAACAAGTTGGTAAGTTCCATTTAAGAGGGCAGTGTGGATTAATTAGTGGTTAGCACTGTGATCACCAACTGTCATTTGTCATGAGGTGTTGGTTTAACTGGTGCTATCGGTTTTTCTACATTTTAGTGGACATATTGTCTACCAACCTATGAGGCCTTAGTGCAATATTCAGCAGGTGCCCTTAATTGTATCTTTGTCTGTAAAGGTTTGTTATATGAATCAATATGGCATTTGTGTTTACCCTTGAAAGAGCTTTATGCCACTTCTATGTATGATGATGTTTTATTTTTAAAACCTATCAAGCTTGTAAGGAGACCTCAGTTGACTGGTATGATCCTATCCATGTCTTAATTACTGCCTAGTTCAGTTTAAGTTAGGATTGGTGTATTTGTGACCATGTGAAGCTATTGGTTTTGACTCTGCCGGCCTCTTACTCCAAGGTTATTTAATATTGATGCCCTCAAAGCTTTACGTCGTGTGTGTGTTTAATCAGTTGCAATTGGGGTCTTTTGAGCATCTGTCCTTACTTGGAGTCATTACTCTAACACCTTTAAGATGCAAAGTTCATGAAAAAAAACATTCTCTTCAAGAATTTTCGATTTGAAACCATTGTATGATTCAATGAGGATTTAAGTTCTTTCTTTGGAAAAAGTTCATGAGCAACACATTTAGAATATGAGCAGACCCTAACTTGTGTATGTTTTCACCTGGTCTAACCTTTGAACTTCAAATTGCATTTCAAACTCCACATGTACGTGAGCCATTGGATTTTATTGTGTGAGCATCAGTTGGAAAAATGAATAGCACCATTGTGATCCTCTTGAAATTTCAAGCAAGATGGACTTTTGTTTCACTGAATTTGGATAAGATTTGAGTAAGTTGTGGTCGAATCGTATTTTGAGTTTTAACTTGAAGTTGCCCAAGGAATTTCCCAGCCTGCACGTGCATTTGGTATATGTAGAACTGAGGTGGCTTGATACAATGGATGTATCGCCACCCCAGTGGTTGTGACCTTGCCTTGCCATGCCTTGAACCTGAGTTCAATCCTTAGTGGGGGCACTTTTTGTCTTAATTTCCTGATTTTCTTTGTTTTAATATTTTAGCTTACTTTTTCCATATTTTTCATATGCGTATGATTGGTTGGAGTGGTATTCTTTCATGCTTGCAACCCCAAGGTCTTGGGTTCAAACCATAACTCAATCCACTTCTTGCCTTAAAAAACATAAAACAAAAACATCAAATCTTTTTTTATCCTTCGGGATTTTAATTGGAAAACCATTTTCAGAAAGAGTTTTGTTAAGCTTTGATTCTACCGCAAACAGGCATCGTCCCTAACTGCTGGAATCACTGTTTAACCCTACTCGGTTTAAAACGCTTGAACCAATTTGTGGTTGTGTTAGCCCAAACTATGTTTGCTCAGATTTCTCGTACCAGACGAGGATACATAGGCACAAGACGACGATGTCTTGGCGAGCAACCTCCCTCACTTTCACCCGTAGTTTTCCGAACAACGTTGACTCTGACTTTCCCATTGCACGAGGGAATATGTAGGCATAGAGCGGCGATGCTCTATCGAGTCTCTTTTTCTTTTCTTTGTCCCCGTGGCCTTTAGCATAGATAGGTTTACACCCTTTTAGATTAGACAACAAGCGTGGATCCCGTCGAGTACGACGGACGTGAGGGGTGCTAATACGTTCCCCTTGCGTAACCGACTCCCGAACCCGAGATTTGGTTGCGATGACCTGTCTTATTCCCTTTCTGTAGGTTTTCTCTGATCGTTTCCTTTCCCTCTCTTTGGGATAAATAACGAACGGTGGTGAATCTTCTGTCATTGTCGTCCCCTCTTCGCAGCAATGCGACAGTAGGCACAAGACATCGATGTATTGGCGAGCAACCTTCCCCCACCTTCACCCGTCGTTTTCCGAACTACGTTGACTCTGACTTTCCCATTGCACGAGAGAGTACGTAGGCATAGAGCGGCGATGCTCTATCGAGTCTCTTTTATTTTCTTTTGTCCCTGTGGCCTGTAGCTTAGATAGATTAACACCCTTTAGATAGATAACAAGCGTGGATACCGTCGAGTACGACGGACGTGAGGGGTGCTCCCCTTGGGTAACCGACTCCCAAACCGAAGATTTGGTCGTGATGACCTGTTTTTTCCCTTTTCGTAGGTTTTCTCTGATCGTTTCCTTTCCCTCTCTTTGGGATAAATAACGAACAGTGGAGACTCTTCTGTCTTTGTCGGCCCCTCTTCGCAGCAATGCGACACAGAGGTATCAAATCGTGAAATTAAAAGAATCCTTAAAAAATTGTTTCATCTTCTATAAAAAATTGGTCTAACAAACTTGATGATGCATTGTGGGCTTATCGAACTGCTTTCAAAGCTCTAATTGGTCTCACACCTTTTAAAATGATCTATGGAAAAGCTTGTCACTTGCCAGTTGAGTTGGAGCATAAGGATTTTTGGGGCTTAAAATTCTTGAGTTTTCACCCTATGTTGAGTGGGGGAAATAGGAAAGTGCAACTTAATAAGATGGATGAGTTGTGACTTCAAGCTTATGACTCCAACGAAATCTACAAAGAAAATGTGAAAACGTTTCATGTTCGGAAGATTTTCTACAAAGATTTAAAAGAAGGGAAATTGGTATTAATTTTCAATTCAAGATTTAAATTGTTTCTTGGAAAATTGAAGTCCAAATGGTCCGGGCCTTTCTGGATTAAGGAAGTCAAGCATTACGGGGCAGTTAATATTGAAGATCCCTTAATAAATGAAAGTTGGACACTAAACGGTCAGAGGCTAAAGATATATCTTAGTGGCGAGGTTGATCAAAGTTCAACAACAATTCTATTTGCCGACCCACGAGGTCGCGTTGGACCATGATGCTCAAACGACATTAAACAAAGGTGCTTGTTAGGAGGCACCCCAACAATGTGAGTATTACTGATTTTTACTGCATTTGTAAGTTTTTATGTTAATTTAGATTGTATGCAAGAAGGTTGTGGTGAGCAAAAATGTGAAAAACTAGAATTTTTGAGGTATTTTCATGCTCGGCCCAGTTTGCACTGCGAGCCTAAGCGAGTTTGCCTACTGCTCGTAGTGCGAGCTTGACAAATTCTGGGCAGTTGATGAATTTGCCACAACTTTTATTTTATTGTTTGCAAATCCTCTTACGTTGTTGGCCTGAGGTAGGCCTTTTTGAAAAAGAGGGGGAGGATTTAGTTGCTTTTTATTTTGATTTTTCATTGCATGAGTGATTCAAGCATGTGAGTTTAGTTGTTTTGTGAAACATTGCATGATATTTGTTTTAGAACTAAATTATTTTTCATTGTTGATTCTAGGAAGTTGTGATCATTACGTGTATGCATCCTTATGTTGAATTTGAACCATAAATCATTTTCTTGGTTGAATCTATGCTTGAGGAATTCCTCTTGTTGTTATGAGGGACATACTTTGCTCGCAGACGGGCAAAAATCTAGTTGGAGGGAGTTTGTTGAATGCCAAATATACTTTATTTTGATCTATGATTCTTGGCATTTTTCAAATCATTTCTCAAGTTTCAATTGAATTATTTCATGTTCTTGTATGATTAATTAGTTGTCGTGCACGGATCAAAAACAAGTGTTTTTGAAAAAGTAGTAAAGGGAAGCGACACTCGGATATCGTATCGCAAGGATTCTTGTATTATTTTAACCAACTAAAGTAAAGTTTTCTGGAGGTTTTAAGTTTCGATTTATAAAACAAGATAAAAAGTGATTAAAATAAGTGATTATCAATTAAGTTAAACTGGCTAATCCTACTTATTCGGATTTCGACTTATCATTGGCTATTATAACACCAATCCCTAAACGGCTTCGATCCTATTCGATTATGATATTAATCAGACAAGCTCTTATCAAAATCATATGAATTATGTTCTTGTTTACCAAATTAAGCAAACGGTTAAGAATATGATGAGTTAACAAATTAAGCAAAAGATAACACGCAATTAAATTTAGGAACATGCATACAATCAAATTTAATCAATTATATCCTAAGAAAACAATTGAATTAAGCAAATGATTATAATCAAATTAAGAAAATGACTTCATAGGAAAGAATTGAACAGGAATCGAATTAAATTGGTATTAGAATAACCTCAAAGTGATGGAACCCGTAAGTAGTAGGATTTACCTTGGGAATTACTTTTCATGAAAATCCTACAAAAGCAAAAGTGAAATTCGTGAAAAAGAAGGTAAAAGCTACAGTAGCGTGATTGCTAGGTATACGAAAGCATCAACAATTCCAGTTCTAACAACAAAAAACTGGTCCAAAATTAAATATTCCTAAAGGCAGAATTCGAGTTCTGACTTCAACGAATTATTCGAGCATGCTACATTCTGAATCAGCTTTTGCCTACAACATGAAAGTTGTAGCTCTCTGTCTTAGATTTCCAATGCCTATTAGAAAGCGTCGATCCAATCCTCATAGCTCTAGTTATGATTCAAATAGGGAACATATATCAAATAACCGCTAAAGCTGAAAATAAAATACGAAAATAGATTAAAGGCAAACAAAGACTTAATTCTAAAAACATAATAAAACAGCAAAATAAACAAAACAAGCTAAAAAAATTTCTAAGTACAAAAATAATAGAATGTGAATTAAGATGCACTGATCAATGATTCCTCAATATAATTGAACTTACCTTTGGATACCTTGATATGTGTGCTATTGTGTAGGAAATAGGTTGGGTTTTCAAAGAACTAGACACATTTGAATTGATAAAGAAGCCAAAGAAATAAGGAAGAAGTTTCCAGGTTCTCTGTGCGAAGGTTAGCGAGGTCAAAGAGAGCTTGCAATGCGAGCTCAACGCGAAGGAATAGCGAACTAAAACTTTTGGATGGTAGTAGTTAAACCCTTGGTTGATGGAAGTGTGAAGTCTGAGCGAGCAGGTTCACAATACAAAGTCATGGAAACTTCAGTGATGGTTTAACTGTTCAGAGGCACTTGAAGTGCCTATAAGTGGAGTTCGGCGTGAACAAGGGGTTCACAATGCAAACAGAACAAATTTTGGGAAGATATTTATGTCCTTTTTCCATTTTATGGGGATAGTAACCTACCAACTTCATTTTTCTGATTTTGCAACATTGACTTGGGGAGAAAAAAACCCTAGTTTCATCATTTCTTCATCAAGAAGTAATATTTTGCAAGTAGAAGCTGGATTTGCATCCTAGATCGATTCTTCATCTTGGATGCTTATTCATCTTCTTTCTTGTCTTGTAGAGCAAGCTACCACGACAATGGGTAGCTAAATCCTTTGTATTAAATGTAGAGATAGTCTATTTTAGCTTGTATGTTTTTTTTATCTATTTGTATGTGAACAAGTGAATGATTAATATATGTTTAATGTTTGTGTTTTTAAAGATCCATCTATGATTTGTATCACTCTAGACATAGATTTTACAAACCTTGATCTAAAATATTCATCTATCAACAAACAAAATCTAGACATAGATTTGTTAGTTGATATTTGCTTTGTGTTGTTCTTAAAAATTATTGTATTGATTGCTAGCTTGAGACATCATCTAATGACGGATACAATAATGTTCATGCACTGCTCTATACATAGACGGTATTGAGAGGATACTTAATTGTATTAATCGTAAAGGAGTTCACATGCTTGGTTAATTGAATATATACAAGTTAGGTTGACGAAATCTATCCACTATGCCAAAATAGACCTTTAGCAGCGCTTTTTTTGGCCTTTAGCAGCGCTGCCAAAAGTGGCGCTGCTAAAGGTAAAGGCAGCGCTTTTTTTATGGAAAAAGCGCTACTAAAGGCTCCCTTCAGCAGCGCTTTTTTTACCCTATAGCAGCGCTTTTAAAGCGCTGCCTATTCCCCCTTCCCCTCCCTTCAGCAACGCTTTTAGCAGCACTTTTTTCACCCTATAGCAGCGCTTTCCCCTCCCCCATTTAGCAGCGCTTTTTAAAGCGCTTTCTTTGACCCCCCCCCCCTTTAGCAACGCTTTTTTAAAGCGCTTTCTTAGACCCCCCCCCCCTTTTCCAACCTATAGCAGCGCTTTTTTGACCTCTCTTTTCCCCCTTTAGCAGCGCTTTTTTTAAAAGCGCTGTCTATTCTTCACGATTTTTAAAAAAAATTTTTTTAAATAATCACATTTTTTATATATTTTTTGATAAACCTGCTTATAACAATAACATTCCCTGCTTATAATTCAGGCCTTTAATTCAACAGTTTGGCCTTATATATAACAATTACTTTGGCCTTATTTATGTGTATTCATCACTTTGCCCATAACCATTTTAATACACATAAACCTGCTTAAATATATTACAACATCACAAATACATTCAATTTACAACATCACAAATACATTCAATTTACATATAATTACAAATCCGATAACTTTACAAATAGATACGTTATACAATTCTCAACTCAAGAATAAATTGACACCAGTCCTCCTTAGTTTCTTCCAATCTTGCTTTCGAGTAAGTACCGCACTTGTATTCATCAAAGTACTACATAATATAACAGAACATGCACGATTTAATTTTAAAACTAATTACTCAGATGAAATATCGGTTAATTATCAAAATGAATCATATAACTTATGAATTGATCCATACCATGATTGGAATCTCTATTTGACCTGAAAGAATAATTTCCTTCACAAAGCGCAATACAAAATATCCGCAGTCAATCCCATTGCGCTGACGAGTGTCGCTACTGCGAAAATCGGCGCCAGCTGAACAGAAGAGTCGCCACCGTGCGTTATTTATCCCACGGGAGGGAAAGGAAACGCTCAGAGTAAACCTCGCACAACACGGGAAAGGTATGGTCATCGCAACCAAAACCTGGGTTCGGGAGTCGGTTACGCAAGGGGAAGGTATTAGCACCCCTCACGTCCGTCGTACTCGACGGGATCCACGCTTGTTTTCGGGTATGGATTGTTATTCTATCTAAACTATAGGTCGAGGGTTAAAAAGAAAAGAAAATGAAAATAAAAATGACTCGGCAAAGTATCGCACTTTATGCCTACGTATTCCCGTCTGGAACGAGAAATCAGAGTCAACGTAGTTCGCCTACCTACGGGAAAGGAGGGGAAGGTTGCTCGCTAGGATATCGCGTCCTATGCCTACGTACTTCCACACGGCATGGAAGATCAGAGCAAACGTAGTTCGGGCCACGTACGACACAAGTCTGTCTTGATTGTTTTTATACCTTCTGAAAAAGGGTTTTTCTGATTAACAGTCCAAGCGGACAAAAATGACGTTTTGATGAGTTCACATTCTTTTACGAAAGAAGTGTCTTTCATTGTGTTTGAAATCTTTATGTGTTTTTCTGTTTGTCTTGAGAAAGAAAGAGACGGAACTCCAACCTACGGTTGCGAAGGGAAATAAACTAACCTAATGTTATCATGCATGGGTTAAGACCTAGTGTCTATCATGCTCCTCTCTTGCACAGAGAGAAACAGAGATCCTAAGGGATAGGCAGAAACAGAAACAATATCAGATATATACAGTAAAGCAGTAAAATGCATGAATGCAGCAATACAAGCGAGGCAAGGGAGTCCCACTCAACCTCGAACCTAGAAAACAATAGGCAAAAGTGAACAGGCTTCACTTTCAACCCAGCAGGGTAAACAGCAAACAATACAGTTCAGAAAACCAATCAATACATCAACAAATGAAATACAGCAATAAAACAAACAGCTTCAGCAGCTCTGAGTCAACAACTGGCTTCAAGCAATCTCCAATCAGCTACAGGCTTCAACAAGCATCAATCTCCATCTTCATGGCCTTCAGACAAGGGCTTTGATCATCAGTCTTCCATCTGCAATGGCTTTTCTTCAAGCTCAAACCTCCAGGATGAGGGATCAGTCACAAGAGTGAATTGGGTGTTAAGCAATAAGCTGACTACCAAAGGTGGTGAACAGACTGCTTCTAACACAAGAGACATTTTCTCTCAAGAGTTCTATCTCATAGACACCATCACCAAGCCTTCCAAAGGAAGGGGGTGAGTGTCTTAGAGAGACTCTGAATCACAAAGAAGAATGGATGCAGACAAGGCAATCCATGTTTGAGAAACAATCATTCTAATCTAGAGCTCTGCCTAGCTCCTAAACCCTAGTCTCCTCAGCAACTGATAGCAAGAAACTCATCCTCAACTCTGGCAGTTGATCTTCAATCTTTGAATCTCCAATGGCTTCATCTTCACAAATCTTCAGCTTCCCCAGGGCCCCAGACAAACCCAATACCCAAACAAACAATCAATAAACCCCAGAGGGCACACCACACCAAACAACAGATATACAAACAGTAATAATATCAGTAGGGGAATCCTGATTTTTCTAAGGGATCTAATAGCTACCCATAGCCCCTATAGTCCCATAACTAAACTAGTCAAACCCTAAGTCCTAAGGGAAAAAATTGAACTTCCTAAGTTGTCACCTAAAACCCTAGTTTTATTCATGATATTCAAGCATTTATTAATCACCTAAAATTAACCTCTAAAAATGGGAGCTAAAATATTTCTATAAGCCTAATATCTCATCTAAACAATATGAAAAGAATGATCAAAAAATATCAAAGCAAGTGAGAGAACAAAAATCATAAAAATGATGCATGAAATGAATTATTTAATATGACCTTTATTTTAGAAAATATGTAAAAAATATGAAATAAAACTAAAAATGACATTTTATTTTCCTATAATATTCTAGACATTTTAATGAAAACATGGTAAAAAGAATGAATTAAAAAGCATTTTTTATGAATTATTTATGAATTTTCAAAGATTAGTAAAAATTAAAATGAAATAAGAAAAATAAAAATGAATTAAATGAGCCAGAGGGGGTGCATTCAGTAGGCGCGCTCAGTTCATATTCATTGGGCCAGGCATCCAGGGGGTGTGATTAGCGCATTTATCCTGAGCCCAAAACAAGTCAGAAACAACAAAAAAACTAAAACGAGCAGGGGGGTGAAAGTAGCATCAGAAACACGTTCAAATTGGAAATGGGCCTATTACTGGGGGTGGGGATAGCATCACAAGCTGAGGCCCGCCCGTTTCAATTAATGAAACGGTGCGTTTGGCACCCAGTCAACTCCCTCCAAAACAGAATTGAATAACAGCCATTAGATCTCTCCCCAAGTCAAGAGTCTTCACACGCATTGGACGGACCAGATTATGTCTTCCCCACTTGGATCTGAAACTTAGGGTTTCAATCACCATGAACATCCATGCACGCATAACTTCCTCCTCTCTGTTCTCACTCCACGCGCAACGAATCCTCACGCCATAAACATGAAATCTACTCAAAATCTTTCACTCTACAATCCTATGATCTCAATTCAATCTGAAACTCAATAAATCTCTCAATCCGATAGCATCAATCTCTGATTTCCATGGAAGGACACTGATATGCAACATCACCATTCTCAATCAAACTTAACCTAAACTGAACTACAACTAATGGAGGTTAACCTATGCTATCAAGTTGCAATTATAACACATTCATCCAAGAGATTCGAACACAAACAGATTATGGCACCTGTTAACAAACCTCACCAAATCGTTCCAAACTCACCTAAACTAATCTCCTAACCACCTAGATTGTATCTAAACTAACAACATCATGCCAAATTAACTAGATCAAGCAGTTTGAATGAAAACTTACCTAGTAAGAAATCTTGAGAAACAGCTATGGAGGATGTGGATCTGAAGCTTTTAAGTGTTGAATCTTGATCAATCCTTGAGGAACTTAATTCTGTATGCACAAACTTGGAGGTTCCTTGCTTGAATCATGCAATCCACTTGAACTTGTAATTGTGATGATCTTGAGAAAAGCACTCGAAAATGGATGATAACTACCAGAAACTTGCTTCAATTATGATCTATGATGATGATGGAATGAAATTGAATTGATTATGATGAAGGTTGGTGAAGGTTTTGAGAGAATTGTAATGAAACTCCAATGAAAAAGTGTGAGAAATTATGTGGAATTCTTGGTGCAAATGAGGCCAACCCTTGCCAAATTCTCCTTTCATGAATATATAGACCCCAAATGAACATTCTAGATCCATCTTGCACATTCCCTTGTTTTCAAACTTTGGCTCATTTTTGATTATGTTTCTTAAATGATAAGCAACCATGGATAACTTCATTTTTTCCTTCTAAACTCAAAAAAGTGGGTGAACCATTGTTCTTAGAATTGTTTTTCCATTCAAAATCATATATTGGAAGTCTCCATTTGGACTTGTAAATCTCCCAAACCATTTTCCAACTTGAAATTATTCACTTTATAAGCCTTTTTAGTTCATATTTTGACCTATCATGCAACTCCATGCTATGAGCTTCTCCAATAACTTGTGACCTTCTTTCTAGACTTAAAATCCCATTTGGAGCAAGTTTGATGTTGTAAGTTTTTCCATTTGAGGCCTCCTTGTATGAGTTTTGGACATAGGTTAAAATGACCTGTAATTCACAAATGCCCAAAATACCCTTTGCTTGTCAAGACCATAAGTTGAGTTCTCCACATCATATGAAGGCATGCCATACCATTCTAGAAAGCTAAGACAATGAGGAACAACTCTTATGTTGACCAAGAATTCATTTGAAATCTCCTTGAGGGGTAAAACTAGCTTGGAAGTCAAGTCACTTTCACAGACAAAAATTCAGACACCCCAGATGACCTGTAACTTGCAAGGACCATAACTTGAGTTCTATAAATCTCCTTGAGGTCTTCCACCACTCAAATTAAAGGTCTTGAGATCCTCTACAAATTTCATGTTGGCCAAGAAGCCATTTGAAGCTAGCATTTTGACTTATCTTGCTTGGAAATTTGACCTAAACTAGGGGATTTTACAGAGAAACCCTAATTTAGTAACTCCTCTTCTCCTTGATTTCTCTTGAATTCTCCTTGTCATATCTCCATATATTTATTCTCCATGTCAAATTATGAACCCCACATCTCTCCAATAGACTTGAATGCCCTCTTAAGTCAGTCAATTGACCTAGGGTTGACCTAGGGTTGACCCAGATGAAACCCTAGTTGACTGCCTTCAACTATAGCTCTTGTGCCTTTATCAATGACTTGTTTTCTTCTCCAAATGACTTTATAGGTCTCTCAAGATGTCTAGATGCTCTCCATGCTTTCATTTCACAGCTCATAACCCTCTTGTTGATCCTCAGATACCCTCAGCTAGGAGATGGACTCAAGGCTTGATCTGCTGAACTCTTTGCTTTCAAATTCTTTCTTGATGACTTGAATATGATTGAATTGGGATAATAACCTCTTGATAGGCCTCTGGAGATGAGAATAATGATTGGTCCCCTGTTGAATGACTTGCTATGCTTATGCTGTGCAAATGGTTAGTCTATGTACATGACCCTACATGCAAATGCTAATGATGATGAAACATAAATCCAAGGAATAAGGTTGAGCAAATTTTAGGGTGCAACAGCTGCCCCTATTCAAGCGACTTGGACCCGATTGGGTGAAGAGCCCGGAGCCTTCAGACACTCGCGGTACGAGACGGTTGAATACTAGTGAAACCAGAAATTTGCCAACCGCAGAAATAAACTGCGCTCCTGCTTGAGGAATGACATTCATCAGCTGAATCTGACTGTTAGGGTAACCCACTGATCTCGCACGACCGTGCTGGGGATTGTCTTCATCGTTCTGAAGAGGATTCTGTCATAACAGATTGCTTGCTTGCCCACGCTAGGACTCTGTCTGTCGTCAATACAAAGAAATCTCAACTAAAACCTGTCCACGTTAGGACTCCACTTGCTGTTAACCCAGAAAAATCTCGGCAACTCCGCTGGGGATGATTCGCCTGCATTTCCGTAAACTGAATCGTCCATGTTAGGAATAACACTCTTCCACGTTAGGAGTAACGCTTTTATCTTTCCACGTTAGGAAGCAATCCTCTTTCCATGTTAGGAAACTATATCAATCTGTCCACGTAAGGACTCCAATGCCATTTGACATGTCCGCGTCAGGACTCCGATCTTTCCACGTAAGGAATACAACTATTTCTGAACTTGTCCACGCCAGGACTCCACTTTTCTTGCATCTGTCCACGTAAGGACTAACTTCCTTCTTCCACGTTAGGAATATCTTCTTCAATCTGTCCGCGTCAGGACTAAACTCTCTTTCCACATTAGGAATAATCCACTTCTTTCCCCGTCATGAATCAATCTTGATATGTCCGCGTGAGGACTCAATCTTTCCACGTTAGGAATCAATTCTTGCTTAATTTGTCCGCGTCAGGACTCATTTTTTCCACGTAAGGAAACCATCTTTTTCCACGTAAGGAATCATCTTAATCTGTCCACGTAAGGACTCTCTTTTTTCCACGTTAGGAATACTGTCATTTCCACGTTAGGAATCACTTCTGATACGTCCGCGTAAGGACTACATCTTTCCACGTTAGGAATAATAATCTCTTTGATCTGTCCGCGTTAGGACACTGATCTCGTCTTGATTTGTCCACGTTAGGACTCAGGCGTCTTCGACTCACTGAGGAAATAAGACTTGTCCACGTAAGGAATCACACGTCTTCGACTTGCTGGGGAAATATCCGCGTTAGGACTTGCACTTTGCCAACAACACGAAGAAGGATAAATTTGTCCACGTCAGGATTCTTGTACCTTGTCATCACAAAGAACCACCAACTTGTCCACGTCAGGACGCACATTTCACCATTACGAATAAAGATATCTGTTGAAAACAAAATGATCCTCGTCCGGATGCCAACACGAATAGTAACCAATCTTTTGTCAACGTCATGACCTCCCTTTTTCCAAATTTCGAGAGACCGAATCTATCCACGTCAGGATTAACGCACCTTACCAATCCGGTAAAACAAACCTGTCCACGTAAGGACGCCCACTTCTGAAGAAATCCCATCATTCTAGGAGTAAATGGTCCACGTCAGGACTTAATTCTTCAATGATCCCTACCTACAAACTGCTCAGCACTGACGTGACAGCGACTTCGAGATGAACTCTACTGAGGATGCCTGAAAACCAACTATCGGACGCCTGCTCTGATAACCGGCGGTGGTCTCTGAAATTCTGATTCATGCGACTCGTTGATGACAAACAAACTCTGCTTGGGGATAAGGAGACACTTATCCTGGCCACTCTGGCTGGGGAAAATAAGATACATTTGCATAAATGACTTTGCTGGAGACAAAAAGAGTTTTATCACGATAACTCTGTGGGGGGATACCGCCGCAACTGACATTGTCGTTGAATATCTCCTGCCGAGATCTTGACTGTTTAGTAATCTATTTGAGCAAGGGCTCTTTCCACCTGAACTGCTAGAATACAAAAACTGCTTCAGCAAAATAAATGCTGGAAGGATAACGCCGACTCGCCGGGGATAGCCTGATGCTACAAAATTATTCCGGCCAGATAAATGCTGGTAGGATGAAGTCGACCCTGCTGGGAAGTTGGGAACTCAAACCACACGTCTTGTTGAAGTAACCCCCTGCTGGGGAATATAACTCAAACCAAACACCTTGCTGAGGTAACCCCCTGCTGGGGAATATAACTCTGCTGGGGAATGGCAAATGCACCTGGTATGATTGATCTTTCTGCTGGAACGTGAACTGATATCACCGGTATCTCTGACAAAATAAATGACAGGACCCACCATCAACTCTGCTGGGGAGAGTCTTGATCTTCGAATTCCACTGGAAGGAAAGAACACTTGCTGAAAAGAGAACTCCGCTGGGGATGGCTGGATTCTCTTGGGGAAAATTAACTGACTCCGCTGGGGGAGAATGCAGGACCCTGCGGGGGGAGATGAACCTGTCTGAATACAACCTTACGATCTCAGAATCGCTAAACTCTGCTGAGGACGAGTAACTTCTCTGGAGCACGTCCTTTGGATAAGCTACGGCTAGCTGGAGAATTCTATCCTTCTTCAGGAAGAACATGCATGACCTGCGTGAGGATCAAGCCTTTCACTATTGCAATCCTTTGATCACCTTCCTCGTACAGTTATGAAACCTGCAACAACACAAACAAGACACGGCAAGCCTATGCAATCCAAATCGATTCAGGTTAGTGACGTTACCCTCAGTTAATTCAAAGCTTTAACAATTGTTGGCAAGGGCCAGTGATGTTATACTCATGCTAGCTTCAACAAACTTAGGCGTTTTATCATGCGCAAAACAGTAAAGAACAGGCATCAAGTACTGAATAACACATTTTCATTGATTGGGCCCCTGAATGGGCGGAGTTTTTGTACACGGGATGTAACTCCTGAAAAGAGGAAGCTACACAAAGCAAATATACAAGTATGCAAGTATTCACAAGAAGCATAAATATTGACAAATTAAATTTTGTACACATGTCGGCAACTGGATGCAGATGAACATCACGAACTGATCCTCCCATGACTCGTCCGACTCTAATGCTTTCCCGGTATCCGTCTTCTGAAGAGATTGTATCCGATAACTGACTTCTCAAATATATTCTCCCGCATAGATGCTCGTTGAATTCGAATTCGGACCGCAGTCATTTGCTTTTCTCATCCCTAACTTTTGCGTGAACCGCCCTTTACGGGTTTTCAGTTCACCGGGATACCCCTTTTTGCCGAAGCCGCCCAGTGTAGGTTTTCAACTTCGCGGGTGTACATTTTTTCGATTTTATCCCTAACTTTTGCCCGAACCTTTCATTCTGTTTTTGGTTCGCCAGGATGCCCCATTTTTGCCTGGACTCTCTTTTTCTGTCCAGCGGGTCTATTTTAAGCAAAGTATTTTTTAACTGCGTCCGAATTCACAGGTGATGCAAAGTCTTCCCCGTCCATTGTGGACAACAATAAAGCTCCTCCTGAAAAGACCTTCTTGACAACGTATGGCCCTTCGTAGTTGGGGGTCCACTTGCCCCTGTGATCTGCTTGCGGCGGGAGAATCCTTTTCAGCACAAGGTCGCCCGTCTGAAAGCTTCGCGGAAGTATTTTCTTGTCGTACGCTTTCTTCATTCGTCTTTGATACAAACGACCGTATGCCAGAGAAGCTAGCCTCTTCTCATCCATCAAACTCAGTTGGTTCAATCTGTTCGTTACCCATTCTGCCTCGTCCAGCTGAACGTCTCGCAATACCCTCAGAGAAGGGATCTCAACTTCCAATGGTAATACCGCTTCCATTCCGTATACCAACGAGAACGGAGTTGCCCCGGTTGATGTGCGTACCGTCGTACGATAACCGTGCAAAGCGAAAGGTAGCATTTCATGCCAATCCTTGTACGTCACCACCATTTTCTGGACGATCTTCTTGATATTCTTATTGGCCGCTTCGACAGCGCCATTCATCTTGGGTCGGTAAGGGGAGGAGTTGTGATGTTCGATCTTGAAATTCTGACAGAGCTCCCTCATCATTTTGTTGTTCAGATTAGAACCATTATCTGTGATTATCCGCTCGGGAATCCCATATCGGCAAATGATATCTCTTTTGATGAATCTAGCCACCACTTGCTTCGTTACATTTGCGTAAGACGCTGCTTCCACCCACTTGGTGAAATAATCGATTGCTACGAGGATGAACCGATGCCCGTTAGAAGCCGTCGGCTCGATCTTTCCAATCATATCGATTCCCCACATCGAGAATGGCCATGGAGATGACATCACATTCAAAGGACTCGGAGGCACATGTATTCTGTCAGCATAAATTTGGCACTTATGGCACTTTCTTGCAAATTTGAAACAATCAGTTTCCATCGTCAGCCAAAAGTAACCTGCCCGCAGCAGTTTTCTCGTCATAGCATGTCCACCAGCATGCGTACCGAATGCGCCTTCGTGAATTTCCTCCATGAGAAGCTTGGCCTCTTTCTCGTCTACACAACGCAACAACACCAAGTCGTGGTTTCTTCTGTACAAGACGCCATCCGGGTTCAAATAGAAATTACCCGCTAATCTCCGGAGAGTCTTCTGATCTTGACTGGATGCCCCAGCCGGATACTCTTTATTCTTCAGGAAATTAAGGATATCAAAATACCACGGTTTGCCATCAGCCGCTTCATCAATAGCAAATACATAAGCTGGCCTGTCCAACCGAGAGATAGTGATTTGGGGAGCTTCGTTCCAGAAATTGACCTTGTACATGGAAGACAAGGTGGCAAGGGCGTCAGCCATTTGATTTTCTGCCCGTGGCACGTGATGCAACTCAACCTTGTCGAAGAAAGGCAACAATCTCCTTGCATAATTCATATAATGTATCAAATTGGGCTGCCGTGTCTCCCATTCCCCTTTGATCTGATTCACCACCAGAGCTGAGTCCCCGTATACGTCTAGATGTTTGATTCGCAAATCAATGGCTTCTTCAAGCCCCATTATACAAGCTTCGTATTCGGCCTCATTGTTGGTAACGGCAAAAGTCAATCGGGCAGTAAACGGGATGTGCGACCCGTGCGGCGTAGTGATAATTGCCCCTATTCCGCTACCGTAAGCATTCACAGCTCCATCAAATATCATCTGCCATTTGGACCCCGGCTCTGGTCCTTCGTCTGGTAACGGCTCTTCGCAATCCTTCATCTTGAGATACATGATATCCTCGTCAGGAAAATCGAATCTCATTGATTGGTACTCTTCAATAGGCTGCTCCGCCAGATACTCAGACAGCACACTCCCCTTTATTGCCTTTTGCGAGACGTATTGAATATCGTATTCAGTCAAGATCATCTGCCACCTGGCGATTCTACCTGACAACGCCTGCTTTTCAAATATATATTTGATTGGATCCATCTTCGAGATGAGCATGGTTGTATGATTCAGCATGTACTGCCTCAAACGCTTGGCGGCCCAGGCTAGCGCGCAACAAGTTTTCTCCAGCATTGAGTATCGAGATTCACAGTCGGTAAATTTCTTACTCAGATAATAGATTGCATGCTCTTTTCTCCCCGTCTCGTCATGTTGACCGAGAACGCAACCCATACTCCCCTCAAGAACCGTCAAATACATTATCAAGGGTCTCCCTGCCACTGGGGGTATTAAAATAGGAGGCTCCTGCAGATACTTCTTTATTTTGTCGAACGCCTTTTGACAATTATCGCTCCACGTTACAGCTTGATCTTTCTTCAAGAGTTTGAATAATGGTTCACACGTGGCAGTTAGGTGAGATATGAACCGGGCAATGTAGTTCAATCTCCCTAAAAACCCGCGCACCTCTTTCTCTGTTTTAGGCGTCGGCATTTCTTGAATCGCTTTTATTTTAGCAGGATCGACCTCTATTCCTCTTTCGCTTACTATGAACCCCAGGAGTTTACCCGATCTCACCCCGAAGGTGCATTTGTTAGGGTTCAGCCTCAGCCTGAACTTCCTAAGCCTTTTAAACAACTTCAACAGATTCACCAGATGCTCTTCCTCCGTCTGGGATTTGGCAATCATATCGTCAACATAAACTTCGATCTCTTTATGCATCATGTCATGAAAGAGAGTCGTCATAGCACGCTGATATGTTGCCCCAGCATTTTTCAAACCAAAGGGCATCACTTTGTAACAAAATGTTCCCCAAGGTGTTATGAAAGTAGTCTTCTCCATATCCTCTGGCGCCATTTTAATCTGATTATAGCCTGAAAAGCCATCCATGAAGGAGAATACAGAGTACTGAGCAGTATTATCCACTAATACGTCAATATGAGGAAGTGGAAAATCGTCTTTTGGGCTTGCTTTATTCAAATCTCTGTAATCCACGCACATTCGAACCTTGCCATCTTTCTTTGGCACTGGTACGATGTTAGCAACCCAGGAGGGATACTTCGTCACAGCCAGGAACCCAGCGTCCCACTGTTTCTGAACCTCCTCTTTGATCTTCATTGCCATATCTGGGCGAGTTCTGCGAAGTTTTTGTTTGACGGGCGGGCAGTCTTCTTTCAGTGGCAGGCGATGCACAACCATATCCGTATCGAGCCCCGGCATATCTTGATACGACCAAGCGAATACATCATTATACTCTCGGAGCATTTCAACCAGTTTTCGCTTGATATCACTCTGCAGTGCGGCTCCGATACGAATATTTTTCTCAACCCCTTCCGACCCCAAATTGATAACCTCGATAACCTCGTCGTGAGGCAGAATGGCTCTTTCCTCTTGCTTCACCAACCAAGACAGTTCTTCAGGAACGTCGCTATCTTCGACAACCTCTTCTTCGGTCTGGAATACCGGGTGCTCGAAGTCGGGACGAGTCATAGGTGGCTCAAGGATGTCATCTGAAAATGTTATCCTGCAAAAGAAAGGGTTAAGTGCTTCAAAATGCGTATAAAGCGGATAACCACGTTGCCATTTTATTGAAAAATACAAAACAAGAAAGACAGGGATTACAGTATTTGCACATGAAAAACGCCATTTATTTAATGATTAACGAAGCAATGTTTATAACAACACAGCCCTAAGCAAATCCTGATGCCCCGGGCAAGACATCAGATTATTCAACAATTAATAAAGCAAAGCATTACTGTTTAAAGGTCACAGGAACAAGCTCCTGAATGGACCAGTTGCACAGTCCTTGTCCTGGCGTGCTTGGCTGAATCCAGGCATCCATATCACAGTCGCTGTCCCCTTCATCGGATTCTGAAGCAGCATTGACAGATTCATGGCATACTCCACTGGCAGAGATGGTGATTGACTTTCTGAAATGAGGGGCCCCCACAGAAGGAGTTGATGACGACGGTCGGTACCCCAGTCCGAACCGGTCCATTTTCACCGGAATGTCCAATACTTTGCCCCAGCCCGTGGCTTCTCCTGCCTTCACTAGCGCTTGAGCCTCTTTATACGAAGAAACAGCTACCTCCGGCGCTTTGCTTGGCCCGGGACTCTTGTCCTTTATGCGCAAACCTTCGAATGCTTGGCATGGCGTCTCGTGGATCTCCCCGTCGACTTCCACATATTTAAACGAAGAAAGATGGCTGACCAGGATGTCTTCTTCTCCGCACACGGTGACTACACTGTCTCCGACCATATACTTTAACTTCTGATGCAGGGTAGACGTAACTGCCCCTGCCCCGTGAATCCAAGGTCTTCCCAGCAAGCAGCTGTACGCAGGCTGTATATCCATGATATAAAACTCCGTTGCAAACACTTCCGGCCCCACTTGCAGAGGCAAGGTAATCGATCCGAAGACTGTTCTCCGCGTGCCGTCAAACGCTCTGACCACCAGATCACTTGGTGTGCACAAAATTCCTCGAACATCCAGCTTCATCATAGCCTTCTTAGGCAGCACATTCAAAGACGACCCGGTGTCAACCAATACGTGCGACATTGTCGACCCTCTGCACTCAACAGATACATGTAATGCCATATTATGATCCCTTCCTTTCGGAGTCAAGTCGAAATCAGTAAAGCCCAGACTGTGGCCCGCATTTACATGTGCTAATACTCCTTCTAGCTGGTTCACGGAGACATCCTGTGGTACAAAAGAAGTGTCCAGGACTTTCAGCAAAGCATTTCGGTGGGCTTCTGAACACAACAGCAATGACAGAATAGATATTTTGGACGGCGTTTGCTGCAGATGCTCCACGATTTTATAATCGCTCTTCCGAATTAAGCGCATGAATTCTTCTACGTCCTTTGACGCTGCTTCTTTTTCATTTGCTTGAACCGGAACATTTTCCACCGCTTTCCCTTTTCCTTTCGCTATCCTTTCGGCTTCTACTTCAGGAGATATAAAGATCCTGCCGCTTCTTGTCATGCCTCCTGAGCCCACAACATTATCCACAACCTCCGCTGACTGCTTGTTAACATCGATTTTAATCCCGTCACAATACACCTCTAGCCCATATGACCATGGGACTGCTTTCGTGTTCTCATACGGAATTGGCCCGGCTTTAGTTATAGTAATCGGTGGTCGCTGAGCTGGTGCTGAAATAGTGATCGTCTTCCTAGGAATTGTCACTGTGGCAACATCACTCTGATTATCCATTACTGCCCCTGCCGGCTCATCAGTTGCTGTTCTATCAAACTGCAATACACCTTCATCAATCAAGGCCTGAATGCCTTTCTTTAGATCTTCACACCCCCCAGACAGGGCCCAACAATCTAAGCAGTACTCATTACAACCCGGGTAAACACCCCCCTGCAACAGTCGGCTTTTTATTTCGCTCAGCGGCGTCTTTAAATCCTCAACATTCATAATCAGATTCAGACCTTCCTCAGTCAGCACGGCATTCGCCCCATGATTAGGCATGGGTTTCTGGACTATATTCGCACCGGTCGTTCCGAAGTTGATAGACTTGTTGTCCAAGAGATCCTGCACAACGTGCTTAAAAGCATGACAACCTTCTATATCATGGCCCGGGGCCCCAGAATGAAACTCGCAGCGCCTATTTGCATCATAGCCGAACGGGGGAGTTCCCGTTATCGGTGCCAAGGTTCTTTTCTCCACCAGATTCAACCCCAACAAGGTCTGCAATAAATCAGCATAGTTAGAGGGAGGCTTCTCGAACACCCTTCTCGGCTTACCACCCTGGAATTTTCTCTGAGCTTGCTGTGCCCCCTGCTGAGGCTGCTGCTGCTGTGGCATTGGTTGCTGCTGAACCTGTTGTTGTTGCTGGATTGGTTGCTGTTGATACGGGATAGTGACACTCGACACTTGCTGCTGCTGACGATATTGATTTCTTCCCCTGCCTCGGCCTCGGCCTCGGCCTCCAAATACAGCACTAGCTTCGCCCTGACGGCGCCCCCCGTAAGCTTTCCTATTACTGCCAGATGCAGCTGACTCGTCAACTTGGAACTTTCCTTGCTTAATGTTCCGCTCAATCTTTTCCCCCATCAAGATCAGATCTGAAAAACTAGCCAGAGACGTATGAAACAACATATCATGAAACAGCCCGGTGAATGTACCAACAAACATATCGTTCATTTCTTTATCTTCCACAGGAGGACGGACCCTGGCAGCCATATCGCGCCACCTTTGCGCGTATTCTTTAAAACTCTCCCCCTTCTTCTGCGAAAGCCCGGCCAACTGGACCCGATTGGGTGCCAGATCACTGTTATATTTGTAATGGGCTACGAACGCCTCCGCTAATTGCTTCCAAGTCTTAATATCAGTGGGCTCCAACCCCATGTACCACTCTAAGGAAGGACCCGATAGGCTATCCTGAAAGAAATGCATGAGCATTCTTTCGTCAGTGGAGTATGCAGACATCTTTCTGTAATAAGCTCGTACATGAACCTTCGGACATGTATCTCCTTTGTACTTATCGAACGCAGGCGCTTTGAACTTAATTGGCACCCTCAGCCCAGGTACCAAGCCCATTGTTGCCATGTCCAGACCCACAGCACTCTGATTTAGGACTCCCTTCATTTGCTCTTCCAGCATTCTAATCTTTTGAGAATCATCCATCGGCCCGTCAAAACCCCCTCCAGAGAAGGCGTCTTCCTGTTGATCCTCTTGCCACATACCGTTTCCAGCCCCGTATCCATCATACGCATTATTACGTCCAGCTCTGACCTGATTCATCCCCGGAACTCGGCCTCTGTTGCCATACCCTTGAATACCTCCAGCAGGACCACCAGCCATAAAACCAGCACCGTTTCCGTTTCCAAAACCTCCGTAGCCCTGATTGACCATACCATAACCATCTTGCCCAAAGCCTTGAGCATTAAAGCCATACTTGCCAGTGTTGTCGAATCCCTGATCGTTGAATCCGAACCCAGCGTTGACAAAGCCATTACCTCCGAGATTATCTCCTACATTGACATCACCCAGCCCAGCGTTGTGGACAGCAGTTTCATTTCCAACTCCGACGTTACCATTCACAGCAGCGGTAGCGTTGTTGACGTTAGCAGCATTCACATTGACGACAGGCGGAGCCACTGGCGTGGGGGTGCCGTCTCCATGAGCAGTATCAACCCGGACAGACTGATGATCTTCGTTACCATGACCAGCGTTGCGAGCCAATAGAGGCTGGACCATGGCCTGCAAATTCTCTTGCCCTTTTGCTATAGCCTCCATGGTCTGCATGAAGAGGGCGAGCTTCTCGCGTACATCCTGCATCTCATTCTGAATCTGGTCCATGACTTTCCGACAGTTGGATCGTGTAGAATAGCGGTGCGGATGTTGATCTGGAATCCTGTTAATTACCTGAATCAAAGCAGGAGATAAGACACTATTCAAAGATTACCTGTTATGCAAGATGAATATGAATGCAATGCAATGTGTCTGTGCATTAGGGAAGTTCATTCCCCCAGTTCTAGTGCGAAGGTGCCGGTGTAGTGACGGTGTTGACAATAAGAATATCGGAGCTGAATCATAGAAAGCCTCATATATAGCAGAGAGAATCAATAAGCCCAGGGTACAATATCACTGAGAGTACAAAGATGGCATGACCTCAACCAACAATCCTGGTGATGGTCAGCACTATACAAATAAAGCATACAAATAATGGAATGATCAGATCCTCCCAAAAGTCTGGTACTCCTCTATCAACTTCTTGGTCTCCGGATGGCTTGGTCGATCAAGCAGCCCTTCAACAAGCTGGTTTCTCTTCTTAAGGACACGGCGTACGTCTTCAGCGGTTTCTTCCCATGTTGCTTCCCCGAAGCAATCTTCTAGCTTTCGCTTCTGGGACACTGCTTCATCTCTGGATTTGATTGCCTTGTTCAGTGCGTGTTGGACACTATACCGGTTCATCACTTCCTCCTCGCATTTCTTGATGCTAGACTTCAACTTCTCCTCGAGGTCGGAAATTTGCTGCTTCAGCTTATCTTCCCTCTTCTTGTTGTTGGTGAGTGTAGCATTCCAAGTCTTATTGCAAGAAGATATCTCTCGGTGTGCTGCGTCGAGCGCTTTCTTTTTGGCTTCCAGCATGTCATGGGAGCTTCTGAACTCTTGCCCCAGACGTTCGCGCTTCTTCTTTTCCTCGGTCAACTCAGCTCCTAACCTGTTCACCAGCTCAATCTGTTGTTGGAAAGCATATACGGCCTTGTTTTTCTCATTGCGTGCCTGGGCTAGCTCTTGCTCTAACCCTTCGTTAATCTTCATCACGGCTTCTTTCTCCTTCACCACCTGTTCATGGACTTCTCTAGAAACAGTAGTTGGCTCCGCTACCGGAATAGGAACAAGAATTGGTGCATCTGGAAACGGCATCTTCAACTGACTAGCCCTCTCCTGAATCCAAGCTCTATAAGATGCATAGGCCTGACAGTCATTCTTTCCTAACAACGGCTTCCCTTTGCGGTTAATACGCGTCCAAGCATGTCGCAACTTGGCTAATAACTCCCCCTTCACGTCACCGGTGAAGTACAGAGATTCCTGTACTTCCTCCTCTTGAGGTGGATTCTTCAGCGCATATCCGAACTGGCGAATGAATAAAGAAGGGTTGTAGTTGATACACCCTTTTCTTCCAATCAATGGGACATTAGGGTACCCAGAACAACTGAAGATGAGCTCCGATCCCAACAAATCTCTATCAAACCACTCCATATCTTCCGACGATAACCTCATCAAGCGTTCTGGCCAACCAACTGGAATTGTAGTCTCTGCAGCAGATCCTCTCTTAGGAAGGTGACTCTCAAACCACATACTCAATAAGGGCACACACAGATGAACATTCTTCCCTCTTCCCTTCTCATTCTTGTAATGCAGCGAGTGGTAGAGGTCTCCGAGTAAGGTAGGCACAGGATTACCAGCGGCAAACAAGTAGAAAGCATCGAAGTCCACAAAATCCGGTATATTGGGGAATAGTACTATGCCATAAATGCACAAAGCCAACACAGCATTGAAAGCAACCCAGCACCCATTCTTAGCATACTCTTGGGCTTTACCAACTAAGAACTGAAATGAGAAGCCTGGAACTCCACGGGAAACAGTAGTCACAAGTTCAGAAGCATCAACATGCAAGGCTTTTGCCAATTCCTCCGGCTTGGGTTTGGCATCACAATGAATGAATGGAACCTGGTTCTGCACGGGCAGCTCAACATACTCAGCGTATTCCTCCAGAGCTGGTCCCATAATAAAATCAGAGAACGTGAAGCACCTCAAAGCAGGGTCATAGAATTGCATCAAAGCATACAGCCCATCTAACTCTACCTCTGTAGGTTTGCACACCAATCTCAGTAATCTACCATAACTCATCCGGAAACTCCTACGAACACCCTCATCAGCAAGAGAGATCAACCCCAGTAAAGGAACAATGTCAGGCGTAGGCAATTTGTAAGCAACTGTTCTCCGTAGGCTAGTCATGATCAAAACTCAGAAGTCTGGGCACTAGAACTAGGGAAATGCAAATGCACCTGCAGCACAGACACACGTTAGTGAAATGCAAATGATAATGGATATGCAGGGATGCAATGCAAGTAACATTCAACAGGGACCAAAGCTGCAACTGAATAGCCTAAACCCAATCAAGAAAGGTCCCAGATAGACCATCCAGAAGTCAGCAAACTCTGGTCTCAGATAGACCTAAAATAGAACTCCAACACTGGTCTCTGACAGACCTCAAACCATAACTCGAACTGGTCTCTGATAGACCTCAAATCACATCCATAACTGGTCTCTGACAGACCTCATAACACATCTCCAACTGGTCTCTGACAGACCTCAGAACACATCTCCAAATGGTCTCTGACAGACCTCATAATACATCTCCAAATGGTCTCTGACAGACCTCAGAATACATCTCCAAATGGTCTCTGACAGACCTCCGAATAAATCTCCAAATGGTCTCTGACAGACCTCATAATACATCTCCAAATGGTCTCTGACAGACCTCAGAATACATCTCCAAATGGTCTCTGACAGACCTCAGAATAAATCTCCAAATGGTCTCTGGCAGACCTCAGAACAAATCTCCACATGGTCTCTGGCAGACCTCAGAATAAATCTCCACATGGTCTCTGGCAGACCTCATAACTCTCCATAAATAACCCGGATCTCTGATCAAGAAATAACCGGTAGTCTGGAGGTCTAGTTACCTGCATAACCCTGAATCCCCTCACAGGTGGGTGGCCCTATAACTGGCACAAGGTACGGCATCCTATGCGGTCGTCGGCGTCACAGACTTTCAGGGTTGATGATACGATTCCCAGAAGGAGTGGCATCATCAATTCCTGAAGAGGCCTCACTCAGCCAACTTCCAAATGATCGGTCCCCAGAGTCGACAATCCAACTAACCAGCAACCCACGCCAACCAAAGGAAGGGGCAGGAGGCCAACCAGAGGAACCTCGTCTGAGTGTAGATTTCATGGGACACCAAAGCAAGCAAAGCAAGCGGGCGCCCACTAATTTCTACTCTAATTCTAGGTGCACTCAAGCCCAGGTCCGGCTTATCTCTCAATATCAGAACACCCGTCACACCCCAGATACAGCAATAATAATCAATATATAAAGCTGAAAAAAAAAAAAAAAAAAAAAAAAAAAAAAAAATACAGGGTTAGAAATATAAAATAACTCATGCCTAGTCTTGTTTCTTAGCTTTCTGTTGATCAGTATTGATTGGTCTAGGTTGGTGTAGTGCTGCTTTAGATCCTCACCATGAGAAACCATCACCAAAACTTGTTGGCATTAGTATTGAAGAGGTTTTATTTGAACTCTTTCATGCTTAATGTTGGGATCTGTTTTGCATTGATGCCACTAGTGTTGGACATGTATTTTATCATTGGTTGGATTCACATTTTTATTATTGAAGTATGAGTTTATCAACTCCTAGTGGCTGGCTGTTTAATTTTGTGCTCATGCTGAGGTGTGGTGTGATTTTTTGCATTAACAGTTTGAAGAGCCTTCATCTAATCTATTTGTTGAAATATGTGTGAGATTGAGGATCAAAACTGATACTGTCATGAGATGGGAAAATTGGTTGTTGTCATCAAGTCATGGACTTGTAGTACTTTAGGATTGGCTAAACCATAGAGGCAAGTCTTGGACAGTTTAAGAGTTTAGTACTTGGTAGGAGCCTTTGTAGGTACCTTGCTTGTGTGCCTGTAGGAGGATAGAGTTGTTACTCTAGGCCTGTTAAATCTGCATATTCAATTTTCATGGATACTTTGTTTATGAACTATCTACCATTGTGGTAAAGTCCAGCTTTTGTTTCATCAAAGTTCACTCTTGGCATTGTAAGGTTTACTGAGATTAAGTGCATTAGATGTTGGATGCTACCCTTATGCTTTGTTTTAGTACAAAGAACTGGTACTGCACCATTAGTTCATAAAATTTGGCAGTTTGGATTGATAAGTTGGTTGCTGTCATAGATCATTGCTTTAGCATAGTTGGATACAAAGTCCATTCTAAACCATTTCACCATTTGCAGCTTAACAGCCACATTGTAATTCTTTTGAGGAACTAACTTTTCCCTTGAAACTCATCACAACTTTTGTATTTAGAGTTGGAACAACCCCTTACTTGTATGAGATTACAGCTAGGTTGATCTAGGATCTTCAAAATACATTTCAAGGTCATGTATGTTTGGATCTGGCATGCTGAACAAGTTTAAACATTGTAATGTTTAGATTGGTGCCATGTTGTCTTAAACTGCCTAGTTCATATGCATATGTTTTATTGCTGTCAAGTTTGTCTCCTCCAAGCTAAAGCCTGTTTGTTCTAGATACCATAGCTTGCAATGATGCTTTGACATTGTTGAGTTTTTACAAACTCATGGCAGATTTTTTTTTGGTCCTTTTAACAATGTTTGTTAGTTTTATTGTTTTGATAAGTTTGATTGTGGTGTACTGCTAAAACAGTTTGTGAAGTTTGGTTTTGGCATTGTAATGTCAGTTCATGGCTATGGCTGCTAAACTTGTATCACATGTTCAGTTTGTGGTGCTGCCTAGGTTTAGTTTGCTGTCCCTGTTGCCTTAAGTGAAGTAACTACATGTTGTGTTTGGTTTAGATTATGGTTTTTGTTTAAATTACAACCATTCTACCAAGACTGTCTTGCAATTTGAGTTTGTCAACTCATGGTGGTTAATGATAAAAACTTATCCCTTATGCTGTTTGTTTTAAATGGATGGTTGATGCTAGGGTAAAGTGGATGTGTTGCCACTTTGTAAAAGTAATGTTGTTAAAGTATTGGTACATCAATGATTGTTCTTGCTATGTGTGTTTATGTAGTTGTCATTGAGGTTTTTCATAGGGACTGTTATCCTAGATTGACAAGTTTTGTTATGCCAATAGGGATGTACTTATGTTTTAAATTTGTCTACTGTCCTGGGACTTGTGAGTTTGCCTTGGTGAATAGATTTTTGGGCTGGTGTTTAATTAACCTAAACATTGTCATGTTGAGATTATTGGTTATGTTGTCAAGACTTGTTTTTTTAGATGAATTTTGGCAACCCCTTTTTTTTACTTGTTGTTTTGACTTGTTGCTCACTCTGAGGGTTGGTTTTTGCTTTGCCTTAACAAGTTGGTAAGTTCCATTTAAGAGGGCAGTGTGGATTAATTAGTGGTTAGCACTGTGATCACCAACTGTCATTTGTCATGAGGTGTTGGTTTAACTGGTGCTATCGGTTTTTCTACATTTTAGTGGACATATTGTCTACCAACCTATGAGGCCTTAGTGCAATATTCAGCAGGTGCCCTTAATTGTATCTTTGTCTGTAAAGGTTTGTTATATGAATCAATATGGCATTTGTGTTTACCCTTGAAAGAGCTTTATGCCACTTCTATGTATGATGATGTTTTATTTTTAAAACCTATCAAGCTTGTAAGGAGACCTCAGTTGACTGGTATGATCCTATCCATGTCTTAATTACTGCCTAGTTCAGTTTAAGTTAGGATTGGTGTATTTGTGACCATGTGAAGCTATTGGTTTTGACTCTGCCGGCCTCTTACTCCAAGGTTATTTAATATTGATGCCCTCAAAGCTTTACGTCGTGTGTGTGTTTAATCAGTTGCAATTGGGGTCTTTTGAGCATCTGTCCTTACTTGGAGTCATTACTCTAACACCTTTAAGATGCAAAGTTCATGAAAAAAAACATTCTCTTCAAGAATTTTCGATTTGAAACCATTGTATGATTCAATGAGGATTTAAGTTCTTTCTTTGGAAAAAGTTCATGAGCAACACATTTAGAATATGAGCAGACCCTAACTTGTGTATGTTTTCACCTGGTCTAACCTTTGAACTTCAAATTGCATTTCAAACTCCACATGTACGTGAGCCATTGGATTTTATTGTGTGAGCATCAGTTGGAAAAATGAATAGCACCATTGTGATCCTCTTGAAATTTCAAGCAAGATGGACTTTTGTTTCACTGAATTTGGATAAGATTTGAGTAAGTTGTGGTCGAATCGTATTTTGAGTTTTAACTTGAAGTTGCCCAAGGAATTTCCCAGCCTGCACGTGCATTTGGTATATGTAGAACTGAGGTGGCTTGATACAATGGATGTATCGCCACCCCAGTGGTTGTGACCTTGCCTTGCCATGCCTTGAACCTGAGTTCAATCCTTAGTGGGGGCACTTTTTGTCTTAATTTCCTGATTTTCTTTGTTTTAATATTTTAGCTTACTTTTTCCATATTTTTCATATGCGTATGATTGGTTGGAGTGGTATTCTTTCATGCTTGCAACCCCAAGGTCTTGGGTTCAAACCATAACTCAATCCACTTCTTGCCTTAAAAAACATAAAACAAAAACATCAAATCTTTTTTTATCCTTCGGGATTTTAATTGGAAAACCATTTTCAGAAAGAGTTTTGTTAAGCTTTGATTCTACCGCAAACAGGCATCGTCCCTAACTGCTGGAATCACTGTTTAACCCTACTCGGTTTAAAACGCTTGAACCAATTTGTGGTTGTGTTAGCCCAAACTATGTTTGCTCAGATTTCTCGTACCAGACGAGGATACATAGGCACAAGACGACGATGTCTTGGCGAGCAACCTCCCTCACTTTCACCCGTAGTTTTCCGAACAACGTTGACTCTGACTTTCCCATTGCACGAGGGAATATGTAGGCATAGAGCGGCGATGCTCTATCGAGTCTCTTTTTCTTTTCTTTGTCCCCGTGGCCTTTAGCATAGATAGGTTTACACCCTTTTAGATTAGACAACAAGCGTGGATCCCGTCGAGTACGACGGACGTGAGGGGTGCTAATACGTTCCCCTTGCGTAACCGACTCCCGAACCCGAGATTTGGTTGCGATGACCTGTCTTATTCCCTTTCTGTAGGTTTTCTCTGATCGTTTCCTTTCCCTCTCTTTGGGATAAATAACGAACGGTGGTGAATCTTCTGTCATTGTCGTCCCCTCTTCGCAGCAATGCGACAGTAGGCACAAGACATCGATGTATTGGCGAGCAACCTTCCCCCACCTTCACCCGTCGTTTTCCGAACTACGTTGACTCTGACTTTCCCATTGCACGAGAGAGTACGTAGGCATAGAGCGGCGATGCTCTATCGAGTCTCTTTTATTTTCTTTTGTCCCTGTGGCCTGTAGCTTAGATAGATTAACACCCTTTAGATAGATAACAAGCGTGGATACCGTCGAGTACGACGGACGTGAGGGGTGCTCCCCTTGGGTAACCGACTCCCAAACCGAAGATTTGGTCGTGATGACCTGTTTTTTCCCTTTTCGTAGGTTTTCTCTGATCGTTTCCTTTCCCTCTCTTTGGGATAAATAACGAACAGTGGAGACTCTTCTGTCTTTGTCGGCCCCTCTTCGCAGCAATGCGACACAGAGGTATCAAATCGTGAAATTAAAAGAATCCTTAAAAAATTGTTTCATCTTCTATAAAAAATTGGTCTAACAAACTTGATGATGCATTGTGGGCTTATCGAACTGCTTTCAAAGCTCTAATTGGTCTCACACCTTTTAAAATGATCTATGGAAAAGCTTGTCACTTGCCAGTTGAGTTGGAGCATAAGGATTTTTGGGGCTTAAAATTCTTGAGTTTTCACCCTATGTTGAGTGGGGGAAATAGGAAAGTGCAACTTAATAAGATGGATGAGTTGTGACTTCAAGCTTATGACTCCAACGAAATCTACAAAGAAAATGTGAAAACGTTTCATGTTCGGAAGATTTTCTACAAAGATTTAAAAGAAGGGAAATTGGTATTAATTTTCAATTCAAGATTTAAATTGTTTCTTGGAAAATTGAAGTCCAAATGGTCCGGGCCTTTCTGGATTAAGGAAGTCAAGCATTACGGGGCAGTTAATATTGAAGATCCCTTAATAAATGAAAGTTGGACACTAAACGGTCAGAGGCTAAAGATATATCTTAGTGGCGAGGTTGATCAAAGTTCAACAACAATTCTATTTGCCGACCCACGAGGTCGCGTTGGACCATGATGCTCAAACGACATTAAACAAAGGTGCTTGTTAGGAGGCACCCCAACAATGTGAGTATTACTGATTTTTACTGCATTTGTAAGTTTTTATGTTAATTTAGATTGTATGCAAGAAGGTTGTGGTGAGCAAAAATGTGAAAAACTAGAATTTTTGAGGTATTTTCATGCTCGGCCCAGTTTGCACTGCGAGCCTAAGCGAGTTTGCCTACTGCTCGTAGTGCGAGCTTGACAAATTCTGGGCAGTTGATGAATTTGCCACAACTTTTATTTTATTGTTTGCAAATCCTCTTACGTTGTTGGCCTGAGGTAGGCCTTTTTGAAAAAGAGGGGGAGGATTTAGTTGCTTTTTATTTTGATTTTTCATTGCATGAGTGATTCAAGCATGTGAGTTTAGTTGTTTTGTGAAACATTGCATGATATTTGTTTTAGAACTAAATTATTTTTCATTGTTGATTCTAGGAAGTTGTGATCATTACGTGTATGCATCCTTATGTTGAATTTGAACCATAAATCATTTTCTTGGTTGAATCTATGCTTGAGGAATTCCTCTTGTTGTTATGAGGGACATACTTTGCTCGCAGACGGGCAAAAATCTAGTTGGAGGGAGTTTGTTGAATGCCAAATATACTTTATTTTGATCTATGATTCTTGGCATTTTTCAAATCATTTCTCAAGTTTCAATTGAATTATTTCATGTTCTTGTATGATTAATTAGTTGTCGTGCACGGATCAAAAACAAGTGTTTTTGAAAAAGTAGTAAAGGGAAGCGACACTCGGATATCGTATCGCAAGGATTCTTGTATTATTTTAACCAACTAAAGTAAAGTTTTCTGGAGGTTTTAAGTTTCGATTTATAAAACAAGATAAAAAGTGATTAAAATAAGTGATTATCAATTAAGTTAAACTGGCTAATCCTACTTATTCGGATTTCGACTTATCATTGGCTATTATAACACCAATCCCTAAACGGCTTCGATCCTATTCGATTATGATATTAATCAGACAAGCTCTTATCAAAATCATATGAATTATGTTCTTGTTTACCAAATTAAGCAAACGGTTAAGAATATGATGAGTTAACAAATTAAGCAAAAGATAACACGCAATTAAATTTAGGAACATGCATACAATCAAATTTAATCAATTATATCCTAAGAAAACAATTGAATTAAGCAAATGATTATAATCAAATTAAGAAAATGACTTCATAGGAAAGAATTGAACAGGAATCGAATTAAATTGGTATTAGAATAACCTCAAAGTGATGGAACCCGTAAGTAGTAGGATTTACCTTGGGAATTACTTTTCATGAAAATCCTACAAAAGCAAAAGTGAAATTCGTGAAAAAGAAGGTAAAAGCTACAGTAGCGTGATTGCTAGGTATACGAAAGCATCAACAATTCCAGTTCTAACAACAAAAAACTGGTCCAAAATTAAATATTCCTAAAGGCAGAATTCGAGTTCTGACTTCAACGAATTATTCGAGCATGCTACATTCTGAATCAGCTTTTGCCTACAACATGAAAGTTGTAGCTCTCTGTCTTAGATTTCCAATGCCTATTAGAAAGCGTCGATCCAATCCTCATAGCTCTAGTTATGATTCAAATAGGGAACATATATCAAATAACCGCTAAAGCTGAAAATAAAATACGAAAATAGATTAAAGGCAAACAAAGACTTAATTCTAAAAACATAATAAAACAGCAAAATAAACAAAACAAGCTAAAAAAATTTCTAAGTACAAAAATAATAGAATGTGAATTAAGATGCACTGATCAATGATTCCTCAATATAATTGAACTTACCTTTGGATACCTTGATATGTGTGCTATTGTGTAGGAAATAGGTTGGGTTTTCAAAGAACTAGACACATTTGAATTGATAAAGAAGCCAAAGAAATAAGGAAGAAGTTTCCAGGTTCTCTGTGCGAAGGTTAGCGAGGTCAAAGAGAGCTTGCAATGCGAGCTCAACGCGAAGGAATAGCGAACTAAAACTTTTGGATGGTAGTAGTTAAACCCTTGGTTGATGGAAGTGTGAAGTCTGAGCGAGCAGGTTCACAATACAAAGTCATGGAAACTTCAGTGATGGTTTAACTGTTCAGAGGCACTTGAAGTGCCTATAAGTGGAGTTCGGCGTGAACAAGGGGTTCACAATGCAAACAGAACAAATTTTGGGAAGATATTTATGTCCTTTTTCCATTTTATGGGGATAGTAACCTACCAACTTCATTTTTCTGATTTTGCAACATTGACTTGGGGAGAAAAAAACCCTAGTTTCATCATTTCTTCATCAAGAAGTAATATTTTGCAAGTAGAAGCTGGATTTGCATCCTAGATCGATTCTTCATCTTGGATGCTTATTCATCTTCTTTCTTGTCTTGTAGAGCAAGCTACCACGACAATGGGTAGCTAAATCCTTTGTATTAAATGTAGAGATAGTCTATTTTAGCTTGTATGTTTTTTTTATCTATTTGTATGTGAACAAGTGAATGATTAATATATGTTTAATGTTTGTGTTTTTAAAGATCCATCTATGATTTGTATCACTCTAGACATAGATTTTACAAACCTTGATCTAAAATATTCATCTATCAACAAACAAAATCTAGACATAGATTTGTTAGTTGATATTTGCTTTGTGTTGTTCTTAAAAATTATTGTATTGATTGCTAGCTTGAGACATCATCTAATGACGGATACAATAATGTTCATGCACTGCTCTATACATAGACGGTATTGAGAGGATACTTAATTGTATTAATCGTAAAGGAGTTCACATGCTTGGTTAATTGAATATATACAAGTTAGGTTGACGAAATCTATCCACTATGCCAAAATAGACCTTTAGCAGCGCTTTTTTTGGCCTTTAGCAGCGCTGCCAAAAGTGGCGCTGCTAAAGGTAAAGGCAGCGCTTTTTTTATGGAAAAAGCGCTACTAAAGGCTCCCTTCAGCAGCGCTTTTTTTACCCTATAGCAGCGCTTTTAAAGCGCTGCCTATTCCCCCTTCCCCTCCCTTCAGCAACGCTTTTAGCAGCACTTTTTTCACCCTATAGCAGCGCTTTCCCCTCCCCCATTTAGCAGCGCTTTTTAAAGCGCTTTCTTTGACCCCCCCCCCCCCCCCTTTAGCAACGCTTTTTTAAAGCGCTTTCTTAGACCCCCCCCCCCTTTTCCAACCTATAGCAGCGCTTTTTTGACCTCTCTTTTCCCCCTTTAGCAGCGCTTTTTTTAAAAGCGCTGTCTATTCTTCACGATTTTTAAAAAAAAATTTTTTAAATAATCACATTTTTTATATATTTTTTGATAAACCTGCTTATAACAATAACATTCCCTGCTTATAATTCAGGCCTTTAATTCAACAGTTTGGCCTTATATATAACAATTACTTTGGCCTTATTTATGTGTATTCATCACTTTGCCCATAACCATTTTAATACACATAAACCTGCTTAAATATATTACAACATCACAAATACATTCAATTTACAACATCACAAATACATTCAATTTACATATAATTACAAATCCGATAACTTTACAAATAGATACGTTATACAATTCTCAACTCAAGAATAAATTGACACCAGTCCTCCTTAGTTTCTTCCAATCTTGCTTTCGAGTAAGTACCGCACTTGTATTCATCAAAGTACTACATAATATAACAGAACATGCACGATTTAATTTTAAAACTAATTACTCAGATGAAATATCGGTTAATTATCAAAATGAATCATATAACTTATGAATTGATCCATACCATGATTGGAATCTCTATTTGACCTGAAAGAATAATTTCCTTCACAAAGCGCAATACAAAATATCCGCAGTCAATCCCATTGCGCTGACGAGTGTCGCTACTGCGAAAATCGGCGCCGGCTGAACAGAAGAGTCGCCACCGTGCGTTATTTATCCCACGGGAGGGAAAGGAAACGCTCAGAGTAAACCTCGCACAACACGGGAAAGGTATGGTCATCGCAACCAAAACCTGGGTTCGGGAGTCGGTTACGCAAGGGGAAGGTATTAGCACCCCTCACGTCCGTCGTACTCGACGGGATCCACGCTTGTTTTCGGGTATGGATTGTTATTCTATCTAAACTATAGGTCGAGGGTTAAAAAGAAAAGAAAATGAAAATAAAAATGACTCGGCAAAGTATCGCACTTTATGCCTACGTATTCCCGTCTGGAACGAGAAATCAGAGTCAACGTAGTTCGCCTACCTACGGGAAAGGAGGGGAAGGTTGCTCGCTAGGATATCGCGTCCTATGCCTACGTACTTCCACACGGCATGGAAGATCAGAGCAAACGTAGTTCGGGCCACGTACGACACAAGTCTGTCTTGATTGTTTTTATACCTTCTGAAAAAGGGTTTTTCTGATTAACAGTCCAAGCGGACAAAAATGACGTTTTGATGAGTTCACATTCTTTTACGAAAGAAGTGTCTTTCATTGTGTTTGAAATCTTTATGTGTTTTTCTGTTTGTCTTGAGAAAGAAAGAGACGGAACTCCAACCTACGGTTGCGAAGGGAAATAAACTAACCTAATGTTATCATGCATGGGTTAAGACCTAGTGTCTATCATGCTCCTCTCTTGCACAGAGAGAAACAGAGATCCTAAGGGATAGGCAGAAACAGAAACAATATCAGATATATACAGTAAAGCAGTAAAATGCATGAATGCAGCAATACAAGCGAGGCAAGGGAGTCCCACTCAACCTCGAACCTAGAAAACAATAGGCAAAAGTGAACAGGCTTCACTTTCAACCCAGCAGGGTAAACAGCAAACAATACAGTTCAGAAAACCAATCAATACATCAACAAATGAAATACAGCAATAAAACAAACAGCTTCAGCAGCTCTGAGTCAACAACTGGCTTCAAGCAATCTCCAATCAGCTACAGGCTTCAACAAGCATCAATCTCCATCTTCATGGCCTTCAGACAAGGGCTTTGATCATCAGTCTTCCATCTGCAATGGCTTTTCTTCAAGCTCAAACCTCCAGGATGAGGGATCAGTCACAAGAGTGAATTGGGTGTTAAGCAATAAGCTGACTACCAAAGGTGGTGAACAGACTGCTTCTAACACAAGAGACATTTTCTCTCAAGAGTTCTATCTCATAGACACCATCACCAAGCCTTCCAAAGGAAGGGGGTGAGTGTCTTAGAGAGACTCTGAATCACAAAGAAGAATGGATGCAGACAAGGCAATCCATGTTTGAGAAACAATCATTCTAATCTAGAGCTCTGCCTAGCTCCTAAACCCTAGTCTCCTCAGCAACTGATAGCAAGAAACTCATCCTCAACTCTGGCAGTTGATCTTCAATCTTTGAATCTCCAATGGCTTCATCTTCACAAATCTTCAGCTTCCCCAGGGCCCCAGACAAACCCAATACCCAAACAAACAATCAATAAACCCCAGAGGGCACACCACACCAAACAACAGATATACAAACAGTAATAATATCAGTAGGGGAATCCTGATTTTTCTAAGGGATCTAATAGCTACCCATAGCCCCTATAGTCCCATAACTAAACTAGTCAAACCCTAAGTCCTAAGGGAAAAAATTGAACTTCCTAAGTTGTCACCTAAAACCCTAGTTTTATTCATGATATTCAAGCATTTATTAATCACCTAAAATTAACCTCTAAAAATGGGAGCTAAAATATTTCTATAAGCCTAATATCTCATCTAAACAATATGAAAAGAATGATCAAAAAATATCAAAGCAAGTGAGAGAACAAAAATCATAAAAATGATGCATGAAATGAATTATTTAATATGACCTTTATTTTAGAAAATATGTAAAAAATATGAAATAAAACTAAAAATGACATTTTATTTTCCTATAATATTCTAGACATTTTAATGAAAACATGGTAAAAAGAATGAATTAAAAAGCATTTTTTATGAATTATTTATGAATTTTCAAAGATTAGTAAAAATTAAAATGAAATAAGAAAAATAAAAATGAATTAAATGAGCCAGAGGGGGTGCATTCAGTAGGCGCGCTCAGTTCATATTCATTGGGCCAGGCATCCAGGGGGTGTGATTAGCGCATTTATCCTGAGCCCAAAACAAGTCAGAAACAACAAAAAAACTAAAACGAGCAGGGGGGTGAAAGTAGCATCAGAAACACGTTCAAATTGGAAATGGGCCTATTACTGGGGGTGGGGATAGCATCACAAGCTGAGGCCCGCCCGTTTCAATTAATGAAACGGTGCGTTTGGCACCCAGTCAACTCCCTCCAAAACAGAATTGAATAACAGCCATTAGATCTCTCCCCAAGTCAAGAGTCTTCACACGCATTGGACGGACCAGATTATGTCTTCCCCACTTGGATCTGAAACTTAGGGTTTCAATCACCATGAACATCCATGCACGCATAACTTCCTCCTCTCTGTTCTCACTCCACGCGCAACGAATCCTCACGCCATAAACATGAAATCTACTCAAAATCTTTCACTCTACAATCCTATGATCTCAATTCAATCTGAAACTCAATAAATCTCTCAATCCGATAGCATCAATCTCTGATTTCCATGGAAGGACACTGATATGCAACATCACCATTCTCAATCAAACTTAACCTAAACTGAACTACAACTAATGGAGGTTAACCTATGCTATCAAGTTGCAATTATAACACATTCATCCAAGAGATTCGAACACAAACAGATTATGGCACCTGTTAACAAACCTCACCAAATCGTTCCAAACTCACCTAAACTAATCTCCTAACCACCTAGATTGTATCTAAACTAACAACATCATGCCAAATTAACTAGATCAAGCAGTTTGAATGAAAACTTACCTAGTAAGAAATCTTGAGAAACAGCTATGGAGGATGTGGATCTGAAGCTTTTAAGTGTTGAATCTTGATCAATCCTTGAGGAACTTAATTCTGTATGCACAAACTTGGAGGTTCCTTGCTTGAATCATGCAATCCACTTGAACTTGTAATTGTGATGATCTTGAGAAAAGCACTCGAAAATGGATGATAACTACCAGAAACTTGCTTCAATTATGATCTATGATGATGATGGAATGAAATTGAATTGATTATGATGAAGGTTGGTGAAGGTTTTGAGAGAATTGTAATGAAACTCCAATGAAAAAGTGTGAGAAATTATGTGGAATTCTTGGTGCAAATGAGGCCAACCCTTGCCAAATTCTCCTTTCATGAATATATAGACCCCAAATGAACATTCTAGATCCATCTTGCACATTCCCTTGTTTTCAAACTTTGGCTCATTTTTGATTATGTTTCTTAAATGATAAGCAACCATGGATAACTTCATTTTTTCCTTCTAAACTCAAAAAAGTGGGTGAACCATTGTTCTTAGAATTGTTTTTCCATTCAAAATCATATATTGGAAGTCTCCATTTGGACTTGTAAATCTCCCAAACCATTTTCCAACTTGAAATTATTCACTTTATAAGCCTTTTTAGTTCATATTTTGACCTATCATGCAACTCCATGCTATGAGCTTCTCCAATAACTTGTGACCTTCTTTCTAGACTTAAAATCCCATTTGGAGCAAGTTTGATGTTGTAAGTTTTTCCATTTGAGGCCTCCTTGTATGAGTTTTGGACATAGGTTAAAATGACCTGTAATTCACAAATGCCCAAAATACCCTTTGCTTGTCAAGACCATAAGTTGAGTTCTCCACATCATATGAAGGCATGCCATACCATTCTAGAAAGCTAAGACAATGAGGAACAACTCTTATGTTGACCAAGAATTCATTTGAAATCTCCTTGAGGGGTAAAACTAGCTTGGAAGTCAAGTCACTTTCACAGACAAAAATTCAGACACCCCAGATGACCTGTAACTTGCAAGGACCATAACTTGAGTTCTATAAATCTCCTTGAGGTCTTCCACCACTCAAATTAAAGGTCTTGAGATCCTCTACAAATTTCATGTTGGCCAAGAAGCCATTTGAAGCTAGCATTTTGACTTATCTTGCTTGGAAATTTGACCTAAACTAGGGGATTTTACAGAGAAACCCTAATTTAGTAACTCCTCTTCTCCTTGATTTCTCTTGAATTCTCCTTGTCATATCTCCATATATTTATTCTCCATGTCAAATTATGAACCCCACATCTCTCCAATAGACTTGAATGCCCTCTTAAGTCAGTCAATTGACCTAGGGTTGACCTAGGGTTGACCCAGATGAAACCCTAGTTGACTGCCTTCAACTATAGCTCTTGTGCCTTTATCAATGACTTGTTTTCTTCTCCAAATGACTTTATAGGTCTCTCAAGATGTCTAGATGCTCTCCATGCTTTCATTTCACAGCTCATAACCCTCTTGTTGATCCTCAGATACCCTCAGCTAGGAGATGGACTCAAGGCTTGATCTGCTGAACTCTTTGCTTTCAAATTCTTTCTTGATGACTTGAATATGATTGAATTGGGATAATAACCTCTTGATAGGCCTCTGGAGATGAGAATAATGATTGGTCCCCTGTTGAATGACTTGCTATGCTTATGCTGTGCAAATGGTTAGTCTATGTACATGACCCTACATGCAAATGCTAATGATGATGAAACATAAATCCAAGGAATAAGGTTGAGCAAATTTTAGGGTGCAACAACGAGGACACTGTAAATGGAAAAAACAAACGAACATTTATCAGGATATATAGTTTAAATAGTTTTATCAAGTAGAACCACTATAATAGTCAAACATGGGAAAATATACCTTCACTCTGATCCAGCTGATGTTGTTAGCCTTGCTTTTTGGCACTGTTGCATCTCTTTGTGCTCTGAATATTTGTATAACTCTAACATAATATAAACACATATTTAGAACAATGTCACATAATAAATAAAGATATATAACTATTCAGAACAATATATCTCATCACTTACGTATCAACCATGTTCTTCAGATCAGGATATTTTGTTGTATCGCCATCCAATGAATCTATATAATACACTATTTCTTTCATCGGATTAATCGCGACCAATAAGCAGTGTCCACTATAAAATAAGACAACAGTTTAGACGGAAATGTTATATAGATTAATGGCAAAAATTGAATAATTATAATAAATGAATTTAGAATAAAATCTAACCCACGGCCAGTATTATATGGCAACAAGAACAACTTCTTTGTAGTCGCGGCCATAAATCTTTGGACCATGTAATCTTTGACTGTATCTGGTGTGTGCTCTATTGCCCGTGCGTTGATACAGGTAGCAGATAAGAATGTGAATATGGAAGTCAAATCATGCGGGACCAACAACTTGTCATACAGGAGCCTAAAATAAAAACATAATCAACATTAGAATATTCAGTTAAATGAGCAAATTTTAAAATGTTCAATTAGTTAATTAAAATGGATCAGAGTACCTGATGTAGGAATGCATAACACCGACGCCCAATTCGGAATGTTGGAAAACCTGGTCAAAATCCTCCTTAGCAAGTGTTTCGAGATATTCAAAACCGAAAATACCTTCCTCCATAGGTATTTGACGGATGCCACCCACAGTCACATCTATTGTTCCTAAATATGTTTCAAGGCACATCCTAAATCGAGGAACAAATGCTTTTTTTGACTCGGTCTTTTTTTTGTTGGGCACCTTGGAAGTTTCAGGCATCTTAACCTTGCTGACTTGTTGCAACTGCTGATCATGAACCTAAAAGTCATATATAAGTTCAGTAATTAATGTATAATAAGATAACCATGTAACTGTATTAGTACTTGTTTCTTTGATGCAGCTGAATCGGTATCCCGCATAATAATTCTATCATCTTTTGATTTGGATTTTGTAGGAGTCTAAGATCATCATGTAAATAAGAAAATGTAAATGTAAGAATAACTTTCATCTATGGGTCGTAAAACATTTGAATATTACAAGTTAGGTTCATAATGGTGTTCAACATACCTCCTCATCTATGTGAATGAGATTTGTCGGCCATGCAACATACGCTCCTATTGCGTCTTCCACCATTGTTGCGTTTGAAACTTCATCTGGTATAGGAAACAACGCACCCCCCTCTAATGCAATATCAACCGATACTTTTAAAAATCCATGAGGGAGCGGTTTATGGTGTAGTAATTCTCCCACATTGTTATGCACCTTTCCCTTGCCAACCAAGCGATAAGTCGGTGATGATAAATATAGCCGACAAGGTGAAATGCCCTAAACAAATAATGATGCCGATTAATGTGTCAATTAAGAAAATTGTGTTAAATTAATTTCAATGTAATATATACAATTACCTCTGGAAGCTTCTGCGGACAACCGATACTATCTTTTTCACTAGCATCTTTACCCTCTGGACCGCGCCTTTCTGACATGTATCTTTCTTTGTCCTTCTGTAATTCCCGAATTTGAGCTTTCAATTCCTCCAACGTATCCATCACTTCTTTATTGGTAGGATTTTTTTCTTTGGCTTCTTATACAGCTGTGATGGAGTGACGCCAAATCCCTTACCCCTCATATGCCCAAAATACTCAGGGATATTTAACACCCGACTCAGTATGCTTCTGCAATCCTCGTCCTCAGCTGGAGTTATACTCTGGGATAACGTCTCCTGAAATATAGATAAAAGCGTATATAAATATATTATACACTTTTGATCAGTTACTGACAAAACTAATGTTGTACTTACACATCGTTCAAACACTTGTTGAACTTCTTCCTGAACGACTCCATCTCTTCCCACACGGGCAGCCTTCCACACAACATGGTCCGGAAGAGATGTCGCATCATTTTTCTCCTCTTCTATCTGCACATTAAGACGGATAATAAACCATTCATATCCTATTATATATACTTACTAATTTTGGTAACTATATCATATTAAAGCATTTATATATACTTACTATTTTTTGTTCTAAGCGTGCATATCCCAAACGCCCTTTTTTGTATGGATACGCGAGTTGTGATGCCCGTTGTCCGATTAACGCCACTCACAACCTGAAAAAACAAGTTTAAGTCATATCAGAACTCTTGTGGAAGAAGTAAATATACTATACATTATTCATGATAAGTTGTACTTACTAAAAATTCTTTGGTTCTTCGCTTTGCAACAAATGTCTCCCATTCTTCTTCCGAAATCAGATCAGCGTACTTCTTTGGACGCTCCGAGTCAGCAAAGTTTCCATCAAAATCTTTGAGAAACTCGTTCGTTAAAAACGTTCTGAATCCCCTCAGTCGTTTACTGGCCAATTGAAGACAGTATTTTCTTCTGCAATCATCAATATTAAAAGATCTCTGCAAACAAATACACATACATATAACATGTTAGTATAATTAATTTCAAGATGTAATCGTCAACATAATTAAAAATAATCAAGTATCATACCTGTATCTCGCTCCAAAATTTGTCTTTAGCCGGTTTTAGCGACTCAATTCTCCAATTATCGCAAGTAATCAGAATTTACGAACGTACAAGTGCTCTAATGTAACTTGTCAGCATCGCACCGTTAGGCTCAACTAACTGATCTCTTTCATTCCAATGCACATCATACTTAACACCCTTATCTCTCGCACGAATGATTTTTTTCATAATCGTTATTCCTCTTTTGATATCGCCTTCAATGTCTTTTGATGTTTCGTTTCCATCATGTGATGTTTCCTCATTGTTGGCCATAATACCTGTAATTCAGAAAAACCAAAGTATCAAATGAATGACATGCAAATATGTAAATAAGAAATATATACATAAGAAATGTATAAATAAGAGAAACACATACATAATTTTATTGAATGGCATAATATGTAATTGTATTGCATGATAGAAATATGTAATTTTATTCAATGAGACAATATGTAATTTAACAAGTACCTTTGTCACTAAGATCTCTTTCTTTTCTTAGTTGGAACGTGGTTTACTTGTCTCTTAACAACATGGACGGATGGATTGATCCAAATTCCCTCGTTATGATCATTTCTAATATATGATTCGTCCGCTATAATATTCTCATTTGGATCATCTATAATATAAGATTCCTTCTCAACATCAACATCCCCCTTGTCTCCAATGTTATCATCGATTACTTTGTTGGAAAAAAGAACTATAGACCATTTCGTACTTGTCGGATCAGTGACATAGAACACTTGTTTAGCTTGCGTGGCTAGAATAAAAGGCTCATCTTTGTACCCCACCTTATTAAGATCCACTTGCAAAAATCCTGACTTATCCATTCTTATGCCACTATTATTTTCAACCCACTTGCATCCAAAGATAGGAATCTGAAACTTTTCATAATCAAACACCCAAATGCGCTCGATAACACCAAAATATGACAGATTCGCATATTTGGGGTTTAAGTCCTTCACACTTGAAATGTGCATTGCTTCGGCAAGCACGGTGACACTACAATTTTGCATTGTACTCTTATCATCTTGTTCTTTGGTATAAAATGTGTATCCATTAATTGCGTATGCGCTATAAGAAAACACATGCAAACTTGGACCATATGCTAAACATCTCAACCTTTCTGTTATTGAAGCGGGATCAAAATAAAACTTTGAAAAAACATGATCCTTGAACCATGTTATAAAACTTCGATTGTGCTCACGTACTATCCAATTTTCATTTCGATTCAGATTTAAATATCGGAGAACGTCCTTGTGCATTTCAACATACAGCTCAACCTCAATGTCATTGTGCAGAACATAGAAATGCACTTGCTCCCGTTCATCCCTTGAAACTGTCACAACTTTATTTCCAATTAACTGTTTACCTACTATTTTTTCAACAACATTAGATTTTGGGAGGCCAGTGGATTGAATGTTGGACAAATATTCAGTACAAAACTCAATAGCTTCTTCAACAATGTATCGTTCAACAATACATCCCTCTGGTCAGCTTCGGGTTTTTCATATACCCTTTCAATATTTTCATATAGCGTTCAACAGGGTACATCTATCTCATATAAGCTGGTCCACACAATTGTGTCTCTTTCACAAGATGGACAACTAGATGTACCATTATGTCAAAAAATGATGGAGGAAAATACATTTCAAGCTCACACAAAGTAATACCTATTTCTTTTTGCAATGATGGTAAGATCACATGATTGATCACCTTACTAAAAATTGACCTGAATAAAAAACACAATTTAGTTATTGTGCCTCTCACTTTTTCTGGCAAAATAGAACGTATACCTCTTGGTAGAAAGTGTTCCATTATAACATGGCAATCATGTGTCTTTAAACTCTTTAACTTGAGGTCTTTTATAGAAATAAGTCTTTTAATATCTGAAGAGTATCCTTCTGGAACTTTAACTTCACTCAGAAACTTACACAATATCTTTTTCTCCTTTCTAGATAAAGTATAAGCAGCAGGTGGTAGATATGTGCGATTTCATTTCTTCAAGGGTCCTTGTCGCGGTGAAATTTGGATACCAAGCTATTAATGAGCCTGAATCTTAATTCGTTTGCAACTGAACTTTGATTTGTCCAAAGGAAGGGATAAAGATCGAAATTCCCACAATGCAATGCAAATGCAAGCTAGAGAGTTATAGGTTCGGGGGTTGGTTAAACTTAGGGAAGGTGCTAGCATCCTAAGTTTTTGTAGTACTCTACATGAACCTCTTGTTTTATGTTTGTTTTATTGCTAAGGTTTATCTACTTAGGTTTGAAAGATCTAGGGGTTTATTTCTAAGTATACTCGATAAGATATCGCATCTTATGCCTACATATCCTTACGGTAGTGGAATCAGAGTATTTGTAGTTCCCCTAAAGGGTTTGAGGAATTATTTGACTGCGGTCAAAGTTCCTACGGGATTAGGGTAGTTGGTTGATTGGGATTAGGAGAAAAGATGAATTGTCATTTTAAGGGAGATTTAACCGCCACAAGTGTAAGAGATTGTATTGTTGTGGGGTGGAGATTCTATCTCACTTAAGATGACTAACATCTACTTCTATAATGTTTGAATAATTTGTTTGAGTAGTTTTGTTTGTTTCTATGTTGTAAAATAAAGACAAAGTTCCTCCTATGGGGTAGGATCTGTCCTAAAAGATCGACTTGAATGGGATCAAGGATCAAGGGGATTATGATGCACATGTAGATGCATACGCACGACTGTTTAGGTCATGCGCAGGTTCTTCCTTTGGACGGAATGCGATGCGATAAAAGTAACTTACTGTAAAATAAATTGCGATGATAAAATGCAGATAAATAAAACCATACACACGCATGAAAGCGCTAAGGTGCAAGTGTGAGTCGTGAATGTGAGAGTGGAGTGCAAGCATAATGGAATCGTGCACGATTGATTGAGTTTTACGATGTTGATTGTTTTTAGGCGAGGTTAAATTGATTTTTTTAGTCGGATTGATTTTAAGCGAGGTTAATATAAAATATTCTAATATACTAAATGATCTTAATTTTATTATCTATCTTAAAAGATTAACTTAAATGAAATGGTTTATTTTATAAAATTATGGCTATTATTGCATTGATTATAAATAAAAAGGTTGTTCTTATTATTTTTTCTAAAATACCAAATAGGTTTTATTATTAATAAATTGGCAATTGGATGTAAATTATTTATAAAAGGTTTTTAGTGAATAAATATACATTTAATTAAAATGTTATTAAGTTGATTTTTTTTAAAAAGGGTTAATCCAATTTAATTAGCAAAAAGATTTTTTTATGTGAATTAATAGGATTTTTAAAAAGGAGTTTTTTAGTTATTAAGATAAAAGGATATAAAGGTTGATTAAATTGAAATCATTAAACAAAAGGTGAAATAAATAATTTATTAAATAATGTGAGTTAATAAAAGATGAATTAACTATATAATTAAATTAAAAAACTGATTGTGATTAATTAAAAGGTTATTAGTTATTAAAAAAGAAAAAGATTAATTGTAAATTATAATTAATTAAATCAAAATTAATTAGATATTAAATAGATGGCAGATTAAAAGTCGTTTAATGGGTGGTTAAGGTGGCTAATTAAGGGTTGCGAGTGATCCGGTGTGGTGAGGCAGTGGAGGTGTGTCGTGGGCGTGTGCATTGTGTTCGTGTGATGGTGGTTTGGTGAGGGGTGTGGTGATGGTGTGAGGTAGTACTGTATGTGTGTGTGGGTGTACAGATACATGATTATAATCATAAACAAAAAAAGACAGAAAGATAAACGGTGAACCTTAATCCTAATTTTCCCCTTTTGCCCCAAAATCGCTCGTCTTCTCCTCTCTATCTCCTCGATCACCTTCGTTCTCCTTTCCCTCATTCCTTCCGTTTTGCCTGAAATGAAACCAAAAACATCAATAATTCAATGACATTGATAAGAACAGAGGTTTACCAAAAGTTGGTGACGGTAGCGGATCCTAGAGACAGCGAGGACTTGGGTGGTGAAATGGAGGCTTTGCCGGTTTGGGATTCGTGGCGGCTGGTGATGGTTTCTTCGACTAAAGAGATAAGTTCTTCAATCTTTTAAGTTTACGAATTCTAGGTTTTTTCTTGTGGTGATTACGCATCTTTTCTTCATCTCTCTTGACCCCCTTTTATATGCTCCAATATGAGATCCCTTGTGTTAAACCTGATTAAAAGCTTTGAATGCCTGATTGGATTTTCCATTTTAGTCTAGGAAAATATTTGAAATCTTTCCCTTTTCTTCTGCTTATAATGATATTTGTTGATGAGAATCTCAATCTGTGATACTTGGATCAATCACGTTTAATACTCTTGTCTGCCCAGATTCATTGCTCTGAAAATCTGCTAGCTGTTTGAATCGAATCTTTTTCCTCTAACCCGGTATATTCTTCAACTAATTACTAACTTGGATTTGGAAACTTGACAGGTGCGAAAAGTGAAGGCTTTGGGCCAGAAGATGGACAGCGCAGGGTGAATTCTGGTAACTGGTGCAAAGGGAATTTGGTGAGTCCAAAGTCAATTGCTGGTGGCGTCTCTTGAACACGCAAACCTCTCCACGTTGAATTCAGAGCTTGCTAACTCTATTCCTCTTTGCGCATACCAGATGGAAGGCATTGAGTATTCTTGAAACAACCTTTGGATGTGCTGTATTGGAACGGACTTGTATATGTGAATCTTTTCAGGAACATGTCTTTGTCTTGGTGGTTGAAACTGATTGAAGTTATTACTGATCCTAATGAGAAAACGGTTGCTTTGGCTTGAAGAAGAGGATGCACCTGGAACTTCTTGAAGAGGGCTGGCGTATGGAATTCAATGAGTGTCTTGGGAAAGCTTACAAGTTTTGGTGTACATGTGTAACTTTGGCTTAGCACAAAGACATCAGTATGAGGATTATGGGGCATCGTTGACAGAAGCTATTAGAAAATGGGGTCGGGAGTGTTGTGTAGTGCTGAAGTTAAGTCTTGCTCTACTTTGCTATTCTCATGTTTTCCTCAATCGATTTGATTAATGCTTTGCCCGCTATTTGGAGTTACTTCACAGACTTGCTGACTTCATCCACTTCTCTTGACAGGGTTGAGTAGAGTGCCTCATGTTGACAAAGGCGTGGTATTGCCCTACACTTGCTGCGAGTTTCAATTTACTGAGATTGCTGCCAAAACTTCAAGTAAATGGTGTGAGCTTCAATTCATTTAAAGGTCTGTTATGTTTCCTGTGTGAGTGCAGTTCTTAGTATTGCCTGCATCTTGTGATGCTTAACCATTGCTGCTGATTAAATGCAGGTGCACTGCTGATTCAAACTTTGGGTGGTCAAGGCTCATGGACAATGTCATATCTTCCTCCAAGCAATTCAACTCTCTTCGGCAACAGGCGCTCAATTTCAGATTCTATGTCAAGATCTTTCCACGAAGTTCATTAACTTGTCTGCAAGAAGAATGAAACTCCTCAGCAAGTTCCTCCACGTGAGTCTTCAAACTGAGCTTTGGTAGCATTTATAATATCATTTGTAGTGATTGGAAGCTTTGTGCCCTTCAGGTATCTGCAGAAGGTCAAAATCCTGTTGCTGCTGTTGTATTTCGTATTCAATCATAACTGCCTTCTCCAATTCTCTGAAGACTTTTGTTGGGCAACTGGTTTTTTCTTGCAGGGAACACAGGCTGGCCTTACAAGCTCTTAAGTAAGATCATGATTTGGAGCAAAGTTGTTGATGTTCAGCTCCCACTGATCAAGATTGGAAAACGAGTCAAAGCTGTTGTGAGTGTACTTCTCCAGATTTACAAGCGGCACTGGTACTGTCAACAAATGCAACTGCTCAAAATCACGCTCAAACTTCTGTTTCAAAGACTATAGTATTTGATTCTGCAGTGTTTAAAACTACTGATCCTATACATAGGCCTCAACATGACAAGTTTCAATTGGAGTGTTTTCACTACCAGAGTTATCCAAATACTCAAATCCCACTTCAGCTTCAATGGAGAAGAGGCCACAATCTTTTGGCATTTCACCAGCAGGACCAATACCTCTGTCAACACATATGAACTTGATGGTTATATGGAAACTTATATTTTTGTAGAAAAACTGTGGAATGATGATGTATTTGATAATTGTTATGGGTAATTTAATGTGGATGATTATGTTCTCATGCTGACCATTTGTGTTCTGCTTCAGGTTCCAAGTGATACGTACTAGTCGGCCTTTATCCAACGACGAAAATCGGTTTTAGCTTGTGCTTTCAACTTAATGACGGAGTCGGTTTGGGGAGTTCAAGATGGGGTTGTATATCCATACTAATGGCTAACTAGGATGTTAGACCATCCTCTAGAACAAGTACTCCAGGGCATTGGAAGTCGAGGCCACCGTCTTATGTCGTCAACTTCACCTCCTAGATGCTTTGGAAATAGTTAACTGCTGTAATATGATTATGATATTTGGTTCAGGATATGCTCTTCAAAATGCTGTGAACGTGTACTTTTGGCACGTAGCCCAACTTGTACCAATTATTTGCTTGTCTTGAAACAAACATATATAGTATTTTGTGTGGATGAGTTCCAAAGTAATAGAGTGTCTGCTTGATTCAATACAAATAAAATGATGCATATTCTCCCTCCTCCACAATAATTATCTTAACAATTCTCTTAATGTAACCGTATTTTCGTATCACCAATTTCAAATATTCATGTACTTGTCAATGATAAGTAGCGATTAGGATCTTAATGTCTTCAAGTAAGAGTTCTTCTTCTAAGATTTGGTAAAAGTTGTCCTCGGGGTTAAATAAAACAAGAATTCGTCTTCTTGGCTAAAACATCACAACTTAGACAAAGGCTTGACATAACCAAAATGGGCTTTGGGGTATAACGGGCCTTGAGCCCTAAAGACTTATACACTATCGTAATTTGAGGTCCTTTGACTCCTTACTAGGATCTGAATGTGAAGTGAGGAGATTGACTCATGGTCCTGTAAAATCTTCTTAAATTAGGCTTGAATTCTTGAATAGTGAACTTTTGAACCCCAACTGAGCTAGTCACGTCTTTGTGATGTTTGGCTGTAAGAATCTATACCCTGTGTTGCACCCCAAAATTTGCTCAACCTTTTCTTGCCTGATTTATGTTTCATTGCATTTGCATAGTTACATCATTCCCATAGTTCTAATCATTTGCATATCATAGCATAGCATGCATCCAACAAGGGATCAAGGGTGTCTATCAAGAGAAGAGCCTAGAAAGAGGTGTTATCCAAGTTTGAGAAATCATTCATGCCATCAAGAAAGGATTGGAAATCTTGAGAAGTTTGAGTGCCTACATGTGGGTTTTGCTCATATCCTGAGGAATGTTGAGAATCACCAGTGGGATGAGAAGCATGGAATGTGGAGGTGAGGTGTGTATGGATCTCATGGGATGTCTAGAGGGCCTTATTGAAGCTGAGGCAAGTCATTGATTCAAGTATGAGAGCCACATTTGAAGTGCAGTCAACTAGGGTTTCATCTGGGTCAAATATGCAATTGAAGAGCATCAAAGCCTACTTTGAGGTCAAGGGATTCATGGATTGGTATATTGATACATGTGTGGTGTTGTGCCAAGGTTAAGCAAAGAAATATCAAGAGTGGTTGGAGTTACTAAGTCAGGGTTCCTAGGGTAAAATCCCCTGTTTAGTGCCTAACTTCAAAGCCACATACGTCAAAATACAAGTTTCAAATGGATCTTGGGCCAACATGAAACTTGTAGAGCTTCTCAATACCTTTAATTTGAGTACTAGAAGTCTTCAAGAAGATTTGTAGAACTCAAGTTATGGTCTTTGCAAATTACAGGTCACCAGAGGACACTGAAATTTATCTGTGAAAGTCACTTGACTTCCAAGCAACGTTTGCCCTTCAAGGAGTTTTCAAATAGATTCTTGGCCAGCATGAGAGTTTTAGATGTTGATCTTAGATTTCCATAGAGTACTAGAAGTCCTCAAGGGGATGTATAGAACTCCAGTTATGATCTTGGCAATCCAGGGGTATTTTGGGTATTAGTGATTATAAGTCATTCTCAAGCATGGGTCAAAATCTCCAACTTAGAGGCCTCAAATAGAAAATTGTTCAACTAGAAAGTTGCTCAAAATATGGTTTTTAGGCTAACCAAGAACTCATGTTGAATTTTTTTTGGCTCATATCAAAGATTGGTGTGAAATGGCTTTTTAATGAAGAAATTAAAGTCATTTAAAAGGCAATTTTGGTGGGAAATTGAAATAAATGGTTATGGGTCCAAAACAAGTCAAATAACCACTCATTTTAATAAGAAAATATGTTTTAGAAACATTGGAAATTGTGGAATTTTCATTTGAAGTGTGCTTCATGGCCTTTCACAAGATTTCTTCACATAAAAGTTACATCACACAATTTCTTTACAAAGGCAATGCGGAGATTCCTTTTGGGATGAATTCATTCCAAATGAAATATGTAAGTCATCCAAAGCTTCCCATGCAAGCTATGAAGCCAATTTCATGCATTACCATAACCAAAATTTTGAAGAAAAGTTGGACTTGGATTTTTAATTTTGGGCTTGGGCCTGAGCTCTAGAAGGTTCTAAACAATCCTATAAAGGTCTAGGAGCTCATCAGAAACAGGGTTGGTGGTTGATTGGGGTTGAAAGCAAATATCACCATTAAATCTTGAAGAAGTAAAGTGAAAGAGTGAATTTCTGTTAGAGGCCGAATCAAGCACAATTGAGGATTCAATCTTCTTCTAACATCATCACTCATTGGATCTGGAACGTTTTGGATCAAGAATCAAGCCGGAAACGACTCCAATTGAAGCTCGAACGTAGGTTCTTACTTCTTGAATTTTCTCTTAATTTATGTGGTTTTAATGCATTAGAATCATGTGGTTAGGTTCACCTTAAGTTGTAGATGATTTCTGGGCGAAGAATTTGATGTTTTCGGTTGAAATATGGAATTTTTGATTCATGGATTTTTAGGCTGTTTAAGTAGTATATTTGGATTCCTCTCGAAATTTCATGCAAAACTGGTTCAAGAATCGTTGCAAACGGAAAAATATTGAAGGAGTTATGGTTGTTTAAAGTTTGCCGGAAAAAAAACTCCATAGCCATGGCCACGGGTACTGTTCATGAAGTGCAGAAAATTCAATTGGGGAAGAAGAGCAGCAGCCGTTGGATCGTGAGGGAGAGGGGACTTGGTCTCCCAATCAGACGAAGGAGAGGGAGCCACGCGGTCAGACGTCAAAACGACGTCGTTTTGGGCTTCGCGTGGGGCTTCAAACGCGCGGGTTCGATCCCGCTGTGGCGCTTTTCTTTTTATTTTCTTTGATTTTCGTTTTGCCTTATGGAATGACCCCATGTGCACCAGTTTGATTCCTGGCCTGTGCATTTTTGATTTTATTCCACTTTATTTTCATTTGCCTTTATATCCATGTTCTTATTTTGTTCTTTTATTTTTCTGTTTTATATGTTGACTTCAAAAAATCATAAAAAATAGAAAAATTAATCTTTTTAATCCAATTTTTTTCCACTGACTCTTTAGAGAGTCTAGAATTTTAGGAAATTAAGAAATTTGTAATTCATGCATTTTAGAATTTAATTGTGTTTTTTCATTTTTACTGGTTTTATTTTCAATTTGTTTGACATGTGTTCTTGCTGATTTTATTGTGGATGATTGGTGATGAATTTTGAGTTGATTCCTTTTGGGATAGTTAGCTTAGATATGCATGTATCCACAGTAATTTTGTCATATTTTTGTGAGATAATTTTAGGCTAGTTTGAGCATTAAACAATAGGTGGTTTAGGATTTGGGTTTTAAGATAATACCTTTAGGTTTAGGGCATAGTTTAGGATCCAAATGAATGGTTAACCCCCTGGTTTTTGTATGAGAGATTAATAACAGGTTTAGGAACCCTTAGTAATTTTTGTAGGATTTTACAATCACTTTTGGTATTTTAAGTAGAATTAGTTTTAAGACTAACTTCTAGGTGTTTCTGATGAACTAATTTGGCTAGTTTGATTCAATAGTTCCCCTTAGACTAGGGTGGTGTTGCTTTTGAGCTTGGGTGCTTGTTGAAGCTTAGTAGAGAGGAAGTTTTGTTGAATGATTCTCCCTTGGAGGTGCTTGTTGAAGCTTAGTAGAGAGGAAGTTTTGTGCTTGTTGAAGCTTGGTGAGGATGGAGTCAGTAGCTTGTTGAAGCTAGGGTTTTGCTGCTTATTGGAGTTGAAGTCAGGGGCTTGATAAAGCTGGTTACTGGTTGGGGTTTGAGCTTGCTTAAGCTGGGAGCTTGTTGAAGCCTGGTGCTTGTTGAAGATTGGAAGTTTATTGAAGCTTGAAGATAGGAGTTATTCATGAAGATGAAGGTTGTTGCTGTCAACTTTTTGCTGGTTAATCATCTGTTGCTGTCAGAGCTACTGTTTGCTGTAGGAGATTGGTGCTGCTGCTTGGGCTGCCTCCTCTGCTTTGGGGTTTTGTTTTCTGTATTTTTTGTTGGCTTGTATAGCTTGCCCCCCTAGGTTTGAGGTGAATGATGATTCACTTTGCCTATTGTTTTCTCTCTTGCCTCTCTTATATTGCTGCATTGCATGCATTTTACTGTATTTGCTTGCTTTCTTTTCTGTTTATCCCCTAGGATCTCTGATTTCCTCCGTGCAGGAGGGAATTATGACAGACATTAGGATTCTTATCCATGCGTGACAACATTAGGTTAGTTTTATTCCTTTTCAACCACTAGGGTTTTTAGAGCTTCTTTCTCTCCTTATCTCAAAACAATTCAAAAATACAGTAATAAGGTTAATCGACGTCGTACGTTACGAGCCTTAAGCTATTTGAGAAAAGGTTGCTGGAGGGTCACTCTTCAGTAATCTGACTGCTTAGTATGGTACCCTTAGGGTGACATGCGACGTAGTCACTCTCAAATCATAGTCTCTAGTGCGTCAGAGATTGCAAACAAACTAAAAAACACCTCTTTCGTAAAAGATTCAAAACAAACATCAAAGTGTCATTTTTGTCCGCTTGGACTCTTAATCAAGAAAAACCCTTTCATAAGGTAATAAAAAACCAGTCAGGCAAGCTTATGTCTTCCGTAGCCCGAACTACGTTTGCTCTGATCTTTCATGCTGTATGAAAGTACGTAGGCATAGGATGTCGTATCCTAGCGAGCAACCTTCCCCTCCTTTCCCGTAGGTAGGCGAACTACGTTGACTCTGATTTCTCGTTCCAGACGGGAATATGTAGGCATAAAGTGTGATACTTTGCCGAATCATTTTCTTTTCTTTTTAACCCAGACCTTTAGTGTAGATAGAGTAACAATCCGTACTAGAAAACAAGTGTGGATCCCGTCGAGTACGGCGGACGTGAGGGGTGCTAATACCTTTCCCTTGCGTAATCGACTCCCGAATCCAGGATTTGGTTGCGATGACCATTCCTTTCTCGTTTTGCGTTAGGTTTACTCTGAGCGTTTCCTTTCCCTCCGTTGGGATAAATAACGCACGGTGGCGACTCTTCTGTCATAGCCGGCGCTGATTTTCGCAGTAGCGACACCCTGACACTACTGCACTTGCACGAGTTGGTTAGCCGCAAAACATAAAATATTAAATTAAAGCCGAATAACAACAGAAAATGTGAAAAAAGAGGTGGGATCTTGCAGTCAAAAATTAGGGTGTGACAGATGCCCCTATTTAAGTGACTTCTATCCGGAGATATGGAGACAGAAATCTCCGCCTCGACGGGATAGGAGAGACTTAAATATAAACATTGCACGAATTTTTGGCCTTGAGAAGCCACCGAATGCAAATGATATGCATTGATATGAAAATGCAAGACAGACAGTTCTGTGAGGAAAAGATATCACAGGGGACGAACTGGACACAACATGCTAGACAAAGGAGCAACCGACCCAACGAGGCGGGACTCCACGGGGACAGGAAACAACCACCAATGGGGAATCTCCCTAGTATAACAGTAGCACATACACCAAGGATATGGCGATTTAAACAACAAGTGAGAAATTTGTAATCGAAGGGTAGCTTATTACCAACATGGAGCAATCCAGACGGCGGTAAGAACCATAATGACTTTTTTTTGAATAATTCAGTCTTGTTTCGTATTCTTTTTCCTTCTCTTCCTTCTTTATTATTATTATTTTTGATATCCAACTGGGAATAGTAAAAAAGGTAAAGCCTCCCCGAGCGTTATGGTATGGGAACCATGAGCTGGTCTCAGTCTCTGATGTAGAACCTCCCCGAGCGTCATGGTATGGGAACCATGAGCTGGTCTCAGTCTCTGATGTAGAACCTCCCCGAGCGTCATGGTATGGGAACCATGAGCTGGTCTCAGTTTCTGATGTAGAACCTCCCCGAGCGTCATGGTATGGGAACCATGAGCTGGTCTCAGTCTCTGCCCGAAATGACGAAAACTCGTGCGAGCATCTTCACAGGGGTTGCAAATTTTGTAGTTTGTAGAATCATTGTAGTTTGTAGATGTAATTGTCAATGTAAATGTAGAACTTTGTCGATTGTAATTTGTAATGTAATGGAGGTTGTAAGACTTCACTGGGGATCTTCAGAAGAGATGTAAGCCGGTTAGATCGTAAAGTATGTCTTCTTAAATAAAGAGACTAATGTGGTAAACTTCCTCGACTTCTCAGGGGAGATGTCACTTGATGGAAATAAACTTGTGTGATGAACTTACTAGGGAATTCATTTCCGAGGAGCATCTTTATTGTAGTTGTAAAATATTTGAAATTTTTGTAGTGGAAATTCTCAAATAAAGAGAAGTGTCTTGTAATGTCTTCGGCGGACTTCTTTGATGGATTTGCGAAGCGATGCCATTTGACGAATTGATGATGTTGAAGAACCCACTAAGGGTGAATGAACTGTCTTGTAGAAACTATCGTTTGTCGTTTTGAATAAGATCTTAGTCAAAACGAGTTGCTCAAATAAAGAGATTGTTTGTAGTCCAAATGTAGATGGTTGAGAAAACCTGTGATATTATCGTTGGTGCAATACCTGTCTTCATGAATATTCCTCCTAGGGAATATAGTGCAAAATAAATGCACATTTGATCCACTTTCAAAAGTTGGAGATTATCCACAATGTGATTGCCAAGGACTGAAATTCAATTCGGGAAGTAGCCGAAGAGGAATTGTCAAGCAAGACTCGACCATTGAGGTATGAACTCAAATGGAATGTACTGGAATAACCGTCTTCCACGAGGATCGAACTTCATGGGGAAAGTAGAAACATTGTGCTCTTTCTGCCTAGGGCTGACAACTCTATTTGGAGGGATAAGACACACCCAAGCGCCTGGGGATAACCACGGCCAAAGCGATAGAATAAAACAAACACAAAGAGATGCAAAAAAAAACGCGCATGCCATGCTATCTATCTATATGCTATGCGTATGCTGACAAACTAGGAGAGGCAAAAATAAACGTCTCAAACGGAGAGGTACCCAAGCAAAATCTCCGCAGACCTCTGACCACCTGTAAAGAAATCTTGAACGTAAACAAACTCCATCTCTGGATAAAATAAATATCCTCTCGTCTCTGGGAATCATGAATAATTGTCATTCCTCCATGGGTGAAATAAACGTCCATGGTCATCCTTTTGTTATTCATATATCAAGTAAAACACAAAGTTTTATTTTAAATCAATCTGGATTTTGCTATCAAGAATAAAGATTTTTGATAAATGAAAGAAGAAAGAAAAAACTTTTATTGAATGGTGGTCTGCAGAAAGGCGTGACCCCAGTATTATAGCGTTGGAAAATAATAGGGATTACATCAAGGGAATGACAATTTGCTTTTCCTAAGTTAACAAGAACGCCCTAAGTTCTAAACGAAATACTTCTTGACAGCGTCCATATTCACAGGGCGAATGATTTCTTCTCCGTCCATTGTTGCTAACATCAGAGCACCTCCAGAAAAAACCTTTCTTACCACGTACGGCCCATTATAGTTCGGGGCCTATTTTCCTCTGACGTCAGTGAGGAAAGACTGAATCTTCTTGAGCACGAGGTCGCCTTCCTTGAATATGCGGGGTCGAACTTTCTTGTCAAATGCCTTCTTCATCTTTTGCTGATACAACTATCCATGGCATAGCGCCGCCATCCTCTTTTCTTCGATTAAGTTCAACTGATCGTATCTATTCTGGCACCATTCAGCTTCTGATAACTTTGCATCCATCAAAATCCTCATAGAAGGAATCTCGACTTCTATCGGGAGTACTGCTTCCATATCGTAGACCAGTGAAAATGGAGTTGCCCCAGTTGATGTACTCACCGTCGTACGATACCTATGTAAGGCGAACAGGAGCATCTCATGTCAGTCCTTATAAGTAACGACCATTTTCTGAATGATCTTTTTGATATTCTTGTTGGCGGCTTCAACAGCCCCATTCATCTTTGGTCTGTAAGGAGAAGAATTATGATGCTCGATCTTGAATTCTTCACACAATTCTTTCATCATTCTGTTATTCAAATTGGAACCATTATCTATAATAATTCTGTTTGGCACACCATATCGGCAGATAAGCTAATTCTTGATAAATTTAATAACCACATGTCGAGTTACATTAGCGTAAGAAGCTGCCTCGACCCACTTGGTAAAATAATCAATGGCTACTAAGATGAATCGGTGTCCATTAGATGCTTTCGGCTCTATCATCCCAATCATATTAATTCCCCACATAGAGAATGGCCACAGGGCTGAGATAACATTCAACAAAGTCAGAGGCACATGAGTCTTATCTGCGTAAATCTGACACTTGTGACATTTTCTAGCAAACTTGTAACAATCTGATTCCATTGTGACCCAATAATAACCAGCCCTTAAGAGTTTCTTAGCCATGGCATGTCCATTGGCATGAGTGCCAAAGGATCCTTCGTGAATTTCCGTCATTAACATATCTGCTTCATGCTTGTCAACACATCTCAGCAAGACCATGTCAAAATTCTGTTTGTATAAAACATTGTTACTCAAAAGAAAACTCCCAGCCAGCCTTCTCAAAGTTTTCTTATCTTTGTTGGAAGCTCCCAAAGGATATTCTTGAGTTCTAAGGAATACTTCAATGTCATGGTACCAAGGTTTTCCATCTTCAACTTCCTCGACGGCAAAGATGTAGGTGGGTCTGTCAAGACGTTTTACTTCAATTCGAGGACAATCATTCCAAAAGTTCACCACAATCATGGAGGCCAAAGTTGCCAACGCATCTTCCATTCTATTTTCATCGCGAGGGATATGATGAAATTCGACTCTGTCAAAGAATGGTAATAGTCTTCTAGCATAATCTCTATATGGGACCAAATTATCTTGTCGAGTTACCCATTCTCCTGTGATCTGGTAGATTACCGCTGCAGAATCACCAAACACATCCAAATTCTTAATCCTCAAATCTATTGCTTCCTCAAGACCCATAATGCACGCCTTCATACTCAGCTTCATTATTAGTAGACTTGAATGTTAATCTGGAAGTAAACGGGATATGGGACCCTTGAGGAGTCACAATAACAGCACCTATCCCTTTTCCATGAGCATTGACAGCTCCATCAAAAACTAAACCCCATTGAGATCCTGGTTATGGTCCTTCACCATGCAAGGGTTCTTCACAATCTTTCATCTTTAAAAACATAACATCCTCGTCGAGAAAATCATCGTTTGAAGGTTAATAATCCAAAATAGGCTGATGAGCCAAATGATAAGCCAAAACACTTCCTCTAACAGCTTTTTGAGTATGGTACTCGATGTCATATTCTGATAATAACATCTGCCATCTAGCAATTCTCCCAGTCAAAGCGGGCTTCTCAAAAACATACTTGATAGGATCCATCTTCGAAACTAACCAAGTGGTGTGATTCAACATATATTGGCGCAAGCGTTTGGCGGCCCACGCCAAAGCACAACAAGTCTTCTCTAACATAGTGTATCTTGTTTCACAATCGGTAAATTTCTTGCTTAGGTAATAAATGACATGATATTACTTTCCTGTTTCATCTCGTGGACCGAGTACACAACCCATTGAATCTTCCAAAACAGTCAAATACATAATCAAAGGTCGGCCTTCAACTGGCGGTATCAGGATAGGTGGTTCAAGCAAATACTCTTTGATACTATCAAAAGCCTTTTGACAGTCTTCAGTCCAAACATACCCTTGTTCTTTCCTCAAAAGCTTGAAAATAGGTTTACATGTAGCATTCATGTTGGATATAAACCTAGAGATATAATTCAAACGTCCCAAAAATCCTCTGACTTGTTTCTCGGTGGTAGGAGCTGGCATTTCCCAGATAGCTTTCACCTTGTCAGGGTCCACTTCAATCCCTCTTTGACTGACAATAAAACCCAATAGTTTCCCTAATCGTACTCCAAATGTACATTTGTTGGGGTTCAGACAGAGCTTGTATTCCCTCAAACGACCAAACAGCTTAGACAGGTGTTTAACATGATCATCCTCAGTCTTCGACTTAGCTATCATATCATCCACATAAACCTCGATCTCCTTGTACATCATATCATGGAACAAAGTAGTCATAGCTCTCTGATATATTGCCCCTGCATTCTTCAATCCAAATTGCATAACTCTGTAACAAAAGGTGCCCCAGGGCGTGATGAATGACGTCTTCTCTCTGTCCTCGGGAGCCATTCTAATCTGATTGTAACCTGAAAAACCGTCCATGAAGAAGAAAACCTCATATCTTGCGGTACTGTCAACGAAAATGTCAATGTGAGGTAACAGAAAGTCATCTTTCGGACTGGCCTTGTTCAAATCCATGTAATCTACACACATGCGAACCTTACCATCCTTCTTCGGAACGGGCACAATATTAGCCAACTAGAGCGGATATTCGGTAGTGACAAGGAAACATGCATCAATCTGTTTCTGTACCTCCTCCTTAATCTTTAGAGCCATGTCGGGTAGAGTTCTTCTGAGCTTCTACTTTACTGGCGGGCACTCTGGCTTCAAAGGTAGACGATGTTCAACTATAGCAGTGTCTAATCCAGGCATATCCTAATATGACCAAGCAAACATATCAACAAACTCTCCGAGCAAAATGATCAACTGTTTCTTCATCTCAGGCTTGAGCAAAGCTCCAATTCTCACTTCCCTACGGATTTCTTCTGTTCCCAAATTGATTACCTCCACCGGCTCTTGATGAGGTTGGATAGCTTTATCTTCTTTCTCAAGCAGTCTGGAAATCTCTTCTGGAATATCATCTTCTTCGTCTTCAGCTTCATACACGGGAAACTCAAAATTCGAAGAAGGCAGTGAATCATTATTCCCAGGATATAATTTATGTAGCAATCTGCGCAAGTGATATGATTTTTAATAAGTTTTCGTAAAGTGGAAAGTGTGTGTACGCGAGATGCTACTTATTATTTCCCAACATCGTAAGTAAATATAAGAAAAATAACACACAAATGAAAATGAAGGTGATTTATTGATGATAGCAAAACCAAAGAGACACGCCCAATAAAGTCACCTTTGCCTTGGGCAGAACAAAGGGAATTATTTAAAAGTAAGCCCTAACAATGCAGTTTCGCCTTAGGCAGAGTGAAAAATTAAAAACAAATGCTTTACTTTGATATATGAACGACAACAGGGGCTTCAACCACACTCCGGTTCTTAACAAAAACCCTTGGGGTTACAAAGTCTGGAACACCCCCATCTGAATCTTCCTCGGTCACAACGTAGACTCCAAAGATGTAGTCAAACTCATCTGAAACATAACCTGGATCTTCCATATAGGGCTCATAATCTTCATAAGGAATGGAGGACCTTGCAAAACCATCTGATATGTAACCTTCATGCCCATCCTCTGACACAACATTAACTTGAGGATGATGGATGACCCCTCCACTATGAAACACTTCATTAATCAGCGGAAACCCTTGATTTTTAGTAGTTTGTTGAGCAGAACTGCTGGTGAAACCAAGACCTTCTTTATTTCTGTTCTCTGGCAAAGACAACACCTTGCCCCAACCTGTCTGAGGACCGTCGTTCACTACACGATGTGCGTCTTTGAATGATGACATGGATGCCTGATATTTCTGGACACCCTCGTCCATAATAGACAAAGCCTGAAACTGCGTACCAACTTCTTCCTCAGCTTCAACATACGAGAATGATGACAAATGACTCACCACTAAGGCTCGTTCCCCACAGACTGTGATCGTTTTTCCTTCAAAAAGATATTTCAACTTCTGATGCAGGGTGGAATTAACTGCCCCAGCTTCATGTATCCATGGCCTCCCTAATAAACAGCTATAGGAGGCACGAATATCCATGACTTGAAACGTGATCATAAAAGTCTGTAATCCAATAGTCATCGGCAAATCTACCTCGCCAATTACTGTCTTCCTAGACCCATCAAAAGCTTTAACGATAACATGACTTGGCCTCATCGGCGGTCCCTGATAGGATAGCTTAGATAGAGTATTTCTAGGCATCACATTTAGAGAAGATCCAGTATCAACTAACACACTGGCCAGAGAATCATTTCTGCAATTCACAGAAATATGTAGAGCCATGTTATGTTTCTTCCCTTCCTCTGGGAGATCGTCCTCATTGAAACCCAGTTTGTCACATGAAGTAATACTACCAATGATGTTGTCAAACGGTTCCATAGTTACATCTTGTTCAACATATGTTTGCTCTAAAATCTTCTGGAGTGCTTCTCTATGAGCCTCAGAACTCATCAGCAATTGCAACACAGAAATCTTCGACGGGGTTCGCAGAAGCTGATCTACAACCTTATATTCACTCCTCTTGATCACTTTTAGACATTCATCTGAATTGGACAAATTGGATCCACCAGATTGCCCCACAATTGGATCTTTTGAGCCTGGTTGTTCAAATGAGACCTCCTTTTCTTTTGGTGGTGTAGTCGGGTAAACTCGACCACTCCTTGTTACTCTGCTGACATCTGCGATGTTAACTACTGAAGGTATAGTGGGCAAAACCACTTCCTTTCCATTTTCCAACATTGTGGCATTGTATCTGTATGGGATAGCCTTACTAGAAGTGTAAGGGACGGGTCCAGGCACGTTGATTATCAAAGGAGTAACAACCGGCTTTCTGCTATTATAAACGATTTCGATATGCTCCACTTCCTTAAAGTGAGGCACTATAACACAAACTTCTTCGGCCCTTTCATCTGAAACTTCCTGATCATTATCTGCCAAATAGTCTTGAATCATGTTGACGGAGGGTGAACCATGCGGGGGTAACGGATTAACCTGCATATTAGGGTCGGAATCCTTGAAGGACAAAATTCCGCACTTAATGAGCCTCTGGACATCTGTTTTCATACCAAAACAACTCTCAATATCGTGACCTGGAGCACCCTGATGGTAAGGACAAAACCTGTCAGCTCTGTAAGAAGGAGGGGGATTTGCAGGAACCATAGGTGGAGCTTTTGTCTGAATATGACCCTTATGAATCAGATTTGGAAACAAATCAGCATATTTCATAGGAGTGAGCTCAAAGTTTATCTTTCTATACACACTACCCTGATTGTTGAATGGCCGATTCTGCCGAGGATACTGCGGATTTTGTTGAGGCTGTGGTTGTTGAGCATTGGGGGACTGAGGTTGCTGACTCGGTTGTGGAGACTGTAGTTGATAAGTTGGAGCATTAAACATTGGTGATACTGCTACAACTTGGTGTGATGGTGAATATCTTTTTCTAAATTGTCCCTTTTGAACAACGTTTACACCCTGCTCTTTTTTCTTCACAAAACCACTCCCATACTTCTTAGTATTATTAGGAGCATTCTCCTCTTTATCCAATCTTCCTTCACGGACACCTTCTTCTAAACGCATTCCCATATTAACCATTTCAGTAAAGTCACTGGGTGCACTTGCTACCATTTTCTCATAAAAGAAAGGACCAAGGGTCTTCAGAAAAATCTTGGTCATCTCTTTTTCTTCTAGCGGTGGTGTGACTTGCGCGGCCAACTCGCGCCAATGTTGGGCATATTCCTTAAAATTCTCCTTATCTTTCTGTGTCATAGCTCTCAATTGATCTCGGTCGGGTGCCATATCCACATTATACTTATACTGCTTGACAAAGGCTCCCCCTAGATCATTGAAAGTTCGAATATTCATACTATCCAACCCCATGTACCACTTGAGTGCAGCGCCTGTCAGACTATCTTGGAAATAGTGAATGAGCAGTTGATCATTGTCAGTTTGTGCAGACATCTTCCTAGCATACATGATGAGATGACTCTGAGGACAAGTATTTCCTTTGTACTTCTCGAAATCAGGGACCTTGAATTTCGGTGGAACCTTGACATTTGGAACCAAGCACAGATCAGAAGCGCTCTTTACAAACAAATCCTTCCCACAAAGGGCTTTCAACTCCTTTTGCATCTTAGAAAATTGGTCTTGAAATCCATTCATCCTTTCATCCAAACCCACAGTTTCGGTCGGCGACCCATGTAAAATTGGCTCATCTAGAATATATGGAACAACGTTCACATGTGGAGGTGCAGTAGTTATTACAGCAGTAACTGTAGGGGTAGCTTGGACAATGGTCACAGCAGGGATCTCAGGCACAGACGGACGGTAGCCGGTCGAAAAGAAACTAGGAGACATCCCCCACGGGAAACCTTGAGGCATGTTATAGGTCACTTCGACAACAGAAGACACCACTGGGATCGGTGTTGGTGTCACTTCAGAGATCACAGTCCTTTGAACATCTTGGTTGTTGAGTACGGCTTGATTGGACAGAGCTTCCACTAGACCATTCAACCTCTCCAAACTTTCTTTCAGAATTGCAACTTCATCACGGAGTACTCTATTTTCCTGTTCTAGTTGATCCATCTTCTGGCACTGGCTAGCTCGAGTGTTGTATTGGTGATTCAACTTGTCTGTGGAGATGAAGCAAGAGTGAGACCCTGGAATGCGAACAATGCTATGCTTATGCAAAAATGCAAATGAGTATGTGTAACACGGTGGGAGAACTGACTTTAAACAATGTTGCGGATAGCAAGAGTCGCCACCGACTTTTATTTTATCCATAAGGAAAGGTTATAAAAGAACAGGAAAGACCTTAGAGAATATTTTGGGTCCGGGGGGTAGGTTATGAAAAGGGAAGGTGTTAGCACCCTTTTCATCCATGGTTATCCATGGGCTCTTAGGTACTTAAGCTCACTTTTGAATTGTTTTGAAAGTGTAGTGTGTGAATAGCAAAAAATTTCAGAATAGTTCAATAATAATCCGTGTATGGATGTGAAAAAAACTTGTTTGAAAATTTTGTTGGAAATTTGTTTAAGTGTGAAAAAGTTTTGAAGTGAGCAAGTATCTAGGAGTAGCTTACCCTAATGTTTTAAGGTCTTTCTTACTCTTTATCCTTTCCTTAGTAAGACTATCCCTACTATAATGGAGTAGGTAGTCCTTACTTTGGATGTTTAAGGGACATATGAGGGACAATTTGACTTTGAAGGCCATTGTGGGATGTAATAAGCACATATAAGGGACCATCATCATTTTTCGAAAGGGACTCGATTCGTAAAGGCAACCATAAGGGACTTTGATGATTTTCCTATTTGAGGGACTTGCTTTATACACCCCACTTAACCATTATTCGTAGGCAACTTGAGGGATATCCTTAGGAAGTGAGACGGCGATTAAAATCGACTTACGTGTGTGACGTGTTTATTTTAATTATCTTTATTTAAAAGTGATCTAAATTTATTTTAATATTACATACATGTTGTTACACTCCCTAATTACTAACCATAATAATAATTAAACAACTTTACATCCAAGAAACAATTACAAAATTATAATAAATAAAAAAAATAACAAATAAGCAAATAAAATATTAGGGTTAGTAAATAATAAGAAAAATTAAATAAGGTTAGTATAAATATAAAGTTAGTGAAAATAATTAGTTGAAACAATAATAATGAGAAAAATAGACAAAGTTAGAAAAAATAATAAGATAGAAATTTCAAAATAATAATAAGCAACAAAATATGATTAGCAATAATAATTAATTAATAACGTGATTAAACATAAGATTTGATTTTTATTTAGAAACATAAATGATTAAATAATTACTATAATATAAAGTTCTAAATATCATGAGATTTGATTTTTATTTAGAAACATAAATGATTAAATAATTACTATAATATAAAGTTCTAAATATCATAAGATTTGATTTTTATTTAGAAACATAAATGATTAAATAATTACTATAATATAAAGTTCTAAATATAACATAATTATAAATTTCTTAATCATTTACAAAAATTTAATTATCTCTAATTATATATTAACAATTATTAAGAAAAATATTTACACATTATGATGAAAACAAATTTTAACTAATCAATAATCACATTCACCAAAATTTTACATTAAGTGTTTATAAGGTTTAATTTTATTTACAAAAATTTACAAGAATTATAATAAATATATACATAGAATCATATAGAAAATTAAAATTAGGTTTTCATATTAATTTGGAAAAAAGATGTTAATGTCATTTATTTTAAAAAAACAGATTTTTATATTACAACAAATTTTAATAAATTAATGATAACAATAATAATAATAATGATAATAATGATAATAATAATAAATAATGATAATAATAATAATAATAATAATAATAATAATAATAATAATAAAGAAATAATGAATTTTAAATGTGCCAAATAACCCAACAATGTTGCTAACGCAGAAATGCGCTCATCGCAACCAGATCTAAATCGGACGAAACAAAATTTATCGCAAAGAAAAAGAAATTAAGCAAAAAATAGTATTATTGCTCACACAAAAATGCGATCATCGCAACCAGATCGAACTAACACAAATGTCACGCGTCATGCACACAAATGTGCAAACATCGTATCGACATAATTCGATCAAAAATCTTATATATATAAACTCTAACAATTTAAAAATTATATATATATAAACGCAACAGTAATAGATAAAGAAAAAGAAATAACGGTAATAGATGAAGAAAAAGAAATAACGGTAAAAGATGAAGAAAAAGAAACAACAGTAATAGATGAAGGAAAAGAAATAACGGTAAACGATGAAGAAAAAGAAACAATAGTAATGGATGAAGAAGAAAACTAAATAACGGCCAACGGCACTCACTCCTCTTAGGTTTTTTTCATTCTCCCCTTTTTTCCAACAAGGCAACACATGTATATATAGGGAACAAATTAGGGTTAACACCAAATTGTCAATAATGTCCCTAAAGCCCATTTTAAAGCCCAAACTAAATAATTAGTTAAGAAAAAATAAAATTTAAATAATTTAAAATAATTAAAATAAACTTAAAATAAAAACTAATAATCCTATTGATTCCTAAAATAAAAAATATTATAAAAAGAACAAAATTTTTTTCAATATTTTTTATTTTATGATTTTTTGGATATTTTTATGAATAATTTAGAAAAAGTGAAAAAAAATAATATTTTAAAAAATGATTTAATTAAAATACGAAAATAATAATTAAATAATAATAAAAAACTATTTTTGTTATTTTTTTATTGAAAGATAGAAAAATTTAGAGTAAAAATAATAAAAAACAAAAAAAAGTGACAAAGGTGAGATTCGAACTCTCAACCTCTCACACTCATAACTCCTTACACATGTCCTCCTGCCAATTGTGCCATTTTTACTTTTTAGAAAAAAAATGCATGTCATATGATATTTACCTGCAAAAAGTCAAACGACTACACAAATTTGTTAGTAATTGATTAAATGCAATGAAATGCGACGACAAATCTTAGGGCAAAATTTGGGGTATTACAGTTATTATGATAATATTTCTCACCCAACCTCTCTTTGATGTTGGCAAAAAAAAATCATGAAGTTTGACTTTGGTTTGACCACAGTTGACCTCAGTTTGACCTTTTAACCGCATTGACTGCTTTTGACTTATCTGATCATCTGACTGAGCAAACTTTTGAGAAAAGTCTTGAAACTTGACATGGGGGTTCTTATACACATATAAGATGTTATGAAGCTCACTTGAAGTCTTGGAAGTCCATTTAGCCTGATTAAAGTCAAAACCCTAGTTTTGGATGCACTGCTTAGGAGGTGCATTGTCTGAGGGAATTGTCAACTCTTCTGACCAATTGTGAATTTTGTGAACCTTGTGAACCTTCTTGGAACACAAAGTCTTGTATTGTGAGGGCAAATTTTGGGGTGCAACAGCTGCCCCTGTTCAATTTTCTGAAACCTGAGGGGTTAGATTGGTATATTTGCCAGTCGTAACCTGGAAGGTTGAAGGGGATTGAACACAAAAGCCCAAAAATTTGCACTCACAAGTGCATGGAGTGATATTGATGGTTGGTTGAACATGATTGAGTGGGCTTAAAGATGCCACTAGGGGAAAGTTCTTCAGTAGTATAATGAGAACTGTCAGGAGTCTGGAGTAATACTGATGTAACAGCATGTCTTCATGAGGATAGAGCAATCAATAATGATAACCCTAAAGCAGTCTTGAAGTGATAAATCTGACCTCAGGAGGATAGAGCAATCAATAGCTCTAAAGCAGTCTTGAAGTAATGATTTCAGGAGGATAGAGCAATGGATAGCTCTAAAGCAGTCTTGAAATAATAATGTAATTTCAGGAGGATAGAGCAATGGATAACTCTAAAGCAGTCTTGAAATAATTAGATGGCTTCAGGAGGATAGAGCAATCAATAGCTCTAAAGCAGTTTTGAAGTAATAATGGCTTCAGGAGGATAGAGCAATCAATAGCTCTAAAGCAGTCTTGAAGTAATAGAATGGCTTCAGTAGGATAGAGCAATCAACAGCTCTAAAGCAGTCTTGAAATAATAATGTGATATGTCTTCAGGAGGATAGAGCAATCAATAGCTCTAAAGCAGTCTTGAAGTAATGATTTCAGGAGGATAGAGCAATGGATAGCTCTAAAGCAGTCTTGAAATAATAATGTAATTTCAGGAGGATAGAGCAATAGATAACTCTAAAGCAGTCTTGAAATAATTAGATGGCTTCAGGAGGATAGAGCAATGAATAGCTCTAAAGCAGTCTTGAAGTAGTAATATGACCTCATGAGGATAGAGCAATGAATAGCTCTAAAGCAGTCTTGAAGTAATAGGATGATTTCAGGAGGATAGAGCAATCAGTAGCTCTAAAGCAGTCTTGAAGTCATGAGGGGCTATCAGGAGGATAAAATAACCCTGAGGTTACAATAAAGCAGTCCCAAAGTAATAAGAAGCTCATCAGGAGGATAAAGTAACCTTGAGGTTACAATAAAGCAGTCCCAAAGTAATAAGAAGCTCATCAGGAGGATAAAGTAACCCTGAGGTTACAATAAAGCAGTCCCAAAGATCATAAGCTTGTTTGTTGGATAATTAACCTGAAAACAAGGTAGCATTCTGTATAACAACATTAGTTTATGCTTTATGTATGCATGTATGACATGATGCACTTAGGTAATGTACTATAGACATATATGTTATGGTATGATGTAAATGATGTATGTATGATATGACACTGCTGGAAGTGTCTGGATATCCTTGTATAACAACTGCTGGCCAAGGAAAATAAATCCCGATTCGTTGTTGAAGAATATATAACCCTCCGTCTGGGGATAACAAGGTATAGATAACCTCCCGTTGTTGGGGATAACAAGGTATAGATAACCTCCCGTTGTTGGGGATAGTAGGGTATAGATAACCTTCGTTTTCGTTTGATAGTAGGATAAGTATAACATCCCGTCTTCGTTCATCGTGCCCTTATTGGAAAATAATTCCCCGTATATCCGTATGAGGATAAAAGAGATGGATATAAATTCCAGGGGAGATTAGACTTTGTGAAAATGGATTAGTCCTACTGATGGTTTGTAACTGCCTTGTAAAGATGAACCGGCGAAGCTTCGTTGAAATCCTTCCCTCGTTCGTCCCTAGTAAATACTATTACTGCATTTTCATGCATTTCTGGTAAACATCAATCATATTAAGAGCATACATGCATTTCTGGTAAACATCAATCATATTCAAAGGCATACATACATTCAAACACAACCAATGGACGTTTCGCTTATGTAAATAGGGTAAAAGTAAATCTGGATTCAAAAGATGGAATTTATTTATATCAAAAGTGACCCATACACGGGTAAGTTTGTACAAGGAGACATAAACCCTAGTAAGAGAATTTTGTCATGAAGTTTTACAAAAAGAATCAGCTATGTGGGAAATAATCCTATTGAGTTTCAATTCTACTATTGCCCCTCAAGTATCTCATCTTCTTGCTGTTGAGACGGAAACGATTGGATTGAGCTTTATCTGTTTGAGCTTGAGTAAGTAGTACAACTGGTTGCAGTTTCATGAGTGATCCAAACGAGACATAGTCATACGCTTTAATCCCTAACTTTTGCCTGGATTGCCCTTTCAGGTTTTCAATCCACCGGGATACCCTTTTTTGCCCAAGCCGCCTTTTCAGGTTTTCGACTTGCCGGGTGTACATCTTTTTATATATATATCCCTAATTTTTGCCCAAACCCTTTTGGTTTGCCGGGATGCCCTTATTTTTGCCTAGGCCTGTCAACCTAGCGGGTCTCTTTTTATGCGTAGTATTTTTTAACTATGTCTGCGTTTACAGGTTGTGGGAAGTCTTCACCATCCATTGTAGTCAATATCATGGCACCTCCTGAGAACACTGTCTTGACTACAAATGGTCCCTCATATGTTGGAGTCCACTTGCCCCTAGGATCACCCTGTGGTAATATGATACGCTTGATTACCAAGTCACCAGCCTGATATACCTTTGGCTTAACCTTCTTGTTAAAAGCTTTGATCATCCGTTTCTGGTACATCTGGCCATGACAAACTGCTGCTAACCTTTTCTCATCAATCAAATTTATCTGGTCAAGTCGAGTCTGAATCCACTCATCTTCATCCAAGCCTGCATCCTTCATAATTCTCAAGGAGGGGATCTGAACTTCAATAGGCAGAACTGCTTCCATACCATAGACCAAGGAGAATGGGGTTGCCCCGGTTGAAGTACGTATTGTAGTACGATAACCATGCAGAGCAAATGGTAACATCTCGTGCCAATCCTTGTAAGTAACAGTTATCTTCTGTACAATCTTCTTAATGTTCTTATTAGCAGCTTCAACTGCCCCATTCATCTTTGAAATCAACAAGGTAGTATGGGTCAACATATACTGTCTTAGTCGGCGAGCAGCCCGTGCCAAAGCGCAGCAAGTTTTCTCGAGCAGTGAGTATTTTGTTTCACAGTCGGTAAACTTTTTGCTAAGGTAGTATATTGCCTGCTCTTTTCGACCAGACTCGTCATGTTGCCCCAATACACACCCCATTGAGTTGTCTAATACTGTTAAATACATAATCAAGGGTCTTCCATCAACTGGTGGCATTAAAATTGGAGGTTCTAGCAAATATCTCTTGATTTCATCAAAGGCAGTCTGGCACTCATCATTCCATTCCATCACCTGATCTTTCTTCAACAACTTGAAGATTGGCTCACAGATGGTAGTTAATTGGGAAATAAATCTTGCAATGTAGTCCCAAGAAACTTCTAACCTCCTTCTCAGTACGGGGAGCTGGCATCTCTCGTATAGCTTTCACTTTTGCAGGATCCACTTCAATACCTTTTCCACTGACAATGAAACCCAGGAGCTTTCCAGATCTAACTCCAAAAGTACACTTGTTTGGATTTAATCTCAACCTGTATTTCTTCAACCTCTCAAACAACTTGTGCAGATGATCAAGATGTTGTTCTTCATTCTGAGACCTGACTATCATATCATCCACATATACCTCTATCTCATGATGAATCATATCATGAAACAAAGCCACCATAGCACGCTGATATGTTGCCCCTGCATTCTTATGCTGAGCAGTGTTGTCTAAATCAGCCCCTATCTGGACCTCTTTTCTGTTTTCTTCAGTTCCCAGATTCACAACTTCGACTGGCTCTTCATGTGGCTGTATAGCTTTCTCTTCTTGTTGTAACAACCTAGCAAGCCCTACAGATATTTCACAATCGTCCTCGTTTCCGTCTTCAGTTTGATAGATCGGATTCTCGAAATTGTAATTGGCAATAGTAGAACTGTTATCAATTGGATCCAGAGTGGATGAGGATCGGCATTTTAGTGACGTGGGTGTGTGTAAGAACACATAGCTGATAAAGCAAAAATAAAAGAAAAAGAAAGACAAGGAACACAATATTTACGAAAACGAAACATCCACTGATTTTATCGAATGAAGTATGCAAATGAGATGACAACCCGTAACAAGCACACCATTGTGCCCCGGGTAAGGCACATGGCTTGAAAGTTTTAATTGTTCCAGAAATTATAAATTTAAAAACATAACACAGTAATAGTATTTACTCCTGACTAAAGGAGATAGGGATAACATCTTCAGCTGTCCAATTATTGAGTCCAGCACCCACAGTAGGAAGAATCCATGCCTCCAAGTTGTAGTCTTCATCTTGATCTCCCACGGCATTGATAACCCCTTGATTGGTGATACGAACAGCACGGGCACGACGGACAGCCTTCTGGGACTCTTCTTCCACCATAGCTTTTGCATCATTGAGGGAGGCCATTGCCATTGTTGGAGGGTTTCTGATGACCACAGGAACCTTCTTCACAGCAGGAGGAGTCACACAATCCTTAACAGCCCAGGGAACCACTTCAAATGACTGACATGGAGTTTCAATGTATTCACCTTCTACTTCCAGATACTTGAAAGTGTTTACATGGCTGACAAAGTATTCTTCCTCTCCAAAGACAGTAACAACTTTTCCATTCACCGGATATCTCAACTTTTGATGTAATGTGGAGGTCACCGCACCTGCCCCCTGGATCCAGGGACGACCAAGCAGACATGAGTACGAAGGACGAATATCCATCACATAGAATGTAGCAGTGAACACCTGAGAACCAACCTTGATTGGAAGATCAATTTCCCCATGCACTACTCTTCTAGAACCATCAAAAGCCTTTACCACAATATTACTGGGCTTCAATACCGTATCTTCAGGACTCAGCTTGTTCAGGACTTCCTTAGGCAACACATTCAGAGAGGAACCATTGTCTATCAGCACATGAGACAGGGTAGTGCCCCTGCATTCAATTGAAATATGCAAGGCCCTGTTATGATCCCTCTTGGCAGGGGTCAAGTCAGCATCAGAAAATCCTAACCCGTTGTCATAGGTCAGGTGAGCAACACAATTCTCAAACTGGTCCACAGAAATTGCACTGGGTACATGAGCCATCTTTAGAAACTTGATCAATGACTTGGCATGAGCCTCAGAACATAATAACAGGGAGAGCATAGAAATCTTTGAGGGAGTATGCCCCAGCTGATCAACAATATCATAATCACTCTTGCGAATGATTTTCAATACTTCTTCCATCTACTTAGAGAGGTCATCAGCAGCTGGCACATCAGTAGATACAGGCTCAATAACAGGACCCTTGCCCCGAGCATCAGTGGTGGAAGTAACAGCAGGAGTAACTGCACTCTTAGAAGCAACTGGAGGAGAGAAGACTCTTCCACTACGAGTGATCTTGCTAGATCCAGCAATATTATCAATGTCAACAGGCATATCAGGTAAAGGCTCCATGCTTGACACCATGGATGTAAACATCAGACCCATAGTGCCAAGGCACAGCTTTGTCAGATGTATAAGGAATAGGACCAGGAGTGGTAATGATCAGAGGAGCTACTCTGGCTTCAGCAACAACTTTCACAGGACCTTCAGCAGTAATCTTGATTGGGCCCTGATGAGTGATTCTTAGTGGTACTTTGTCAACCATGTCAACCTCTTCAACCTTCTTACCCTGAGTCAGATGATCCACCATACTTTCTACAGATGCTGGTCTTCTTTCAAACACTATAGTATATTTATCCATGAGACGTTGAATCCCATCTCTCAAAATGAAGCAACTATCCGGCTTATAGGTACAATATAGACAATCTTCATGACAACCTGGAAAGATCCCAGCTTGTACTAACCTCTTTTTGATAACAGACAATGGTGTGCTCAACTCCATAACTGAATAGACATGCAGATCTTCATCAATATCTTCATCAATGGCGTTGACAGTCTTCTCGTGATTTGGCATTGGAGCTGTAATCACATTTGGAGTACCTGGTGGATCAAACTCAATTTCTCCAGCATCAATCATATCCTGAATTTTGTTCTTCAAGACCCAGCAGTTATTAGTATCATGTCCTGGACAGTTTGAATGATATGCACATCGTGCATTGGGATTGTACTTGGGAGAGGTAACATTGGGATTCTGAGGAGCCTCCCTCAGGGTAATAAGTTCAGCCTTCAACAAGTGTTGCAATGCCTGAGCCATTGACATGTTGATCTTCGTGAACTGTCTTCTAGCCCTCTGTTGGTTGCCTTGAGGCTGCTCTGTTGTTGCAGGAGTTGGATTTGAAATATGAACTGCACTAACAGACTGATGCCTTCTGTTACGATCAGGCTGACCATACACAGCATTAGATTCTTTCTTCCCAGTGGGAGGCTTCTTTGCAGCACCTGATGAAGAAGTGCCCACTTGGATCTTGCCACTCTTGATACCATTCTCTACTCGCTCTCCTGTCATGATCAACTCAGTGAAGCCAGATGATGAGCTTCCAATGAGATGACTGTAAAACGGACCATTCAGCGTACACATGAACATATCAACCAACTCCCTATCAGTCAAAGGGGGTTGAACTCTTCCAGCTAAGTCTCTCCACTTCTGAGCATACTCCTTAAAGCTTTCTTTGGCACCCATAGACATGCTTTGAAGCTGCATGCGAGTGGGGGCTAAGTCAGCATTGTATTGATACTGCTTGTAGAAAGCTTCAGCAAGGTCATTCCAATCTCTGATGTTGACACTCTCCAACTGATAATACCACTCTAGCTGAGCTCCAGATAAACTCTCTTGAAAGAAATGGATCCACAACTTTTTATCAGCAGTGTGGGGTTGCATTCTTCTGACATAAGACCTCAGATGCAATTTGGGACAAGAGACCCCATCATAGACAACAAATGTAGGAACTTTGAACCCAATGGGTATGACCACCCCAGATATCAAGCTCAAATCCTCAAAATCCAGCCCAGATGATTTCTGTAATTCCATAGCATCCATTCTATCCACCAGCATCTTGAATTTGTCTTCGTTAGGCTCATGGTAGTAGTTAGCCTCAGAATCAGAGTCCCCCATAGTGTTGTGGAGACTGCCTCTCTCCTGCTCAGATTCTTCAGATTCATAGTCTTCAACATGTTCCTTGGTCTTGACAGGACCTTTGAACCTTCTTCCCATGTTGAGCAACCCAGCAGACCTTCTAGCCTTCTTAGTCTTCTTGGCCAGCAGTGTCTTCAATTCATCCTGCCCCTTGGATAGGTTCAGGATCAGCTCTTGGAACTGTGCATTCTGTGCCTGGAGATCCTTAACTGATTGTTCAAGATCCATTGCTGAAATAAACAGCGAGAAGATGAGAAACCTGTGCACAATTATAAACCTGTGATGCAATGATATGGGAATGCATATGCAATGTTTTCAAGGACCGCGGGATTTAAATTTGCTTAAACAAACAAGAAAGTAACTTTTTATTAGTAATAACTTGTTTTGCCTTTTAGGCTTACAAAAAATGAAAACGAAATAAGTACAAAAGATGGGGTTTTAAGTCTCCCATGGACGTTTCCTCTTTGTGTTGAGGTATGAGTTGAGGTTTCGTTCCTCATGAAGTAGCTTTGTTAGCTCTAGGATCCTTGCTTGGCTTGCTTTGTAATGAGCCTCGAAAGTATCCCTTTGCTCTTTCAGTTGGATCCATGATCTCTGCAAGTCTTCCATATCAGTAGGCATGTCTGGGTGAAGGATGGTATAAGCTGTGTCTCCTTCAGCAACAGGTTCCATGGTAACTGGTAGGACGGCAGGATATGGCATCATGAGTGTCTGAGCACGAGATCGTACCCATCTGAGATAAGCCTCCATAGGAATGGTGTACTTAGGCTCCAGTGTCTTGCTGTCAATCCTGTTTACCTTTCCCCAAGCTCGTATGAATCTCTGACGGTAACCCTGAAGATCGTTGTCGTAGTCGAACACAATGCCCTGAATCAACATGTCATGTGGACCATCGCTCCGGGCGTAACCAAACTGTCGGAAAGCTAGAGATGGGTTGTAGGTGATGCCTCCTCTTATGCCTAGAAGTGGTACATTAGGAAACTCCCCACAACGGTCAATGATGGTGACATTCTCCATAGATCTGGAGCACCAATGGATGTCTGAGTGAGAAAGTGACATGATCCTCTTGGACCATCTGAACCCTTGCTCATTCTTCATTACTGAGCGAGGAAGGTGAGAAATAAACCACCTAGAAAGTAAAGGTATGCAGCACATCAAAGTTCCTCTTGCCCTTGTAGTACGGGTGTGAAGAGAATGTAGGATGTCTCCAAGTAAGGTAGGCACTGGATTGTGATTCAGGAATATGTTGATGGCATGAACGTCTATGAACTGATCAGGATTGGGGAACAACACTAAGCCATAAATCAATAAGGCTAAGATCTCCTCAAAAGCATCGTAGCTCATAGCCTTCAAGAACATTTGAGCTTTATCCACTAATACCTTGGCAAGAATACCTTTAACTCCACTTCTCGTCTCTAGAACAATGTCAGACTTCTTCAGATGTAGAGCTGCAGCAATAACTTCTGGTTTAAGCTCCTTCTCTAAGCCTGTGAATGGCTTCTGATCAAGAACAGGTATACCCAGAAGTTTAGAGAACTCCTCCATGGTTGGAACCAGCTGATAATCAGGAAATGTAAAGCAATGGTGCTTAGGGTCAAAGAACTGAAACAGCACACTCATCATGTCTTCACTGAACCCTGAAGTAACTAGATCCAATAAGTGACCATGTCTCTTGTTGAACTGGGAATGATCAGGCACTAGGGAAACTAACTCCTTGAGCTTAGCAGGTATCCCTACAAAGTTGATCCTGATGGTGTTTCTACGAGCAGAAGCCATGACCTGCAACAAAGAACAAAGATAAATCCTTTGGTCCTTGAAATGGTTAGGGAAAATGATATGCTTATGATGCATGATGATGTCATGATGTCATGCTCAATTACAAACATGTGGCACACACAAACAAGTCACACCATAGCCCTAGGTTTAAAGGCTTGCATGAGGTTCAAAGGCAAGTACCCTCCCCTGAAGTTAGATGGTTCATCCTGTCCTACAAAAGTAACCAGGTTCTAAGGGATCTCAATATCATTGATCCTTCACAAGGGTGGTTGTTCAGAAGGCAACTTACTTGCCAACCAAAACCCTCCAAGTTTAAGATCTCAATGAGCGTAGTATCGAGTGTCAACCAACTTCAGTCTGCACCAAAGCCGGTTACCTCACTACTTTCTAAAGGCCAAGATGAGTTAACTAGGGTTCTAAAAGTCGGTTAGTGCATTGACAACATATGGCAGCCTCAATATTATCCTCAACTTGACTTAAGGAATATAAGCACCAACCAAGAAGTCGCACTAACTATGGCCACCAGATCAACCGTATCGATATACGTCGTACAGTTTCCTTGGTCTATTGCCATTTACCTAAGGTACACTAGATCCGGGTTAGGACCTTTCACACATAAGAGCACCCCAACAATATAATAATAAAGCAAACAAGGCAAACAATTTAAAGTGATCTTAATTCCTAAGGGTACCCCTCTTAAATAGATCCCCAGCAGAGTCGCCAGTTCTGTAACACGGTGGGAGAACTGACTTTAAACAATGTTGCGGATAGCAAGAGTCGCCACCGACTTTTATTTTATCCATAAGGAAAGGTTATAAAAGAACAGGAAAGACCTTAGAGAATATTTTGGGTCCGGGGGGTAGGTTATGAAAAGGGAAGGTGTTAGCACCCTTTTCATCCATGGTTATCCATGGGCTCTTAGGTACTTAAGCTCACTTTTGAATTGTTTTGAAAGTGTAGTGTGTGAATAGCAAAAAATTTCAGAATAGTTCAATAATAATCCGTGTATGGATGTGAAAAAAACTTGTTTGAAAATTTTGTTGGAAATTTGTTTAAGTGTGAAAAAGTTTTGAAGTGAGCAAGTATCTAGGAGTAGCCTACCCTAATGTTTTAAGGTCTTTCTTACTCTTTATCCTTTCCTTAGTAAGACTATCCCTACTATAATGGAGTAGGTAGTCCTTACTTTGGATGTTTAAGGGACATATGAGGGACAATTTGACTTTGAAGGCCATTGTGGGATGTAATAAGCACATATAAGGGACCATCATCATTTTTCGAAAGGGACTCGATTCGTAAAGGCAACCATAAGGGACTTTGATGATTTTCCTATTTGAGGGACTTGCTTTATACACCCCACTTAACCATTATTCGTAGGCAACTTGAGGGATATCCTTAGGAAGTGAGACGGCGATTAAAATCGACTTACGTGTGTGACGTGTTTATTTTAATTATCTTTATTTAAAAGTGATCTAAATTTATTTTAATATTACATACATGTTGTTACACTCCCTAATTACTAACCATAATAATAATTAAACAACTTTACATCCAAGAAACAATTACAAAATTATAATAAATAAAAAAAATAACAAATAAGCAAATAAAATATTAGGGTTAGTAAATAATAAGAAAAATTAAATAAGGTTAGTATAAATATAAAGTTAGTGAAAATAATTAGTTGAAACAATAATAATGAGAAAAATAGACAAAGTTAGAAAAAATAATAAGATAGAAATTTCAAAATAATAATAAGCAACAAAATATGATTAGCAATAATAATTAATTAATAACGTGATTAAACATAAGATTTGATTTTTATTTAGAAACATAAATGATTAAATAATTACTATAATATAAAGTTCTAAATATCATGAGATTTGATTTTTATTTAGAAACATAAATGATTAAATAATTACTATAATATAAAGTTCTAAATATCATAAGATTTGATTTTTATTTAGAAACATAAATGATTAAATAATTACTATAATATAAAGTTCTAAATATAACATAATTATAAATTTCTTAATCATTTACAAAAATTTAATTATCTCTAATTATATATTAACAATTATTAAGAAAAATATTTACACATTATGATGAAAACAAATTTTAACTAATCAATAATCACATTCACCAAAATTTTACATTAAGTGTTTATAAGGTTTAATTTTATTTACAAAAATTTACAAGAATTATAATAAATATATACATAGAATCATATAGAAAATTAAAATTAGGTTTTCATATTAATTTGGAAAAAAGATGTTAATGTCATTTATTTTAAAAAAACAGATTTTTATATTACAACAAATTTTAATAAATTAATGATAACAATAATAATAATAATGATAATAATGATAATAATAATAAATAATGATAATAATAATAATAATAATAATAATAATAATAATAATAAAGCAATAATGAATTTTAAATGTGCCAAATAACCCAACAATGTTGCTAACGCAGAAATGCGCTCATCGCAACCAGATCTAAATCGGACGAAACAAAATTTATCGCAAAGAAAAAGAAATTAAGCAAAAAATAGTATTATTGCTCACACAAAAATGCGATCATCGCAACCAGATCGAACTAACACAAATGCCACGCGTCATGCACACAAATGTGCAAACATCGTATCGACATAATTCGATCAAAAATCTTATATATATAAACTCTAACAATTTAAAAATTATATATATATAAACGCAACAGTAATAGATAAAGAAAAAGAAATAACGGTAATAGATGAAGAAAAAGAAATAACGGTAAAAGATGAAGAAAAAGAAACAACAGTAATAGATGAAGGAAAAGAAATAACGGTAAACGATGAAGAAAAAGAAACAATAGTAATGGATGAAGAAGAAAACTAAATAACGGCCAACGGCACTCACTCCTCTTAGGTTTTTTTGATTCTCCCCTTTTTTCCAACAAGGCAACACATGTATATATAGGGAACAAATTAGGGTTAACACCAAATTGTCAATAATGTCCCTAAAGCCCATTTTAAAGCCCAAACTAAATAATTAGTTAAGAAAAAATAAAATTTAAATAATTTAAAATAATTAAAATAAACTTAAAATAAAAACTAATAATCCTATTGATTCCTAAAATAAAAAATATTATAAAAAGAACAAAATTTTTTTCAATATTTTTTATTTTATGATTTTTTGGATATTTTTATGAATAATTTAGAAAAAAGTGAAAAAAAATAATATTTTAAAAAATGATTTAATTAAAATACGAAAATAATAATTAAATAATAATAAAAAACTATTTTTGTTATTTTTTTATTGAAAGATAGAAAAATTTAGAGTAAAAATAATAAAAAACAAAAAAAAGTGACAAAGGTGAGATTCGAACTCTCAACCTCTCACACTCATAACTCCTTACACATGTCCTCCTACCAATTGTGCCATTTTTACTTTTTAGAAAAAAAATGCATGCCATATGATATTTACCTGCAAAAAGTCAAACGACTACACAAATTTGTTAGTAATTGATTAAATGCAATGAAATGCGACGACAAATCTTAGGGCAAAATTTGGGGTATTACAGTTATTATGATAATATTTCTCACCCAACCTCTCTTTGATGTTGGCAAAAAAAAATCATGAAGTTTGACTTTGGTTTGACCACAGTTGACCTCAGTTTGACCTTTTAACCGCATTGACTGCTTTTGACTTATCTGATCATCTGACTGAGCAAACTTTTGAGAAAAGTCTTGAAACTTGACATGGGGGTTCTTATACACATATAAGATGTTATGAAGCTCACTTGAAGTCTTGGAAGTCCATTTAGCCTGATTAAAGTCAAAACCCTAGTTTTGGATGCACTGCTTAGGAGGTGCATTGTCTGAGGGAATTGTCAACTCTTCTGACCAATTGTGAATTTTGTGAACCTTGTGAACCTTCTTGGAACACAAAGTCTTGTATTGTGAGGGCAAATTTTGGGGTGCAACAGTATGAAACTTCAAGAAACTCAAATTATCTTTGGTATTATCACGTTGGAAGAAAAAAATTATATATTTTGATATTAGAGAGGCATTACAAAGCAAAGTACTCTTTTAAGAGTTTATTACATTGAACCAAAAGCAAAAGAGAACTCGGAGATCTACTCCCTATGCTCCTTATGTGCACGAAGTTCTTCTTCTAACTGGTTGACGCGTTCTTGCAACTCGGCCTTCTCACTGATAAGCCGATCTACACATTCTTTCCAAGCCACAGTAGCTGGGGGAAGATTATCCCGGGTGACAGTTCTTGAAGAGGTGTGAGAGGAAAATAAATCCTCTCGCGCCTTCCTTTTTCTCGCAGATTCCATCTCTGAATTTTGATAAAATAAATAATAATAAACAACAACTTTTATTAGAACATTTGATAAACCTAAAACTAAATAATAATAAACACCTTTTTTTAATCTATCAGGAATTTTGATCTCTAATAATATAAATAAATAAATAAAATATTTTTTAAGTTAATTAATCTTTTGTCTAATAACAACAACTTTTATTTTAAAATAAATCATTTCATGTTTAAATTAATCCTTTAAAATAATATAAATGAAAACCACTTATGTAATATATTAAAACATTTTATTTAAAACCTTGCCCTTTTAGAAAAATCTACTTAATTTATAATAATCTAATTTATATTTTAATTTAATCATTTCACATTTAAAACACCTTTTTTAATAAAATAAATTATAACAAAATTTTTATTATCTAAATTAATCTTGTTAATAAATTAATTATTAATTTCCTTAAAATCAAATCACAACCAAACTTCTTTTTTTAAACTTTTATTCAAATCAAATAATTCAATACTTTTCTTAAATCAAATAATATAACCTTTTTCTTAAAATCAACCTTTCTCAAAATTAATCAATCTCACCAAAATAATACAATTTATTTTTCTTACAAATGAATTCAAATGAACTAATATAACCTCTTAAAATCAATTCCAATTTCCTTCTTAAAAATCAACTCAAATAAAATAAATCAACATCTAACCGTGCACTTCACGACACATTCACTTTCACACACTTCAGCGCTTTCATGCGTTTGTGTATGGTTTACTTTATCCGCAATTTATTCTTCAGTAATTTACATTACCGCATTTATATTTCTGCCTTGCATTCCGTCCAAAGGAAAAACCTATACATGAGTCAACACTTGTGTGTAGTGCATCTCATTTGCATCATTCCCCCATTTGATCCTTGATCCCATTCAAGTCGATCTTTAAGATAGATCCTATCCCATAGGAAGGACCTTCTCTTTACAACTTAGAAACAAACTACATACAACTCAATACAATATTCGAACACATTAGAGAAAGATGTCAAATTATCTTAAGCGAGATAGAATCTCCACCCCACATCAATACAGTCAATACCGTAGGAACTTTGCCTTAAGAGAGATAAAGGCGTACCTCGTCGATCCCTATCCGAGTACTTGAGCCATTCTCTTAAGATGATGCAAAGACTACATTCCTACAACTTGTGGCGGTTAAATCTCTCTTAAAATGACAACACATCTCTTCTCCTAAAATCAATCAATCAACTACCCTAAACCCGTAGGAACTTTGACCACAGTCAAAGAACTCCTCATACCCTTTATGGGAACTACATATACTCTGATTCTACTCCCGAAAGGATATGTAGGCATAAGATGCGACATCTTATCGAGTATACTTAGAAATAAACCCCCTAGGTCTTTCAACCATTAATCAGATAAACACTTAGCAATAAACAAACATAAAACAAGAGGTTCCTGTAGAGTACTACAGAAACTTAGGATGCTAGTACCTTCCCTAAGTTTAACCAACCCCCGAACCTATAACTCTCTAAACCTTGCATTTGCATTGCATTGTGGGAATTTCGATCTTTATCCCTTCCTTGGATAAATCAAAGTTCAGTTGCAAATGAATTAAAGATTCAAACTAATCAATAGTTTGGTATCCAAATTTCACCGCGACAATAAGTATGGAAAATTATGTTCATATACTCCACAAATACACATGGTGCATTAGTCACACCAAATGGCATCACGAAATACTCATAATGTCCATACCTTATTTTAAAAGCAGTCTCCAGAATATCTTAAGCCTTCACACAAATCTGATGATACCCAGTTCTCAAATCTATCTTACTAAACACACTTGTAACAACCAACTGATCCATCAAATCATCAATCCTTGGAAGTGAACACTTATTCTTGATAGTCACCTTGTTCACTTGTCTATAATCCACCCAAAGCCTCACAGAACCTTCTTCCTTCATAATCAATAGAGCTGGTGCACCCCACGGTGACACAATCGAACAAATGAATACATTCTCAAGCAAATCTTCAAGTTGCCTCTTCAACTCTTTCAATCCCAATGCAGACATACGATATAGAGCCATCAATATCGGACTAGTTCCAGGAACTATGTCGATCGTAAACTCCACTTCACGATCCAGCGGTAAATCACTTATCTCATTAGGAAAAACTTTCGGATAATCACAAATAATTGGCACACCACCAACTTCCCCACTTTCATTAACACTCGAAGTTTCCATCAAAATAAACATCTCAGCTCCATCATGCAACGACTCATCAAAACAATCTGTAAGCACTAAGCTTAATTCAAAGCAATTCACTACTCACGCCATCCAAGCTTGCAAGACACATCTATCCCATCCAACATGACTTCGTCTACTATCAACAAGAGATTATGGGTGATTAGTTCCTCAAGTTTTCAATAGATAGCCGAAAATCATGATGGGGTATAAACCATCTTTACCAACTATATGAGCGTTCATCGACACCCTAAGCCACCACTCCACACTTGCAGCATCCTGGAGAAGCACAAGCTTCTCCCCCACTTGATTCATTCTCACTCTGCAGACAAAGGTTAGAAAACAAACGTGTACCGACAGTGTTTTCACACACATGTCGCATACCAGAGAATAATTAACATTAGACAACTTGGCCGGACGGACCGGCCTGCTCTGATACCACTAATGTAACACCCTTTTCTACCCCACAATTAAAAGGCACATTTATTTTCATATATCAAAGTAAATTATTTAAATTCAATAAAAGTCACCAAAAAAGGTGTAAATTTCCCAAATCATCAAAATAGGTCAAGGCTCCGTAAACAACGGGTTTTCCCAAAATACATCAAATTGCACAAAGTAGCGGAACTCAAAAGGCATAAATCAAGGTTTTCCCCATACTGGAAGACAATCAAAATAAACTCAAAATAAAACATAGTTCAAATCAAAAGACCCCAACCCGATGTTACATATCAGAGCAAGACCCTCTAAGTTAACCAAAAGGGCTAACAACTCAAACACTTCAAAAAGTATCCTCGATGGCGTCCACGGTTAAACTTGGTCATCTACACGTTACCCGCGTGGAGGTAACATTCAAACAGGCAGGGTAGGTAAAACGGTTCATATTAGACAATGTATGAAATCAACATATAAATGGCATTATTTTCATATTCAACACATTCATATTCCTCAAAGGACATCAAAGGCCACAACATCATAATTTACTCACAATCATCTCATAAATGCAAATGCAACGAGACTCAATGCATGTGGTACCAATCATCACAGCGCGATGGACATTGGGCCATCAACCCTCCATAGATCCTCATCAATAGGATCGATTCTACTAGAGAACCAGATCGATTCTACTAGAGAACCGCTGCACACGATCAACATTCATGAAATTCTACTATGTTCGCTGGCATGTTCGATAGGCGAGTCTGGGGCGAGTTTCTTTGCTGTGCAAAGGATTCTTCGCTAGGCGAGTCTGGGAACAACATTGTTCGCTAGGCGAAGCATTCTTCTCTAGGCAAAGAGTGCGATGACAACAAATTCTGCTACGCACCAGAACTTGATTCTACCCAAAAGTCTACACGATTCACTTCCTCAATGCCCCCAAAACATCCCTAAATCATCCCTAAGGTCTTACGGCGATAAAGGCACAAAACCTACGGTTTATTAGGCCAATCTCGTAACATATGCACGCCTTAATTCACAAATTTCCCTATAATTGCCCCAAAGGCATCAGAGTTACTCACTATCAAATATTCCTATCCCTTCAGGGTTAGACACATAACAATTCAAGGTTTTGGCCACGAAGGCTTACCCTTCCCTTTTCCCCCAATGAATTCCACGGTTGGATTCACACTAACAGGTTTAGGCCACGAAGGCCAAATATCACTATTTCTCCTATCTCTGCTCTAACTCTCAAGAATACTTACCATTACACCATAATCATCAGGGTTCTCATTATCAAATTTCCCTACAGGGTTAGACCAATGTCAAACCAGAGTTTTGGCCACGAAGGCCTAGTTTCCCTTTTACTCCAATGAATTCCCATGGTTAACATCTCAATACTAGATTTAGGCCACGAAGGCCAAAATCCCTTTTTCTCACAATCAATACCAAAATCCCTTAAACCTTTAAATCGGCCTTAAATACATAGAATTTACACGTGGAAAATCATGAAGGTAATACTCCCCATACCTTAATTGTTGATCAAAGCCTTCTCAAATATTTCCGGGAATCCTCCGAAGCTTTTGCCTCCATTGCTCCCTCCTCAGAGCTCTGGCCTCAATTCTCTTCACGGTCTAACAAATGAATCCTAATCTCTTCACAATTTCCTTTTTGTTAAACCTAGCCTTGGGCCTCACAATTGGGCTTTTCCCATAATACCCTCACTAACTCCTCTTAATTGTCCAAATTGCCCTTATTCAACTTATATTTATTTTAATTAATAAGAATAATAATATATTCCTATTATATACTATTATTCCAAAATAAATAACTCAAATTCCATTAAATCCTCAATAATCCACAAAACCACCGAAATCACCCAAAACGCAAATGTTCTATTTAAATCAATTAAATAAATATTCTCAGCGAAATTTGGGGTGTTACACAGCCTGCCTGAGGAGCTCCTCAGACCTCTCCCATGTTCTCTACGTGTCACCCACACAGGGACACGTCATCAAGTAACTACCCACGTCCTAGAGATTCGGTCTTCCACCTCCCGAATAGCGTGGAACAGTTACCCTATTGTGAAGACCACGTGTTGTTCTTCACGACGCCACGTCAGCCCTAGCAGTTACCAACGTTGGGCCTGGCAGCCCATCCCAACACAAGGTAAACATTGGCCCTGTGCTGGGGGCTCATTATAAATACCCTCTTCCACTAGAGGGTCGGGTAACTTAACTTTCGCATTCTTCTCTCTGCACTTGTGATCACTCTGCTCATCACTTACTTTGGCATTGAAGTATGTTTCAGGTACACCCTCTTCTGTCCATTAAGTCACCAGTTCGACAGCTCAAACGCGTGGCAGCTTAGCCATCTCTCTAGTCAGGTATGATCAGTGGCTCCATATGTGGGAAACTAAGTTTCCCCGTTCCTCCAAGAAGAGAACCAAAGCTTCATCTTTTCAAATTCCAAGATCATGACTAGCCCACGTTACGATGACGTTGTCCCTAATTTCGCCTTTGCCCTGGTCACCAACGACGACGACCAGCCGGGGACATCTCAAGCCCGTGAGGTCGACATCAGGGATGGACAAACTGCCTCTCATTCATCTGAGGACATTGCACATCACGTTGTTCCTCGGACGAGGAGCCCGGCGATATTCCAGCCCGTTCCTATGCCGGTTGGAGCGGACCCGACGATGACTGCTCTCTTCGCGACCATCAACCTGACAAACATGATGTTGTTCCAAAAGAATGAGCGCATCAGAGCGCTAGAACAGGATACCTCTCACTGCTCTCCTCCTCGAAAAAATCAGCACGGGAACTCTCAGAGCCCCTCTCCACATCCACGGGGGCCCCGACCCCAGCTGGAGAGGCCCCAACCAGTGGCCTCTAAGAAATACGTCTGGTCACCACCCCGGAAGGAGAGGCGCTCCCCGGAGCCAAGGTCGAACAGACCCAAAGCCCTAACCAGAAGACCGAGGGGACTCAACCCTCCTCCTCGACATGACCCGTCGCCTCCGCAATCTCCAGTTTGTAGTGACGAAGACATCTATAGGACCCCCCCTGTCACGGGAAATCATGGCAACCCCCATCCCTTACGAATGGAGAAGCCACTCGTACTCTCAACGTACAACGGTACCTCGGATCCAAACGACCATCTGGAAGATACCGAGGCGATGCTCGACTACAGGGACATCCGGGGAGCCATCAAGTGCAGGCTCTTCCCAACGATGTTGAGGAAGGGGGCCATGGCCTGGTAAAAAAGCCTGGAGCCCGAGTCTATCACGTCTTGGAGGGTCCTCAAAGATCTATTTTCATAGCATTTCACAGCCTCGAGGCGACATCTGAAGACGGAGGCCGCCCTAGGTGCGATCATCCAGGCCCCCGATGAACCCCTTAGAAACTACATAGACAGGTTCACAAGGGAGGCGGTTCAAGTAACGACTTCGGAAGATATGAAGTGTTACCTTATAGAGCAAGGCCTACGCTGAGGCTCCAAGTTCTACGAGGCCATGGCCATCCACCGACCACATACCCTACAGGACTTCCTCGAGAGGGCCCACTATTACATTCAGTACGAGGAGACAGAGGCCGCCAACACTGCCCGTTAAACCTGCAACCAGGAAACACCCCACAGATCCCGAGAGTAAGGAGCATCATCCCCCCGGCGTGAGGGAGATAGGCAGCGAGAGGACCGTCCCCGAGAACCCCGGGAGCAGAGGGGCCCCGCTGGCCATTTTACCGAATATACCGCCCTAGTCATCTCCCGTGAGCGCATACTGGCTGAATGCGCCAACTCAGAGTTTCTCTGAGGAGGTGTCCGTTTTCCCAAACCGGCACCCCTCAAGGCCAACATGGACAAATCTAAATACTGCCGCTTCCACTGAGGCCACGGGCACGTGACGGGGGATTGTATCCACCTGAAGGACGCAATAGAAATATTCATCAAGGACGGGCACCTGAAGAGGTACACCAGAGGATGAGATGCCCAACGACAAGAAGCCCCCGAGGCCAAAAGAGTCGAGGACCTCCCCCCTCCCGACAACAATTTCGGCCTGCAGGTGGCCCTCAGCGTTGGTCGGTCTGAGGACTAGTTTTCACTAAGAGAACACGGTCTCCCTACCAGGAATCCGCTGCCCGAAGAACCAGTGCGTCCCATCAGGCCGTGGGAATACTTCCCCAGGGCAACGGTCATCTCAAGAAGGGCCCCGAGCAAGCTCTCGATCGGGTCGGTGAAAAGGAAGTTTGACGAGCTAATGAACAACAGCTCCAGCAAAATGAGCACGCTCGAAAATTCCACAATCAGTCCAATATGATCACATACTATCTCGAAGAGCTCCCCGGCGGAGCCCCCGACTCAGCCATCCCCCTGCTGATATGGGAACAAATGGCCAACTTCGATGTCTGCCTCATCCTGGTCGACGGAGGGAGCTCAGTGGATATCATGTATACCCTCCTCTTCTCGACACTTCAGCTCGACGAGACCAACTTGACTCCCTACCTGGGCTCCATCCTCCAGGGCTTCAAGGGGAAGACGACAAGGACATGGGGATACGTGGAGCTCAAGGTCATATTCGGGGTAAAGGAAATGGCCAGGGAAATCAACGTCTGTTTCCTGGTCATCGAATGTCCGTCTATGTACAACTGCATCATAGGCAGGACAACGCTGGTCGAACTAACCGCGGTGCCATCAACCGTCCACCTGAAGATAAAGTACTACACCAGGATGGAAGCCGTCGTCACCTTCAACAGGGACATAGAAGCTGCCCGGTGATGCTTTGAAGCAGCAATGAAAGGCCTTAGTATAACCAGTCTCGCGACCAAAGCAACTAAGCCCTCCCTCATCCAGGAGAACAGACCGAAGATCGCGTCGATGTCGTAGACCTCGACTGCCATTTTATCAAAGAGCCAGATGATGAGGACGAGGTCTAAGACATTCCTCCAACCACCAACGAGCAGCCTATCCACCCAACGCGCCCCATTCCAGACGGGACTTCGAGATTGTAACCTTCGGAGCATATGCGACGAGGACCGTGAAGATTGGAGCAGGGTTGCCCGACCTGGCGAGGAGCAGTTGAAGGCCTGCCTCCGTGAGAACGCCGACCTCTTCGCCTGGAGCGTTGCAGAGATGCCCGGACTCGACCCTGAGGTCGCCTCCCACCAGCTCTCCATCAACCCGACTGCTAAAGCCGTAGTACAACATAGACGTAGGAAGTCCCCCGAAAAGTTGGCGGCGGCTAAAAAAGCTGTAAAAGACCTCCTAGAGGCAAACTTTATTTTGGAAGCCCAATATTCAACCTGGTTGTCCAATGTTGTATTGGTCAAAAAAATCTAATGGAAAATGGAGGATGTACATTGACTACACTGATCTCAACCGGGCATGTCCTAAGTACGCCTATCCCCTCCCCAACATCGACAAACTCGTCGACAAATTGGCGGGTTTCAAACTACTATCCTTCATGGACGCCTACTCGGGATAGAACCAAATCCCAATGGCCGAGATCGAAAAACAGAGCACAGCGTTCATGACCGACTCAGGCAACTATTACTACAACGTAATGCCCTTCGGACTAAAGAGCACCGGCGCCACCTACCAGTGGATGATGAACAATGTCTTTTAGGGAGAGATAGGCGACATGCTCGAAGTCTACATGGATGACATGATCGTCAAGTATCGCGCCAAGTTCTACCACACGGCACTGGCGCTAGCGGGATTATACCTGAGTGAATCGCACACTCAAAGATACAACAGAGTCGCCACCGAACTTTATTTAGTCCCAAAGGACAAAGAAAATATCGATAAAACCCAAGCGAAACAGAAACGGAAAGGGGGTCGGTTATGCGAAAGGAAGGTACTAGCACCTTAAGCATCTGTCATACCCGACAGGAACCATTTCGCTTACTTCTAGGCTTGGATGAGCTATCTATCTAAAGGCTTCTAGATAAAGAAAGGAAAATGAGAGGGAAAGAACAGAAAGAAAAGAAAGAAAAGAGAAGAAGGTGCTCGAGGAGGATTGGGATCCTCGTGCCTACGTACCCTCATAGTGCAATGAGGAAGTCAGAGCTTCGTAGTTCAAGGTACCAAGGAAAAGAAGAGGATCTGGACGGACCAGAGAGAGAAAAGAATGGAAGAAGATGGAGGAAGGTGGCTCACCAAGATTTCGCAATCTTGTGCCTACGTACCCTCATAGTGCAATGAGGAAATCAGACCCTACGTAGTTCGGGTAACTACTGCTGGGAAAGAAAACAAAGACGGCGTCAAAGCCGAAAACAAACAGAGAAAGCAAGACCCAACTAGGGGATGCAAAAAGGAAGTGGTGTCAAAACCAAGAAAGGAAATGACATAGAACTATGTTGAGGAACACAGAGAAACAATGCAAAAACTCTGCGGGGACATGCGGGAGAAAACAGATAACTCCACAAGGGAGAAAACGAAAAAATGGCGATGTGGCTGGGGACAAGAACAAAATAAAGGTAAGATCCACGAAGGACTCGGTGTATTAACTGGCAAGCATTGATTAACCGAAGAAACTTGAGAAGCTTTGCAGGGAGAGTAAAAGGTTAGATGTCGATAGACGAACTGCGACAAAACAAAAGAAAGAGAGAAATGAACCATAGATAGGTGATTGACTCGGAGGGGAAATCGGTATGTTAAGTGATAAACAGTGGTTAACCGGAAAGATAAATGAGATGGTTTTAACCGATAAATGGTGATCAACTAAAATACAGGTGTGGAACCAAGCAAAGGTCGTGACCCAAAGAACGGATGTGGAACCAAGAAAAAGTTGTGACCCAAAGGAACGGTACATTGACTGAGCAAACAGCACTTGACCAAAGGAAAGGGTATTTGAACCGAATGAAGGTTACTAACCCAAAGCTGACAGTATTTGAACCAAAGAAAGGTTACTAACTGCGAGGGTTTGATGTTTTATAGACGGGCTGTGATTAACCAAAAGAATAAGTGATTAACCAAGAGAAGGTGATTAACTCAAAAACAAACTCAGTATCTTAACAGATGGACTGTGGTTAATTGAGGAAAAGGATTATTAGTTCAAACAGGCGGACTGTGATTGACCAAAAGGCGGGTGATTAACCAAGAGAAGGTGATTAACCCAAAGAAAAAGTTGGTTTTAACGGGCGGACCATGATCAACCAAAGATAGGATGTTTAGCAGGGAAAAGGAGATTAACCCAAAGAAAAAGACTAGTTTTAACGGGTGGGTCGTGATCAACTAAAGATATGGTGATTAGCAAGGAGAAGGCAATTAACCCAAAGAGAAATCAGTATTAACAGACAGACTGCGATTAAATGAAGAAAAGAGGATGTTGGTGTTTAAGTTTTAAACAGTGATGACCCAAACATGAAGGAGAAAGAAACAAAAGGAGGTTGCAAACTCTGGTGGGGAATAGGTTATAACAGGAAGGTTGTGTAAACCAAAGAAGAAAGATTGATTTAGCTGGCGACTTCACTGAGGAAGAAGGAAATTGGCTTTATCCAAAGAAGGAGTGAATATCCAAGGAAAGAGAGATTATAAATCTCGGGGGAAACCAAGGATGGTGATTGTCCAAGAGAAAGAACAGTGTGTTGAGTTGAAAGGGAGAAGCTGCTTCCGAAGAGGAAGTAAGGGTGCAAGTGATCAAAGATCGAATCGACTGGAGAAAGAGGGATACCACAGTAAGGAGATAGAGGCAACTATTCCAGGAACAGGGTCACTCATCCCCTACCCAGAATGATCAGAATGAGTGTAGGAATTCTCCATTCTCATTCCTTCTCTAACACCAAAGTGCGGTGCAAGAAATGAACGGACAGCACAACGACTCCAAATTTGTACAATGCTCTAATGCGTTGCGAATCTTCAACTCTATTGGAGAAGAGGGAAGGACAAAGATCTAGAAGATCCAAATGAGGAGAAAGAGATAGAAGGATCGACTAATCGAAACGAAGTTTTGATTTATCAATCAAAAGGGGAAAAGATGTCAATAATTTTCCAAAGGGATGAAAAACCATTAAAGCAAAAGGGTGATTTATTGATTATACAACATTGAGTTCATTCCAAATAGGAACAAACTCAATGCAAACATGAATAAAAGTGAAAAATAGTACCAAAACAATTAGCGTGCATCACAAACCATGTAGCAAGTGCTCAAAGAAATATGCAAGAATGATCGTGATCAACGTGTCGAAAATTCACATAATCGAGAATTGACAAATGACATATTGAAATATTGCATAGATGCTTCAAGGAATAGGTGAATAGCTCATAAAACATCCATGAATATCAAGCATATCAAGCCATGAAAGTTATATGGGAAAAGAATAGCAAACGAGCTTGAAAATGGGCAAAAATGACATTCTGCCCTTTGAGTAACTGGTTACTTGAAGTGGGTAACCGATTACTTGATCAAAAATGGGTAAATGAGGCTAAAATTATGCAGAGTAACCGGTTACCACTGTAACAGTGGCAAAAACAGCTTTTTTTAAAATCAGTTTTTTCAACCAAACGCTTTCCCCAATCTTCCACATGTTATGCTTGACATTTGTGCATGAAAAATGAAGTTAAAAAGCACTTAAACACCAATTAATCATCAATGAAAAGCAATAAACATGGAGAGCAAAGATCAAGAGATCACATGATTACGCGAAATTGAAAAATGACCGAACTACATCGTAAACGCGCGAAAGTGATCGAAACGGTAAATCGAGTGAAAGATAACCAACCTACAAGGCTGAGATTTGCCTTGGTAATTATTGCTATTGATATATGACGAGAATTAAGTAAAGAAACCCATAGAATTTCAAGCTTGAGATCCAACCGTAGCGAAAACCGTTGAAAACGCGATAAATGCTCCGAATATCGATTTGCACCGAATAAGCTTGAAGTAATCACTTGAGATGAATCCAAAGACGATAAAACTCCAGAAAGTAGGGTAGAATCACAAGATGATGATGGTTAAGCTCAAGAGAAAGCACTTCCAATGGAGAGTTGCTACTCTTCAATGGAGGATTTGAGCTTTAGTGAGGTTTTGATGAAGATGAATGTGCAAATGTTGCAGAAAATTCAGAGAGAATGTGAGAGAATTGAGAGTGACCAATGGAGAATTTGATGAGAATGATTCAACCCCCTTGAGAAATGGTGGTGATTTGCTTATATAGAGTTTTGCTTCGGAGTTGCTATGTTCGGAGTGAGCTTTGGATGTAGCCTCGAAACTAGCCTTGGAGTTAGTTAAGCTCAACTCACTGAGTTGGGAGTTAACTCGGTTAGTTAGGTAGTTGACTCGGTAACCATCCCAATGCAAGTTGAAAATCCAATGGTTCACATGCTTGGAAACAAAAGTGTATGGTGGTCTTGATTGGAAATGATGTATTGAACCAAATGCCTTGAAATATCCTGAAAGGTCTTGAATTATCTAGAAATGTCTAGAATGTTCCACACAATGCTAGAACCAAATGGATCCCCAAAATGTAGAGAGAAAAGTGGTTGTCCCAAAAATGCAGCAAAATCTGCATTTTTGCACTGGGTAATCGGTTACTCAATATAGGGTAACCGGTTACTTCAGGAAAATTTGCATATTTTGCTTGAAGAACGGTGTTGTGGCCACAGTTCTAATTTTCAACCTTTTGCTCTAATGAATAGGCGTAGAAACCTTCATTTTGTGCTTGTTTTGATAATGTGATATCTTTGAGAGGATGTGATTAATCGGGATTGCAAAACCTGAAAATCCATGTAACAAAAACCACAGAGAAAAAGTGTGAATGTGTATGCCAATGATGCGAATGCACATGTTTATGCAAAAGGCAAAAGAAGGTCAAATTTCGGGTTACGACAGCTGCCCCTATTTAATCTTCTTGGACCTGATGTTCAAATTGCGCTAGCTCTTTGATTATTTGAGGTGGAAGAGGATTAAATAAAAGAGTAGCTCGAAAGATTTGGACGACGGCGACTGATGGGAAAAATATAAAGATGCTCAAGAGCAAGGTTTGGCTAAGATCCGTTGGGGGAGATATATCAGTCAAAGGGGAGTATGATATGATGCATATGTTATGATGTTCGACATGATGCTTAAGATCATGCTATGCAGCGGAAAAGGTTTGAGGTACGGTTTCTCCGACGGACAAAGATTGTAGCAAAACGAACTCGACATCCTCAACTGAGGAACCTGACGATGCTGCTGGGGAAAAAGCTTAGAAATCTCAGACTTCCAAACTAACATTGACCCTGGCTGGAGAATGAAGGAATCATGGTTGATCTTCGACTAACCAACTCTTACTGGGGAGGAAAAAGCCTCTGTTTGGGGAATACGGCTCTTCTGCAGAAATGAAAACAAATCTTTTCCTAGAACCATACTGATGTCTAATGGTGAAATTTTGGCTCTGCTGGGGATAGGACTGGCGGACAAACCTTTCCATGGAACCAAATCGATACCTGCTGGGGAAAAGGAATGCATCCCACATTCCTAACCACTCATGATATTGTTTACCAGAGATCAAAATCAAAAGAGAACACCACATGTCTTCCCTTTAGGGTTTCTGGTAAAGCAAATAATGCATAATGTTTTCCTGGTTGATTTTAGCTTTTATGTTTCTCAATGCTTTATAGTATTATGTGATCACAAATAATTGTTCAATTTGCAAACAAAATACTAAAGAAGAGACGAATGAGAAATTGAAGGATGAAAATTTTATTGAATGCAAAAATCTTTTGTACATAAGATGTGTACAAGGATGTAAAAATCCTTAATGAGGAAATTTACAATAAAATTGAAAAATGTAAATGGTAATGAGAAATTTGACTTTGCATTGATTACAACATTGGCTACCATCCCCTGCAACTCTGGATTCCAACATCGTGCGTCTACTGACGATGATTTAACTGATCATTTCCCGTATGGGGTCTAGCTGTGATGAAGATAGGCTCAGGTGTTCACAGTCAAATACCTTTATCCCAAATTTTGCTTGGACATTATATTTTTTTTCGTCCACCGGGATACCCCTTTTTGCCTAAGTCGCCCTTTCGGGTTTTCAACTTAGCGGGTTTTTATTGTTTTTTCTTTGTCCCTAACTTTTGCATGAACATTTCTCCTTTTGGTCCATTGGGACGCCCATTTTTACCTAGATTTCCCTTGCGGATGCCAATCTAGCAGGCTTTCATCATTATTTTTTCAGGCATAATATTTTTGACACAATCGGAGTTCACGGGATGTGGCAACTCCTCCCCATCCATGGTGGTAAGGATCAAGGCTCCGCCTGAGAAGGCTTTCTGGACTACGAAAGGTCCTTCGTAATTGGGAGTCCACTTGCTGCGTGGATCCAAATGAACAGGAGAGTGCCTCTTGAGCACGAGTTCGCCTACGTGGAACGCTCGAGGAAGAACTTTCTTGTCAAAAGCTCGCTTGAGGCGTCTCTGATACAGTTGACCGTGGCAAACGGCTGTCAGGCGCTTCTCTTCGAGGAGATTTAGCTGATCGTATCTGGATTAAACCCATTCGGCTTCATCAAGATTTGCTTCCATGATGACCCTGAGAGAGGGGATTTCGACTTCAATGGGCAGAACAGCCTCCATACCATATATAAGTAAATACGGAGTTTCCCCAGTGGAAGTACGAACTGAAGATCTGTAGCCATGTAGTTCAAATGGAAGCATTTCATGCCAATCCTTGTAAGTCTTGACCATCTTCTGGACAATCCTCTTGATGTTTTTGTTTGCTGCTTCGACGGCACCATTCATCTTGGGCCGATATGGTGAAGAGTTGTGGTGCTCATTCTTAAACTCTTGACATAACTCTTGGATCATCTTGTTGTTCAGATTGCTTGCATTGTCGGTGATAATGTTGCTAGGAATAACATAGGGACAAATTATCTCTTTCTTGATAAGTCTGGAGACCACTTGGCGTGTAACATTTGCATAAGAAGTAGCTTCAACCCACTTGGTGAAATAATCGATAGCAACTAGAATGAAGCAATGACCGTTGGAAGCTTTTGGCTCTATCATTCCAATCATATCAACACCTCACATAGAGAAGGGCCAAGGAGAAGTCAGAACATTCAATGGGGTTGGTGGCACATGGATCTTGTCACCGTAGATTTGGCATTTGTGACATTTTTTGGCAAAGTTGTGACAATCTACCTCTATTATTGTCTAATAATATCCAACTCGAAGGATCTTTTTAGCCATAGCAGGACCTTTGGCATGTACGCCTTCACAACCTTCATGTATGGACCTTATGATTATGTCTGTTCCATGTCTATCCATGCATCTGAGCAACACAGAATCATAATTCCTCTTGTACAGTACACCACCACTCAAGAAAAACTTGGCGCAAAGCCGCCTGAGAGCTTTCTTATCAGTGATAGTAATACCTTCGGTATATTCCTGTTTTTCCAGATATCTTTTGATGTCGTAGAACCAAGGCTTATCATCGAACTCGTCCTCCATTGCTAAACAGTGTGATGGTTCATTCAAATGATCAATGCGGATAGAAGGAGCTTCATTCTTCCACTTGACTTTGAACATAGATGCTAGGGTGGCAAGAGCCTCAGCTAATTGATTTTCTTCCCTAGGAATATGAGAAAAAGAGATTTCATCAAAGTAGGAAATCAATTTCGTGATATGCTTCTGGTACGGAACCAGCTTGGAATCCCGAGTTACAAAGTTCCCTCTGACTCGGCCGATCACCAGGGCAGAATCTTCGTAGACCTCAAGAAACTTGATTCTCATGTCAATTGCAGCTTCAATACCGTAGATGCATGCTTCGTACTCAACCATATTGTTGGTACATTCAAGGTATAATCTGGCGGTGAAGGGAAGATGAAAACCAGTAGGAGAGATGAGGATAGCACCAATTCCACGACCTTTAGCATTGGAAGCACCGTCGAACACGAACGTCCATCGCACCCCTAGTTCTTGTACTATATCAGGGTCTTGAGTCTCATAATCTCTGATGAACAGAACATCCTCATCGGGAAAGTCAAACTTCATCTGTTGATAACCTTCCACAGGCTGATGAGCTAGGTAGTCAGACAAGACACTCCCTTTTATCGCTTTCTGGGTAACATGTTGGATGTCATACTCAGTCAACAGCATTTGCCACTGAGCAATCTGTCTAGAGACAGCAGGCTTTTCGAAAATGTACTTTATCGGATCCATCTTGGATATCAATAAAGTAGTATGGCAAATCATGTATTGCCTCAGGCGTCGAGCGGCCCAAGTCAGAGCACAACAAGTTTTCTCCAATAGTGAGTATCTGGTCTCACAATCATTAAACTTCTTGCTCAGATAGTAAATTGCATGTTCTTTTCTTCCAGTGTCATCATGCTGACCCAAGACACATCCCACTGATTCATTGAGAATAGTGAGATACATGATTAAAGGCTACCAGGAACCGGAGGTACTAAGATCGGTGGTTCTTGCAAATATTTTTGTATCTTGTCAAATTCTTCTTGATAATCATTGATCCATTCGACCCATTGATTTTTCCTTAGTAATTTGAAAATTGGTTCGCAGGTAGCCGTTAGATGAGAAATGAATCTAGAAATGTAATTGAGTCGGCCCAGAAAGCCACAGACTTCTTTTTCTATTTTGGGAGGCGGCATGTTCTGAATTGCCCGAACCTTTTCAGGATCAACTTCAATGCCCTTCTGACTCACATAACGCCTAACAATTTTCCAGATCGAACTCCAAAGGTGCATTTTGCCGGATTCAACCGTAGTTTGAACTTGTGGAGTTTGTTAAACAGCTTCTTTAGATGGTATAGATGATCATCTTTAGTTCTGGATTTGGAAATCATATCGTCCACGTAAACCTCAATCTCTTTATGGATCATATCGTGAAAGAGGGTTATCATGGCACGTTGGTATGTTGCCCCTATGTTTTTCAAACCAAATGGCATGACTTTGTAGCAATATGTACCCCAAGGCGTGATGAAAGTAGTCTTTTCCATATCAGCTGGAGACATCTTGATTTGATTATATCCTGAGAAACCGTCCATGAAAGAAAAAATAGAGAACTGCACTGTGTTGTCTACCAATACATCAATATGAGGCAAGGAAAATCATCTTTCGGGCTTGCCTTATTGAGATCTTGATAGTCTACACACATTTGAACCTTTCCATCTTTCTTCGGAACTAGGAGGATGTTGGTAATCCATTCAGGATATTCGGAAGTGGCTAGGAACCCAGCGTCAAACTACTTCTTAACCTCTTCTCTGATCTTAAGTGTCATGTCGGGTCTGGTCCTTCTGAGTTTCTGCTTGACAGAAGGACAATCAGGCTTGAGTGGTAAGTGATGTTCAATGATGTTGGTATCCAACCCAGGCATATCTTGATAAGACCAGGCAAAAATATCAACATACTCTTTCAATAACTTGACCAACCCATAGTGCATATACTCAGCGAGGGATGTCCCAATCTTGACTTCCTTTCTGACATCATCAGTACCAAGATTGACAACTTCCACTAGATCTTTGTGTGGCTGAATCTCTTTCTGCTCGTGCTCAAGGAGCCTTGCTAGTTCAGCCGGTAATTCACAATCTTCCTCACCATCTGCTCAGTTAATTGGAATCCCAGAATTACAATGGATGTTTGCCAAGTTGCTATCAATGCAATTATCTGTTATGCATGTTTATGAATTATGTTTAGAATGAAGCTATTTGAAAGGTGAAAAATAAAAGAAACTTTGCCATTTATTTATTTGTTAAAAATAAAATATAGAGAGAAATAAGAGCATGATTTGAATGCAAAAACTTTTATTTATTGATCACATAATGTTTCAAAAGTGTGAGGCCCTTACAAGCTATCCACTCGTTTCGAGCGAGGACGAGGGGACAGGAAAATAAAATGTATTACATGTTTATAGGAAAAACCACGGGAATCACGGTAGATGTCCAGTTGTTGAGCTTGAAACCCGGCAGGCACTTGTGTACAAAGCTTGTACTTCGGCTGCTAGTACCTGCATCGTCAATGGCTGACACAATATCCCCCTCTTGGAATCCAGCATTTGTGAACTTGATCAAGTTGTATTTCTGATGACTGGGTGAACTAGCTTGTTGATCCGGATGATAACTCAGTCCAAAGCGATCATGCTTTTCAACCACATCTAGGATTTGCCCCCAGCTAGGCAAGACACATTTCTCAATGGTCTCTTTAGCACTCTTGATATATGACATGGCCATTTTTGGTAGTCTACCAGAATTGACAGAAGCAGAGCTGACATCTTCAAATTCGAGACATTGCAACGGCACTTCAGCTATGCCTTCATCAGTCTTGACATATCAGAAGGATGATAACTCACTTACTAGCAGGTCTTCTTCACCACAGACGATGACCATCTGATCTTCAAACATGAATTTTAGCTTCTGATGTAACGCGCATAATTTCCCCTGCGACATGGATCCAAGGTCTACCCAATAAACAACTGTATGTAGGATTGATATCCATCACTTGGAAAGTAATGGTAAACAAATGCGGCCCGACTTTAATGGGTAAATCCACTTCGCTGATGACTTGCCTTCGAGAACTGTCAAAAGCTCTAACGATCAAAGTGCTTGGTCTCATCTCGCTCCCCTCTACTAATAGTTGACTCAATGTACCCTTAGGCATCACATTGAGAGAAGAACCAGTATCCACAAGAACATGAGATAGCAAAGAGTCCATACATGTCACTGAGATGTTCAAGGCTCTATTATGGGAAGTACCTTTAGGAGGCAACTCTGACTCGTTAAAACCCAGGTACCGACTAGCAGTTATGTTTGTGACTACATCGTCAAATTGCTCTATTGGAATGTCGTGCATCACATGAGCGGTGTTCAAAACTTTCAACAAAGCTGATTTGTGCACTGGTGAGCTCATGATCAAAGATAAGATAGAAATCCTTGACGAAGTTTGCCCTAGCTGATCCACAATCTTAAAGTCTCTCTTCTTGATCAACTTGAGGAACTCTTGGTCATCCATGACTTCTTTGCTTTTGGTAACATCCGAAGACGGGGTGGCTGGAACTGATGCTGCAAGTGATGGCCCTTGTTGTACAACAGGGGTTGCTGAAGTAGATTTCTCATTAGGAGGAACGGCAGTTGGAATTTGCACTGGCTTAGATATGACTTTTGGAGCAAACATTCTTCCGCTATGAGTTACCCCCCTGATGGCGGTTACATTCACAATTTCTGATTCTGAAAACTGGATTTCTCGACCCCTAGAAAACACGGTTGGACCATACTTCCACGGGACTTCCTTCGAATTCTGATACGGGAATGGTTTAGGAACACAGACAGTGATAGGATGGATCTTCTTCTTAGGAGCTTCCACATGAACCTTCCTATATACGATCGTGAACGGCTCGATAGTAGCTACTTCTCCCATAGACTTGGCTCTGGAAAACTGAACTACACCTTGGTTCATCAAGATCTGAATGTAACCTTTCAACTTTCGACACTGGTTAGGATTATCATCACAGATCTGGCATTTCCCATGAAGACCTTCCAATAACCCTTGTTCCTTCAACTTATTAATCATAACAGTCATCGGAGTTTTCACCTCGTCGACATCTCTAATCAACTCAGCCTTTCGATCGTCCTCAATCATATTAACCCCAGGTCCACCATGGGTATGCAATGGATTAGTCTGTATATTGGGATGCTCCTCAGTAAATGTCAGTATTTTTCTATCAATAAGCTCTTGAACTTTGGCCTTGAGAACAATACAATCTTCGGTAGCGTGTCCTATGTACCCAGCATGGTAAGCACAGGATGCATTCGGATTATGCTTCGGACCAAAAGGAGGAACTGCTGGTGCAATTTCTCTTGGGACTATTGCCCCTTGATGAATCAAATACGGGAATAGCTCTGTATAAGGCACAAGAATTCTGTCAAAATTCATCCGCTTATGGTTGTTTTGATTGTTGCTCTGTTTGTTTCGATGCTGATTTCTGTTATTGTTGAGGCTATTGTTGTTGAGGTTGATTATGGTTCTGAGAATTCTGAATTTGTTGTTGTGAATGATATTGATACGGCGGTTGTTGATATTGAGCAGCAACAACATGAGGATAAGGATAATACAACATGGGAACCTGATACTGAGGAGAGGCCTTCGCCATCACAGCATTCGCTTCACCTTCCTTTTTCTTCAAATGACTACTCTGAGGTTTCTTGGTTGGTTATTGAACAACGGAACCAGCAATCCTGCCAATCTTTAACCCGTTCTCAATCCTTTCACCAATAGTCACAATATCAGCAAAAAAATTCGAAGAACTACCCACCATTCTATCATAATACAACCCTTGCAAAGTGCCTATGAAAATGTCGACCAATTCATTGTCAGAAAGAGTAGGTCGTACCTGAGAAGCCATCTCTCGCCACTTTTATGCATATTCTTTGAATGTTTCGGTTGAACGCTGTGACTGATTCTGCAACTACAATCTGGTAGGAGCCAAATCAAGATTATATTTGTATTTTTTCAAGAATGCCTCTGATAGGTCTATCCACGAGCGAATCTTGCTACGTTCCAAACCCATATACCAATCTAGAGAAGCTCCAGACAAGCTATCTTGGAAGCAATGCACCAATAGTTCATCATTATCAATATAGGACGCCATCTTCCTACAATACATGGTCACATGACTGCGAGGACAACTCAAACCCTTACTTTGGAAGCTCAGGAATTTTGAATTTCTGTGGCAGCACGACATTGGGAACCAAACACAAGTCTTTGGCTTCCACGCCAAAAGCAGAATATCCTTCAATCGCACGGATTATCTCATCCAACAATTTATACTCAACAGGTATGTTATGGGTAGCGGATCTAACGAGAGCTTGAGGATTTGGAAATTGTGATGCGGCCGGAGCGGGTATCTGTGGAGAAGAAAACTGAGACGGATATACCAATCTAGAATTTACCATCTGACCAGCATTCTGACCCATCTGAAAACCATACGGATAACCGGTAGGAGGTACTGCAGCAGCAGAAGATGTCCCAGGGTAGGGCATAGAGTGAACATTCTGAACCATAGTTTGAGCAGGCTGAGACAAAACCGGGACATGAATAGGAGGACCCTTATACGCATGCTCATCTTCGTCAGGAACCTCAACATCAGTAGACACAAGAGTCTGGAAAACCTGTGTATGAGGAATCTCGTGATCATCATGACTCACCACAGGAGGTGGAGTTGGACTAGGCATGCCCCAAGGATAAGTAGCAGAATTACCATTGGGCATGGGCGCAACGAAAGGTTGATATAGACCAAAAGCACTACCACCAGCGATCTGAGGTGTGAAATTCGGAGGCATTCCCCATGGGAAGGCAGTAGGCATTCTATTCAAACTAGGTTGAGCAGAAGGTAGATTGGCAGCAGGCTGAGCCATAGTCTCAACTAAAACTTCGACAATTGCTGGAGATGAAGCAACGACAAGAGTAGAAGTGACAACAGTAGCATCAGTAACAGTTGCAGCAATAGCAGCAGCATTCTTCTGAGCATGAAGGAAGTCCATAATAACATCCATGTTAGTCTGGAACTGATCCATCCGACCTTGAAACTGAGCCAAAGTCTTTTTGTAGGCAGCTGTCACACCCTAATTTTTGACCTTAAGATCCCACCTCCTTTCGCATTTTATCTCTATATCTTTGTGTGCGTGTTTTTTTACTAACCAGCCTGTGCAAGTGTGATAATTCCAGTCATGGTGCAAGAGTGAAAATCGCGGATTCACGGTTAAGTTTTAAGGATTGTGAGTTTAATCTCCAAGTTAAAGGTGTTCGAAATTCATTCAAGTTGATAGTTCAAGATTAAGTTCCCTCAATGATTACTAAGTGGATTCGTAAATTTCCGGGGTCCTTACTAAGGATAACAATTTTATGACAATTCCCAAATTAAACTGCCACATTCAAACGCACGAGAATTGAGGCTTTTTACAAGATGAGGGAGTCACCCAATGCTTATTGAAGATTTCCAAGCTAGCCATCTTCCACACACTTGGGCTCTTAATTTTGGGCCGAATTCAAGTCTGATTCATAAAGGGCCCACGGTATTTATTCTCATTTTGGATCATGGTCTAATAACTTGACAAAAAATCTTTAAGAGTTCATCATTTTAAGGCTCAAGTCACAAGATGGGTTCAATTGAGCTGTGCAGTGGGCAAGTCTTAGGCAACTCATGTTTGGTACATCTCAGAGAATGAAGGATACATTGAGAATTCACTTCGCATGAAACCTTTTCTTGGCTCATGTTTTGTCTTGGATTTTGGTCTTATTGCCTGGTGTTTGGTTTGTTTAAAATTGACATAACAGTATACTTTATTGATTACAAGCACGCAGGATGTTCTTAGCATTAATAAATTGGATAAGTTTCACTACCTTTTAAATAGCTTTACTGCTATAAAACCTGCTATGGAATTATTAGGCCTCATAAAGCCAAAGTACAAGAATGCACTTTTACAATCTATATTATCCCACAACAATAATCATAGCCACCAACATCCATTCAGAGTGAATTGCACATGCTTAAAACCAAGATAAGAGTTTTTACAACAACCCTGACAAACTGACTACATGGATATCAGGATATTATGTCACTAATTCTACAACAGTTATCAGAAAACTGCATCATTGACCGGGTTCATTCGCAAACATATGCTAATACTGTTGCAAGATTCTCAAAAGAGAAGATGGAGCCGAGTATGAGCCGCGCTGCTGCTAATGCTGCATTCGGCATACACGAGTCCCCCCCAATACTCATGGTTGCTATAAACTTTGCATTGTGACGCCACCGAACGGTGAACATTCCGATACAGCCTGCAAGCCAAACCACAAACAGGAGCAAGAGATTACATACGAAAAAAACTCGAATTACTACGACATGAATCAATGTTACAAATCACTGCACCACTGGAAGCAAAATTGGAAAACTTTAAATTTTATGGCAGAAAGACACACATAACTGAATGGATGCTACTTCTGGTCACGACATTGCAGATATAGTTAGTCTAACATGTTAGTAATGGCTACCTTTCAGTCCTTCCCCATAAAAACACTGACACAGTTCTGAAGAAGAGCAAGTCGAAGTTGGAGTGAAAGTCGCACAATCCAAACTACACCTCACACCTCTTATGCCAACTAACTCGTTGAAGCTGCAAGATTAAACAAATGCAGTTAGCAGCTATTGGTAGACACTAATAGAGATTCAGGAAGATTTCAAAGCCAAATCCAACATTTTACAAACTTCTCTGAAAATTCGCAACCGTACGAACGAGATTTGTATACACAGCAACATGGGAACGCATGCTGCAAGGAATCCTGTTTTGAAAGGTGGAGTTGTATTCAGCCATCAGAATCCACAGTAAGCCCCTGCGATGAAGAATCCGCCGGTGAATTTCTGAACTTGCGATAAATGAGTGAAACATTAAACAGGCCAATCGGAATAAGTCTTCAGTTTTGTGTTCAGTAAAGTTCAATGAGTTTAAATCCAAAACCAGGATTGACAAATCTCTACTAATTAAATAAGGAGAAATTTTTAAGGATTCCATAACAGGCCATTAATCCAACTATTTGATGGTGTTCCTTTCTAAATTGGTGCAAGGGTAATTACAAAGTCATAAGTTGCAAAATACTTAATATTACTAAGACTGTTACCAGAAAGAACTTATGAATCCTCTAAGCAGGCCCAGTTGTAACTTTCATTTTTTTCACAAGTCTATATCAATTTCAAACACCACTCACAAGACGAACGTGTTCTTTGTAAGAACCTCCAAAGTTTTTGCCGGAATTTGTCGCAATCAAGTTCATGAGGGGACCATACTTAGTCAGTACTCCTCTTATTGAGATTTGGACCCTTGGAATTCCTGCAAAAAAAAGAGCGATAATGCACAAGTTAAGACTTGAGAAAGAAACTGCAAAAGCTACTGAGAAGCTTGAGAAATATGATTCAATATACCAGGAAATCCAACCTTGATTACCATATTATAAAACACGTTCAAGCATGACATAACATTTTGTGCACAGCTGGTGAAAGAGAAGAGCAAAGACAGGGTAAAGATGTAATAACTAACCTGTTTCATGAATATACGCCAAACCGACGAGAATCGGGTTCATAGGATACTTGATTCACCGCAAACTGATACGATACACTTTAGCATTATGGAGGATAACCAGCCTGAAGAAGGGAGGTGTACCGAATTCAAGTGAGGGCCAAGTAACTCCAGAGGTCGTTGATGACAGTGTAGATGATTCTAAAGATGATGGTCTAGTGGAGTGGCTCGCACATTGGAAACCAAATATAACAGCTAATTTGATTGCCGACTTCAACCTTTCTTGAGTTCCCCAGCTATGGCTTCTGGTCCTGGCATTGAAGACATTTCATGTTAGACTTATTAATACATATTGAGCAATTCATGAGCATCTTGGACTAAGAAAAGAAACATTCAAAGAAGTTAATTTGAACTAGAGATATTCCAAAACAGGAGGGAGACATGTTTCCTTGAAAATGGAAAGTAATTCAAGATCGTTCCCGACATGGTTCCGACATTTCCAAACCAAAAAGGAAGGGGATTCAAAATCAATTAACACCTCCTAGCTCAAAGTCGCCTATAAAATGATGGAAGGTATCAGAGACAAAACGGTGGAAAACCCCCAGAATCCCAAATCAGAAAAACACCACAAATTCACATGCTTAGAAATAGACATTCAACAGTCGCACAAATTCAGAGAACACTCAAAACCCCAAAATTCGACTGTAACTACAAATTCACACAAAAAAATCAACACAGATCCAAATCCAAACCGCAAGTTCGCGAAGAGGAAAATAAGAACTTATCTCTTCACCATCGTTGCCGTCGTGAATCCATCACCGGAAATTGCCGCGAGAAGCTTCCGTTCGCGAACCGTCACCGGACTTGTCACAACGACCAACCATCCGTCAAAACCTTCGCGCCTCCGTCCAGAAATCTTAAGCCGCTGTCAAACCTGCGAAAAGAAGAACGTGAGATTACGCTAACGCTTTATGTTGTTTTTTTTGTTTCGTTTGTTTGATTTGTACAGGAAAATTGTGAGTGATAATGAAGGCGGTAAAGAAGAGAAAGGAAAATATTGAAGAAAACAAGATGAAGAGAAGACAGAGGTAGAAGACAGAAAGGAAATCGAGAGGCGAAGAGGAGATCGGGGAAAGAGAAAGGGGAAATTAGGGTTTTTTTGTTTTTTTTTAAATTTTGTTTATGTTATTGTAATACTATGCACACACCACCACGGTAATACCATGGTCCAGACACGTGCATCCACTGGATCTCCAACGGATTCACATCATATGCCTCACCATGCATACCCACGGTACGCCCGCGCTGCCTTTACACCACCAAATCTGTCTGACCCACCTTTAATCTCTGTTAATCCCAATTATCTCTCCATTAACTCCTTTAATCCTCCGATTATCCACTAAACCACTCATTAATCCCTAATTAACCTAATATTTAATATTTAACTCAATTACCTTTTAATCAGTTTTTTAAATTAACTCTAATCAATATTTTTTATTTAAAATTAAATAATGACATTGTAAATTTAATCTTTTAATTAATCTATTTATTTAAATCAACCTTTTAATTTACTTTTTTTAACCTCACTTTATTAAATAAGATTTTTTTACCATAAAGCCTTTTTTAAAATAGCAAGATAAATTTTATTTTTTTTAAATGATAAAATAATAATTTATTTCTAAACTAAATTAATCTACAATTTAACTATTTCAATAAAACTCTTTTTTTAAAAATCCTATTTATTTAAGATAATTCACATCTAGAATCTTTTTTAATTAAATTAAAACAACTCTTTCAAAATCAACATTCATCAATTAACTCAGCTTTTTATAACAAAAAAACTGATATAATTAAGTGACCAACTCACCCTTTTTATAATAACTTAAACAAAATAAAACAATTTTTATAACAAGAAATAATTTAAATAATTTATACTCACTTATGAAACTAAATTTTGATAAATTAAGAAAACCTTTTAATTAGCAACCTAACTTATATTAAATAAACAAACTAGCAACTTTTCTAAAATCAATCTCAACCTTTTTAACTAATTCAACTTTTCTCAAAACAATTCAACCCACCCTTAAAATCAATTTCGCCTAAAAGGAATCAACATCGTAAACATAATCAATCGCACTCCACTTCCACACTTGCATTCATAATTCACACATTCACTTAGCACTTTCATGCGTCTGTGTATGGATTTAATTATTCGCCTTTACCTTCTGCAATTTATCGTTACCGCATTATCATATTTACATTCTCGCATTGCATTCCGTCCAAAGGAAAAACCTACACATGATTAACACTTGTGTGTAGTGCACATCATTTGCATCATACTCCCTATGATCCTTGATCCCATTCAAGTTGATCAATTAAGATAGATCCTACCCCATAGGAAGGACCGTTATCTTTTACAACATAGAAACAAACAATCAACTCAAACAATATTCAAACACATTAGAGAAAGATGTTAATCATCTTAAGCGAGATAGAATCTCCACCCCACAACAACACAATCAATACCGTAGGGACTTTGCCTTAAGAGAGATAGAGGCGTACATCATCGATCAATATCCGAGTACTTGAGCCCTTCTCTTAACACGATGCAAAGACTATTTTCCTACAACTTGTGGCGGTTAAATCTCCCTTAAAATGACAACTCACCTTTTCTCCTAAACTCAATCAATCAACCACCCTAAACCCGTAGGAACTTTGACCACAGTCAAAGAACTCCTCAAACCCTTTAGGGGAACTACAAATACTCTGATTCCACTCCCGTAAGGATATGTAAGCATAAGATGCGACATCTTATCGAGTATACTTAGAAATAAACCCCTAGGTCTTTTACCCTTAAGCAGATAAACACTTAGCAATAAACAAACATAAAACAAGAGGTTCCTGTAGAGTACTACAGAAACTTAGGATGCTAGCACCTTCCCTAAGTTTAACCAACCCCCGAACCTATAACTCTCTAAACCTTGCATTTGCATTGCATTGTGGGAATTTCGATCTTTATCCCTTCCTTTGGACAAAATCAAAGTTTGGTTGCAAATGAATAAGATTCAAACTAATTAATAGTTTGGTATCCAAATTTCACCGCGACAGCAGCGTTCTCTTGTTCAATATCAACCATGATCTTCGTCTTGTTTGAGCGAGTGAAATAGCGATGTCGAGTCGTCGTCTTGCTACAAGGCATGATGGATAGTGTAAGCGTGTGGTTTCCAGGTGAAGGAGGTGCATATGAACATGATTGGATGCAATGCATGCAAAAAAATAAAGTTTTAAATTTCAGGAATTCGTGAGCATTATCTTTGTTAGCAATAATCATAAAGCATATAAGTAAAGGCACAAAGATAAATTGGAAAGTAGAAATCTTTATTTGATCAATGAGAAAAAGAAATACAAGCTTCAATACAACTCAAACATATGCCTTTCGGGCTACAACAAGATCAGCATGAATCCTATCAAATACAACCCTACAAATAGATAAGAAGTGAAAAATAGCCCAAGGAGTCTGGTGCGGCAGCACATCAGCATAGGCGTCCCTCAACAATCCTGGTAAGTCCTCCAAAGAATGCTCGGCAAATCTTGGCTAAACGATTGTGCCTCTCACTCCAATACTTCACATCCTTCATGAGGTTGCATAATAAAGAATGATTAGGTCCCTGAAGAAGAAGATCCTGCAGAAATGCCTCTTTCTGATCCAAGAGGACTTGCAGATGACGGCTATGACGTTCCCAATGAGTATTCTCCAAGTGAGATTGGTTGATCTCCTATCGACCCTGATGTATTTGATCCTGAAGCTTCTGGACATCACTGAGAACTTTGTCAAGCTCGTTTTAATATTGAGAAAGGTCTTTCATCAACCGGTCAGCACGATCTTGCTCACTCTGCAACTTTGTCTTGTACTCTGATAACTCCGCTCGAAGATCTGCAAGTTGCTTCTTGTAGCTCAACTCATCCTTACGGGCTTGATACTGAGCATCAGCAAGTTGTCTCTTCTTGGAGGCAAGTCCGTCGTAAGTACTCTTTAAAGCATCACCTATTTTTCGGCGCTTGTTCTGCTCGAACTCTACCTCTTTGCTCATGAGCTCTCTCTTCTAGTGAAGATCCATCTGTAAGCTTTCCTTCTCGGATGTGACTTTGTTGAGGTTGAGATGAAGATCAGCATTCTCCTTATTCAACTTCTCAATAACCTGCTTGAGATGATCAACTTCGGAAGGGGGAACAATGATAGGTTCAAGAAACTTGACATGCACAGAAGACTCGAAAGGAAATGGTAGCAAAGTCACTTGAACTCGTTCTTTGACCCTTTGTGTGTAGGCTTCTTTCGCAATACAACTCTTCTTACCCAACTCATCTCTACCCTCGCGGTGAATCTGTACCCATGCAGTACTGAATCTCTTCAATAAACCCATGCCGTCAACCCTTTCATGAAATATGAACTCCTTCACTACCTTAGGATATGGTTTGTCAAGCATCGGATATCCCAACTGACGAAAGGCAAGCTTTGGATTATAGTTAATTCCACCTTTTGTACCCAAGAGAGGTATACTAGAGAATTTACCACAACGAAGAATGATCTTGATACCATCATAAGTCCTAAAATACCAAGAGATGTCATTAGCAGTGAGAGACATGATCCTTTGAGACCACTTGAGGTTCCCGCTATTCACCACAAAAGGACCCTTCTGCGGAAGGTGAGACATGAACCATCGATACAGCATAGGAGCACAACATACAATAGTTCCTTTCTTCTTCTCATTCCGGGAATGAATAGAATAACAGGTATCAGTAAGAAGTGTGGGAACAGGATTCCTGGATAAAAAGATATTGATGGCAGCCTGGTCGATGAAATCTTCCATGTTCAGGAACAAGACGATCCCATGTATTAATAAAGCAAACACGATGTTGAAAGCCTTCCAGTTTTTCGCTTCAACAAAAGAAACGGCCTTATCTACTAGAAATTTCGAAGCAAATCCTCGAATACCCTTTCCTTTAGTCTTGAGATTGTCTTCCACATCCTTCTTACTAAGGCCACGAGCTTCAGCAATAAGAGGAGACTTCGGACAACTGCTGGTGTAGGTAAACGGAATCTGACTCTTGATCTGAACCTAGAGCGTAAGTGCTAGCTGATAATCCTGGAACGTGAAACACCTCAGTGGCGGGTCATAGAACTGAACAAGTGTATGAATGGCGGTAATGTTGACTTCAGTGTTGAGAATGGCCACAAGATTCCCATAATCATCTCTAAAAACACCCTTGTTATCTTCAACCAGGCAAGATGCTAAACCTCTCAAAGCCTTCAACTTAGGCTCCACAAACTTGTAACTATAGATACTTCTGCAACCAGTACTCATCATCTACGACTATGTCAACAAAGAATAAGCTTTCGAATAACCTAGAAAATGCGCATACAAAAATATTAATGGTTATGATCAAATGACATGCAACACATAAATCATGAAGCCAAGCACAAATTCGAGCAATCAAATATGCCCAATCTGAATATCCAAATCTGCACAAACTGAATATTCGTGTAATTCTATGTCGGTGCAAAAATTTGACGTGCGTGAGAGAACAAAAGGTATGAAGAGGCTTGGTTTCCTGCAAAAACCCATATCCCACTCACAGGTGTGATCTAGACACAACAAGGTGGTCCCTAGAAAGGTCACCCAAACCATATGACTCGAAAATGAAAACCCCCCGCCGTAGCGAATTCTCGCAGGAAGGAAGTATTCTCAAGTGAATCACAATCTGGGATGTGGCTCTCGTGACAACTCGACGCGCAAAACGCAGGCATCACGACTATCCACGTTCTAGCCTATATGTATGCTCAAGCCCGATGTTAGGACTTATCTCTCCAATAATATCTACCCATCACAAAAACAGCAAAATATAGTAGATATCTAGAATATGCAGCATATGAATATTTAAAGCAGTAAAGAAATGTAGTAAATAACATAAAATAAAGCGAGTAAAGCATAAATATAAACACTCAAGCAATAAAGAAAAGAAAGCAAAACTAGGCGAGACCCCAACTTGCCAGCGCAAGGACTCCCCAGCAGAGTCTCCAGCTGGCGCTGGGGAGTCCCAGCTAGCCAGAAGACAAACAAAGTAAGGCGAGACTACAACCTGTAAGAGAAAATACTCCCTAGCAGAGTCGTCAATTGGCGCTAGCAGGATTATACCTGAGTGAATCGCACACTCAAAGACACAACAGAGTCGCCACCGAACATTATTTAGTCCCAAAGGACAGGGAAAATATCGATAAAACCCGAGGGAAAGAGAAACGGAAAAAAGGGTCGGTTATGCGAAAGGAAGGTACTAGCACTTTAAGCATCCATTGTAACCGACGGGAACCATTTCGCTTAATTCTAGGCTTGGATGGGTTATCTATCTAAAGGCTTCTAGCTAAAAAAGAAAAGAATGAGAGGGAAAGAAAAGAAAGAAAGAAAAGAAGGTGCTCGAGGAGGATTGGGGCCCTCGTGCCTACGTACCCTCATAGTGCAATGAGGAAGTCAAAGCTCCGTAGTTCAAGGAACCAAGGAAAAGAAAAGGATGTGGATGGACCAGAGAGACAGAAGAATGGAAGAAGACGGAGGAAAGTGGCTCACCAAGATTTCGCAATCTTGTGCCTACGTACCCTCATAGTGCAATGAGGAAATCAGAGCCTACGCAGTTCGGGAAACTACTGCTGGGAAAGAAAACAAAGACGGCGCCAAAGTCAAAAACAAACAGAGAAAGCAAGACCCAACTAGGGGATGCAAAAAGGAAGTGGTGTCAAAACCAAGAAAGGAAACGAAATAGAACTACGCTGAAGAACACAGAGAAGCAAGGCAAGAACTCTACGGGGACATGCGAGAGAAAAGCGATAACTCCACATGGGAGAAAACGAAAGAATGGAGACGTGGCTAGGGACAAGAAAAAAAAGAAGGTAAGATCCACGGAGAACTCGGTGTGTTAACTAGAAATTAGTGATTAACTGAAGAAACTTGAGAAGCTTTCCAGGGAGAGTAAAAGGTTAAATGTCGAAAGAAGGATTGCGACAAAACAAGAGAAAGAGAGTAATGAACCAAAGATAGGTGATTGACTCGGAGGGGAAATTGGTATGTTAACTGATAAACAGTGGTTAACCGGAAAGGTAAAGGAGCTGGTTTTAACCGATAAACGGTGATCAACCAAAAGACAGGTGTGGAACCAAGCAAAGGTTATGACCCAAAGAACGGATATGGAACCAAGCGAAGGTTGTGACCCAAAGGAACGGTACATTGACTGAGCAAACAGTACTTGACCAAAGGAAAGGGTATTTGAACCGAATGAAGGTTACTAAACCAAAGCTGACAGTATTTGAACCAAAGAAAGGTTACTAACTGCGAGGGTTCGGTGTTTAACAGACGGACTGTGATTAACCGAAAGGAATGAGTGATTAACCAAGAGAAGGTGATTAACTCAAAAACAAACTTAGTATCTGATCACACTAAAATTCACCGTATTTCTGACTCCGATTTCGCATGCATTCTTAGCTTTTATTGTTGTTTTGCTTTGTTATTTCTTTGTTTTCTTATGTTTTCAGGTTTTTATAATAATCGGAGCTTGAATCGGGAAAAGGAGCGAAAAAGGAGTGAAAACGGACGAAAACCTAGAAATTCAGCATTTTGCACTTGCGGCACCCACTGTGGCGGGCGCCATGGGGTTAGCCATGACGTGGCCACGTCTCAAGACCACTCCTCAACCTCCAAGACCCACGATCACCACTCCATCATCCCCTGTAGGGACCATGGCGGGCGCCATGACCTTGTGGCGGGCGCCACAAGGCAAAACTTCATAACCTCCACTTTTTAGTGGAGGGGCGTCCCGGTCATTTCACGCTTTCAGTTTCTCCTATAAATAGGACCTTAGATTTTCGTTTTTCTTCATCCAGAATTAGAATTCTCTAGGCATATATCAGTTATAAAGCAGTTGCCATTCCACATCGGGGTGCCTCTGCAATCGAGTGATCGAGTCTGTAATCTGTCTGTGGTTCGAGTTTTGGAGCACTCTGGAGGAAGTTAATCCTGCCGCCATTTTAATTCCAGTTAGTATTTTATTTTTCCGCATTGCTTTACTTTTATTTATTTTCTCGCACTTTACTTTGTTTATTTCCCGCACTCGCACATTTACTTTGTTTATTTCCCGCACTCGCACATTTACTTTGTTTACTTCCCGCACTCGCTTTAAATTACTCATATGAAAAACTATAAAAAGAATATTTACTTTATCATGTCTAACTAATCCCATAAAGGTTAGAATGTAAGGATCGTAATTAAACCAGTAATCAGTATAATTGTTCGTGGAAACACCTAAGGGCTATTTTATCTTTCAATTCAAGTAATTGTTTTTAACTATTTCAAAAACAGCCAAAAGCGCTTTGTATAGTTCATTAGGAGTTTTTAGATTAAAAAGAAAAGAGATTTTAAAACGATTTTCGGACGCGTTATGAGATTTAGAGTCTGGTTCATAAGAACCTCTTTTTGCTAAGAAGTCCAGGTTAAAATACTTTTCAACTTTGTTAAGAAACTATATTTCTTAAAAATAGGTTTACTACTCTAATGCAGTACGCACCTTTTTATCCGTGACAATAGGAGGGGTTGATTAGAGAGTACAACTCGGTTCTGAATACGCGAAAGCGACAGTTCCTGTTAAATTAGTTCTTTTCAAAGGAGAAAACATTGCCCATAAGTAGTTCCATTAACAAGTACTGGATTATCATTGATTACGTGAATTACATTCGAGCCTGTCTTTTATTTATTATTTAAAATTATAATTTTATTTACCATTGCACCCTTACTAAAACCCTTAAAAATAGTTGCCTTAGATAAACACCATAACAACAGGTACGATAGATTGACACTTGGTCTCTGTGGATTCGATAATCTTTTATATTACTTTGACGTGATTCGTACACTTGCGAAAAACACGCATCAAGTTTTTGGCGCCGTTGCCGGGGACCAATATCGTCAAATTTCATTACCCTGTAGTTATACCGTTTAGACTAAGGTTGTTACCCACCGGTCAATGCGAAAGACTCGCAGTGCCGGAAGTTTAGTAGACCCTCTAGCTGAACCTGAACGTTACGCTCGCGCACGTTTGTTTTTCCATAGGAATAGGAGAGCTATGGCCGAAGATCAAAATCGAAGACCTCTTAAGGACTTCGCCCAACCATCAAACGAGGAACCTAGTTCCAGTATAGTAAACCCCGCTATCCCAGCCAATAATTTTGAACTTAAGCCATCCCTGCTGCAATTAGTGCAACAGAGACAATTCGCAGGTCTCGCTACTGATAACCCGAACCAACATTTAAAAAACTTTCTTCAATTAGCAGACACCTTTAAAACCAATGGAGCTTCTCCTGAGGCAATACGCTTAAGATTATTTCCCTTTTCCCTCAGAGATAAAGCTCTATCATGGTTAGATTCCCTTCCACCCAATTCAATAACAACTTGGGATGACCTTAGAAAAGTTTTCCTTGCTAGATATCTTCCCCCAAGTAAGACCGCTCTTCTTCGAAACCTAATAACTAGATTTACCCAACACCAAGGAGAGTCGTTGTTCGAAGCCTGGGAGAGATATAAAGAACTATTAAGAGCATGCCCACACCATGGCCTAGAGAATTGGCTAATCATCCAAACCTTCTATAATGGACTTCTTTATAACACTAAAATGACCATCGACGCTGCCGCTGGTGGCGCACTGATGAACAAACCTTACCCTGAAGCTAGTGCCCTTATCGAGGATATGGCCCAAAACCATCAATCATGGGGAGTAGAACGAGCGACAGTGGAAAAGAAGGAAGCCCAAGGAGGAATACATGAGCTAAGCTCTATAGACATGATGCAGGCTAAAATGGACGCGTTGGCCCTTAGAGTCGAACATATGTGTACAACTCCGAATACTGTTGCCGCAGTTTCGCCGAATTGTGAGATATGTGGAACGCAAGGACACCAATCCGCCGAATGCAATCTGTTGAATGAAACCAACACTGAGCAAGTGAACTATACCCAAGGGAACCCATTTTCAAACACATATAACCCTGGATGGAGGAATCACCCAAACTTCTCCTACAAAAATAATAACCCTATCCAAAATACCGCACCTCCGAGACAACAAAGTTACCAAGCCCCTAGAACAAATCAACCTATGCAACCTGTACCACCTAGCCCGAGCTTTGAGGAAGTTGTAAAAGATTTTATCGTTGCTCAAAAACAACAAAACAAAGAGTTCATGAACCATAACGTCCATGTTAACGAACTAATTACCAAGTTAGGAACCAAGGTTGATCAAATTATTACTCATAATAAGATGCTTGAAACCCAGATCTCTCAGGTAGCGTTAAACCAAGCCCCACAGACTACACCTGGAGGACAGTTCCCTGGACAACCTCAACAAAACCCGAAAGGGCAAGCTAATGCCATTACTCTACGAAGTGGAACCGCTTATAAGGAACCTTTAAACCCTAGATTAAGTGAGCCCGAAACTTCTGAGAGGAATGAGGAAAAGGAACCAGAGAAGCCTGAAACCCCGGAAAGTCAAGAAAAAGGAGAAGAACCTAAAAATAAAACCTATGTACCGCCACCGCCATACAAACCACCAATACCTTACCCTCAAAGATTAAAGAAAACCCAAACCGATAATCAATATCAAAAATTCGTTAAGGTTATAGAAAAACTTCACGTAGAAATCCCCTTTACAGAAGCCATCACCCAAATACCTTCTTATGCTAAGTTTCTCAAAGACATACTTACAAATAAACGTAGACTCGAAGATCCGAAACCCGTGGAATGTAATTCTATTTCCGAAAATAGGTTAGCAAAGAAAGATAAAGATCCCGGAAATTTTTCCATTCCTTGTGTTTTGGGGAATCATGTCATCGAAAAAGCTTTTCTAGACTTAGGAGCTAGTGTGAGCTTAATGCCTTTAGCAGTTTGTGAGAGATTAAACTTAGGAGAATTACAACCTACTAAGATGTCACTTCAATTAGCCGATAGATCCGTTAAATACCCTATAGGCATACTTGAAGACGTCCCTGTTAGGATAGGTCAGCTGTTTATACCTACTGATTTTGTTGTCATGGACATTAAAGAAGATGACGACATACCAATCCTCCTAGGTAGACCGTTCTTATCGACTGCTGGAGCCGTAATAGATGTTAAAAAGGGAAAACTAACTTTTGAGGTAGGTGGCCAGAAGATAGAATTTATATTGTCAAAATTTCTTATGGCACCTGTGATAGGAGATTCTTGTTATGCCTCAGATATCATCGAAGAATGTATTAGGGAATTAGAACAAGAAGAAGAAACTGAATCTATAAAATTGCCATCAACCCTTATTTTGGAAGATGACAATTATAAAACACCCTACATTGATGATAACCTTCACGAATGTTTATCTCTTACCCCAGATCCTATGCCTTGCCCTATAAAACCGACCGTAAAACTTAAGGAACTGCCTAAAAACCTGAGATATGAATTTCTTGATAAAGATATGAACCGTCCAGTTATAGTCAGTGCTACCTTAAACCAAGAAGAAACCGATCAATTATTAGAAGTTTTACGTAGGTACCCCTCAGCCTTAGGATATAAGATCTCTGATCTAAAAGGAATAAGCCCATCCGTATGCATGCATCGGATTTTGCTTGAAGAAGATTCAAAACCTTCTAGAGAACACCAACGTAGAATAAATCCTATAATGAGTACTGTAGTTAAGACTGAAGTTCTTAAGTTACTAGAGGCAGGTATAATATATCAGATCTCGGACAGTAAATGGGTGAGTCCTGTGCATGTAGTACCTAAAAAGGGAGGCATCACAGTCGTGCAAAACGAGAAGGGCGAACCTGTAGCAAAAAGAACTGGTGGAGGTTGGCGTATGTGCATAGATTATAGAAAATTAAATAAAGCAACTAGGAAGGACCATTTCCCATTACCATTCATAGACCAAATGTTGGAGCGCCTAGCCAGACACTCTTACTTTTGTTATTTAGATGGATATTCAGGATTCTTCCAAATACCTATTCACCCCGAAGATCAAGAAAAAACTACCTTTACATGCCCAGTTGGAACCTTTGCCTATAGAAGAATGCCTTTTGGACTTTGTAATGCTCCTGCAACTTTCCAACGCTGCATGATGTCTATCTTTGATGATTATTTAGATGGAATTATGGAAGTATTTATGGACGATTTCTCAGTTTGTGGGTCAGATTTCAAAAATTGTCTTGTCAACCTTGAGAAAATCCTGGAGAGATGTGTGGAGGTAAACCTTGTGCTAAATTGGGAAAAATGTCATTTCATGGTCACCGAAGGGATTGTTTTAGGACATATAGTTTCCGAAAAAGGTATAGAGGTAGATAAAGCAAAAATAGAAGTCATAGAGAATCTAAAACCGCCAAAGACTATCAGGGAGATAAGAAGTTTTCTTGGACATGCCGGATTTTACCGACGTTTTATCAAGGATTTCTCCAAAATAACAAAGCCCTTAACTGGTCTTTTAATGAAAGATGCTGAGTTCATCTTCGATGAAAAATGTACTGAAGCATTTAATCTTCTGAAGCAAGCTCTGATTTCAGCACCTATAATGAAACCCCCTGATTGGTCGGAACCGTTTGAGATAATGTGTGACGCCAGTGATTATGCTGTTGGAGCCGTTCTAGGTCAGAGAAAAGATAAGAAGTTACATGTGATTTATTATGCCAGTAGAACCCTAGACGCTGCACAGCTCAACTACGCAACAACCGAAAAGGAGCTCCTAGCTGTAGTTTTTGCAATAGACAAATTTAGATCTTATCTAGTAGGAGCCAAGATTATAGTTTACACCGACCATGCTGCCATTCGTTACTTACTAAGCAAAAAGGATGCCAAGCCTAGGTTACTTCGATGGATTCTATTATTACAAGAGTTTGATTTGGATATCCGTGACAAGAAAGGCACTGATAATGTGGTAGCTGATCACCTATCTAGGCTAGAATACCTGAAACCTGATCCAGTACCCATAAATGACGATTTTGCCTACGATAGACTGATAGCCCAACTAGAAACCATTGAAGATGATAACCCAGACCCTCATGAGCAATTTCATAAATCCTTAGCTATAAGCAATGTACCTTGGTATGCAGATTTTGTTAATTACCTAGCCGCTGACATCATACCCCCTGATCTAAACTACCACCAGAAGAAGAAGCTCTATAGTGATGTGAGAAACTTCTATTGGGACGATCTATTTCTTTTCAAGAGAGGTAAAGATGGCATTTTCCGCCGTTGTGTTCCAGAAGAAGAGGTAAATAATATAATTGAGCATTGTCACTCTGCACCCTATGGTGGACATGCAAGCACATCTAAGACCTACGCCAAGATTCTTCAAGCTGGCCTATTCTGGCCTACTATGTGGCGTGATGTCCATGCTTTCATTGTCAAGTGTGACAGATGCCAACGCACAGGAAATATTTCAAGACGTAATGAAATGACGTTAAGAAATATCCAAGAAGTAGAACTCTTCGACGTATGGGGTATAGACTTTATGGGACCGTTCCCACCATCTTTTGGAAATCAGTACATATTAGTAGCTGTTGACTACGTGTCTAAATGGATTGAAGCTATCGCCGCACCCACAAACGACACCAGAGTAGTCATCAAATTATTCAAGAATTATATATTTCCCAGGTTTGGAACACCCCGTTTAGTCATAAGTGATGGAGGATCACACTTCATATCGAGAATATTTGATAAACTTTTAAGCAAGTATGGAGTTAAGCATAGAGTAGCAACACCATACCACCCACAGACCAATGGACAAGTGGAAGTATCTAATAGGGAGATAAAACAAATCCTCGAGAAGACTGTCTCTATATCTAGAAAAGATTGGTCGCAGAAACTTCAAGAAGCATTATGGGCCTATAGAACCGCTTTCAAAACTCCTATAGGAACAACCCCTTATCAACTGGTCTATGGAAAATCATGTCACTTACCATTTGAGTTGGAGCATAAGGCCTATTGGGCCATCAAAACTTTGAATTTGGATTACTTGACAGCTGGTGAGAAACGTATCCTTGATATCCACAAATTAGAAGAGCTCAGACAATCTGCCTACGAAAATGCCATCATATACAAAGAAAGAACAAAAGCTTGGCATGACAAAAGAATCATAAGAAGAGACTTCAAAATAGGCGATCCTGTTCTCCTGTTCGATTCTAGGTTACGACTATTTCCAGGTAAACTCCGTTCGAGATGGACTGGCCCTTTCGAAGTATCTAAGATCCTGAGATCCGGTGCTATTGAAATCAAGAACCAAACATGTAAACCGTTCATAGTCAATGGACAGAGGTTGAAGCCCTACGAAGGAGGTGACATTCCAACAACATACACCTGTCATACTCTGAGTGGTCCACCATATCCTTCCAATGATGTTTAAATATCGGTCGTCGAGCTAATGACGTTAAACAAGCGCTGCATGGGAGGCAACCCATGGTTTTTCTTATTTTTGTACTTTTTATTTTTATTTTTACTTTATTTTTTTTATTATGTCAGGACTCACGATTGAATGTTTTATGTGCTTTCAGGACTTGTTTGCTAACCTTGTACAGAATGCAGAACCCTGACGACATGCACGTGGCCTTTAGAGATGATGCACAGAGAGAGCGTTACTATGTTCACATGAGACGCCCTATGGCTCCTACCAGGTACCCTGACCATGACTGCATGGATGCCTTGGGGATAGAGCCAAGCGTCAGATTTTTATGCCATCAACTCCAGTGGGACCAGTTTGACGACAGGAACAACACTTATAGGAACTTGACTCTTGAGTTCCTCAGCTCGTTTCATCATGACCCTTGGGCTGGACCCGATGGACTCGCTGTTTTCAGGTTGTTCGGGATTGACTACTCATTCTCTCACAAAGAGTTTGGTGATTTACTAGGTTTCCAGACTACTCCTGATGCTATTCCAGAGACTCCGATGGGGTATTTTATGAGCAGAAAAGTGGAAAAGTTTTGGACTAAAATATCAGGCAGAGGGAGCCAGGATCCTTCTACCCAGTTTTCTCAGGTAATCCACAACCCTGCATTGAGGTACTTCCAGATGATTCTAGCACATTCTTTCCTAGGTTTTCCAGATACAGAGACACTGCTAAGTGAAGAGGAGATTTTCCTACTGTTTTGTGCGACTCAGCCTCGCCCTGTTGCTTGTGGCAACTTTCTACTGAAGGGCCTTGCTAGTGTTGCCAGATCATCAGTAGGAATCATCCATGTCGGTGGGATTGTTACACAGATTGCTATTGCATTGGGTTTGTCTCGCAAGCTATTACACCTCAGGACCTTCTGCTGCTACACCACCCTGGATATTGATTTTTGTCTTGATAGAGGACTGATGAGGAGGGCTTCTTTTGAGCCCAACAGGTTTAGATTGTTGATCGACGGTGAAGCGATACACTACTTTACATTACCAGATCCGCTGATGACCAGTGTCCATGATCCTGCCAACTGGAGTTATGCTCTAGAGGGTTATGGAGAGACTGTCGAAGAGCCGAAATCGCCTCCCGCCGCTGAGTACACTCCTACACCTCTTACTCCCCGAATCACTGTTATGTCTAACAATATGTCTCTGCAGCCACCTGACCTACAAACACAGATTTATGAGCTCCGCAAGGAGACTGCCCTGCTCAAGCAGGAAGTAGCAGACTTAGAGTTATAGATGCAGGTTTCTGATCTCACTCATGCCTCAGAGACCGATGCTCTACATCAGGCGATCGACGAGCTTCGGAGGGAGATAGCTGAGATTCGTGGATCAAGCCAGGATAAGAAACCTACCACATGACTCATTCCACCCTGACAGCACTACCCTAGTATTTAACTTCCTTTTATTTATCGCATTTCCACTTTTATATTTTCATGCACTTTGAATTCCTTATATATATACATATTATGCACTAATTTTTATTTTTCTTTTTTGAATTTTAATTATTTTATTTTTGTCGTGCAAAGAAAAAAATATATATAAGACAAAAATATGCAAGCCAATGCCTTGAAAAAAAGAAGAAAACGCTATTCAGACCCCCCGGAAGACAAAGGTGCAAGGAAGGCCCAAAGGAGGATCCAAAACCGCAAGGCCCAGGAATTGGCCTTGTGGCGGGCGCCATAGGCCCTGTGGCGGGCGCCACACCGTACCATCAACAAATACGGGATTCAATCCCCATTTCCACCATTTTCATCCCTTTCTTCACCAAAAACCCATTTTTCCAACCTTCCAAATCCTCCTTGAACCCCATTAAAGCTCCCCCATTTCCAAAATACCCTCCATCCATAAAACATATCCAACATCCATTTCCATTTTCATCCATCAAAAACCAAAAAAAATCAAAACTTTATCATTCCCCTCATAAACCACTTTTCTACTATTTTCACTACCTAAGGAGCTTTTCAACAATGGAGTTCAACGGATTTATTCTTCGTGATGGAAGACCGGGCGAAAGGCAACGGAAAATTATTCAGAGGCTTCAAAGTCGAGAAATCCTCTCGACTAGGTACGTCGATGATAACTGTCTGTATGCTTTGGGTATTTATCATAGTGTTTTTAATTTATTAGAATTTCTAGGCTTGCATAATATTTTCATTAATCAGGAACCTACCTATGAGAGGCTGACAACTGAGTTTTTGAGTTCTTTGATATACACTGTCAGTCCTAACACTGCTAGCACTGTCGGTACTGTTATTTTTAGACTGTTTGGAATTGAATATGAATTCAGTACCAATGAGCTAGCAGATTTGTTAGGAATCCCTCATAGGGAAGGTTCGATTTGTGAGGCACCTTTGGATGCTGAATGGTCGGCCGAGGTATTTACCTTCTGGCTAAGGCTTTCAAGTACTTCAATTAATTCTTTTGAAGGGATACTTGCGTCGACCATTCACAACCCGGCCATAAGAGTTTTTAGACTTCTTTTGGCATGTACTATTTTTGGCCGGAAAAGTCCAAACAAGGTTAATGCTCGTGAACTCCTATTTTTGCAAGGATGCCTCACTAGAACCCACATCAATCCGGTCCCGTTTATGCTTGCCCACATGACTTTATTTACTAATAAAACAGGACCGATTGTTTTTGGAGGGCTTGTTACGTCTATTGCTCGGGCTCTTGGCCTGAATGATGAGATAGCTACACTTGAACCACTACCTCCTCGCACAATTAATTTAAAATTTCTGAAAGACATGAAATTGTGCCGAACAAGGAGAGAAGGTGGTTATGAGTTGATGGTTCATGGGGTAGCTATCCCATCTGTTGCTTTACCATGCAGTAGACGTACTGATGTACGTGATGAAAGGAACTGGACCTATGATCTTAATGCTCCACGTGTTTTGGGTCCACTTCCTCCTAATATTCCCGATGGGGAGGCACATGACACTGATGATGAGTATGATCGGAGAGAGCAGTCTCCCATCCCTCACATGTCCCCCCATCGTCCTTCACAGTCACACACTGCACCATCTTCCTCTAACCCTGTTGCAGGTACTGCTCCTGGATTCTTTGTCACCGAGGAGATGTGGCGTGATATGACAGCTAGAGAAGAAAGGCGTGATGGCCTTCTCTCTACTATTTCACAGCAGCTGACGAACAATATGAGCTTCATGCAACAATCGCGATTGGTTTCGGATCGTGCTTATAGCAACGTTTGTCGTACCTTGAACGATATTTCATTAGAGCAGAACCGTCAGAGAGAGTTCAACAGCCGACACTACCAGCTTGTAGAGGCTACTCAGGGTTCCATCTTGGGTAACCTTCGAGAGGTCCGGAGTGCTCAGGCTGCTTTATCAGCACGACTCGACCGGAGGGACCAGCATCGTAGTAGATCCCGTCGTTCCAGACCATCACATCAGGACGGCGAAGGCACCAGTGCCCCTCCTCAGTAGTCTTTTTCCAGGTTACCCCCCTTATCTTATTTCGAAACATTGGGGACAATGTTCGATTTAAGTGTGGGAGGGGATTTTATTGCTTTCTGTTATTTCCCTTTTTAGTTAATTTCCTTTCAGTTATTTCCCTTTTCAGTAATTTATTTTTCTTAGATAATGCATGAGTCTGACGAGTCACCAGTATAGTGTCTTTTTAGTTCATCTTCATTTTTTCCCATTTCCTTAGCCTTACCAGAAAATTTTTAAAAAGAAAACAATGTTGTTTCACATGTTTTTTGGGCTTTGAGACAGGTTTAGATTAGGATGTGGTGACTTAGGTCAACTTTTTGAAACATCAGAACCATTTTAGCACCATAGACCTCTTGAATATAGGAATCACTCCTAAACCCCACCACCATGGCCTTTACTATCATTCAAAAAATTGTCCTAAGTAGTTTATTTTAGCAGTCAGCTCCGGCCTAAGCATACTCTACGTAGGGGGCCGATGAATATAAGTGAATGATCCAGTGCTAATAAAAAAAGAAAAAAAAGGCAAACTCTGGTATAGGTGACCCTCACAAAGTCATTTAAACCGAAAAAAGAGAAGAAAAAAAACTTTTGCCACAAAAAGAAAAAAAATTGCAAGTCACCTATTGTTAGTTGGTTCAGAGGTATCTGGCACTGAACTTGGTAGGGCGGATTACGATCCGATCCCCCGCAGCTACATTTAGGCGAAATAAAAACAGGTTTACACATGCTTATGTGCCAGAAACCTTATGTTATGGATCAGAATCACTAACCGGTCACTCTACTATGAAGCATGTACGGATAACGGGCTTAATGTGATTGCGCCTGAATGAAAAGGACACAAAAAGATGAGAAGATAGGCCTAGGTATCGTGGGATGACATGGAGTGGTTAATATAGGATTGAAGTTTGTGTTTGTGTTACTATGGTACCCTTGGTTCACTTAGTTAGTATCTGTCACTGCATCCTGACTTGAACTTTGAATCCCTTTAGCCCAAAGACAAGTGTTGACACCATATTTTCTTAAGCTTTAATGTTTGCTTGAGGACAAGCAAAGGTTTAAGTGTGGGAGAATTTGATCACACTAAAATTCACCGTATTTCTGACTCCGATTTCGCATGCATTCTTAGCTTTTATTGTTGTTTTGCTTTGTTATTTCTTTGTTTTCTTATGTTTTCAGGTTTTTATAATAATCGGAGCTTGAATCGGGAAAAGGAGCGAAAAAGGAGTGAAAACGGACGAAAACCTAGAAATTCAGTATTTTGCACTTGCGGCACCCACTGTGGCGGGCGCCATGGGGTTAGCCATGACGTGGCCACGTCTCAAGACCACTCCTCAACCTCCAAGACCCACGATCCCCACTCCATCATCCCCTGTAGGGACCATGGCGGGCGCCATGACCTTGTGGCGGGCGCCACAAGGCAAAACTTCATAACCTCCACTTTTTAGTGGAGGGGCGTCCCGGTCATTTCACGCTTTCAGTTTCTCCTATAAATAGGACCTTAGATTTTCGTTTTTCTTCATCCAGAATTAGAATTCTCTAGGCATATATCAGTTATAAAGCAGTTGCCATTCCACATCGGGGTGCCTCTGCAATCGAGTGATCGAGTCTGTAATCTGTCTGTGGTTCGAGTTTTGGAGCACTCTGGAGGAAGTTAATCCTGCCGCCATTTTAATTCCAGTTAGTATTTTATTTTTCCGCATTGCTTTACTTTTATTTATTTTCTCGCACTTTACTTTGCTTATTTCCCGCACTCGCACATTTACTTTGTTTATTTCCCGCACTCGCACATTTACTTTGTTTATTTCCCGCACTCGCACATTTACTTTGTTTACTTCCCGCACTCGCTTTAAATTACTCATATGAAAAACTATAAAAAGAATATTTACTTTATCATGTCTAACTAATCCCATAAAGGTTAGAATGTAAGGATCGTAATTAAACCAGTAATCAGTATAATTGTTCGTGGAAACACCTAAGGGCTATTTTATCTTTCAATTCAAGTAATTGTTTTTAACTATTTCGAAAACAGCCAAAAGCTCTTTGTATAGTTCATTAGGAGTTTTTAGATTAAAAAGAAAAGAGATTTTAAAACGATTTTCGGACGCGTTATGAGATTTAGAGTCTGGTTCATAAGAACCTCTTTTTGCTAAGAAGTCCAGGTTAAAATACTTTTCAACTTTGTTAAGAAACTATATTTCTTAAAAATAGGTTTACTACTCTAACGCAGTACGCACCTTTTTATCTGTGACAATAGGAGGGGTTGATTAGAGAGTACAACTCGGTTCTGAATACGCGAAAGCGACAGTTCCTGTTAAATTAGTTCTTTTCAAAGGAGAAAACATTGCCCATAAGTAGTTCCATTAACAAGTACTGGATTATCATTGATTACGTGAATTACATTCGAGCCTGTCTTTTATTTATTATTTAAAATTATAATTTTATTTACCATTGCACCCTTACTAAAACCCTTAAAAATAGTTGCCTTAGATAAACACCATAACAACAGGTACGATAGATTGACACTTGGTCTCTGTGGATTCGATAATCTTTTATATTACTTTGACGTGATTCGTACACTTGCGAAAAACACGCATCAGTATCTTAACATACCGCCTGTGGTTAACTGAGGAAAAGGATTATTGGTTCAAACAGGCAGACTGTGATTGACCAAAAGGCGGGTGATTAACCAAGAGAAGGTGATTAACCCAAAGAAAAAGCTGGTTTTAATGGGCGGGCCGTGATCAACCAAAGATATAGTGATTAGCCGGGAGAAGGCGATTAACCCAAAGAGAAATCAGTATTAACAGACAGACTGCGATTAACTGAAGAAAAGAGGATGTTGGTGTTTAAGTGTTAAACAGTGATGACCCAAATAAGAAGGAGAAAGAAACAAGAGGAGGTTGCAAACTCTGGTGGGGAATAGGTTATAACAGGAAGACTGTGTAAACCAAAGAAGAAAGATTGATTTAGCTGGCGACTTCACTGGGGAAGAAGGGAATTGGCTTTATCCAAAGAAGGAGTGAATATCCAAGGAAATAGTGATTACGAATCTCGGGGGAAACCAAGGATGGTGATTGTCCGAGAGAAAGAAGAGTGTGTTGAATTGAAAGGGAGAAGCTACTTCTGAAGAGGAAGGGTGCAAGTGATCAAAGATCGACTCGACTGGAGAAAGAGGGATACTACATTAAGGAGATAGAGGCGACTATTCTAGGCACAGGGTCATTCGTCCCCTACCCAAAATGGTCAGAATGAGTGTAGGAATTCTCCATTCCCATTCCTTCTCTAACACCAAAGTGCGGTGCAAGAAACGAATGAACAGCACAATGATGCCAAATTTGTACAGTGCTCCAATGCGTTGCGAATCTTCAACTCTACCGGAGAAGAGGGAATGCCAAAGATCTAGAAAACCTAAATAAGGAGAAAGAGAGAAGGATTGACTAATCGAAACAAAGTTTCGATTTATCAATCAAAAGGGGAAAGATGCCAATAATTTTCCAAAGGGATGAAAAACCATTAAAGCAAAAGGGTGATTTATTGATTATACAAGATTGAGTTCATTCCAAAGAGGAACAAACTCAATGCAAACATGAGTAAAAGTGAAAAACAGTACCAAAAAAATTAGCATGCGTCACAAACCATGTAGAAAGTGATCAAAGAAGTATGCAAGAATGATCGTGATCAACGTGTCAAAAATGCTCATAATCGAGAATTGACAAACGACATATTGAAATATGGCATAGATGCTTCAAAGAATAGGTGAATAGCTCATAAGACATCCACAAATATCAAGCATATCAAGCCATGGAAGTTATATGGGAAAAGAATAGAAAACGAGCTTGAAAATGGGCAAAATTGTTTTAAAAACAAGTGAAAAAATGCACAGAGTAACCGGTTACTCTAGATCAGGTAACCGGTTACTTGTTTTAAAAACAAGTGAAAAAATGCACAGAGTAACTGGTTACTCTGAAGTGGGTACCGATTACTTTATCAAAAATGGAGAAAATAGGCAAAAACATGCAGAGAAACCGATTACCCTATATAGAGTAACCGGTTATCACTGTAATAGTGGCAAAAACAGCTTTTTTGAAAATCAGTTTTTCCAACCAAAAGCTTTCCCCAATCTTCCACATGCTATGCTTGACATTTGTGCACGAAAAATGAAGTTTAAAAGCACTTAAACATCAATTAATCATCAATGAAAAGCAATAAACATGGAGAGAAAAGATAAAGAAATCACATGATTAAGCGAAACCGAAAAACGATCGAACTACATCATAAACGCGCAAGAGTGATCAAAACGGTAAATCGACTGAAAGATAACCAACCTACAAGGCTGAGATTTGCCTTGGTAATTGTTGTTATTGATATATTATGAAAAGAAACCAAGAAACCCAGAGAATTCCAAGCTTGAGATCCACCCATGGTGAAAACCGTTGAAAACGCGATAAATGCTCTGAATATCAATTTGCACTGAATAAGCTTGAAGTAATCACTTGAGATGAATCGAAAGCCAAATAAACTCCAGAAGATGATGTAGAATCACAAGATGATGATGGTTAAGCTCAAGAGAAAGCACTTCCAATGGAGAAGTTGCTACTCTTCAATGGAGGATTTGAGCTTTAGTGAGGTTTTGATGAAGATGAATGAGCAAATGTTGCAGAAAATTCAGAGAGAATGTGAGAGAATTGAGAGTGATTAATGGAGAATTTGATGAAAATGATTCAACCTTTGAGAAAAATGGTCGACCCCCTTGTGAAATGGTGGTGATTTTGCTTATATAGAGTTTTACTTCGGAGTTGCTAGGTTCGGAGTGAGCTTTGGATGTAGCCTCGGAACTAGCCTTGGAGTTAGTTAGGCTCAACTCATTGAGTTGGGAGTTAACTCGGTTAGTTAGGTAGTTGACTCGGTAACCATCCCAATGCAAGTTGAAAATCCAATGGTTCATATACTTGGAAACAAAAGTGTATGATGGTCTTGATTAGAAATGATGTATTGAACCAAATACCTTGAAATATCTTGAAAGGTCTTGAATTATCTAGAAATGTCTAGAATGTTCCACACAATGGTAGAACCAAATGGATCCCCAAAATGTAGAGAGAAAAGTGGTTGTCCCAAAAATGTAGCAAAATCTGCATTTTTGCACTGGGTAACCGGTTACTTCAGGAAAATTTTCATATTTTGCTTGAAGAACGGTGTTGTGGCCACGATTCTGATTTTTGACCTTTTGCTCGGATGAATAGGCGTAGAAACCTTTATTTTGTATTTGTTTTGATAATGTGATATCTTTGGGAGGATGTGATTAATCAGGCTTACAAAACTTGAAAATTCCTGCAACAAAAACCACAGAGAAAAAATGCGAATGCGTTTTTCAGCGATGCGAATGCACATGTTTATGCAAAAGGAAAAAGGAGGTCAAATTTCGGGCTATGACAGGCTCATCTCAAAAAAGTCTTCGAGATGGCGAGGAAGTGCCGGATGCAATTCAACCCCGAGAAACGCAGCTTTGGGGTACGCGCGGGGAAGTTCCTCAGATTCTACCTAACCAAACGGGGAATCAAGGAAAACCCTAACAAATGTCGGGCCTTCTCCGAGATCGGGACACCGAGCACGAAGAAGTCAATACAATCCCTCAACGGGATGCTCGCGTCCTTGTCTCGCTTCGTCGCCAAATCCACGCAGCACGCCCTCCCCTTCTTCAAACTGTTAAGAAAGGAAGTCACGTTCGAATGGACGGAGGAATGCGAACAAGCCCTACTCCATCTCAAGCGTGTCCTGTCAGAACCGCCTGTCCTAACAAGACCGGACGTCGGGGAAACCCTCTACCTGTACCTGGTCGTCTCTACCGAGGTCGTGAGCGTCGTACTAATCCGGGAAACCTCCAACGGGCAGAGGCCGATCTATTTCACGAGCAAGGCCCTCCACGACCCGGAAGTGAGATATCAGCAGATCGAGAAAGTCGTCATAACCCTCATCAACACGACCAGGAGGCTCCGACACTATTTCCCAACCCATACCGTCATGGTCAAAACTGAGCAGCCGATCAAACAGCTGTTCGGCAGATCCGACATGGCGTGGCGCATGCTGAAATGGTCTCTAGAGCTCTCCGAGTTCGACATCATCTACAAAGGCAGGAAAGCGCTCAAAGCCAAAGTGCTGGCCGATTTCGTGGCCGAGATAACCCCTGTCATTGAGCCCACACCCGAGGCCAACAAATGGACCATCTTCGTAGATGGAGCTTCAAGCCCCTCGGGGAGCGGCGCGGGCATCATCCTAGAAAACGAGGAAGGAACGGTCATAGAGGTCTCACTGACCCTCGCCTTCCCGACGACAAAAAACCAGGCCGAATACGAGGCATTTCTGGTCGGACTTCTCTTGGAAGAAGACCTTGGAGCCAAGGAGATAAAAGTCTTCACGGACTCCCAGTTGGTCGCCTCCCAAGTCCGAGGAGAATACCAAGCGAAGAACAATAACCTAGCCGAATATTTGACCCTTATCAGGGAACGGATGAAGAGTTTCGAATCCGTAGAAGTGCAGCACGTTCCACGCGAGCAAAATACCTGAGCGGACGTCCTCTCGAAGTTAGCAAGCACTAAAAAGAAGGGTGGAAACAAATTCGTCGTCTAGGAGATTCTCGCTCAACCGAGTATAGAGAAGGTTAAGACACTGCTCAACGTCAATGCCATTGGGGGCGCAGACTGTTGGATGACCCCCATACACGCCTACCTTAGCACGGGGCACCTCCCCGACGACGCTAAGGAAGCCAGTACGGTCAAACGACGCGCCTGATCATACGTTTTGCTCGAGAACAAACTGTATCGAAAAGGCTTCTCGATCCCTCTCCTCAAATGCATTGACAAAACCCAAGCCTCGGCCATCCTGCAAGAGGTCCACGAGGGCATCAATGCACAACACCAAGGTGGACAGTCCCTGAAAAGGAAAGCCCTACAGGCTGGATATTACTGGCCGACGATGTAGGAGGATGCGAAAGAACACGTAAAGTCGTGTGACAAATGCCAGCGGCACAGGGTTATGCACCTCGCCCCCCCCCCCCCCCCCCGAGCCAGCTCAAATCCCTCTTCTCGCCCTGGCCGTTCGCCTGCTGGGGGATGGATATCCTCGGCCCGTTCACCATAGGCTCCTATCAGAACAAGTACCTAATAGTCGGCGTAGACTACTTCACGAAGTGGATCGAAGTCGAGGCCCTCGCCAAAATCACGGTGCACAACATACTCCGCTTCTACAAGAGGAACATCCTCGCCAGGTTCGGTGTGCCCATGGCCATCGTGACCGACAACGGTACACAATTCATCGACAGAAACTTTCAAGACTTTGTAACCAAGCTCGGAACAAAGCAGCACTTCACATCAGTCAAACACCCGCAAATGAACGGCCAAGCTGAGGCTGCGAACAGAGTCATTTTGCGAGGCCTGAAACGCCGACTCGGGGATGCCGAGAAAAGATGGGTCGAGGAGCTCCATAGTATGCTTTGGGCATACAGGACGACGCCCCACTCAACCATCGGGGAAACGCGTTTCCGGCTAACATACGGAACCGAGGCAGTAATCCCAATCGAAATAAGGGAACCGTCCAGAAGAATGGAATCCCCCCTCGAGGAGGAGGCCAACGATGAGGCCCTCAAAGACGAGCTCGAATTAGTCGAAGAGATGTGTTCAGGGGCTTCTCTCCAGGAAGCCGCACTGAAGCAGAAAATTTCCCTCCGCTACGATTGCAGAGTCATAAGGCGCGAATTCTAGATTGGCAACCTGGTCTTACGAAGAAACCCCAAAGACTCGCGCGAGGGCAAGCTCGCAGCCAACTGGGAAGGCCCTTACCGTGTCCATGATAAGACAGAGCATGGAGCCTACTACCACGAGAACTTACACGGGAAAGAAATAGCTCGACCATGGAATGTTGAGAAGCTGAAAAAAATACTATAGTCAAGCACTGCCTGCGACGACCCGCCTCGCGACCACAGGAGCGCAACATGGTACTATCGCGACTCCTCGGAATCAATAAGATAGAAAGCATTTTCCCTTTGTGTGTGTGGGTTGAACGCTCTGCTCGACGGCGACCCCTCGACTGAGAGTCGCCGCCGCAATACCAAGACTGGCAGAACACCCAACTCGCGATGGGACGTTCACGCCGCGGGGACTGGTTCCCGACCGTGATCCATCTTTGTAACCGACTAGATAACCACACCGGTCAACCGGCCAGTTCCCTACACTACCGGGCACCACAAATGTCGAGCTACCACTCCCGACCACATTGTAAACATACAAAACAAGCAAAATAAATGTACAAGCAAGCATACAAAGTGAACAAACGTATAGATCATGCGTACATGAATAACCTAGCACACACAAAAACTTAAGGAAAACATAAATCCCATAAAAACGGGCACAAGCCCGACAGTCAAAATATTACAATAAAAGGCCCGCGGCCCAAACAAAAGTCAAAAGTTAGGAAAAAAACTTGGCACGCAGGCCGAAACTGTTGGGAACGCAGGCCGAATGAACAAAAAGGGGCACGCAAGCTGCCATCCCTACTCTAAGTGATCCTCCCCATCTCTAGCAGTGTGGTCCTCGTCCTCGCCGTCCGACCCGTCGGGCGCAACAATCCGGCCATCCTGGATCTGATGGAAGGGACCAACCCCATCGGTCACCAAGTCCGAGTTGACGAGCCTGAGCTGGTCGACAGCACTCTTGAACCCCACCTCGATGGCTCCCAAGCAGTCCTCCTCCAACTGACAGACCATACCCACAAGCTCCCGCCGAGACACCATCAACCGCTCCTCTTCAGACTCCTCCTCGGCCAGGACGACCATATCCTCGAGCTCAGTAACGCGGCTTCTAACTCCCTTCAGCTCGTCCTCTCTTTCCCTCAAGGCCTTCTCCAGCTCCCTGATACGCTCCCGGTGGAGTTTGTCCTGTTGTTGGTACTCCTTATGGTCGGCCGCCAGCTTAGACCGGACATCCTCGGACGTCGCGAGCTCGTTCTTAACAGCAGCCAGATCTTCTGAGGAGCACCCCTTCTCATTCAACACAAGAGCCGTCTCAAAGGCCCTCACCACCACGGACAGCATCTTCCTCCGGGCTTCCTTGCTCGCGGCCAATATGCCCTTAGCCTCCTCTGGGGCCTCCCCGGGGGAATTCCTCCCCAAAAAGAAATTCGGCCGGAGGCAGCAGGAGGCAGAAAGAATCCACGCTCCAGGGACCCGCCCATGAGATCAATCGAAGGCACCTCGACCTTCCGTCGCCTCTTGGGGGTCGGCGGTTGAGTCGAGGAGCCAGTCCCCTGCGGGGATGAAGTCGTTTCCGCATAACCAACGACCAACTTCCTCCAAGCACCGGTGGCCCGACCTTGAGGACGACGGCTACCCCTGTTCATCAGCTTTGTCACGCGTTCCTCCATGGAGCCCATTGTGCCTGCAAGAAGAGCACAAGAAAAACAGTTAGCATTAAAAATCAAAAACGAATAATAAGACCAGCCAGGGATACGCCCAACTACCTAAGAGCCGATGAACCTCAACCTCTGTCTGACACTCGAGCAGAGCCTTTGTGTTGATACATCGAGTCCCTGTCCGTATCTCCCCGTCTGCGTTGCGGATATACTCCCCGTCGGGGGACACACACTTCCGAGGAGGAAGGCGTCCGACAAAGTCCGTCAGCTTTCGAAAGGCCAAACTGTCATCCTCGCTCAGGTGGCTAGGTCTGTAGATGAACCTGTCAGTGCCCGAACGGAAGTGCAGGTCCGCCCAATCCAAGGGGAAGTTAGACTCATAACTATCCTCGGATCGTCCGTCCACGACTATCACCTCTCTCCAGAACATGGTGTCGTAGGCCTTGTCCGTCGCCGACATGACCACGAACCATCTATCTTTAAACCCTCGCACTGAGTCAGTTTACGACTGGAAGATTCTGGTCGGCTGCTTCAAAGAGACCCAGTTATGACGACCATTCGTCGTCTGGTGCTGCAGGTGGAAGACGCAGAAAAACAACGGGATAGTATCCCTGAGCTCAAGGTAGTCGCAAACAATCTCAAATGCCCGGATGAAGGCCAGAGAGTTAGGATGATGTTGGGACAGCACCAGCATCAGGTGGTCGAACACGCCCTGCTAGAAACCCGTGAAGGGCATGCGCATCCCCACCTCTTTGAAGGGGAACTCTTACATCAGAAACCGATTGTCGTCGTACCGCGAGCATATGCGATCCAACTCCCGTGGTCGGCAAGCTCGAAACTGACGGGGACTCTCGGCCACCCTGTCTTCAATCACATCGAACACGTCGGAATCGTCGAGGACGAACCTCGACATATAATTTAAGGGCTCTTCCCCGACCCATTCCTCTAACGGTCTCTCAAGGGGATCCATGTCGGCCTCGTCTTGGTGACCTTCCTCATCCTCGGACAGGTACCAGTGCACCTCCTCCTCAACATGGTCAGCCATTTTACCTGAAAAGCAGAGGAACTTGGTGAATTCGACAGTCAAGTCAAATCCACCCTTCCACTGCATTTCAAGTGAAAGGGTGTGGTCGCCTAAACGCCCAGAGGACGTGTTAGGGGCAGTCTTAACCCCCGAGGAGCCCAAGGAGTACATTCTTTATCCTCGACACACACATTCAGTTGTGCCCAGGGCATTCATCCAATTACCCTCAGGACATTCAAAGTCCTATTAATCCTCCCTGAGCCACTCATCGCAAGGGCCGGGGACAGTCATTTTCTACCCTAATTTTAAAGGACCCTCCGGCATATTCGCCGGAAAAGCCCACGGTATTCCCAGCACCCCCGGCGGAGCCGCCGGAAACACCGTCGTAAGCAATAAAAACACCAGGAAGGAAGCGGAAACTTACTTGATATGGTGGCGGAAAAGATGTCGCGTCGGGTAGAGAAATCGCGGAGGTTGAGCAGAAGCAATCAAGGATGTCAGGCAGATATCTTTGGATGTTGGGCAGCTGCAAAAGAAGTGAATAAGCGAAAAGACGAGCTAGGTCAACATATATATACCCCTAGCACGGGAAACGAAGCGTCGCTAGGTACTCAAGTGTCTAACCCGTAACCGTCACGGGAAGACACGTGGCAACCCTCCACCTTCCCTGGGTCTCTTCAGGTTCTCCCCCTCGACCGCCGGCTCCCCCTCGTCATAAGTTCATCTGGCCGACACGACCACAGCCTGCCCGATAGATCGGCGCGCCCGACGTCATTCGCTGCTCAAGTCATAGCTCGCCTGACCGCAAACAACGACTTGGGGGGCTACTGTTCTGAACTGGACCGACGCTTAGCCCACAATCGAGCAGGCGCAAACCCCACTGGAGTTGGGCCCAATAAGACCGCACGGACAGGCAGAAGATCCGTCGGACACAGCATTCTCCCCGTCGGGCAGGACCCATGTAGCTGTCCCGCAGCCTCTTTCTTCCCCGTCGTTGGGCAGAGCCCAGCCTGCCCGAGGAGCTCCTCAAACCTCTCCCACATTCTCTACGTGTCCCCCACGCAGGGACACGTCATCAAGTAACTACCCACGTCTTAGAGATTCGGTCTTTCACCTCCCAGATAGCGTGGAACAGTTACCCTAGGGTGAAGACCACGTACTGGTCTTCACAACGCCACGTCAGCCCTAGCAGTTACCAACGTTGGGCCTGGCAGCCCAGCCTAACGCAAGGTAACTATTGGCCATGCGCTGGGGCTCATTATAAATACCCTCTTCCACTAGAGGGTCAGGTAACTTAACTTTCTCACTCTTCTCTCTGCGCTTGTGATCACTCTGCTCGTCACTTACTTTGACATCGGAGTGTGTTTCAGGTACACCCCTCTTCTATCCATCAAATCACCAGTTCGACAGTTCAGACGCGTAGCAGCTCAGCGATCTCTCTGATCAGGTACGATCAGTAACTAAACTATACTCAAAAGAAAGAAAAAATTATATATATATATATATATATATATATATATATATATATATATATATATATATATATATATATATATATATATATATATATATATATATATATATATATATATATATATATATATATATATATATATATATATATATATATATATATATATATATATATATATATATATATTAAGTGACTAATAATATAAACGTTTCTACTTTATACATTTAAATATTTTCATACTATTATATATTTTTTTGAAACAAAAATAAAAGTAATAGTTATAAAGATAGTAAAGTAAGTAAATAAATAATTTATTAATTATTTTGCTATTATATATATTATTAGTTTCTATAACCTCTATTTTATCCTCTTACTTCATAATTGTTTATTTATATTTGATGGTTTTGAATAACAACCATTTTCCCCTGTCTCGCATTAATATTTGTAAATCTCTTTTCCTCTACCACCCCAAAGGATCTTTTTCTCTACAACAAAGGATCTTTTTACACCAAATTTATTATAAGTATCTTTTCTACATTTTTATTTTTCATAAATATAATTTTCACATTTTGTACATATTTTATATTTAAAATTTATTAATTATATAATTGAATTAAAAAGATTTTTGTATAACTTTTGTACTAATAATATAATTGATGAGGTTATCATTTGCATATTTGGTACAGTGTATAATGCATTAAAAGAAACATTTGGTATGATATTGGATTATTGATGTTCTTATTACCAAATATTGTATTATGTTATATTGTGTTATGTTCATTTTATAGGTTATTAAGTTTATCTAAATGCAAACTTAAGAAAAATAAAAATATTAAAATAAGAATGTTTTAAATTGAAATAAAGAAATTTTAAATTTTTTAAAAACCAAACATTATTTATATAATAAATTTTTTATATTTAATTTTCAATTTGTACTCTTAGAAGCTAGAACATAAATTAACCTTAATTTTATTTTTTTTAGATATAATATAAAAAATTATCTTATTTTTATGTATTCTATTTTATTTTAAATTTTTAGTAGTCTTAAAATTTCACATAAAACATTTGATTTTAAATTTAATTTCAACAAAATTTCAATATAAATATTAGTTAAAATTTATTTTAGTAACTACCTATTTAAAAGCAATTAATATTTTATTCACATAACCAATATCTATTCTATTAAAATCAATTTTATTAAAATTAATTACTGTTTTAAAAAATCAATTTGTCAAAAGTAGAACTAAAATACACTTAATTTTACCTATTATAGAAAATTATATATACATGGGAGATCAAACAAAACATAATATACAATTTAATTAATTATCATGTTTTTCAAAAAAGGGAGTTATTAATTTTAATTCATAATTTAATACCATAACAAAAATAACTTAACATACTGTAAATAAATAAACAAAAGTCAGATTTTATTGTACCTTAAAATAAAATATTAGATAGAAGATTCTATTAACAATTATTTTATTAATATTTTTTAAGGATAAATCGTCAATAAATAAATGTTTAATAAAAATTTATGCAAAAGATAGTGGCTATCATCACAAGAAAATAGGAGCATTTGAAATATTTTTAAACGAATAAAAAATTTATAGCTAGCGGTTTACAAATGGACGAATCACGAACTGATCATGCAGAATTGAAAGCTAACTTTTAATATGGTAAAGAGAAAAATCAAAACTAGAATGAATTGATTCATAAGAAAGAGTTCACGAAGAAACCTGTCTATAGCTTCTGTTTTGGGAATCAACGTGAGTCTCTTAGTAGCAAGATATTCACAGAAACTTTGAAGCTTTTTCTCTTGGCAGAGATTGCAAAGATGTTTAAGGAAATTGTTGAATTGGTTTGGTTCCTTCACAAAATAAGTTTGTCAACTCAACATGTTACCATGAATCTTAAATACAAACAAGAAGCATAGGACAATTTAACAAACAAATTCAAATAGGGATAAGATAACAGACAAAAGCAGTGTTGTCAGTCGCGTATTGCAGAAAATAGTAGTTATTCAAATTCCGTTGTGCTACATTGCTATAGCTTCAAATTCCGCTGTGCTACATTGCTATAGCGCCGTTATTTAACAACACTTTTTACTAAATTGTGTTTAACAATTTGTTCAAATTCTGCTACGTCATAACAGTGTAATGTAGCACCACCGCTATCTAACAACATTGATTAGAAGTTATAGGTAACAGGAAAGTCCTAAATGTTGTAGCACCATCGTTATCAACGTACGACGGCATATCCGACTCAGATGATCACTTGGAAGACATTGAGGTCATGCTCGATTACCGAAACGTCCGAGGAGCTATCAAGTGTAGGCTATTTCCGACGACCCTGAGGAAAGACGTCATGACGTGGTACAAAAGTCTGGATCCCGAATCGGTCACGTCGTGGAGAGTACTGAAGGATTTGTTCTCAAAATACTTCACAGCGTCCATCCGAAGACGGAGGCCGTCCTCAGGGCGATAATCCAAGCCCCCGACGAACCTCTCCGAAAGTACATTGAAAGATTCACCCGGGAAGCGGTGCAGGTAACGACGTCAGACGAGATGAAGCGCTACCTAATGGAGCAGGGTCTACGCCACGACTCCAAGTTCTATGAGGCCGTAGGCATACACCGGCCAGCCTCCCTACAGGATTTCCTCGACAGAGCCGCGCATTATATCCAATTCGAGGAAAACCAAGCAGCCAACTCCGCACGAGACACCCGAGACAGGGAGGTCCCCCGCGGGCACCGAGATGACGGAGCCTCGAGCCATCGGCGGGGAGGTGACCGTCGTCGGGAAGATCGCCCTTGCGAACAACGCGAACAACGCGGCCCTACCGGCCGATTCACGGAATACACGGCCTAAGTCGCTTCCCGCGAGCGCATACTGACCGAGTGCACCAAAACCAAATTTGTCCAGGGGGTGTCCGCTTCCCCCGGCCGACGCCCCCCAAACCCAATGTGGACAAATCAAAATATTGCCGATTCCACAGGAGCCACGGGCACGTGACCGAAGACTGCATCCATCTCAAGGACGCGATCAAAATCCTGATTAAAGACGGTCACCTAAAGAGATACACCCGGGGGGTGAGGCCCCCGAGGCCAAGAAAATCGAAGAACTCCCCTCTTCTGACGGCGACAGCAGACTCCAGGTCGCGCTGTGTGTCAGCCGTCCCGAGGATTGTTTCGCGGATAGAGAGTTTGGCTTCCCCGAAGGCCCTGACCTACCCAGCGAGCCAGTCCGGCCAACCAGCCGGTGGGAATACTTCGCCAGAGCCATGGTCATCTCGGGTGGCGCCACAAGGAGCCTGTCCATAGAATCAGTGAAAAGAAGGTTCGACGAGCTAATCACGAGCAACTCCGGAAAAATGAGCACGCTCGAAAGATTCCGCGGTCGATCCAATCCGATCACATTCTACCTCGAGGAACTCCCCGGGGGATCCCCCAACTCCAACATTCCCCTGCTCATACGGGCGCGGATGGCAAACTTCGACGTCAGGCGCATCCTCGTCGACGGAGGCAGCTCAGTGGACATCATGTACACCCACCTGTTCACGACCCTCCAACTCGACGAATCCAACCTTTCCCCCTATGTAGGCTCCGACCTACAGGGGTTCAACGGGACGACGAAGAGACCTTGGGGGTACGTGGAGCTGAAAGTCACTTTCGGAGAAGAGGAAACGGCCAAGGAAATCAGCATCTGTTTCTTAGTCATCGAGTGCCCATCCCTCTACAACTGTATCCTGGGCAGAACAACGATAGCAGAACTCACCGTGGTACCTTCCACCGTCCACCTGAAGATGAAGTACTACACGAAACGGGGGGCCGTAGTGACCCTTAACGGAGACATCGAGGCCTCCCGGAGGTGCTTCGAGGCCGCGCTGAAAGGTTTGGACACCATCGCTCCAGCAACCAAGAAGGCGACCCCAATCGTAGCGCCGAAGAGCAAACCAAAGGAGTTGGTCGGATTCGTGGACCTCAACAGCAGCTTCACCGAGGAACGCGATCACGAAACAAGGACCAACGAAGCCAACGATCAGCCCACCCATCCGACACGCCCCATCCCGGACGGATAATTCGAGATCGTCACACTCGGGGAAGACAAGAGCAGAACCGTGAAGATCGACGCCGGACTCCCAGACTTAGCGAAAAGACAGCTGCAAGCCTGCCTCCGCGAGAACGCCGACCTCTTCGCATGGAGCGCCGCAGAAATGCCCGGACTCGACCCCGAGGTCGCTTGCCACCAGCTGTCCATCAGCCCGACCGCGAAGGCCGTAGTTCAACGTAGGCGTAGACAGTCCCCCGAAAAGTCGGCGGCAGCCGAGAAAGCTGTAAAAGATCTCCTAGAGGCAAATTTTATTTCTGAAGCCCGGTATTCAACCTGGATGTCCAATGTTGTACTCGTTAAAAAGAATAATGGAAAATGGCGCATGTGTGTTGACTATACCAATCTCAACCGGGCATGTCCTAAGGACGCCTACCCCCTCCACAACATCGACAAACTCGTCGACAACTCTGCGGGCTTCAGGCTCTTGTCCTTCATGGACGCATACTCGGGGTACAACCAGATCCCGATGGTCGAGCACGATCAACAGAGCACGGCCTTCATGACGGTGTCGGGCAACTATTACTACAATGTAATGCCCTTCGGCCTAAAGAACGCCGGCGCCACATACCAACGGATGATGAAAAGTGTCTTCCGGGGCGAAATCGGCGACATGCTCGAAGTATACATGGACGACATGATCGTCAAATCCTGCACGGAAGCCGACCACACGGCCCATCTTAGGAAGGTATTCGACACCGCGAGGACATGCCGAATGCGCTTCAACCCGGAGAAGTTCCTCGGCTACTACCTGACCGAGCGTGGGATCAAGGCAAATTCGGACAAATGCCACGCCTTTTTGGAAATCACCACACCCACCATGAAGAAGTCCATCCAATCCCTCAACGGCGTGCTCGCCTCACTTTCCCGGTTCATCGCCAAGTCCGCCCAGCACGCCCTCCCCTTCTTCAAACTACTCACGAAGGAGACCATGTTCGAATGGACAGAGGAATGCGAGCAAGCCCTCCGCCACCTCAAACGCGTCTTGTCCGAACCACCGGTGCTGACACGTCCAGTGATGGGCGAAACCCTATACCTATATCTGGTTGTGGCTAACAAAGCCGTCAGCGTCGTCCTCATCCGAGAAACCGAGGAGGGCCAAAAACCAATCTACTTCACGAGCAAAGCCCTCCACGGCCCCGAAGTCCGATACCAGCTGATCGAGAAAGTCGCCCTAGCCCTCATCACCGCAGCGTGCTGGCTCCGACATTACTTCCTCGCACACACCATCGTGCTCCGCACCGATCAGCCCATACGCCAGCTCCTCGGCCGACCCGACATGGCCGGACGCATGCTGAAATGGTCGTTAGAACTATCTGAGTTCGACATCGTCTACGAAATCTGGAAAGCCATCAAGGCTCAAGCCCTGGCCGACTTTGTTGCCGAGATGACCTCTTCATCCGACCCCACCACCGGACGCCACATATGGACCATTTTTATGGACGGCTCCTCCAACTCCACGGGAAGCGGAGTCGGTATCATCCTCGACAACGACGAGGGCACCCTCATAGAGGTCTCCCTCACCCTGGCTTTCCCGACGACCAACAACCAAGCCGAATACGAAGCGTTCCTGGCCGGACTTCGCCTGGCATCAGACCTCGGGGCCAGAGACATCAGAATCTACACAGATTCCCAGCTAGTCGCTTCGCAAGTAAGAGGAGAATACCAAGCGAAAAACGAAAACCTCGCCGAGTACTTAGCACTTATCACCGAAAAACTGCAAAGTTTCGACTCCGCGGAGATTTAGCACGTCCCGCGCGAGCAGAACACCCGCGTCGATATCCTCTCAAAGTTGGCGAGCACCAAAAAGCGAGGAGGCCACAAGTCGGTCATCTAAGAAGTCTTATCGCAACCGAGCACTAAAGCGACCACCGCCCCGCTCGACATCAACGGCATAGGAGATACCAACTGTTGGATGACACCACTACACACCTACCTCAGCACCGGCCGCCTACCAGCCGACTCTAAAGAGGCAAGCGCGACCAAGCGACGAGCCTGCTCGTACGTCCTCCTCGAAGGCAAACTATATCGCTGAGGCTTCGTGATCCCACTCCTCAAATGCATTGAAAAATCCCAGAGCGTAGCCGTCCTAGAGGAAATCCACGAGGGCATCAACGCGCAGCACCTCGGAGGACGTTCCCTGGCAAGAAAGGCTCTACGAGCAGGCTACTACTGGCCCTCGATGCAAACGGACGCAAAGGAACACGTCAAACGATGTGACAAATGCCAAAGACACGGGGACATGCACCTCGCTCCACCAACCTAACTCAAATCCCTCCCATCCCCGTGGCCATTCGCTTGGTGGGGGTTGGACATCCTCGGGCCCTTCACCCTGGGGTCCTATCAGAACAAGTACCTCATCATGGGCGTAGACTACTTCACCAAATGGATCGAAGCCGAGGCCCTAGCCAAAATCACGGCCCACAACATACTCCGATTTTATAAACGAAACATCCTCGCAAGATTCGGAGTCCCGCTCGCCATCGTCACCGACAACGGCACACAGTTCACGGACAAAAACTTCCGCGACTTCGTCACCAAGCTCGGAACCAAACATCGTTTCACCTCGGTCGAGCATCCCTAGACAAACGGTCAGGCAGAATCCGCAAACAGGGTCATACTCAGGGGCCTAAAACGACGACTGGGCGACGCAAAGCGGGCATGGGTCGAGGAGCTCCACAGCGTCCTCTGGGCATACCGCACTACGCCCCACACAACCACGGGGGAAACCCCATTCCGCCTCACATACGGAACCGAGGCAGTGATCCCGATCGAGATACGCGAGCCATCCAGACGGACTGAAGCTCCCCTCGGCTCCAACGACAACGACGGCGCCCTACGAGAGGAGCTCGATCTCGTCGAGGAGATTCGCTCAGGGGCAGCCCTTCGGGAAGCCCGACTGAAACAGCAGGTGGCACTTCACCACGATAACAAAGTCCTGCAACGCGACTTCCAAATCGGCGACTTAGTTCTGCGCAGAAACCAGAAAGACTCACATGAGGGCAAACTGGCTGCGAATTGGGAAGGCCCCTACCGTGTCCGCGACAAAACGGAGCACGGGGCATATTACCTCGAAAACCTGCACGGGGAACAACTAGCTCGACCATGGAACGCCGCGAAACTTAAGCGGTACTACAGTTAAACACTGTCCGCGACGACCCATCGTCACGACCACTGGGGGGCGACATGGTACCACCGCACTTCCTCGCATCTACTAACGACCAGAGAAAAGCAAGCCATGCCTCTCGTGTGCGCGGGCAGAAGGCCTTGCTCGGTGGGGAACACCTCGACCGAGATTCCCCACCGCCGTACCAAAACCGGTAGGATGCCCAGCTCGCGCTGGGATGTCCACGCCACGGGGAGAACTACCCCCGAACCGGTCAGGCAACAACGCCGACCAACCGGCCAGTTCCCTTCACCGCCGGTAACAAGTTTTGTCGAGCTACAACCCCGGACAGACCCAAAGGAATAATAAACATGCATTTCAAACATATATATCTCAAGCATATAAATACGTGCAGAAATAAAACGAGCATAAACATCATGCAAAAACCGAGCGCACACTTAGAAAATTCTCAGAAATATATTAAGCAAAAGCGGGCACCAGCCCAGTAGTCAACATTACATGAATAAGGGCACGCAGGCCCAACAAAGAAAACAAGAAAGTTACAAAACATCGGCGCGCAGGCCAGGAAACTACGAGCACCCAGGCCCGGGAAACCTATACATCCTCGCCCTCCTGCTCAGCATCCACAGGGTCAGCGTCAGGGACGACAAGCTCGGGGTCGACCAACTTCCCGTCAACGATCTCATGATACGGCCCAATCCCGTCCACGACCAGAGCAGCGTCGGGGTTGACAATTTGGATCTGCGCAACAGCGCTCTTGAACCCGACCTCGACAGCGTCCAAGCAATCGCTCTCTAGCACCCGAATCTGGGCGACCAAATCAGAACGCGTAATCATCTGCCAATCTTCCTCAGTCTCGTCCTCAGCCGGACGAAGAGCGTTGTCCAGAACTTCCAGGCGAACTGTCAGCGCCTGCACATCGGCTGCCGCCGCCCCCAGGTTCTCCTCTACCGACGTCACCTTCTTCTCAGCACCTTCCGCCTGTTTGCGCTGGTCGGCAGCATCTTTCCGACTCTTCTCCAGCTCCTCAGTGAGTTTGTCCAGGCGCGACTGCATGAAGGTGAGGTCCCCCCGCAATTTGGCCAGCTCAGCAGTAGAGCAACCCTCCTCGTTCAGGACCAGAGTCGTGGTAAAAGTCCGCATCATCGCGGCCAAATCCTCCGCCAAGATGCGTCGGCGAGACTCTCGATCAGCATCACGGACAACTTTCACTTTGCCAGCAAAGACAGTAGGAGACCGGGCCCCGTGAAAATAACTCGGGTGTTGATGGCACGGCGGGACGACGTAGCCCTCCTCGGATGAACCAGTCGTCAGATCAATCAGGCCACTGGGCTCCTCGGACCTTGGCCTCTTCGCAGCTCCCTGAGACGAAGGAGACTGGCTCTCCTGGGGAGAAGAAGATGAATTCTGGCCGCCTTGGGACACGGCTTCCTGCCCGACCAATTGGCCCACTCGCGTCTTCGGGACCGCGGCAGCCCTCGAGGCACGTAGCTTCTTCACCCGCTATTCGACGGAAGACATGTTCGCTGCAAAAAACAAAAAGAGTCAGCAACGTACAAAACATACGATCACGAGAAAGACGAAACATCCCTACCTAGGTAATCCAGAGCATCCGCCCCCGAGGCGCAACCGAGCAGGGTCTTCGTATTAATCAGCCTTTTCTTCGTTCGCACGTTCCCCTGCGCGTCAAGGATATACCGACCCTCAGGTGTCACCAATTTCGACGGAGGAAGGTCCCGCACAAACGCCATTATTTTCATATAAGCGGCCATGTCTCTCTCGTCGAGAGTCCCAGCCCGCACTATATACCGGTCGGTACCGCAGTTGAAATACTCCGGGGTCCACAGTAAATGCACCTTGGGGAGCCACGCGACGAACCGTTGGTCGTCTACTACTCGCTCCCCCTCAGTAAAAAGAGAGTTTGATCCTTCCCGGGTGATCGGCCGCACGAGGAAGAACCGACCCTTGAAGTCTCGGACAGAGTCGTTGTACGTCTTAAAGAGCTTGGTCGGCTGCTTAAACGAGACTCAACCCTGACGGCTATTCACCGATTGACGTTGCAGGTGGAAGATGCGAAAAAACAAGGGCACCGTGGCCTCGACCTCGAGAAAGCGGCACACCACCTCGAACGCACGGATAAAGGCCAGGGCGTTGGGATGCAGCTGAGACGGGGCCAAACGTAACCAGTCAAAAAGACCCAAGTGGAAGGCGGAGAACGACAGTCTAAGCCGGGCCTCTTTAAAGTAGAATTCGTGCATAGGAAACATCCTCCGCCCATAGCTCGAGCAAATGCGATGATGCTCCTTGGGACGATACACCTGTCAGTGTTACGGCTCCCCCTCCACCCGATCCTCCACGGTAGGGATGCATCGAGCGCGAAGCAAGAAGGGGTGGACAGGAGCTCTTCGGCCACCCACTCCTCGACGGGGAGGACCCGCTCGTCAAAATCTGGGATCTCGGGATCACTGTCTTCGACCATCGTCCTCGGTATCAAGGCCGACATGTACACCTGAAAACCAGAGGATAACGGTGAATTCGATAGCCATGATCAAATCCACCCTTCCACCGCAGGTCAAGTGAAAGGGCGACGACGGCGGGCGAGCAAGCAAAAGACGAGCACGCGGGCAGCCCCCGAGGGACACTCTCAGCCGCTTCTCCACAGGGCATTCAAAGCTAACATATCGCCCCTCCCCGGGGAACTCACCGGAGAAGGCATCCGTCCCCGGGGCATTCATCGGAACAACCGACCCTCCCCGGGGCATTCATCTAAACAAACCTAAAAAACCACTAGACACGGCGGAAACTCGCGTCTCTCCTCGGGGCATTCATCGCGCCCCGACCACGGACCCAAATCAAACGGCGGAAATAAAAGAAGAGAAGAAGGAAACTCACTTTGTGATGGCGACGAACGGGGTGCAAAACTAACGGCGTGGCGGCGATTCACAGCAACGGCGGACGGGGAGGAATCACAGAACTTCGCAGATGAGAAAGCAAGGTGAAAAGTAAAAATGCTCGGGGACCCCCATATTTATAACCCGGCGCAGAACTCGAAGCAACACAAGGCCTTTGAGTACCCTAGGGTAGCCGCCCTCGCGCCCACTCAGCGTGTGACACGTGGCGGTAACTTGACGGTCGCGTCCCTTCAGATGCCTTTGCCCCGCTCACCCGGCGACAAGAAGACCTTCGCGCACGCACGCGTCCTGCCGGACACAAAACCGGCGAGCCACCCGCCTCGCTACCTTTCTCCCGAAGCAGCGAGCTTAAGTCCTCGCTCTTTCACCACAGAGCTTCGACTTGGGGGGATCCTGTTCTGGCGTGGGCCCAGCCTCGCGGCCCAACCCAATAACGTACAAGGCCCAATAAGTGAGGTAGCTTGACCGGGCACACCCCCCCCCCCCCACCGGACGGGCAGGATACGCTCCCTGTCAAGCAGAACGACGCGCTTCTAAGCGTCCTCGGCGCTCCCCCCAGCCGGACAGAACAGCCTCCGCGGGCAGTATTCCCCATGCCACCGAGCAAGACCCCGTGGCTCTCCCACGTCCACGTGTGCTCCCCTCCTCGGGGAGAACAACACGTCTCCGGTGAACCTCGTAAGCTCCCCTCCGCAGGAAGAACAACGTGCCCTGTGCGCGTTCTCCACATGCTCCCCTCCGCGGGGACACGTCATCCACCAACTGCCCACCTCCGAAAGAGCAAGTCAAACCCACTTTCCGGAGATCATGGGGCAGTTAAACTAGGGCGAATACCACGTCCTGGTCTTCACTACGCCACGTAAGCCCTAGCAGTCACCTGGGTTGGGCCTAGCAGTCATGCCCAAAACAAGTGACCGTTGGCCCAGCGCTGGGGTCTCTCTATAAATACCCTCTTGCTCAAGAGGGTCAGGAAAATTCATTTCGTATCCATTTTCGGTACTTTGCTCTCACTTTGCCCAACTCCTTACTTTGGCATCAGAGTGTTTTGCAGGTACACCCCCCCTTTCTCCTCCTCATCACCGGTGAACAGGTAACAGTCCAACAGCGTGTGGCCAGCCCGTGATCCCCTTCTGATCAGGTCAGATCATAATATAAAAAATTATCTTATTTTTATGTATTCTATTTTATTTTAAATTTTTAGTCATAAAATTTCACATAAAACATTTGATTTTAAATTTAATTTCAACAAAATTTCAATATAAATATTAGTTAAAATTTATTTTAGTAACTACCTATTTAAAAGCAATTAATATTTTATTCACATAACCAATATCTATTCTATTAAAATCAATTTTATTAAAATTAATTACTGTTTTAAAAAATCAATTTGTCAGAAGTAGAACTAAAATACACTTAATTTTACCTATTATAGAAAATTATATATACATTGGAGATCAAATAAAACATAATATACAATTTAATTAATTATCATGTTTTTCAAAAAAGGGAGTTATTAATACCATAACAAAAATAACTTAACATATTGTAAATAAATAAACAAAAGTCAGATTTTATTGTACCTTAAAATAAAATATTAGATAGAAGATTCTATTAACAATTATTTTATTAATATTTTTTAAGAATAAATCGTCAATAAATAAATGTTTAATAAAAATTTATGCAAAAGATAGTGGCTATCATCACAAGAAAATAGGAGCATTTGAAATATTTTTAAACGAATAAAAAATTTATAGCTAGCGGTTTACAAATGGACGAATCACAAACTGATCATGCAGAATTGAAAGCTAACTTTTAATATGGTAAAGAGAAAAATCAAAACTAGAATGAATTGATTCATAAGAAAGAGTTCACGAAGAAACCTGTCTATAGCTTCTGTTTTGGGAATCAACGTGAGTCTCTTAGTAGCAAGATATTCACAGAAACTTTGAAGCTTTTTCTCTTGGCAGAGATTGCAAAGATGTTTAAGGAAATTGTTGAATTGGTTTGGTTCCTTCACAAAATAAGTTTGTCAACTCAACATGTTATCATGAATCTTAAATACAAACAAGAAGCATAGGACAATTTAACAAACAAATTCAAATAGGGATAAGATAACATACAGAAGCAGTGTTGTCAGTCGCGTATTGCAGAAAATAGTAGTTATTCAAATTCTGCTGTGCTACATTGCTATAGCGCCGTTATTTAACAACACTTTTTACTAAATTGTGTTTAACAATTTGTTCAAATTCTGCAACGTCAAAACAGTGTAATGTAGCACCACCGCTATCTGACAACATTGATTAGAAGTTATAGGTAACCGGGAAGTCCTAAATGTTGTAGCACCACCGTTATCAACGTACGACGGCATATCCGACCCAGATGATCACTTGGAAGACATCGAGACCATGCTCGATTACCGAAACGTCCGAGGAGCTATCAAGTGCAGGCTATTTCCGACGACCCTGAGGAAAGGCGTCATGACGTGGTACAAAAGTCTGGATCCCGAATCGGTCACGTCGTGGAGAGTCCTGAAGGACCTGTTCTCAAAATACTTCATAGCGTCCCGATACCATCCGAAGACGGAGGCCGTCCTCGGGGCGATAATCCAAGCTCCCGACGAACCTCTCCGAAAGTACATTGAAAGATTCACCCGGGAAGCGGTGCAGGTAACGATGTCAGACGAGATGAAGCGCTACCTAATGGAGCAGGGTCTACGCCACGACTCCAAGTTCTATGAGGCCGTAGGCATACACCGGCCAGCCTCCCTACAGGATTTCCTCGACAGAGCCGCGCATTATATCCGATTCGAGGAAACCCAAGCAGCCAACTCCGCACGAGACACCCGAGACAAGGAGGTCCCCCGCGGGCACCGAGATGACGGAGCCTCGAGCCATCGGCGGGGAGGTGACCGTCGTCGGGAAGATCGCCCTCGCGAACAACGCGGCCCTACCGTCCGATTCACGGAATACACGGCCTAAGTCGCTTCCCGCGAGCGCATACTGGCCGAGTGCGCCAAAACCGAATTTGTCCAGGGGGTGTCCGCTTCCTCCGACCGACGCCCCCCAAACCCAATGTGGACAAATCAAAATACTGCCGATTCCACAGGAGCCACGGGCACGTGACCGAAGACTGCATCCATCTCAAAGACGCGATCAAAATCCTAATTAAAGACGGTCACCTAAAGAGATACACCCGGGGGGGTGAGGCCCCCGAGGCCAAGAAAATCGAAGAACTCCCCTCTTCTGACGGCGACAGCAGACTCCAGGTCGCGCTGTGTGTCAGCCGTCCCGAGGATTGTTTCGCGGATAGAGAGTTCGGCTTCCCCGAAGGCCCTGACCTACCCAGCGAGCCAGTCCGGCCAACCAGCCGGTGGGAATACTTCTCCAGAGCCATGGTCATCTCGGGTGGCGCCACAAGGAGCCTGTCCATAGAATCAGTGAAAAGAAAGTTCGACGAGCTAATCACGAGCAACTCCGGAAAAATGAGCACGCTCGAAAGATTCCGCGGTCGATCCAATCCAATCACATTCTACCTCGAGGAACTCCCCGGGGGATCCCCCAACTCCAACATTCCCCTGCTCATACGGGCGCGGATGGCGAACTTCGACGTCAGGCGCATCCTCGTCGACGGAGGCAGCTCGGTGGACATCATGTACACCCACATGTTCACGACCCTCCAACTCGACGAATCCAACCTTTCCCCCTATGTAGGCTCCGACCTACAGGGGTTCAACGGGACGACGAAGAGACCTTGGGGGTACGTGGAGCTGAAAGTCACTTTCAGAGAAGAGGAAACGGCCAAGGAAATCAGCATCTGTTTCTTAGTCATCGAGTGCCCATCCCTCTACAACTGTATCCTGGGCAGAACAACGATAGCAGAACTCACCGTGGTACCTTCCACCGTCCACCTGAAGATGAAGTACTACACGAAACGGGGGGCCGTAGTGACCCTTAACGGAGACATCGAGGCCTCCCGGAGGTGCTTCGAGGCCGCGCTGAAAGGTTTGGACACCATCGCTCCAGCAACCAAGAAGGCGACCCCAATCGTAGCGCCGAAGAGCAAACCAAAGGAGTTGGTCGGATTCGTGGACCTCGACAGCAGCTTCACCGAGGAACGCGATCACGAAACAAGGACCAACGAAGCCAACGATCAGCCCACCCACCCGACACGCCCCATCCCGGACGGATAATTCGAGATCGTCACACTCGGGGAAGACAAGAGCAGAACCGTGAAGATCGACACTGGACTCCCAGACTTAGCGAAAAGACAGCTGCAAGCCTGCCTCCGCGAGAACGCCGACCTCTTCGCATGGAGCGCCGCAGAAATGCCCGGACTCGACCCCGAGGTCGCTTGCCACCAGCTGTCCATCAGCCCGACCGCGAAGGCCGTAGTTCAACGTAGGCGTAGACAGTCCCCCGAAAAGTCGGCGGCAGCCGAGAAAGCTGTAAAAGATCTCCTAGAGGCAAATTTTATTTCTGAAGCCCGGTATTCAACCTGGATGTCCAATGTTGTACTCGTTAAAAAGAATAATGGAAAATGGCGCATGTGTGTTGACTATACCGATCTCAACCGGGCATGTCCTAAGGACGCCTACCCCCTCCACAACATCGACAAACTCGTCGACAACTCTGCGGGCTTCAGGCTCATGTCCTTCATGGACGCATACTCGGGGTACAACCAGATCCCGATGGTCGAGCACGATCAACAGAGCACGGCCTTCATGACGGTGTCGGGCAACTATTACTACAATGTAATGCCCTTCGGCCTAAAGAATGCCGGCGCCACATACCAACGGATGATGAAAAGTGTCTTCCGGGGCGAAATCGGCGACATGCTCGAAGTATACATGGACGACATGATCGTCAAATCCTGCACGGAAGCCGACCACACGGCCCATCTTAGGAAGGTATTCGACATCGCGAGGACATGCCGAATGCGCTTCAACCCGGAGAAGTTCCTCGGCTACTACCTGACCGAGCGTGGGATCAAGGCAAATCCGGACAAATGCCACGCCTTTTCGGAAATCACCACACCCACCATGAAGAAGTCCATCCAATCCCTCAACGGCGTGCTCGCCTCACTTTCCCGGTTCATCGCCAAGTCCGCCCAGCACGCCCTCCCCTTCTTCAAACTACTCACGAAGGAGACCATGTTCGAATGGACAGAGGAATGCGAGCAAGCCCTCCGCCACCTCAAACGCGTCTTGTCCGAACCACCGGTGCTGACACGTCCAGTGATGGGCGAAACCCTATACCTATATCTGGTCGTGGCTAACGAAGTCGTCAGCGTCGTCCTCATCCGAGAAACCGAGGAGGGCCAAAAACCAATCTACTTCACGAGCAAAGCCCTCCACGGCCCCGAAGTCCGATACCAGCTGATCGAGAAAGTCTCCCTAGCCCTCATCACCGCAGCGCGCCGGCTCCGACATTACTTCCTCGCACACACCATCGTGCTCCGCACCGATCAGCCCATACGCCAGCTCCTCGGCCGACCCGACATGGCCGGACGCATGCTGAAATGGTCGTTAGAACTATCTGAGTTCGACATCGTCTACGAAATCTGGAAAGCCATCAAGGCTCAAGCCCTGGCCGACTTTGTTGCCGAGATGACCTCTTCATCCGACCCCACCACCGGGCGCCACATATGGACCATTTTTATGGACGGCTCCTCCAACTCCACGGGAAGCGGAGTCGGTATCATCCTCGACAACGATGAGGGCACCCTCATAGAGGTCTCCCTCACCCTGGCTTTCCCGACGACCAACAACCAAGCCGAATACGAAGCGTTCCTGGCCGGACTTCGCCTGGCATCAGACCTCGGGGCCAGAGACATCAGAATCTACACAGATTCCCAGCTAGTCGCTTCGCAAGTAAGAGAAGAATACCAAGCGAAAAACGAAAACCTCGCCGAGTACTTAGCACTTATCACCGAAAAACTGCAAAGTTTCGACTCCGCGGAGATTTAGCACGTCCCGCGCGAGCAGAACACCCGCGTCGATATCCTCTCAAAGTTGGCGAGCACCAAAAAGCGAGGAGGCCACAAGTCGGTCATCCAAGAAGTCTTATCGCAACCGAGCACTAAAGCGACCACCGCCCCGCTCGACATCAACACCATAGGAGATACCAATTGTTGGATGACACCACTACACACCTACCTCAGCACCGGCCGCCTACCAGCCGACTCTAAAGAGGCAAGCGCGACCAAGCGACGAGCCTGCTCGTACGTCCTCCTCGAAGGCAAACTATATCGCTGAGGCTTCGTGATCCCACTCCTCAAATGCATTGACAACTCCCAGAGCGTAGCCGTCCTAGAGGAAATCTACGAGGGCATCAACGCGCAGCACCTCGGAGGACGTTCCCTGGCAAGAAAGGCTCTACGAGCAGGCTACTACTGGCCCTCGATGCAAACGGACGCAAAGGAACACGTCAAACGATGTGACAAATGCCAAAGACACGGGGACATGCACCTCGCTCCACCAACCGAACTCAAATCCCTCCCATCCCCGTGGCCATTCGCCTGGTGGGGGTTGGACATCCTCGGGCCCTTCACCCTGGGGTCCTATCAGAACAAGTACCTCATCATGGGCGTAGACTACTTCACCAAATGGATCGAAGCCGAGGCCCTAGCCAAAATCACGGCCCACAACATACTCCGATTTTATAAACGAAACATCCTCGCAAGATTCGGAGTCCCGCTCGCCATCGTCACCGACAACGGCACACAGTTCCCGGACAAAAACTTTCGCGACTTCGTCACCAAGCTCGGAACCAAACATCGTTTCACCTCGGTCGAGCATCCCTAGACAAACGGTCAGGCAGAACCCGCGAACAGGGTCATACTCAGGGGCCTAAAACGACGACTGGGCGACGCAAAGCGGGCATGGGTCGAGGAGCTCCACAGCGTCCTCTGGGCATACCGCACTACGCCCCACACAACCACGGGGGAAACCCCATTCCGCCTCACATACGGAACCGAGGCAGTGATCCCGATCGAGATACGCGAGCCATCCAGACGGACTGAAGCTCCCCTCGGCTCCAACGACAACGACAGCGCCCTACGAGAGGAGCTCGATCTCGTCGAGGAGATTCGCTCAGGGGCAGCCCTTCGGGAAGCCCGACTGAAACAGCAGGTGGCACTTCACCACGATAACAAAGTCCTGCAACGCGACTTCCAAATCGGCGACTTAGTTCTGCGCAGAAACCAGAAAGACTCACATGAGGGCAAACTGGCTGCGAATTGGGAAGGCCCCTACCGTGTCCGCGACAAAACGGAGCACGGGGCATATTACCTCGAAAACCTGCACGGGGAACAACTAGCTCGACCATGGAACGCCGCGAAACTTAAGCGGTACTACAGTTAAACACTGTCCGCGACGACCCATCGTCACGACCACTGGGGAGCGACATGGTACCACCGCACTTCCTCGCATCTACTAACGACCAGAGAAAAGCAAGCCATGCCTCTCGTGTGCGCGGGCAGAAGGCCTTGCTCGGTGGGGAACACCTCGACCGAGATTCCCCACCGCCGTACCAAAACCGGTAGGATGCCCAGCTCGCGCTGGGATGTCCACGCCACGGGGAGAACTACCCCCGAACCGGTCAGGCAACAACGCCGACCAACCGGCCAGTTCCCTTCACCGCCGGTAACAAGTTTTGTCGAGCTACAACCCCGGACAGACCCAAAGGAATACTAAACATGCATTTCAAACATATATATCTCAAGCATATAAATACGTGCAGAAATAAAACGAGCATAAACATCATGCAAAAACCGAGCGCACACTTAGAAAATTCTCAGAAATATATTAAGCAAAAGCGGGCACCAGCCCAGTAGTCAACATTACATGAATAAGGGCACGCAGGCCCAACAAAGAAAACAAGAAAGTTACAAAACATCGGCGCGCAGGCCAGGAAACTACGAGCACCCAGGCCCGGGAAACCTATACATCCTCGCCCTCCTGCTCAGCATCCACGGGGTCAGCGTCAGGGACGACAAGCTCGGGGTCGACCAACTTCCCGTCAACGATCTCATGATACGGCCCAATCCCGTCCACGACCAGAGCAGCGCCGGGGTTGACAATTTGGATCTGCGCAACAGCGCTCTTGAACCCGACCTCGACAGCGTCCAGGCAATCGCTCTCTAGCACCCGAATCTGGGAGACCAAATCAGAACGCGTAATCATCTGCCAATCTTCCTCAGTCTCGTCCTCAGCCGGACGAAGAGCGTTGTCCAGAACTTCCAGGCGAACTGTCAGCGCCTGCACATCGGCCGCCGCCGCCCCCAGGTTCTCCTCTACCGACGTCACCTTCTCCTCAGCACCTTCCGCCTGTTTGCGCTGGTCGGCAGCATCTTTCCGACTCTTCTCCAGCTCCTCAGTGAGTTTGTCCAGGCGCGACTGCATGAAGGTGAGGTCCCCCCGCAATTTGGCCAGCTCAGCAGTAGAGCAACCCTCCTCGTTCAGGACCAGAGTCGTGGTAAAAGTCCGCATCATCGCGGCCAAATCCTCCGCCAAGATGCGTCGGCGAGACTTTCGATCAGCATCACGGACAGCCTTCACTTTGCCAGCAAAGACAGTAGGAGACCGGGCCCCGTGAAAATAACCCGGGTGTTGATGGCACGGCGGGACGACGTAGCCCTCCTCGGATGAACCAGTCGTCAGATCAATCAGGCCACTGGGCTCCTCGGACCTTGGCCTCTTCGCAGCTCCCTGAGACGAAGGAGACTGGCTCTCCTGGGGAGAAGAAGATGAATTCTGGCCGCCTTGGGACACGGCTTCCTGCCCGACCAATTGGCCCACTCGCGTCTTCGGGACCGCGGCAGCCCTCGAGGCACGTAGCTTCTTCACCCGCTATTCGACGGAAGTCATGTTCGCTGCAAAAAACAAAAAGAGTCAGCAACGTACAAAACATACGATCACGAGAAAGACGAAACATCCCTACCTAGGTAATCCAGAGCATCCGCCCCCGAGGCGCAACCGAGCAGGGTCATCGTATTAATCAGCCTTTTCTTCGTTCGCACGTTCCCCTACGCGTCAAGGATATACCAACCCTCAGGCGTCACCAATTTCGACGGAGGAAGGTCCCGCACAAACGCCATTATTTTCATATAAGCGGCCATGTCTCTCTCGTCGAGAGTCCCAGCCCGCACTATATACCGGTCGGTACCGCGGTTGAAATACTCCGGGGTCCACAGTAAATGCACCTTGGGGAGCCACGCGACGAACCGTTGGTCGTCTACTACTCGCTCCCCCTCAGTAAAAAGAGAGTTTGATCCTTCCCGGGTGATCGGCCGCACGAGGAAGAACCGACCCTTGAAGTCTCGGACAGAGTCGTTGTACGTCTTAAAGAGCTTGGTCGGCTGCTTAAACGAGACTCAACCCTGACGGCCATTCACCGATTGACGTTGCAGGTGGAAGATGCGAAAAAACAAGGGCACCGTGGCCTCGACCTCGAGAAAGCGGAACACCACCTCGAACGCACGGATAAAGGCCAGGGCGTTGGGATGCAGCTGAGACGGGGCCAAACGTAACCAGTCAAAAAGACCCAAGTGGAAGGCGGAGAACGGCAGTCTAAGCCGGGCCTCTTTAAAGTAGAATTCGTGCATAGGAAACATCCTCCGCCCATAGCTCGAGCAGATGCGATGATGCTCCTTGGGACGATACACCTGTCAGTGTTGCGGCTCCCCCTCCACCCGATCCTCCACGGTAGGGATGCATCGAGCGCGAAGCAAGAAGGGGTGGACAGGAGCTCTTCGGCCACCCACTCCTCGACGGGGAGGACCCGCTCGTCAAAATCTGGGATCTCGGGATCACTGTCTTCGACCATCGTCCTCGGTATCAAGGCCGACATGTACACCTGAAAACCAGAGGATAACGGTGAATTCGATAGCCATGATCAAATCCACCCTTCCACCGCAGGTCAAGTGAAAGGGCGACGACGGCGGGCGAGCAAGCAAAAGACGAGCACGCGGGCAGCCCCCGAGGGACACTCTCAGCCGCTTCTCCACAGGGCATTCAAATCTAACATATCGCCCCTCCCCGGGGAACTCACCGGAGAAGGCACCCGTCCCCGGAGCATTCATCGTAACAACCGACCCTCCCCGGGGCATTCATCTAAACAAACCTAAAAAACCACTAGACACGGCGGAAACTCGCGTCTCTCCTCGGGGCATTCATCGCGCCCCGACCACGGACCCAAATCAAACGGCGGAAATAAAAGAAGAGAAGAAGGAAACTCACTTTGTGATGGCGAAGAACGGGGTGCAAAACTAACGGCGTGGCGGCGATTCACAGCAACGGCGGACGGGGAGGAATCACAGAACTTCGCAGATGAGAAAGCAAGGTGAAAAGTAAAAATGCTCGGGGACCCCCATATTTATAACCCGGCGCAGAACTCGAAGCAACACAAGGCCTTTGAGTACCCTAGGGTAGCCGCCTTCGCGCCCACTCAGCGTGTGACACGTGGCGGTAACTTGACGGTCGCGTCCCTTCAGATGCCTTTGCCCCGCTCACCCGGCGACAAGAAGACCTTCGCGCACGCACGCGTCCCGCCGGACACAAAACCGGCGAGCCACCCGCCTCGCTACCTTTCTCCCGAAGCAGCGACCTTAAGTCCTCGCTCTTTCACCACAGAGCTTCGACTTGGGGGGATCCTGTTCTGGCGTGGGCCCAGCCTCGCGACCCAACCCAATAACGCACAAGGCCCAATAAGTGAGGTAGCTTGACCGGGCACACCCCCCCCCCCCACCGGACGGGCAGGATACGCTCCCTGTCAAGCAGAACGACGCGCTTCTAAGCGTCCTCGGCGCTCCCCCCAGCCGGACAGAACAGCCTCCGCGGGCGGTATTCCCCATGCCACCGAGCAAGACCCCGTGGCTCTCCCACGTCCACGTGTGCTCCCCTCCTCGGGGAGAACAACACGTCTCCGGTGAACCTCGTGAGCTCCCCTCCGCAGGAAGAATAACGTGCCCTGTGCGCGTTCTCCACATGCTCCCCTCCGCGGGGACACGTCATCCACCAACTGCCCACCTCCGAAAGAGCAAGTCAAACCCACTTTCCGGAGATCATGGGGCAGTTAAACTAGGGCGAATACCACGTCCTGGTCTTCACTACGCCACGTAAGCCCTAGCAGTCACCTGGGTTGGACCTAGCAGTCAAGCCCAACACAAGTGACCGTTGGCCCAGCGCTGGGGTCTCTCTATAAATACCATCTTGCTCAAGAGGGTCAGGAAAATTCATTTCTTATCCATTTTCGGTACTTTGCTCTCACTCTGCCCAACTCCTTACTTTGGCATCGGAGTGTTTTGCAGGTACACCCTCATTTCTCCTCCTCATCACCGGTGAACAGGTAGCAGTCCAACAGCGTGTGGCCAGCCCGTGATCCCCTTCTGATCAGGTCAGATCATAATATAAAAAATTATCTTATTTTTATGTATTCTATTTTATTTTAAATTTTTAGTCATAAAATTTCACATAAAACATTTGATTTTAAATTTAATTTCAACAAAATTTCAATATAAATATTAGTTAAAATTTATTTTAGTAACTACCTATTTAAAAGCAATTAATATTTTATTCACATAACCAATATCTATTCTATTAAAATCAATTTTATTAAAATTAATTACTGTTTTAAAAAATCAATTTGTCAGAAGTAGAACTAAAATACACTTAATTTTACCTATTATAGAAAATTATATATACATTGGAGATCAAATAAAACATAATATACAATTTAATTAATTATCATGTTTTTCAAAAAAGGGAGTTATTAATACCATAACAAAAATAACTTACCATATTGTAAATAAATAAACAAAAGTCAGATTTTATTGTACCTTAAAATAAAATATTAGATAGAAGATTCTATTAACAATTATTTTATTAATATTTTTTAAGAATAAATCGTCAATAAATAAATGTTTAATAAAAATTTATGCAAAGGATAGTGACTATCATCACAAGAAAATAGGAGCATTTGAAATATTTTTAAACGAATAAAAAATTTGTAGCTACTTATAGCGGTTTACAAATGGACGTATCACGAACTGATCATGCAGAATTGAAAGCTAATCTTATCTAGCTAGGTAAAAACAGAATGTAAATTTAAATTTCATGTCATGAACAACTTCATGAAATCGATATTTTAGATTCCAAATTTATTCTTGAATCAATGGACATTAATAAGCTCATGAGAATTGAACAAATTAACCATTTTTTTCACATAAATTCTCCATTTGAAATGATTCTTTCTAAAACATGTTGAACATTAAATATGAATATCTTTCCTAGCCATGATTCAAACTTTAACCATGCATGTTATGATACTTTAACCTCTTTTATTAGAAAACATTTAAATTTTTAATCCATGTGAAATTACAACATTTTAAATTTAGTCTCTACAAAAATGTTATTCAATTTAATCCCCAATTTTATTAATTTCTACACATAAAAACAGTACTTTTGGTCCAAACATTTAGTCCTACAAATGCGAAATAATGACTAAAGTTGAATAAAATTTTTAGGGGACTAAATTAAAAGACCGCAAGTATGTAGGGATTAAAAATTTTAATTAAAAAATAAATAAATTTAAGAGACATCGAATTCAAAAGAGTATAGAAAATTCTTGAGAGCACTTGGAAGAGATAGTAAGAATCTCTTCAAACTCAATGGATTTTAATTTTTCAGAAATGAAATCAAAATGTCAGAAACCAAGTGATTTACAAATGATATTTACGGTATACTCCTCTATTCTGCCAAGAGCATAAAATTGAAGCCCTAGGATATTTCAGCACAAACAAGGGAATTAAATTAATCACTTTTGGATTCAGATTTTACCCAGAAACTTCTGGCTTCCTCGTCAGTAACATCACTGTATAGTAAAACCAAATAACAATGAACAATCATATGTTATGATATGGTAAAGAGAAAAATCAAAACTAGAATGAATTGATTCATAAGAAAGTGTTCATGAAGAAACCTGTCTATAGCTTCTGTTTTGGGAATCAACGTGAGTCTCTTAGTAGCAAGATATTCACAGAAACTTTGAAGCTTTTTCTCTTGGCAGAAATTGCAAAGATGTTTAAGGAAATTGTTGAATTGGTTTGGTTCCTTCACAAAATAAGTTTGTCAACTCAACATGTTACCATGAATCTTAAATACAAACAAGAAGCATAGGACAATTTAACAAACAAATACAAATAGGGATAAGATAACAGACAGAAGCAGTGTTGTCAGTCGCGTATTGCAGAAAATAGTAGTTATTCAAATTCCGCTGTGCTACATTGCTATAGCGCCGTTATTTAACAACACTTTTTACTAAATTGTGTATCATATAAGATTAACAATTTGTTCAAATTCTGCTACGTCATAACAGTGTAATGTAGCACCACCGCTATCTGACAACATTGATTAGAAGTTATAGGTAACAGGGAAGTCCTAAATGTTGTTTTTTAGTATGCAAGAGGAAGGAAGATGGATTACCTGCTCAAGGATGCAACCCTTACGAAGTGCAACTAAACACTCAACTGCTTTGGCATAATTATCACCTTCATGGGAATCCTCTACCATATCAAATATTTTATTTTTCATATCGTTGATAGCTTTTAGAACCCAATCTGGACTGTCTCGGCGTGAAATCATGGCTTCAAAATCTTGGACCGGAGTTGAATCCCCAATTTTCTCGACTTTAATAGGCGTATATTCTATGAGATTGGCAGGCGGGGCTGTAATGTTTTCTTTACCTTCATCATTTGTCTTTTCTCGCAATAAACGCCTTCGCTTTTTCTGCATTAAGATATTTTGAATGTAAAACCCATCTAAAGTTAGTAATGATTACTATTCTAGAAGCTAAGCTGAGAACTCATTCTTACCAAGGGATTTCCCTGCTGCTCAAAAGACCTACGAAATGAGTCAATGACAGATTGGTTTTGCAAAACAAGATCGGTCTCGGGTTCTGTAATTTTTCGGAGTGTGTAATCAAGAGGAGGTACTGCAGCATCTGGATGCTTTGATTTCAGATCAAGATAATGATAAAAGCGCTGAAAAGATATATGAATATACCGGTTAGCTTTAGCTTATCGCTATTTTCAATTTCTGGGAGCTAGTTAGAAAGGATTAAGGCATATTAAGCATAATTTCTCCAAACCTATGTCAGAAACCAAACCTTTAACCCTTCTAAGAGAAAAATCTGAAGGAAAATGAAACATGGAAATACATAAATAGATAGAATATTTACCGCCAGTACTGGATTGGGTGTAAAGTCAGGTAGCAAAACTTCCTTCTCCCCATCTGGTGCAAGATCAAGCATTTTAATGAAGTTAGCTGCTGATTCTAGTTGTTGTTTGTTTGGTTGACACGATACTGGAAAGTTAGTGAAGGAAGAAAATTGAAACTCTCGCACATCCTCGGCAAAAGGAAGAACGTTGAAGTAAAATGAATCAGGCTGCACAACATAATCAGAGAAACAAGAAACTATTTAATAAAAAATGACGTTGCGGAATTAAACAGTGAAAGTAAACTATAAGTAACACAAGAAACTGAGACAAAAAAAGAACCTACAATATTTTCTCTATCAGATACATTGGGTGACAAAACCCCAATGACAACATTTGCTTGTCCCTGTCTCCAAACGCACCGTAAAATTGCCACCTTATTCATTTCCTTCATAGCCCTTGCTAGAGCAGAAACTGCAAGGCCAGCTTTTGTATTTCCAGTTTCCGCTATGAACACATAGGCCTCTTTCATGTATTGGTGTCTTCAATGGAGATTTTAAAACAAAAAGATAAGTGAAACAATGAGTTAGAAAATCTCCTTTGGGTTTTATGAAAATTGAATCAAATATATTTTATTTAAGCATATGCAATCTTACCTCAATACATTAGAAGAATCAGTAAATCCCAAAAGCTTCACGCCCTTTTCCGGTTTGAACTTTACAGCATCCCACTCAGCAGTGGATATAGGAACAATTTGAGGCCCATATCGATAACCTTTAATTCTTTGGTCCGGAGGAATAACTTTATCTGGATCATCAGAACTCTTATACTCATAATCTATTTTGACTTCATGTGTTGCGAATTTATCAGATTGAGGAGCCTTATCAGAGTATTTCTTCAGAGTAGGAAATTTCTCTTCTTGTGTTTTCTTGTATACCATTACCTGAGTATCAGAAACATCGCTTTATTTAACATGCAAATAAAAAATATGATGTTAAACACTAAGATGAAGTTTAAACAACACTGAATATGCCGGCATATGTGTTCATTGTGCTTTAAATTATTCAATATAGAGGTTCATATTGTTTATGGACAACTCAAACTTGGAGCATTTGAAAATCATGAACAGAAAAAACATGCAAACTAAAAGATGATTTATGATATATGATAGATTGTCAGAAAATAAAAAATAATGACACTTAAATAAGACATTCATCATGGACCTAGAGATTAAATCTACAGACATTGCAAATCTCACCTTAATCCTCAGTTTTTGGCTGAATTCAAGATCCCCTCTGAAAACAGTAACTGGAGTTATATTTCGAGTTTTAAGAGCACCAAACAAAGAAATTGGATCCTCCACATACAACAATCTTGTCGATGTTTCCTTAGAAAAAATATTCAAAAGACGGTCATTCTCATCCATTATCTCCTTGTTTGCATCTTGACTAAGCTTTCCTCTCATAATTATACTTTCCATTCTCATACCATGAGCTGTCATCTGTTTAGCAATCGTGGTAACTTGCTCTTCTTTTGATCCTTCATAAGGATCTTTTATTGGACATTGTGCATTTGTAATAAGGCAAATACGTTTCTTTCCCTTGATAGTGTCTCCAAACTTTTTTATTAACATATCCATGGCAACAATGACAGCATCAAGAACTAAAATCAAAGTCAAGGTAACCAGAAAGGAGTAAAACAAAGCTAATCATGTTAATTTGCATGAGCAAAGGATTAACTTCTTGGAAAAACAATTAATTAATAATTTAAAACATCACTTAAAATTTAGAGTTTAATGTGTTTTTAGTCCCTAGAACATTCACAATTTTCAAGTTTAGTCCCAACATATATTTTGTCCAACTAGTTCCAATTTAACTTTTACAAGACTAAAATTGGACGAAATTTATTTAGGGCTTAAACATTAAAACATGAAATGAATGACAGTGAGAATACACAGTTGGAATCGGAATCAGAAATCTATAAAACCTTATAATCCAAGAGAAAAGAATTTGTCAAAAGAGATACTTTTAGTGACATATGGTCTGGTTATTTTCCATAGGCTAGTAGCGTGGCTATTTTGAAGTAGGTCAAAATTCAAAAGCTTTATTTTTTCATTGAATAAGATACACAATATGAAAGGGTGTGTATAACTTTGTGGATACAATCACCGCCATTTGTTCCTCGAGGAAGTTGTTGTAAAGCCTCAACAATGTCTCCATCCACAACTTTAGTATTTCTCAAAACCACAACATGCTGATATCCACCCACTTCTGTAGTTAGTTCGTTATCCGTGTCTGAAAAAGTAGTCACAAACATGGGTAAGAGATGCCTTTGATTGATCAAACTCCAAAAACAACAAAACTACAAAAACTACACAAGTCTTTTCCTAATAGGTGGGGTCAACTGCAATGATCAAAAGGAGTCATAATATCCTATCATATATCATGTCTAAAGATAAACCATTTAAATCTAAATTTTTTTCAATGGTTAGAAACAATATTTTTTTACTCGGTTTCCCTCTTGTTACTAGAGAATCATCCGTCAAATCTACTTTTGTTATTGAGGCTTCTACTTCTACATGACATCTGTACACATGCCCAAAATACATGCTACCTCAACATTTTCTTGAATATATTCACTTTTTAACTCTATCTTGTTTTGTAGATCAACTCACCTATCTTGATATTCTCATCTCTACAAAGTTGAACTTTTTTTCTTGTTGGCCTGGTACGACCCAACACATAGTCCTATACAATGTTACAACTTAAAAGTCATGTAATAAAATTTTCCTGAGTTTTGAGAAATGGTTACAGTAGAAAAAGTAAATTAAAATGGAAAATCTTGATTAATAGAAACCGGATCAAATTTCTAAGTAGGAAAAACAAATCTAATAACACTGACTCCTAATCATGTAATGAGATGTATGGCAGAATAAGAAAAGGCCAATGGTAAAGAATCAAAGATTCCCCAAAATTTTCAAGAAACCTAGACTCTCCCCAAAACAGTCCCGATTCATCGATACCCCCTCTCATTTCCCTCCAACCATTATATTTTCCTCTCTTCCAACTAACCTAACTAGTTAACTGTAGTTAATTATTCTATGTAGAATTTAAGTGTGTGGCCTAGCTTATAAGCACTACTTAGTTCATATCTCTATTTAGTCAATGTGGGACTTCAACATGATGCTCAAGACAAACATCTGAAGAATGGACTAATGAATGTGAAATAACAATAATCTAAAGTGGATTAACAAAGATCATGGCTTTATAAGAAATGTAGGTCAGGCACCGATACAAATACCATCTTAAAATTTGAGCTTAGGATCTAACTCAACCTCACAATACCGACTTGTAAGATGAACACCGTCGAGCCTTTATAAGAACTACTTAGGCCATATCTTGAGCTGCTGTGGAACTCTACGACTAAGATGTAAACACAGTGGGTTCCATAGCACCATTCTATCCTAGTTTCACTTGCACCACACATGGGGAGCATGTTGTCAAAAAATCCAACAGTTAGTTACCATCATTTTGTTAGTATCCCATGGTAGTAAGAAAGAGTGAGATATTACATCGTATGTAATAGGGTTTAGGGCTTAAGAGAAGAAAGCATCTTGTCGCTTGATTTAAGAATTGCGATTTCAGGCTATAGAATTGAAAAAATTATCCCATTGCAATCCACCTTGACCCCTATTTTATAAAAACCAAACATTTTATTATAACTGTCTATCATTCTAATACAGTACCAGGCTTCTAAAACCAATGTATTCGACATGGAACAAGAATGAAAAACACCAAATAAGCATCAACCAAGTCAACAAAAATGCATTGCATATATGCACCATAGACACCAAAAACATTACACTGACACGTCGATATTAGTAATAATTTTTATATAAAAAAAATGAATAAATTAAACATAATCACAAGTGTCGGTCTCAGTTTCAGTCACCAACACAGACACAACTCTTTTCAGAGGTGTCCGTGCTAAAGAGTGCATCATCATAAAGATTAGAGTAAATACCTTCAGTTCCAAATAAGACAATTCCCACTTCATCATACTTGTTATAGATCAACTGCATATTATTATACAAACAAAAAAAAGGATCATGCTAGCTCTTAGTAACCAAAAACTAAACACAAGAATGGAACAATAACAGTTCTACAGAAACTTAGGGATTATGAATACCTTCTTCTGTACAAGCATGGAACAGACTTTCTCGACTTCAGGAAGAACGGCATGCATGGATGGTCCCACATCAAGCAGCAAAAGCAAAGCTTCCTGCATTAATTTCACATTTAACCGTTCAAAAAGGGGAAAATGGGAAAAATAGAAGTAAAACCCTAAACCTAGAAGAATGGAGTAATGGTGTCGGAAAAAAAAAAGAGAAATGGAACCTTGTTTCTAGCCATGGACGGTGGAAGAAGAGAGTGTGTAAGGTTAAGCTTGCAGAAGAAGAAGATGGATTATCGCAATCTTTTTCCCGCTTCAAAAAGTTTTGTTGAGTACCTAAAGTCAAATTCGTTTCTACTGAATTTCAGAGTGTTGTGTTGGTTTTGTAGGGTCTGGATTCTCTGATGTATGCGTGGGAAAGTTGAATCGACTTTTATTCGTTTTCTACCGTTTGATAAATCGGACCACTAAAATGTTTATACGTAGCCAAATTTTATCAATAAAAAAAATAAAAATAACTTTTAAAAAATTGTTGAGATCTATGATATAAGAAAATAAGATATTTATAAAAAATTCATTCTACTTCTTTTGTATCCCATATAAACCAAAACAATGCTGTCTTACCACTTTTTTTTATTTTTATTGTAATACAATTAACTATTTATTTGATAATCTATTAGTATAGTTATTTTATCTTTACATAGTAGAATATTTTCCTCTTTAACGATACAGTATTCAAAAAAATTCATTTTTTTAATTAAACATATCGCATCACTTTACCTTTACATTGTTGTCTATTGCATGTTTCTTCACATTTCTCTTTATATTGCAAATGCATCATATCTCTCTTCTCATGTATTTCTTCCTTCTTCTAACATTTTTTTATCTCTTCTTTCTTCTATAGGGACAGCCTCAACTCTGCTTTCAATCACATTTTTTATTGTCCTTCTCAAACTTTTCTTCAACATGGCAAGACCTTTTGAGATGATCAAGGACATTAATGATCGTAAAGAATTTTGTAAGATTGTTGTCAATGTCCACCACAAATGGAAGGTTACTTCTAATACAAATGAGCATTGTGTGCTTATTGTTATAGACAAATATATGAGTTTTGTTTTACCTTTCGATGTTTATTTCGTTTTTATGGTTGTATTTCTTTCTTTTTATCTATTTATATTTCATTACTTTTTGGGGTTGTGTTTGTTTCGTATTATCTGGTTTACTGGTTTTTTCTATTTTTTGTCAGAAAGTCGTGGGTTTTAATGGCTTTTGCCCTCGATTCTATTTTGTTGTAGTTTTTTACTGGTTTGTGTTTTTCATGATAGATGTTTGTTTCGTTTATTTTTATATTACAGCTGATGTCAAGTTTATGATTCAAATTTTGTATGGTTTATGGTTTAACATCGAGGTTATTAATGATTTGTGTTACATATGTCGATGGGTATACATTATTTGATGTTTCCTTTATATCTTTACATTTATTTTGCTTTATATCTCTATATACTATATGTGAGGTTGCATCGGGTCATTTTTGGTTTAGATTTTGGCATCAACTAATGTTTGGGGTTTAACATTTATGGGGTACTGATATTTATGTGATTGTTCTGACAATGTTTAAGCAGGCATTTGATTCAGTTTTATTGGTTAACAGAACTTGCATCATTGCAAACTTCCAAGTTCAACTGAATGACTTAATGTTCAAAGCGTCTGACCACAAATATTTGTTGAAATTCACTAGTGGGACAATAGTAGGAGACAACAACAAACATGAAACCTCTGACAAAGTTATTAAGTTCACCTCTTTTGCTAATATAATTTTAGGAAAATGGAAGAAAATTTTCTTTATCGGTATATTTTTATGTCTCATTCGTTCTGATTCATGAATCATTTTGGCATACACATTATAATCATTGTTCTAAATATAAATACAAATGCAATGTGGATGGTTGGCGAAATAGGATACGCACAATCTCAATCAGGCAGTAAAATAACTGCATTTTAACTTGGTCTTTAAAGATTTTAGGTATGTTAGTAACAACTCAACATTACTTTTGGTTATTTTTCTTACTTCTGTTTCATTTACTGTACTTTTTATCTCTGTTTCACGACACGTAACAACAACATCTTCAACTTTGCCATATAGGAGGTGTACGCTTTGTAATTCTTCACTTGCAAACAAAAACAGACAGATGCACCATTGCCAACTATTATTGTACTGCATTACACCAAGGTCAAGGAAAAAGGTTGTTATATATGTGATGATGGAATATATAACACCCCGAAATTTGATTAATTTATTTAATAAAATTATTCGTGCTTTATTTAATTATTTAGCATGTGTTGCGCTTATAATTAAATATATTGTAAGTTGTACATGTATGTAGTGTATGGTGGGGTGTAGTGAGAATTTTTGTGGGTGGATAAACTAATTAAAATAATTAGAATTAATAATTATTCTTAATTAATTAATTCATTAAAATACAAAGAAATAAAGGTTTGGGTGGAAAATAGGATTTGATGAGAAATAAGAGAAGAGATGAGAAGTATGAGAAGAGTTGGGTCTTAGTATAATTAACAAAAGATTAAATTAGGTTTTAGAGACAAATAGGGATTAGTAGAGCTTTTAAAGAGTTAGTACGTGAAATAGAAGTTTTGGGAGAAAAGGATGTTAGGGCTTGAAGAGGGAAGAACAAACTATCAACCTAATTCGAAATTTTGGCTAGGAATTTGAGGTAAGGGGTGAGAAAGGGCTTCCATATAGGTGTTTGACATAAAAGGTGATCGTACTTGATCAAAAGAGATTGTTGACAGGCCACGCGTCGTCGACTGCAAGATGTTCAACGGAGGTAAAGAGGAGGAGGGGGTGTACCTGCAAGACACTCTGATGCTTAAGTGAGTAAAGGACCAGAGTGAGAGTAAATACATAAGTTAGGTGTAGATAACGAAATACCTGACCCTCTAGTGAAAGAGGGTATTTATAGTGAGACCCTAGCACGGGGCCAACGGTCACTTGTGTTAGGCTGGATTGTCAGGCCCAACCCAAGTGATTGTTAGGGCTTACGTGGCGTAGTGAAGACCAGCACGTGGTCTTCGCCCTAGTTCAACTCTCTCGTGATCTCCAAAAGGTGGGTTGACCAACTCTTTCAGAGGTGGATAGTTGTCTGATGACGTGTCCCCGCGAGGGGAGCACGTAGAAGACGTATTATTCTGCCTGACGGGAAGGACGACAGTCCGATGTAACTAGACTCGTGCCCGACACTGGGGATTTGGATCTTGTTGGGCCTTCCCCAAAGAGTTGGATTGGGCCTGCCTGACGGGTGGGCAGGTCTGGGCCCACTCTAGAACAAGAGCCCCCCAAGTCATAGCTCTGATGCGAAGGAGCGATGACTTGACGGTAGCCGTGTCGGGGACGACGAAGGGCGAGGATGAAGCTCGCTGGACTGTCGTGTCGAGGACACTAGGAGGCGAGGATCTTGAGCTTGTTGGGCTATCAGGTTAAAGAGATGGAAGATTGTCGTATGCTCGCTTGTCCGTGCTCAAAGGGGGAACGGAGGGACGTGACCGTTCGCGGTGACCACGTATTTGACACCCATCGTTCCACTTAGGGCGGCTAACCTAGGACACTCGAGTGCATAGGGGTGCTTCGAGTCCCGTGTTGTGTTTATAAATAGGCAGGTGCCTGCCCTTTTACCATTTTTCGCTCTCACCTCCTATCACACGTGATATCTGGATCTCTCATATACGCACTGTCACACAGTACCGCCACTGTATCGTCTGTCACATATTCCGCCGTCTATACTATATCCAGTAAGTTTTCTACTTATTATATTCCATTTTCTTAATTTCGGCATCCTCTGTTGTGGACATGATGAATGTTTCGAGGAGAATGTGGGTTCCCCGACGAATACGGCGGGATCCTTTTGACCAGTGACGAAGTCCCTGAGTTCATCTGAGGCATTAGGATGAATGCCCTGGGGACAGACGATAGGGTATGGGTGAACTCCTTGGGGACGTAGTATAGGGTTAGATGAATACCCCGGGGATGTACAATAGGGTTAGATGAACGCCCCGGAGACGTAGGATAGGGTTAGATGGACGTCCCGGGGAGGAACGCTAGGTAGAGATGGACATCGCGGGGTTGTGAGGTGTCGCCGGATGAATACTCCGGGGACGTTTTCTGTTGGCGCATGGTCGTGTTGTCGTCAAGGAGAAGCATGGTTCGTAGTCATCGTCCTCATCGCCTTTTCACTTGATTTGTGGTGGAAGGGTGAATTTGATCTTGAAACGTCGAATTCACCATTTCCTTCTGCTTTTCAGGTTAACATGGCCTCATGGGCAACAGGAATCATGGAGTTTGATGTGGAGCCAGAGTCCCCGGTGGCCCCGCTTGTCGAGGGCAGGCCCGAACTGTCGAGGACTGGGTCGCAAAGGAAACTTTAAACATGTAATCCTGTTTCGTCGAGAACGATGTCGACACCTTTGCAACTATCGAGGACCACTGTAAGGGCTCTTTTGTGAGCTGGCAAGCGTACCGGCCATGGTACCATCACCATATATGCTCGAGCTACGGGAAGATGAGGTTTCCCATGTACAAGTTTTGCTTCCGCGAGGCGGGTCTTCGGCTGCCCTTCACTGATTTCCAATTGGGTGTCTTCGATTGGTTGAAGTTGGCACCTTCTCAGCTGCACCCCAACGTTATAACCTTCATTCGGGAATGTGAGCTCGTCTGTCGGTATTTGAAGATCTGGTGCATCCTTACTCTGTTCTTTCATCTTTTCCACCTGCAGAGCCAGACGGTAGATGGCCGACAAGGATGGGTGTCGTTGAAGAAGTCGAGGAAGCTTTTCCGGGCGTACATGGACTCTGTCCGGGATTTCAAAGAGCGATTTTTTATGGTCCATCCTGTTTCTCTCAAGGCGTGCGCCTCGTTGTACCGACATGAAACCCGGGTGGTGAACGGGAAGAGGGAGGAAGTCATGATATCAAAGGTGCCCCTGGATTGGTCGGAGGAACACTTCAGGAGGGGCACAGATCAATATATCATGCGGGCAGGAACCTTAGACGAGGAGGACCAGGTGGGTTATCAGAGGTTGGTGTCCTTCGTGGCCAGTTTTACCCCGACCAAGCTCGTGACGCCTGATGGGAACTTTATCCTTGACGCCCGAGGGAACGTTCTCCAGCAGGCGATACTCATAAATATGAAGACTCTGCTCGGGTGTTCGTCTGACGAGGAAGCTCTTGATTTTCTAGGTAGCAGGCAGCGTTCTGCCTATCTCTTTTGTCCTTGGTTATCCTCGTGTTTACTAACCTTCCCTTTTGTTTTGCAGGAAGCATGTCAACTATGCAAGACCGCGTGAAGAAGTTGGAGACCTCCAGGGTCGCAACAAAGAGTGGGAAAGGGAGGGTCTCCCAGGTGATGCAGCAACCCCCTGTCGACCAGGGTGGAAAGGGCTCCTCGAGTTTTCCCCAGGGCAGTCATTCCCCCATGTCACAAGGGACCCTGAAGCGGGTGAGAGTCCACGGTCCTGATATTATCGTCGACCTCACTGAGGGTGGTACCGAGGAGGGGTTTCTTATCCCCTTTTGTCATCAACATCATGGCTTCTTCCACGAGGCTAGGTCACCGGCGGTGTCGGTCTAAGAAGCTAAGGTGGTCCTCGGGGCAAGTCGGGATGTCTGAAGACAGATGCTCACTGAGGATTTGGCCGCGATGATGCAGGCCTTCTCGACCTTTTTGGTCTTAAGTGATGAGGGTTGTTCTTTGGTCGAGTTGGCCAAATTGAAGGGGAATCTCACCTTCGTTGAGTCGAGGTTGACCAAGCTGGCTGCTGAGCTGGATCTGAGCAGGGAGGAGAGCATGACGCAGCGTAAGAAGAGCAGTGAGGTGTTAGACTATGGCACAGATCTAGAAGGGGGGGGGGGGGGGTTGAATAGATCCCCAATTAAAATTTGAGTCGACGATACCAATTTAAAATTGGTTTTAAAAATGTTTTAAGTGCAGAAGCGGTCGAGGAAAATTATAGTCTAAAACGAACGGTTATTGGAAAACCGGATATACGTAAGCCTATGGATTTATGACAATTAGGAAAAATAGAATCACAACACAAACTATGCTTATCAATTATTTACTTCAGTTGTAAGGTTACCTAGTTCCAATGATTCAAAGTCAAACCAAAACTAGATACACAAGTAAGATAATTTTGGTTCAAGCAAATGTCAAACACTTGGTGTGCAAAAACACTCCAAGTGATGTTTATGTTGAGTAAGAGATTTCAACCAGCCTAGTACAAAGTAATGTTGTACTTTAGAGTTAAAAACAAAGTCTTAACCTCTTACTCAATTGGTATCACAATTTTGACAATAGAGCTTACACAAAAATTACTTATTTGAGCTTTAATGAAAATGCTGAAAATAAAGAAGACGAGTAATTTGGTGAGGCAGTTCCCCCGTCGTCCTAGCTTCGGGGTACGTCTGCCCTTAATTATAAAACTAGAATTGAGATATATTGAATAGATATCACCTGTTTGAATGAACAGTTTATACAAGGATTGAGCAGCAAAATTACAACAAAAATCTCAATGTGTTGAAAGTCGCCTTCACTCCTTGCCCCTTGATTCAAGATGAATCAAGTTCTTCGATTTGTGTTGATGGACCTCCGACTCCAGCCACCTTATTGAAGAACACGTTGTTGTTCAAACCTTTGGCTCCGGCTGATCTCAACAGCACCAAATCGAACTCGGGATCTTCCCTTCAAAATCATTGAATCCGCTACTAGACTTGTGAAGACCACCTCTTCACAATCACCTTCGCTCGATTAATCGTTGATGAAGAATCTCGTCGAAAAACCCCCAAAATTCGAACCAATCTTGGAGGGCAAAACCCCAATGGTTTTATTCAAGAAAGAACTTGTCGCAATCTTCAACCCGAGCTTGATTCTCCAATCTAAGCCTCGAACCTTATCACCTTGAATCTCTCACAAATGCATTTCAAAAATGATTGTGTGTAATTGAAATGTTGTGAGATGTTGAAGATGAAGATGATGAATCTTGGACACCTATTTCACTCTTTCTTGTTTTTGAACACATGAATCAAAAGAATATCAAATGTTAGTAGACACAAGTGTTTAAGCAAGTATATATAGTGCCAACAAAATTCAGGACATAACAGTATTTCAAATATGAGAGGGAACTATTTTAAAACAGTTTTTCCGCGCGAACGGTCGACCATAACAGGTCTGTGCGTCGACGCGTGGCCTGTGCTGTTTTGAATTTCTGGAAATTTCATCAGTGTGCGTCGACCATACAGTCGGCGTGCGCTGACCCGTTGAAATTCATCTCCTTTGTGCGCCGACCCTATGGTCGACCAATGCTTTTATGCGTTGACCCGCTGGAATATCATTCCTTCATGCGCTGACCCTATGGTCGACGCATGCTTTGTGCGCTGACTGATTTGCCCTTTTTCTGATGGATACGCCGACCCTATGGTCGACCCATGTCCTGCAAGCCTGCAAAATTTCATTAGTCTGAAGTTTTTCATGCCTTTAGTCATGATTGCATTTTGTCAACTCAAAGTCTATTCATTTTAGAAATTTTAAGACAAGCGAAAGAGGAATATGGTGGGTGATATGTTGCATCTGGTTTAGTGGATCTGGAATTCATACTTTCCAGTCTATCCTGGGAATTTGTCATCATCGAAACCTGCATTTACCAATGTCTTGCAGATTTGTGTGATATGTGGCGATTTGCCTCCACAATCTCCCCCTTTTTGATGATGACAACTTGTATACAGTTAAAACACCAAATATGCAACGTATACACACAAGTATGCACAAGCTCCCCCTTTCTTTTCCACTATAAGGATGTAGAACAAACAGCCCATCAAATGTTGTTAATATCCTGAATTGTTAATATCCTGACTTGGCTTTGGTGTTTGCTTGCTACATTGTCTTCTCCCCCTTTGTCACCATCAAAAAGAGAAGAGGAACGCATCAATTAACAGAGAACAAACAATAGGTGATAGTTAATTACCAAACTTCACACACAAGCATGATAATGAACAAAAATCTTGAATTAATAGATAATGACGAACACATGTAATGAAAGTTCAGGCACACATAATACAAAACAAATGAAAAGTACACAGACGAAAACATATAAGCAAATATGAAATATGCAATTATGAATCTAATAACCACGACCCCGTCCTTGTCCTCTCTCTCGGTATGCAGCATCTGGATTGTGGTAAGGATCCGAGAAGTCCAAAAAGGCTTCGACGGACATGTTGAGATGACTAAGAGAGTTGGTGATTTCCCAATCTTGCCGCTCATGTGATTCAACCAGAGAGTCAATACGGGCGTCCATCCGAGTAGAAAAAGAATTGAACCTTTCATTTTGGGCATGGAGCTCAGCTCTAATCTACTCCATCTGAGTGTCTTGACGCCTTATGAAGTTTTGTTGTTCTAACTGCATTGACTGCATCATAGTAATGACTTCAGAGTTATCTGAAGGCGGAGGAGGTGATGAGTGCTCAGAGGGTTGGTAGTCTTGAGGGTAGTTGTGATATGGGTCATAGAATCTACCCAAGGTAGTCCAGCCTGTATATTGCCAATCGCCCCAACCTTGATTTGTAGAATCGCCTTCTTGTTCTTCTGATTGATATGAGTACTGGACCCAATCGGTATTTGTAGCCGTATCATGGACTGGAAATTGATGATAATCTTGAGTCTCATAGATAGGTTCTTGTATCTATGCATTTGTGTTGTCTTCTGCATCGTCTTCTTCACCTTCCTCTTCACTTTCTTCTTCACCTTGTTCGTCGCTTTCTTCTTCACCCTGCTATTCACTTTCTTCTTCATCAGAATTGTTACTAGGAACCGGAGGAATATTAGCCCGTCGGACAAATCTGTATGAACGACGTTCAGCACACCAAAAATACCCCATCATTGCAAGGGTTTTGGTGCTAAATTCTTTATTTGAGGAAACTGATACACATGGAAATGTTGGATACACAACATTCATAACAGCAAGAATTTCCGAGATGAATGACCCATAGGCTAAAGCAGTGCCTCTACTTGAGTCTCTCAGAGCAAACATCCTGCTAGCAATATAGTAAGGCCAATTTATTTTGATTCTGTTTTGCAGTATGTAGATAAGATGTACCTCAGCTTGTTCTACACGCGACAGACCACCCTTCTTCGGTCGTAGAATACGAGCGACAATCCACTGAAGGATGCGCTCCCCTGTATTGAGTTTCCCGGTTGTGACCGATCGAGGAAAAGCATCGTTGTTGACAATTGCCTCTGGATAAGGTCATTTGAGCATTCCATTCGGAGCCCTCTTATATTCATAACCCGACACCGTACGAGTGTCAGTTACCTCATGGAGAGGTGGTGCATCAGCATCAACAGTTATATCAAAATATTTGTTCCATACTTCAGAACTGATATTAACCAGTCTATTTCCTACAAAGGTGTGAAAGTGTTGGTCTTGAAAGTTACCTCGCATATTTGTGTAAAACACTCTGACCAAATCTTCATTGTACTTTGTATTACATTCCAGGAAATTGACGAATCCTTGAAAGTCCAACAGGGACAGAAGCCGAGTGAGATGCAAGCGCTTACTTGTTGCATGGTAGAAAGCATGTTGTGGAACTATGGCCCTTTTGCTGAGACTTTTGTTGAAGTTTTCAACCGCGGGAGGATGAACAAGAGAAACAGCAGTAACCGAAACTGAAGCAGAGGATGAAGATGCTCTTGATCTCTTACCGATAGTTTTGCGGAGAGAGGAAGCCATTGATGATGAGTTTTGGAGTAGTTTTGAAGAGGAACTTTGAAGATAAGGATTTGGGAAGAATGTTGGAGAAGAAGAATACTTGGGTCTTTAATAGAAAGAGATGTTAGGGTTTTCGGGAAGAGGGAGGAGACAAGGAGACAATTTAGGTGTCTATATGCAATTCACAAGATGAATGTCATGTCAAAACATCACAACACATTTAATGTAGGGAAGAGGGAAAGTGGAACGGTTTTCAAACGAGAAAATTTATGGGTTTTCAAGCGAGCCGTCGACCATAGCCCTGCATGCATCAATGCATACTGTTCAGTTTTTGATAATTTTGAAAATTTTACAGCATGTGTCGACCATTGTCCTGTTTAGGTCGACTCAAACCTTCAAAAAACTCAAAATTTTCAATTTTAAGTTATGCAGAATGTCACACTTGCCTATTTATCATGCCTATTCATCTTTTCACAATATGACATGCATTCAACACACATAGTATCAACCAGCAACAGTCATATACATATATAAGTACCATGATTGTAGAATGATATAGCTGTTTTCAAGTCATGAATGCTAAGAGAGAGAAGAAAAAGAAGGAGAAAGGAGCAATATCACCTCTATACGAACTACTCTAGTTAACCACAGATTTGTACTTGCAACAAACTCAAAGCGATTGTTAGTGGTACAAAAACATAGTTGTTAGTGGTACAAAAAAATGTAGCAATTGTTAAACCCGATCAGAAATATCGAGAATACCAAGCTCTCGACGGATATGAAAGAAGGGCTCATTGGCTAGCGGCTTTGTGAAAATGTCCGCTAGTTGGTTTTTAGTATCGACGTGCTCAAAGACAACGTCACCCTTCTCTACATGGTCCATAAGAAAATGGTGTCGAATTTCTATGTGTTTAGTACGCGATTGTAACACTGCATTCTTGGTAAGATTTATAGCACTGGTGTTGTCACAAAATATTGGAATACGTTCTAGTTTCAAATTAAAGTCCAATAGTTGGTGTTTAAGCCATAAGACTTGCGCACAACAACTACCGGCGGCTACGTATTCCGCTTCGGCGGTTGACAGAGCAATATACACTTGTTTCTTGCTGTGCCAACTAACCAGAGAGTTTGAAAATAAGTAACATGTACCACTGGTGCTTTTCCTATCTGATTTGCAACCGACAAAATCAGAATCAGAGAAGCCTACCAATGAATAATCATTACCCTTAGCATACCACAATCCATACTGTAGTGGTAAAAATCGTGAGCGTAAGTTATTAATTAACTTAACTCAAAAAAACAAGAGTCGCCACCGCACTTTTATTTTATCCAAATAAAGGAAAGGAAAAAGAGCGAACAAAACCAAAGAGTTCTAAAATAAGAACACGAGACAGAGATCGGGGTAAAGGGGTTGGTTACGCAATGGGAAGGTGTTATCACCCAAAACGTCTATAGTACTCTATAGGAGCCCTTTGAAATATTTACGCTTTTTGGTTTGAAAATGGTTTGTTTGAAAAGAGATTGGGGAGATGAGAAGAGAATTATTTTTTTAGATTTTTGTGTTTGGAGAGACTTATCGCCTCATGCCTACGTACCCACAAAGTGCAATATGGGATCAAAACCCCGTAGTTCGTGGTACAAATGACAAAAATTTGTTGGTTTTGATTAATTTTAGATGTAAAGATAAATCGTCATTTCAAGGAGAAAACTGCGACTATCCACCCACGAGTATTAAGACAACATCTGCGTCACATAAAGATGGAGGATTTGCTTGGATTATCAACAAGACTATCACTCAACATCAACGTGGAAAATGTCAAAATCTTAATAATATGGGGAATAGGAGATTTACATCTCAACTATAGAAATGAATCATGTCTAAACTTTATGAAAAGTTTTAAAGTGAAAAAGTGCATAAAGGCACAAAAAGAGTTGATGAGTTTTTGTATTTTTTATGTCTTTTGAAATTGGTCAAAGCATGATTAACATTGATTGACTTTTATTAAGAAAAAAACAAAGTTTAAAAATCACTTGACGAAAGTCAAGGTTTTATTGCGAAAGCGGTTTTGAAGTTTGAAACCAAGAAGGTTTTGAAAGAGGGAGAAAGTTTTGAAAATTTAAGAAGGGGAAGAGATGAAGTGACAATCCTAGAAACCAAAATAAGAGCTAGAGGTAAGAAAGACCTAACCGACTTGTAGCACACTCCATAGCAAGCAAAAAGAATTCCATCCGATTTAAAGCATAAGCTAATGAGCGAGCCAAATAAAGGCTAAGATCCACAATACTCCAAGCATAGGAATGAAAGTCCTAATTCTAAGTCCAAAGGTCCATGAAGTCCAAGGTCTAAGAATAGTCCAAGAGCATAACCACAAAGTTAATAGCACCAAGTTTTTTTTAGAGATTTTTTTATCCTTTATTAGTGTTTTGAACAAGGTATGGTCCAAGTGGACAAAAGAGAAATGACATAAACATAAACAAAGATATGATATGAAATGATAAAATGGAAGCATAAAAGTAAGAAATAAAGAGTAAGAAGAGAATATAAACAAAATTAAACAAGGATAATGTTAGTGAATTAGTGGTTAGTGGTTAGAACATATGATCAATGATGATTAATTCTTGCACTTTAGACCAAGGTTAATGAAAACTCATTAGAGGATTGATAGAATCAAAGCCTCCTAACAATGATTTTCATATGTATTGGACTTAAGACAAGCAACTAAACATACTTGGACTTTTAAACGTAAGTTTGAGCCACGAATGATCATTTTCCGATTAAGGGACACTTTAGCGCTATGTTAAGCAATCGTAATCGGGTTTATGTAGAAACCACGACTATCTGAGGCCGGTCAATAAAATGTTAGTGTTAATACATGTTAGAGAAGTGATATGTAAATCACTCTCCTAAAACATGCCACACAAAAAGAAAAGAGGTAGTGATCTCATCATAATCAAGATTTTTAATCAATTAATCAAAGGTAATTTATCACTATTCCAAAGTACAGAGAATTATCTCAATGATTATTCATCCATAGATTTGAAATAATGAAGATTAAACAACCTTGATAATCAACAATCTATGATCCATAGATTTCATCGATCAAAAATAAAAAGAAGAAGAAAGAAAAATTAAAATGAAAAAGAAATTTCAATTTGAATCTTAAATCGATTAAATCATCATCAATATCAATCACCTCTTTTAGTGGATAAAATCAACACTCAAAGTCCATTGATATTGATGAGATCTTATCAAAATTCAAGATCCAAAACAAAATTACAATCAATCCAAATTAATATATATTTTTTTTAATCAATTTTTTTAAGAATTTTCTTTAAAATATAAAACTATTAACAAGAAAAAATGTTAAAAGGCCCATACAACCCAAATCTTTTAAGAAAAAGAAAAACAAAAATGAAAATAATAGAAAAAATAATAATAATAAAAAAACAAGTGAAAGAAAAACAAAAAAAGAAATAGAAATCAGAAAAAGAACACATCATCTTCTTCTTGCGCTCTGGACACTATTCACAGCCATGGATACTACTTCGGAGCTTGTTCAAATCAAAGCGGCGGGATGCAAAACCAACACGATTGTGATCGGAATCCAACATACATCTCAAATGTGTTATCAATTTTGTGTAATGGTGCTTGGATCAACCGAATCGAAACCACAAAGTCTCAATATAAAACTCCAAATTACCTTTAATTCAAGGTGAGCAACGCTTCGATTCTTCTTCTTTGAATCTCTGGTTGAATTGCTGTTGTTGAAGACAATTATGGAATCAAGTTATGAATCCTATTGAAGCTTATTTTTTAGGAAACCGTAATGAGGAAAATGGAAGTTTGTGATAAATTTGGCAGAGCTTCAATGGCTTTCTGAGCTTCTTGGACAACATCTTCACTACATCCCTCAACTTGTGTTGCAGGTTCAGCTAATAAGAAAATACGATCCAAATATACTAAAGCAGGATCTTGGCCAAGCCTACTCCATGGAACCTTAAGTTTCAATGATCCAAGAAAACCTGCTTTAACCTTCACTGGCAATTTTAAAGCATTTAGAGCCTCTGGTTTCAGCTGCATATTCTTCAGCTCTAGAACAAATCACAATCTGACCTTGGCCTTGACATACCTTTCCAAGACTTCCACATAACAACTTTTTGCATCAGGCTGTAAATTTAGCTTTATGAGCTGTGAATCTCCATAGCTTGAACAAATGCATTATCAAGGTATGAAATTGTAGATGCAATGGAAATCTCACCAGGCAGTCTAAAGCCTTGAAGAAACATCCTGATTGCCTCATTAAACTCCATCTCTTGAAAGTCAAAAGAATCCACATAGGCATGCATTACTTTCAAACTTAACTTGAATCAAATTCTTGAATAAAACAAATTCTTTAACAATTGATGCCATGGTGAGCCTAAAGATCAATACCCTCAATCATGCTTTAGAATCACTTGGAAATGACACACTTGAATGAACGCTTTGTACTTGCATCCCAAAACAAACATCCACCAATCTTGACTTGCACAGACAAACTTTTGAATCTTCGGTTAAAACTGAATCTCTTTGAGTTTATATGAGGAAAATAAATCCATAGATGAACACAACCTGTACTGATGAATCTTGACCATAATAGTCTGGACCAAACTTATCATATAACGCTGCTTGATAAACCACTGGATTTCAACACCAGCCAATTTGACCTTGAACAATCACATTTTCTGAGAAAATAGCCCACTACCACGGGTAATTTATAATTGAAGCAAACTCTTGATAGTTTGACCAAGATGAGGTCAAACTTCCATCTGATTTAGACTTGAATGAATGTCTTTGTCATTAATCTCCTTGCAAAACCCTAAACACACAGAGAAGAAGAAGAAACAAACAAATTGAAAAATATTTTGGTATTTTGGTTAGAGGTTAGTAAACAGAAATAAACATAAAGCAAGTAGAAAACACAAGTGTGCTGAGAGAACCAAAAAGTATGGTCTTGTTTGTGTATGCAAAAATGAAAATGCAATGTGGGATCTTAGGGGTAAAAATTAGGGTATTACAGCTGCCCCTATTTAAGATTCTTCTATCCGGAGATATGAAGATTGACATCTTTGTCTCGACTAGATAGAAGAGACTTAAATATAACAATAAACCCAATTTTTGTCCCTAAGAGGCCACAAAATGATATGATTATGCTAATGATATGGTACGCAAACACAAGACCTCTGTGGGGAGGAAAATGCCACAGGAGACAAACAAAAGCTCGGGAGAAAAAGAGAGACTCCATAAGGGAAAACAAAAGAGCAAGATCCTATTCCGATAAAGGAAAGGAAACGACTCAACGGGGAAAGAGATACCAGCTGCCAGTTACTGGGCGAATATAGTCGATCCAAAGAGAACAGGTAAAATGCTTCTACTGGTTACTGAGTAGAAAATAAGCGTAATAAACCAAAGGGGGTGAGAATATTACCGACTACCAATCAATAGATAGCACAATAAAGGCAATATACTCAAAAGGTGAAGAAACATTACCGGATACCCAGTACTAGGTATAAAAATTTGGGTAACGAACTCACAAGGAAAGATTACCGACTACCAATTACTGGGTAGAAAAATATGTCGATAACTGACCAAAAAGGATGAGCAAAATACTCAAAAGGGTGAAGAAACATTACCGGATACCCAGTACTAGGTAGAAAATTTTGGGTAATGAACTCACAAGGAAAGATTACCGACTACCGATTACTGGGTAGAAATATATGTTGATAACTGACCAAAAAGGAGGAGACAAATGCTACCTACTACCTATCACTAGGCAGAAAATAAAGGCAACAAGCTCGAGAGGAAGGATTATCTTTTACCGGTCAAATGGGTAAAGCATAACCAACCAAAAGGGGTGAGAAATATTACCAGTCAATAAAGGTAACATACTCGAAAGGTGAAGAAACATTACCGGATACCCAGTACTAGGTAGAAAATTTTAGGTAATGAACTCACAAGGAATACCTGCTACCAGTCAATGGGCAACTCAAATCACACAACAAACTTCTCAAATAAAGAGACAACCATTTGTTGGGGTGAGGTTTATCTTGTCGGAGACGTACAAGTTGCTCAAATAAAGAGACTGTCACATGAAGTCGCACAAGCAATCACCAAGAGAGTGTTATCAAAACACCGTTGGGGAAATCAAATCTTCATCTTCTGATGGGAATCAATAACAGATTCCTTCCGAGGAAAGTAAATCCTCAAAAATACCTTCTCATCATCCAGGTTTCACAGCCAAGGGAAATCCAAAATAACCGCTGCAAGAGAACAAAGTTCAATCCAGGAACAAACTGGAGAGAAACGGTCAAACAAGACTCGACCCAATGAGGAAATAACTCAACTGGGGAACAATTCCATCCAGATAAAAGCTGGGGAGGAAAGCTAAACAAACATCTTCCACGAGGCATAAACTCAGTGGGGAATTAGAAAGGATAGGTATTTTCTGCTTAAGGGTCGACACTCTAATGGAGAGAGGACACACGCACTCCGCGGGGATAACAACACCAGGAAAAGGGAAACACCAAAAAATGCAAGATGCACAATGCAACAAAAAGCATGCTATGCTCAACCAAAATGAATGCGCAAGCAATGCATATGAGTATGAATATGCTGACTGTCGCTACTGCGAAAATCGGCGCCGGCTTGACAGGAGAGTCGCCACCGTGCGTTATTTATCCCTCAGAGCGGGAAAGGAAACGCTCGAAGTAAACCTCGCAAAGACGGGAAAAGGTATGGTCATCGCAACCAAAACCTGGATTCGGGAGTCGGTTACGCAAGGGGAAGGTATTAGCACCCCTCACGTCCATCGTACTCGATGGGATCCACGCTTGGTGTTTATAGGTAAAAGGGTGTGTTATCTATCTACGCTAATGGCTGGTCTGAAAAGAAAATAAAAGGACAGGACTCGACAGAACATACGGTGTTCTGGGCCTACGTATTCCCTCGTGCAATGGGAAAGTCAGAGTCAACGTAGTTCGACTTCCTACGTCTAAACGGGGGGAAAGGTTGCTCGCCAGGACATCGCGTCCTGTGCCTACGTACTTCCATCTGGTATGGAAGATCAGAGCAAACGTAGTTCGGCTAACTACGGGTAAACAGGGGCTCTCACACAGCAGTGAGAAAACAAACTAGTCCTCTAAGGCTCGGGAACCTACAAATACGATCTGGTCTCAAATGCGCTCGGGCAAGAGAAAGGGGAACAATTAGTCGTTAGCGGGAAAATCTCGATCGCACAGCCGCGAGAGAACTAAAGTTAGTCGTTAGTGTGCTCGCTAGGATATCGCATCCTATGCCTACATATCTTCGTCTGGAACGAAGAATCAGAGCAGCTGTAGTTCAGCTAACTACGGGTCAAGCTACTCAAAAGCTCCTACAGAAAGGAAAGGGAAACCCTAGCACTATAGCTGAGAAACAGGGGAATCTACCTACTGCTATCACACCTGGTTGACCGTCCTAATGTCTATCATAACAACTCCGCAGCGGAGAAGTCAGAGCTCCTAAGGGATCATGGCAACAGGACTAAACTACAAACAAGAAATTGCAACGTAAAGGAATACTGAAAATATGCATGAATGCAACAACTAAACAAACAAGGCGCAGAGGCCACAAACCACAAAGGCAAGGGAGCTCAGCTCTACCAAATACCAACAAGCAAAGCCACGCAATAACAAACAAGCAGAAGGAGGACCACCTCAACTTCTTATGCACACAAAGTCTACTTCTAAGATGCACCTACTCAGAACTATCTAGATGAATACCTAAGTCTAATGCAACATAACATCATACAAGTCAAACAATACAAAGAGACTAACCCTGAGCAGGGCCTCTAACAAACCTAAAACAAGCTCCTAATCTATCTCTAAACAAAACTCTATACAGCACCCTAAGCAAAAGGTCTAAGCCAAAATCTAATCAAAACCCTAAGCAAGAGGAATCAATCCCAGTCTCCAAGCTTCAGAACAAGCTTACCAGAGAAAGGAAGCTAAGCAGACAAGCTCATAGTGCTTTCCTCAGGAAAGTACCAGGAGGTTACTACTCAGGAGTCGTATCCTATGCGGCTCGACAACTGTGATCAGTTTACATTCCTCCTCAGGAGAAATTAAACTCACATGAAGGCTCCGGCATCACGGGATACTTAAGAAATACCTATATGCACTAGGGGAACTAAGTGAACAGACTCATAGGACCTTCCTCAGGAAAGTACTAAGAGGCTGACACTTAGGAATTGTACCCTACGTGGCTCAACAACTGTGATCAGTTTACATTCCTCCTCAGGAGAAATTAAACTCACAAGTTGGCTCCAACATCACTGGATACTTGAGAAATCCTGGACAAACTAATGGAACTAAGTGAATAGACCCATAGGACCTTCCTCAGGAAAGTACTAGGAGATTTCCACTTAGGAATCGTATCCCATGTGGCTCAACAACATGTGATCAGTTTACATTCCTCCTCAGGAGAAATTAAACTCACAAGTCGGCTCCGACATCATTGGATACTTACGAAAGAGGTGAGAAGAAAGAATGAAAGTCATTCATAGTGCCTTCCTCAGGAAAGTACCATAAACTCCCTTCAAACTTCAGGATCTCGAACCTCACAAACAGACAGCAAACTTCTAGACTAAGCCTCAATCCACTGCCTCCTTGCAAGCTCCAACAGGACTTCAATCAGCTCCCACCTTCAAGAAGAAACCACAGGCCAACAAACCTCAAGGAACTATCTCTGAAGTTCAACCACAGTTGAACTTCACAGTCAGAAATCATCAAGACTTCTCCTAACTTCAGGCTCAGACAAATCCTATCAGGACACCCTACAAAAATCTATCAAAAATCTAATGGGAGACCTACGTGGCTCTAGGGTAACATACTGAAAAATCAGAACAAAATTCAACGCCAGATGGAAGAACTAAAATCAGCAACACAGACATATCCACAAACCAGTTTATTCAATCATCAATGACAGTGAAAAAATGCAATTAAAATGAAAATGCATGATTAAGCTAATGTTTTTGCACTATGAAATTCTACACTGAATCACGAGTCTACAGAAAAAAGAACGGAATTATTTGACTAATTCTACCATTTTTTATGAATTTTCTAATGATATGCATGCATTAAAAATATTAAAAACACATCAATTAAAATGGAAAATATGCACAAAAATAACCAACAAAAATAAAATGTCATTTTTATTTTTATTTAATTTTCTAGGGATTGTGATGCAATGGTAGAAAAAAAAAAGAATTATTAAAACAATTATTTACATTTATTTATGATTTATTTACATGAAAATATAAAAAGAAAAATAAAAGAAACATAATGGAATGGGGGTTCAAACAGCAAGAGTTTATGGGTTATTTCTAGCTGGGCCCTGAAGGTGGGGGTGTTAATAGCAAAAGGCGCAGGGCCCAGGTGATCAGAAACCACACAAACAGAAAAAAACGTATGGGGGTGCCGTTAGTGATTTTTTTCAGTTATTTTTCATTATGGGCTTGGACAAGGGGGGTGCTACTAGCAATAGGGCCTAAGGCCCACACCAATTACTCTGTCTCTCAGACGCTAAGGGGGGTGGGGAAGCAATTGGGGTGTAGTGATCAGCAACTGCGCTTGGGCCTGGCCCAATGTTCTAACCCTAATCCACTCTCAACTGGCTAACAAAACCAAAATCCTCTCCCAAACGCTCTGGTACTGTTCACACTTATAAACCCTAGCCGTTCACCCGTCTTCCCCAACTCACTCTCTCTGCAACTCATCCTTTCACTCACAATCCATTCCCAGAAAAAATACCAAACCCTTCAATCAGCTCAACCTTATACGAATCATCCCTAGAATCCCAATCCTCAGAACAAAAACAAAACAAGAAACTTATGCTAAGAACATTCATGGCGGTTATGAGAGAGGGCTAACCTGAAACGAGGACGTCACCGGGATCCTTTTGGAGGCTCAGTGAAAATTGCCACGAGAGAGGAAGATCTTGATATCTTCTAGGTCGTTGAAGGAACTCACGGAGGCCTTGAAGCGCGCGTCGAAGCTGGCTCGAATCTCTTGAACAGATTAACGAAGAACTTCACGAACTCTACGAAGATCTGGGCGGAGAAACTCAAGAACCGATGACGCTATGAATCTGAAGCAGATGGATCCTGAAGATCCTTGAATCTGGTGGATTTCTGGAAATCTTGCTTGAAGATTGGACGCCGTTTGAGGCTTCTGAGTTTTTCTTGCTTGAAGGATGAATGCAGTTTGAAGCTTCTGGGTTTATTACTTGAAGATTGAACGCAGATGACGTTTTCTGGAAATATTGCTTGAAGGTTGATGTTGTTCTGGAAAAAATTGGATGAAGATTGTTGGCGATTTGAGTGGTGGATGAAGAACGGAGAAGAAAGAGGATGATTGGATGGATTCTGGGGATTGACTTGAGGTTTCCGGTGAGGCTTGATCTTTCCGGCGAGGCACTGATGAAGGTGGAACGGAGCGTTTGGATGAGTTTCTGGCAGAAACGCAGTTTCCGGCGTCTTCAACGGTCTCCGGTGGCCGTTGCGGTGGAGGACGGTGTCTCCGACGGCGTCTGCATGGCCGGCGGTGAAGACCAGCTAGTGGAGTCCAGCTGTTACCGGCATGCAGTGAGGGAAGCTGGCGGCTGGACGCGTGGCCTGGGAGAGAGAGGAGAGAGGCACGCGTGGGCGAGACGTGGCGTGATTCTCTGAGTGGGTGGCGTAATCAATGCAAGACGCGTGGGGGCCCCCTCTTAGCAACACGTGGCGCCTATTTATTACCCTGATATTCGCTGGAAGCTTCTGGATTGTTCTAGCACTTGCTGGAAATGGCTGGAACGAAATTTGGACTGCTGGACCATTTTTTTGGACTTTTCTGAATTAATACCAACTGGGCCTCAAACAACTCCTGGGCCCATTCGAAAATGAAATAAAAAACTGTAAAAAACTGAAAAAAAACAATTAACTGAATTTGATTAATGCCTAATTACCACTAATTAATCTAATGCTTAACCAATAAACTCTAAACAAAAATTAAAACCCTAATTAACTCTATATCAACCTAATTAAATCTGAAAACAATTAAGAACCTAATTAACTCTAAAAAGGTGATTAAAACTCATATTATCCTAATTAAACCTAAAAATCAATTAAGATCTAATTAACTCTAAAATTCTACTAATCTAATTAAACTCTAAAAAATGATTAAAAGTCTAATTAATTCTATATTATCCTAACTTTCTATTAAAAATCTAATATTATTTAATATCTATTAATAAAAGAAAAACTATATTATTTTCTATATTATCTAAACACAATTAAACCTATTTAAAAATCTATAGAAAATTCTAAAAATGATTTAAAAAGCAATTAAACCTATTTAACAAACCTATAAAATTCTAAACTATTATTATCTATTAGTAATAAAAGAAAAACTATATTCCCCTTTTTCTTTATTATTCTAAAAGCTATTTAAAAATTCTATAAAATTCTAAAAAGAGAATTAAGCTATTAAAATATTCAAAAAACCCTACTTAAATTCCAGAAAAATCTATAAAGCCTGTTAAAAATTCACAAAAGCCTATAAAAATCCTAAAAATGCAGATGAATGCAAATGACCGCCATAGAAGCGCACACGAGACCAGATCGAATCGAACAGAGATCCCCGGGCATCAGAATATCATCAAAATCACTGTGCAAGCTAAAAAATCACTGAGGAGCGCACAATTTCCTGAAAATAAAACCCTGGTGATCTGGACTGGGTCTGCCATATCTGATAGACAAAAATCAAGCTGTAAACTCTGATATCCCCTGCTTGTGCACAAAAATCATACATCTGAGCTGTGAATATGAAATTAAACCATGAGTCAGATAGGAGAATCAGTTGGTCAAATTTTAGGGTGCAACAGCTGCCCCTATTCAAGCGACTTGGACCTGGAGGGTTTGAAGAGCGCTCAGCCTTCAAACATTCAGAGGTACGAGACGGTTGAATACAAATAAAACCCGAAAATTTGCCAACCGCGAGCATATACTGTAAACCGCTTGGGGAATAAAGTCCAGAAAACCGAGTCCAGTTATTGCGGCACCAAACTGATCAATCATCTGATAAAGAACTCCTGATTTGAATACCCGTAGCTTGTGATACCCCATATAACAAACCCTGAGGGCTACAACAACATACCTGATTCTTTCACATTGCCTACTGATAGGCAGGAAGAGAAATATACTCACATCGCCCAAAGATGGACGGGAAGACACCCTGATTGAATACTCACCTCGTCCAATGATAGACGGAAAGACAACATTAATCTCCCAATTCACATCGTCTAAGGATAGACGGAAAGCAATAGTCTCCAAATTCACATCATCTACTGATAGACGGGAAGGAATACTCTCCACATTCACATCGTCTAAGGGTAGACGGGATCATCCTGATCGATGAACAAAACAATTCACATCGTCTAAGTATAGACGGAAAGACACCATTAATCTCCATATTCACATCGTCTAAGGGTAGACGGCATCATCCTGATTGATGAAACACAACAATTCACATCGTCTAAGGATAGACGGGAACAAAGCCTTAATCTCCATACTCACATCGTCCAAAGATAGACGGAAAGACATAACCTCCAAATTCACATCGTCTAAGGGTAGACGGGATCATCCTGATTGATGAACAAATCAATATTCTCATCGTCTAAGAGTAGACGGAACAAAGCCTGATCGCATACTCACATCGTCTAAAGATAGACGGAAAGACATAACCTCCAAATTCACATCGTCTAAGGGTAGACGGGATCATCCTGATTGATGAACAAATCAATATTCTCATCGTCTAAGAGTAGACGGCATCAAATTCTTAATCTCCATACACACATCGTCTAAGGATAGACGGGAAGAAATGCTCTCCAAATTCACATCGTCTACGGGTAGACGGCAGAAATACTCTCCAAATTCACATCGTCTACTGATAGACGGGAAGGAATAATCTCCAAATTCACATCGTCTACTGGTAGACGGCAAGACACCATAACGCAATTCAACACCATTCCTTGAATTTCAGAATCCTTCTGTCTACGGGAATTGATGGAAAGATCAACATCTTTGAAGGGGCCACATCGTCAGTATGGACTGACGGGAAGAAAACCACCTTTTAAAGAATCATGTCGTCAATAAGAATCGACAATCACGAAAACTGAACATTCTTCGAAGAGCCTCGACATCAATAGGGATTGATGGTCAGAAAAGTACCTCTTGAAACGTCATCTCGTCCAATAACCAGAAAGAGAACCAATATCCAAAATCATTTTGAAGCCCCTCAACAACCAAGGATAGCCGGAGAAGACTCGCTGGGGAAACACCTCATCATATGTATGATCTGGCAATAAGAACCCGCTGAACAGTAGCTCGAAACTTCACATCGTCTGCTGACAGACGGAAAGGAAAGCCACTTGCTAGAAAAAACTCTATTCTGAACTCCATTGAAGATCCACCAAAACTTCACATCGTCTACTGATAGACGGGAAGAAAAGCATATCCTGGGGAAACCCCTTCTTGAAACCTTACTGCGACCCGCAACTTCACATCGTCTATGGATAGACGGAAAGAAAACCACATTCGTACTCAAGACGTCTAATGATAGCCGGAGAAGTCCATTCATTGGAGGAACACATCGCCAATATGAATTGACGGGAAGAAAAGTTTGTCGACACCAGATGAATGCTTGATCCAAGCATAATCGTTGCATGATCTGAGATACAAATAATCTGCTGAACTGTCTGAATACTGTTGCTGGATAGATGCCCCTGAACTGATCACAGAGTAATTCACGCGCCATATGAGGCTGATAGAAAGCCTGACTTATGCTTCGTATGCATATGCAAATGCTTTAATCTTTCTACAGCGTAATGCTCCATTCTAGATGGAAATGCTACGCATTTTGACCATGATATGCAAGTATGATGCAAGTATGATGATGCATGCAATATGCTAGCAGGCTCGAACTGCCGGAGAAGGCCGGGTACAGAGAACCACTTCAGCAAAATAAATGCTGAAGGCGAGGCCAACTCTGCTGGGGATAAACTGGATATCACTGAATTATCCCAGCAAAATAAATGCTGGGAGAGTGAAATCAACTCCGCTGGGGATATTGGGAACTTAACCGAACACCTCGACGAAGTAATACCCTGCTGGGGTATATAACTCCGTTGTGGAATAGCAGACGTGCTGAATATGATTAGACTCCTCTATGGATAGCTTATCCATGCCAATGACAAATTGGTCTTTGCTGGCAAAATGGAGGGAGTCTTCCCGCGTACTGACGACGCTCGGATCTGGAAATTGATGCGCCAACACGGATGGGCTTCACAGTAATCGCAAACATGGATTTGAGCTCTTAAACTATCTTACTGGGTCAGGCACAACTGCCGCTGGAAAACATTCTTCCTGAATACACAGCCTTTTAGTGAAGAGTCAAGGGATAGTGACACAACTTCCCGCAATCATCTCGCTCTCGAAAATCGACTGCATCTGCTCGAATAACTCCGAATGACCCTGTAGGTACGGAGAACAACAATCCTTTCGCTTTTGATATGCCCCAGCCTACGGGACTTCTGTGGGGATAGTCCCTTGAATGCTTCTCGAGTAACTTCTGCGTGCTTAAGATGGTCTGTCCCTGACTGCAATGACCTTGCCCCTGATTATCTGATTCAGAGTAGTACCTCCTGACTACGACGTATTCACCGAATCTCAACCTGATTGCCCCAGAGTAACTGACTTCGAAAAGCTGACCTGACTGGGGGATCACAATAAAGCCTGCCCCTGCTCTCGGAACATTTGGGCGTTCTGCATTCTATCTTGACCATACTTTCCATTGTAGGAAACTTTTCTGCTGTCAAGCGCTTACTCGCAAGTAAAACAAGTTGTTCTGCATAAAAGATGTATTAATGCAACACATATGACAGCTTTGACATCCAATCTGTTCACTGGGAAAAGGAAAAACAGTTTATGGCATATGATGCATAAAACATTTATCAACATCCGTACCAACATGGTAAGAGGAACCCTTTTAAGAGTCAGAATCGACGCGACCTTTACCGGAGTATGCTTTCGAAACAACCTGCTTCAATTAGGACTTTTGAAGGTTGTAATGTGGTCAGGTTCGTGGTTTTGAAAGAAAGGATAAAGGCTCAAAGTTTATTTTAACCCACCCATTCTCCTTGATGTTCTCCGATCCTATGTCCAGCTAATTCGACCTTAGCGCTCACCTCTCGGAGGTTGAAAGATAGGAGTGATAGCTCGAGAAATCATGATCGTTGGAGTGACAGCCACTCACTTTTCATTTTTGACCCTTGAGGTCACACGACTCGTATTTCCATCGAGGATTTTTCTTTTGATCCTTTTCATCTTTTTCTTTTCATACCCCTAACTTTTGCCTGGACTGACTCCTTTTGAGTTTCTTTTGATTCTTTAAGTCCAGCGGGATACCCTCATTTTTGCCTAAGTCATTTTTGAAGTTTTCTTGACTTAGCGGGCTTTTGATTCTCTTTTTTTTTCCTTCTCTCTTTTTTTTTTTTTGAACAAGTCGCGTGACACCGGTTGTTTGACTCTTTCGGGAATGATGTGGCTGTCCCACTCTTGACTGAATCATTGCGGTCTTTTAGGCACGACCTCTAGGGATGTGATTGATCCTTGAACGGACACTCTTCTTGTAATTTGGACGCTCGGTCAAATTAGCTAACACCTACCCTGCCCCAGGTTATGATTTGGTTTTTCGTTCACAGAAAGAAAACTCCTACTACAAGGCTCAAAGGGGTTGACGAGGGATTATCTTCCTTATGTCTCCGGTGTTTAGGGATTTGAAACAATGCCTGTACATCATCAGCAGGTTTTATTTCAAAAGCATACAATATCGGTAGTTGCATGTCGGTCATTTTCGTCATCCTCCCCAAATTCTTCTTAACCAAGCGTTGGATATTTGCAAAACAGTTAGTGAACACGACTGGATTCAATCAAAACATGCATATTTATTTCATTATCATCAATTTGAAATGAAAACAACAAGTTTTACAAACAAGTTTACAAATTCAAACAGGAAAGCAACTACAAATGTAAAGCAATGACAAGCTAAAACAAAGAAAATATGCTAGCTTCTGAGAACCGGGCTTTTGCATCTGCCCTGCTGCTGAACCAGCTATCTTCGCAATCAATTATTAGAGACAATTTGATGCCGTCCTGATCTGTTTTCCACGACCCAGCCAAATTATAGAGCCCTTTCTCCTTCATTCAGATGATTCTAGGACCTCTTGGCCCGAAGCTGATTGCTGCACTATCAAGCAAATCCTGCACTTGGTGCTTAAAAGCATGGCAACCTTCTATATCGTGACCCGGGGCTCCAGAATGAAACTCACAGTGCTTGCTTGCATCATAGCCAAACGGGGGAGTTCCCGTTATTGGTGCCAGAGTTCTTTTCTCTACCAGATTCAATCCCAACAATGTCTGCAACAACTCGGCATATGTTGAGGGAGGCTTCTCAAACACTCTTCTCGGTTTACCACCCTGGAATCTTCGTTGAGCCTGCTGTGCCCCCTGCTGAGGCTGCTGCTGCTGGTATCGGGTTGACCCTTGAACACCCTTCGTAGCAAATGCAACATCAGTTTCTTGACCTTCAATGTACTGATTAACGCTCTCCTTATGCTTAACCATTTTCTTTCTTAGATCTGCCCCAGGAATAGGCAACAGTTGTGGGCCTGGAGATTCTGACACCATGGAGTCCAGGATACGCTTCTGACCCACTGCAGCTTTGGAAACGTCTGTCATCTTAGCATCGATCGAGACAGGAGCAATATGCACAGCTACGCCGCCCGGCGTGAATTCAATATCGTGCGAGTCAATCAGGTCTTGAACATTGTGCTTGAAAGCATGACAACCCTCGATGTCATGTCCGAATGCCCCGGAATGAAATTCACATTGCTTACTGGCATCGTACCCTTGAGGAAACACTCTCGTTGGTGGTGTCAACGTTCTTTTCTCAACCAGATTAAACCTCAATAAGGTCTGCAAGAGCTCAGCATAGGTCATAGGTGGTGCCTCGAATATTCTCCTTGGCTTCCCTTCCTGGATCCTCTGTTGAGCCGGATGTATCTTTTGTTGCTGCTGCTCAGGTTCCACATGCACAGGTGGCGCGAGCTTCTTCATTGCGGCTTCAAATAGCTGATCGTCTTCTTTCCTAAGCACATTCTTGACTACCTCCATGATCAAACTCATTTGGGTCTTCAGCTGACTGTTCTCCTCTTTGAGAATCTTCTGCTCTAGACGCATCTCTTGCATATCTCTCATCATCTGCCCCAGCTGGCTTCGGACTTCAATCAATTCAAACTGATTCTGTTCCATATCTCTGAAGGAATTCCTGCAATAAACTGGACGATGAGGAAATAAGACCCACGATTCTGATATACCTGCTAAATGATAATGCAGCGTAGCAAGCAAACACATATTCATAACGAGACAAAGAGCAACCCAAGCTATAAGCAAACAGATGAACATCTCCCACATATGTATAACCAACAAAATCAGCAGGTAGGCACAAATGAGTTTGAATATAACGACCCCAGCCAACAATCCTGGTGGTGGTCGACAAATACTGATGCACAAAAGCTAAACGGGTTAGGCAGAGAAACAAATGCGACACCCGGCATAGAAACCTCTAGAAACTTCCCCCATATTCAACTGAACTCTCTGATTGACAATCTTCAGAGCACACACTTCCTGTGGAGTCTTCCATGACATTAACTGACGAACCCCCACAACTGGAAGATGGAAAATCATTAATCTGAACAAAACCCTGAGAAGTGATGCAAATACGGCTAGAGTCTAACAGATCCTGAATCTGACTTCTAAGCACCTTACAATCATTGGTGGGATGCCCCTGTGCCCCAACATGGTACTCACAGCGGGCGCTGGCATCAAAACCCGGAGGATACGGTGGAATCACCGGCTTAGTCTCTTTCGGCACTATCAATCCACTTCTGACCAGATCTGGCAACAACTGACTGTACGACACTGGTAGCTGAGTGAACTGCCTTTCAGGCTTCCTTGGTCTTCGTGGAACATGCTGACGCGATCGGCGGTAAGATGATCGTTGACTTGAAGTATCTGAAGACTGATCCTGAGATGCTAGAGATTCTGAGGTGGCATCATCTCCTTCCCACTCTTCTTGAGAACTGACAACTGACTCAATCTTATTAACTGGGACGTAAGGAACACCTCGAAACTTTCCACTCCTGAGTCCTCGCTCAACAATCTCTCCCAGCCTCATCAGGCCCACAAAGCTTGTGCAACTGAACAATTTGTCAAAATAATGGCCTTTCAGGGTACCCAAGAAGATGTCAACCAGTTCTCTTTCCGGAAGCGGTGGTCGAACACTAGCAGCCAATTCTTTCCATCTTCGCAAATACGCCCTGAATGATTCATTCTCCGCTTGAGACAATTCTTGCAGATCTACGAGAATAGGAGTCAAATCCAAGTTGTAATCGTACTGCTTCATGAAAGCTCTGGCTAAATCCACCCATGATCGAATCTGATTACTCTCTAATTGCACATACCATCTCAACGATGCCCCAGTCAGGCTATACTGGAAGCAATGGATCATCAATTTGTCATTTCGCACAAACGAAGTCATCCTTCGACAGAACATCATCAAATGCAGCTTTGGACAGCTATCTCCTGTGTATTTTTCAAATTCCGGCACTTTGAACTTGTACGGCAACACGAGGTCAGGGACCAAGCACATGGCCACAGCATCCAGGTTAACGGCATCTTTCGCTTCCAAGGCTTTCATTTGCTCTTCCAACACTCGGAGTCTTCTACCATCGTCAAGAGCTCTTGGATCTACTAACCCGGTCATTGGAATATCTCTCCGGTAATTCATCACAGGGAAAGCAACACATTGATTGTTAACAGGAGGATAGCGTTCATTTCGGGCAACAAACTGCTCATGCTGATCTCTGTTCTCAACAGCAGGCTGCACAACTTGGGCTGCAGTAAGATTGTTTGCTTGCGGGAAGCCTTCCATAGAATCATACTGATGGTTGGACGCCACAGTAAACCCTGCCTGGGTGTTAGGAGCCTGGAAATCGCCTTCAGACATAGCTACCAATTATCTGTAACCGACTATGCTGCTTGATTCTGCTCAAATCTACTTCAGCCCCCTTGGTCGTCTTCAACACTCCACTCTTGTCTCAAACAATTCCCCGAGAATCACTTTCTGGTGAAAACAAAGGTTGGATAAGTGCTCTGACCTGCTAAAGAAATGCTATGCAGTATGATTTATGCAAACAGAAATACAAAAATGCTAACGTGCATGCGTGCATTGGAGATATTTTCCCTCCAATTCCAGTGTCAGTGGTAGCAAGACGAGATAGACCATAAAGACAATATTTGGAAAAACCCTCATGTATTGATTAGAATAACTGTCTTGTCAAGAAGTTACATAACTATGCTCCATACAGCTGATATGACAAGGAGGATCCCAGCCAACATGCCTGGTGGTGATCTCAACATACAGAATACCAGAGAGAAATCAAATATGGGTACGGTTGCGGAAGTCCTCGACCATCTTCTTTGTCTCTGCATGATCTGGTTGATTAATCAAACCTTCTATCAGTCGATCCCTCTTCCTGACCGTCCCCTGGATGTCTCTGACAAAGTCTTCCCAAGCCTTATCATTGGCACCGCCCCCAGGTTTGGGTCTCTTGGCATCTGCTCTATGCTGGAAATCTTCCAAGTTCTTCATGGCATCTGTCAACTTGCGCTCGGCCTCGTATCGGCGACAGGCTTCTTCTTCAAGCTCTTCATTCTTCACTTTGACCTGTTCTTCTAATTGAGCAATCTGTGTCTTCAGCTCTCCTTCTCGCTCCTTGCGCTTGGTCATAGTGAGATCCCAGTGTTCTCTGAACTTGGCTAGCTTCGTGTAGGCCCTTTCCAGCTCTTGCTTCTTGGTGGCCAACACACTACTAACGGAGTCTACATCTAACTCCAGACGCTTCTTGGTTTCAGTCAATTCCAATAGCGTAGTCTTCAGATGTTTCAGAGTTTCATCCTGTTGCTTGGAAAAGTATCCTGTTTCAATCTTTTCATGCCGAAGCTGGGCATTCTCCTGCTCTAAAGCCTCTTTAACCCTTGCTAGCTCTTCTTTCTCCGCCATCAGCTGCTTGTAAACCTGAATGTCCACAGTGGTAGGCTCCTCTACCGGAGGAGGATGCAATGGCTGAACCGCTGGATACGGCATAAGGAACTTCACAGCTCGCTCACGAATCCATTCTTCATATGGGCTAGGAACTCGAGTATCCCCTCTGCTACCTGAAAGCTTCCCTCTCTTGTGCAAGTTTTTCCAGGCTCTCTCAAGTTTGGTCAGCATCTCTTTCCCTATTGCCCCAGTGAGATACAGAGATTCCTGTATCTCCTCGGGCTTTGGCGCTCCTTGAGGTATGTACCCAAATTGCTTGATCAATAAAGAAGGGTTGTAGTTGACACAACCTTTCCTTCCTATTAACGGAACATTCGGGAATCCTTCGCCTTTGAGTATGACTTCAGCTCCAAATACCTCTTTATTGGTCCATACCACGTTTTCAGCAGTCAATCCCATTAAGCGCTCGGGCCATCCTAGAGAATTGATAGAGGTGACAAACGGGCCTGACTTAGGCATATGACTGGTGAACCACCTGCATAGGAGAGGTACACAGCAGGACACATTCCTTCCTCGTCGCTTTTCATTCTGATAGTGGGTTGAATGGTGGATATCTCCCAGCAAAGTAGGGACTGGGTTCTTCGCAGCCAAAATATAGAAGGCATCTGAATCAACAAAATCAGGAATGTTCGGGAACAATACGATGCCATACACACATACAGCAAGGATAACGTCAAAAACACCCCAGCTACCCTTCTGGGCATATTCTCGAGCCTTCTCCACTAAGACATCCAATGGAAATCCCCATACGTCTCCTCTTCTGATCATTTTCCCAGACAGCTCAGACTCTTTCAAACACAGGATGGCAGAAAGCTCAGCCAACTTAGGCTCAGCGTCCGTACGATAAAAAGGCATTTGCTCACGGATCGGTATATCCAGAAGTGCAGAGTACTCCTCCAGGGTAGGAGCCAAAACAAAGTCGGGAAATACAAAACACCTGAGCTCCGCGTCGTAAAACTGTAACAGAGTATAGATGCCGCTGGTCTCGTAGGCAGATGGCTGATAAACGTAAGTCAGAATCCTCCCATATCTCTTTCTGAAGTCACCCATTCCCCTCTTCTTAGCAATAGCAATCAACTCTAACAATAGACTGATATTCGGCGACGGAAACTTATAGGGCAATACTCTCTTCAGGTTTTCCATGTCTTGCTAGGAACAAACACCAGAACTGGAAGGGAAAATATGTACCTGCAATACACACACGTTAGTTGAATGCAGATGGTAATGATGCAATATGATAAATAATGCAATCTGCGAACACAGGGGCTATGCTGTAGCCTGAAGAGGAATATCTCTGTGATCAAGAACAGAAAACCAACACGGTCATCAGAACCTCATGCCACTAACTATCATCTGATACTCAAAATATCAATCCCCCGGTAAGAAAACCATCTGAACCTCTGTATCTGACGAGAATACCATCTGATAATAGCCTCAACCTCAGATAAGAACCCCATCTGACCCAGACAATACCTGGAGATGAATCAAGAACACCATCTGATAAAGGTAATGAATCATGGTTTCTGAAGGCCAGTTTTCCTGCAACAACCCAGTCCCTCTCACAGGTAGGATAGACCTAATCCACGGACGAAGGTACGGCATCCTATGCGGTTATCAGCGTCACAGACTTTCATGAATGACGATACGATTCCCAGAAGGAGTGGCATCGTCAAGTCATGAAGAGGCCTCACTTAGCTGACTTCCAAATGATCGGTCCCCAGAGTCGACAACCCTCACGTCTGGACTCCCCTCAGATCCTCAGGACCGGAAAGGAGCACCTCTGCAAGAATCTCGTCTGAGCGCAGATTTTCGTAGGGAACTGTGCCTGCTCAGCAGACAGGTTCGTCTACTACTTCTCCACAACTATATCTAGGTGTGTACTCAAGCCCAGGTCCGGCTTTTCACTCACAGTAACCTCCCTTTGCCCACAGCAATAATCATAATAATATAATGCTGGAAAATAAATGCGGAAAGGTAAAGGCACAGAAAAGTAAAGTGCAGAAAAGTAAAACACAATATGCACAACACCCAACAAATAAACACCCAAGCGCTAGGATTGACTCGCGTAGGGGATGGGAAACGGTCCCAGCATAAGGGATGGGAAAAGTCCCTAGATGCTATAAGTCCCCAGCAGAGTCGCCAGCTGTCGCTACTGCGAAAATCGGCGCCGGCTTGACAGGAGAGTCGCCACCGTGCGTTATTTATCCCTCAGAGCGGGAAAGGAAACGCTCGAAGTAAACCTCGCAAAGACGGGAAAAGGTATGGTCATCGCAACCAAAACCTGGATTCGAGAGTCGGTTACGCAAGGGGAAGGTATTAGCACCCCTCACGTCCATCGTACTCGATGGGATCCCCGCTTGGTGTTTATAGGTAAAAGGGTGTGTTATCTATCTACGCTAATGGCTGGTCTGAAAAGAAAATAAAAGGACAGGACTCGACAGAACATACGGTGTTCTGGGCCTACGTATTCCCTCGTGCAATGGGAAAGTCAGAGTCAACGTAGTTCGACTTCCTACGTCTAAACGGGGGGAAAGGTTGCTCGCCAGGACATCGCGTCCTGTGCCTACGTACTTCCATCTGGTATGGAAGATCAGAGCAAACGTAGTTCGGCTAACTACGGGTAAACAGGGGCTCTCACACAGCAGTGAGAAAACAAACTAGTCCTCTAAGGCTCGGGAACCTACAAATACGATCTGGTCTCAAATGCGCTCGGGCAAGAGAAAGGGGAACAATTAGTCGTTAGCGGGAAAATCTCGATCGCACAGCCGCGAGAGAACTAAAGTTAGTCGTTAGTGTGCTCGCTAGGATATCGCATCCTATGCCTACATATCTTCGTCTGGAACGAAGAATCAGAGCAGCTGTAGTTCAGCTAACTACGGGTCAAGCTACTCAAAAGCTCCTACAGAAAGGAAAGGGAAACCCTAGCACTATAGCTGAGAAACAGGGGAATCTACCTACTGCTATCACACCTGGTTGACCGTCCTAATGTCTATCATAACAACTCCGCAGCGGAGAAGTCAGAGCTCCTAAGGGATCATGGCAACAGGACTAAACTACAAACAAGAAATTGCAACGTAAAGGAATACTGAAAATATGCATGAATGCAACAACTAAACAAATAAGGCGCAGAGGCCACAAACCACAAAGGCAAGGGAGCTCAGCTCTACCAAATACCAACAAGCAAAGCCACGCAATAACAAACAAGCAGAAGGAGGACCACCTCAACTTCTTATGCACACAAAGTCTACTTCTAAGATGCACCTACTCAGAACTATCTAGATGAATACCTAAGTCTAATGCAACATAACATCATACAAGTCAAACAATACAAAGAGACTAACCCTGAGCAGGGCCTCTAACAAACCTAAAACAAGCTCCTAATCTATCTCTAAACAAAACTCTATACAGCACCCTAAGCAAAAGGTCTAAGCCAAAATCTAATCAAAACCCTAAGCAAGAGGAATCAATCCCAGTCTCCAAGCTTCAGAACAAGCTTACCAGAGAAAGGAAGCTAAGCAGACAAGCTCATAGTGCTTTCCTCAGGAAAGTACCAGGAGGTTACTACTCAGGAGTCGTATCCTATGCGGCTCGACAACTGTGATCAGTTTACATTCCTCCTCAGGAGAAATTAAACTCACATGAAGGCTCCGGCATCACGGGATACTTAAGAAATACCTATATGCACTAGGGGAACTAAGTGAACAGACTCATAGGACCTTCCTCAGGAAAGTACTAAGAGGCTGACACTTAGGAATTGTACCCTACGTGGCTCAACAACTGTGATCAGTTTACATTCCTCCTCAGGAGAAATTAAACTCACAAGTTGGCTCCAACATCACTGGATACTTGAGAAATCCTGGACAAACTAATGGAACTAAGTGAATAGACCCATAGGACCTTCCTCAGGAAAGTACTAGGAGATTTCCACTTAGGAATCGTATCCCATGTGGCTCAACAACATGTGATCAGTTTACATTCCTCCTCAGGAGAAATTAAACTCACAAGTCGGCTCCGACATCATTGGATACTTACGAAAGAGGTGAGAAGAAAGAATGAAAGTCATTCATAGTGCCTTCCTCAGGAAAGTACCATAAACTCCCTTCAAACTTCAGGATCTCGAACCTCACAAACAGACAGCAAACTTCTAGACTAAGCCTCAATCCACTGCCTCCTTGCAAGCTCCAACAGGACTTCAATCAGCTCCCACCTTCAAGAAGAAACCACAGGCCAACAAACCTCAAGGAACTATCTCTGAAGTTCAACCACAGTTGAACTTCACAGTCAGAAATCATCAAGACTTCTCCTAACTTCAGGCTCAGACAAATCCTATCAGGACACCCTACAAAAATCTATCAAAAATCTAATGGGAGACCTACGTGGCTCTAGGGTAACATACTGAAAAATCAGAACAAAATTCAACGCCAGATGGAAGAACTAAAATCAGCAACACAGACATATCCACAAACCAGTTTATTCAATCATCAATGACAGTGAAAAAATGCAATTAAAATGAAAATGCATGATTAAGCTAATGTTTTTGCACTATGAAATTCTACACTGAATCACGAGTCTACAGAAAAAAGAACGGAATTATTTGACTAATTCTACCATTTTTTATGAATTTTCTAATGATATGCATGCATTAAAAATATTAAAAACACATCAATTAAAATGGAAAATATGCACAAAAATAACCAACAAAAATAAAATGTCATTTTTATTTTTATTTAATTTTCTAGGGATTGTGATGCAATGGTAGAAAAAAAAAAGAATTATTAAAACAATTATTTACATTTATTTATGATTTATTTACATGAAAATATAAAAAGAAAAATAAAAGAAACATAATGGAATGGGGGTTCAAACAGCAAGAGTTTATGGGTTATTTCTAGCTGGGCCCTGAAGGTGGGGGTGTTAATAGCAAAAGGCGCAGGGCCCAGGTGATCAGAAACCACACAAACAGAAAAAAACGTATGGGGTGCCGTTAGTGATTTTTTTCAGTTATTTTTCATTATGGGCTTGGACAAGGGGGGTGCTACTAGCAATAGGGCCTAAGGCCCACACCAATTACTCTGTCTCTCAGACGCTAAGGGGGGTGGGGAAGCAATTGGGGTGTAGTGATCAGCAACTGCGCTTGGGCCTGGCCCAATGTTCTAACCCTAATCCACTCTCAACTGGCTAACAAAACCAAAATCCTCTCCCAAACGCTCTGGTACTGTTCACACTTCTAAACCCTAGCCGTTCACCCGTCTTCCCCAACTCACTCTCTCTGCAACTCATCCTTTCACTCACAATCCATTCCCAGAAAAAATACCAAACCCTTCAATCAGCTCAACCTTATACGAATCATCCCTAGAATCCCAATCCTCAGAACAAAAACAAAACAAGAAACTTATGCTAAGAACATTCATGGCGGTTATGAGAGAGGGCTAACCTGAAACGAGGACGTCACCGGGATCCTTTTGGAGGCTCAGTGAAAATTGCCACGAGAGAGGAAGATCTTGATATCTTCTAGGTCGTTGAAGGAACTCACGGAGGCCTTGAAGCGCGCGTCGAAGCTGGCTCGAATCTCTTGAACAGATTAACGAAGAACTTCACGAACTCTACGAAGATCTGGGCGGAGAAACTCAAGAACCGATGACGCTATGAATCTGAAGCAGATGGATCCTGAAGATCCTTGAATCTGGTGGATTTCTGGAAATCTTGCTTGAAGATTGGACGCCGTTTGAGGCTTCTGAGTTTTTCTTGCTTGAAGGATGAATGCAGTTTGAAGCTTCTGGGTTTATTACTTGAAGATTGAACGCAGATGACGTTTTCTGGAAATATTGCTTGAAGGTTGATGTTGTTCTGGAAAAAATTGGATGAAGATTGTTGGCGATTTGAGTGGTGGATGAAGAACGGAGAAGAAAGAGGATGATTGGATGGATTCTGGGGATTGACTTGAGGTTTCCGGTGAGGCTTGATCTTTCCGGCGAGGCACTGATGAAGGTGGAACGGAGCGTTTGGATGAGTTTCTGGCAGAAACGCAGTTTCCGGCGTCTTCAACGGTCTCCGGTGGCCGTTGCGGTGGAGGACGGTGTCTCCGACGGCGTCTGCATGGCCGGCGGTGAAGACCAGCTAGTGGAGTCCAGCTGTTACCGGCATGCAGTGAGGGAAGCTGGCGGCTGGACGCGTGGCCTGGGAGAGAGAGGAGAGAGGCACGCGTGGGCGAGACGTGGCGTGATTCTCTGAGTGGGTGGCGTAATCAATGCAAGACGCGTGGGGGCCCCCTCTTAGCAACACGTGGCGCCTATTTATTACCCTGATATTCGCTGGAAGCTTCTGGATTGTTCTAGCACTTGCTGGAAATGGCTGGAACGAAATTTGGACTGCTGGACCATTTTTTTGGACTTTTCTGAATTAATACCAACTGGGCCTCAAACAACTCCTGGGCCCATTCGAAAATGAAATAAAAAACTGTAAAAAACTGAAAAAAAACAATTAACTGAATTTGATTAATGCCTAATTACCACTAATTAATCTAATGCTTAACCAATAAACTCTAAACAAAAATTAAAACCCTAATTAACTCTATATCAACCTAATTAAATCTGAAAACAATTAAGAACCTAATTAACTCTAAAAAGGTGATTAAAACTCATATTATCCTAATTAAACCTAAAAATCAATTAAGATCTAATTAACTCTAAAATTCTACTAATCTAATTAAACTCTAAAAAATGATTAAAAGTCTAATTAATTCTATATTATCCTAACTTTCTATTAAAAATCTAATATTATTTAATATCTATTAATAAAAGAAAAACTATATTATTTTCTATATTATCTAAACACAATTAAACCTATTTAAAAATCTATAGAAAATTCTAAAAATGATTTAAAAAGCAATTAAACCTATTTAACAAACCTATAAAATTCTAAACTATTATTATCTATTAGTAATAAAAGAAAAACTATATTCCCCTTTTTCTTTATTATTCTAAAAGCTATTTAAAAATTCTATAAAATTCTAAAAAGAGAATTAAGCTATTAAAATATTCAAAAAACCCTACTTAAATTCCAGAAAAATCTATAAAGCCTGTTAAAAATTCACAAAAGCCTATAAAAATCCTAAAAATGCAGATGAATGCAAATGACCGCCATAGAAGCGCACACGAGACCAGATCGAATCGAACAGAGATCCCCGGGCATCAGAATATCATCAAAATCACTGTGCAAGCTAAAAAATCACTGAGGAGCGCACAATTTCCTGAAAATAAAACCCTGGTGATCTGGACTGGGTCTGCCATATCTGATAGACAAAAATCAAGCTGTAAACTCTGATATCCCCTGCTTGTGCACAAAAATCATACATCTGAGCTGTGAATATGAAATTAAACCATGAGTCAGATAGGAGAATCAGTTGGTCAAATTTTAGGGTGCAACACTGACAAAACAGACAAAAAAGGCAAACAGAGGGTGAACAAAACATCACAACACCACTGAAATACTCGGCTTATCTCAGCAAATTAGAGATATCATTGGAGATCGTGCTAGGGATCAGCAACAGAAAACCTGCGAGAGATACACAAGAGCCATCAAAGGAAAATAAATCCTACTACAAGGCTTAAATCTCGCTGAAGAGACAAAGATACCGCTTGGGAAAAGACCCCAAAGATCAATCTTCAACCATCAATAATTCAATCAAAAGGGACACAACAATATGAACTCCGCTTTGAGAAAAAAAACTGTTGGAGAAAACATAACAACACAAATCTTCCAACCCTGCCAGGGGAATAAGAAGTTAACATCATAGCAAAAAGTCAAACTGTGGGGGATTTTAAATCAACACCCAATCACAAGGTGAGAGAAAACCCAACAGGTGACTGCTATGTCAACATTTCTTAGAAGTAAACAACATTGTTCTCTACTTGGGGAATAATCCAAAGTAAATATGCATAACCTCTGCTAGGAATCATCAAAGACAAATCTCCGCATGGATATTAACATCAAGGAGAGGTGGTCCTCAAACTACTCAACTGTCTGATCATAACCTGATTGAATGAATAAAACATATTCATCTGGAGAAGATTTTGAATCAAGATTTAGCTGGGAAAACCGAATAATATCCATCTGGTTATCCATAGGAACAAAAACTCTGCTAAGGGAATATCAGCAAACCCTACTAGAGAAACCTTAACACAACTCTACTGGGGAACTGCCAATAAATTCTACCAGAGGAGCAAGAACTAACTCTGTTGAAGAAAATAAGAACCTGATGAGGGTCATATCCTATCTTTCACAACCATTTGTAATAACTGCACATCCTCTACACGGGATCAACAAGGATAACTCTCTAGGTACTAACAACCTCGAGAGAAATAACTTGGAATTGCAGGGATAATTAAGAAGTTAACATCATAGCAAAAAGTCAACCTGCAGGGGATTTTAAAGCTCAACACAGGGTGAGAGAAAACTCAACAGTTGACTGCTATATCAACACTTCTTAGAAAGGAAATGTGATTCAGATTGGCCATAAGAGAAACAAACCATAACGGAGGAGGTAGGAACTTGCCAGGGATTCCTCTTCAAGTTTTATCACAGAACATGATGGGATCCAACAATCACATTCACACTTAAATATGCTTGATCATAAATAGGTTAGGGAAGGAGAACCATGCTCAAATTGAAGGAATCTGAATCAAGACTTTGCAGGGGGAATCCAAGTTAAAAATGCTTGAACTAGTGCCCAACTGAGAAATGCATCAATAAGACCAAACTTTGCTTGAGAGATTGTCAACAGACTGTATCGAGGAGAACATCAACAAGGACAAACTCTAATTGGGAGAATATCGAGTTCATAATACCTTGAAATAATCTGCCCCAATATCTTCAAACTCTGAGAGATTCGTCGAATCTCGACGTAACTTCCCCAGATTAACTGTAGTCGGCATATTCTTTTACTGATGGAGTATTCAAGCTTTGCCCCTGCGAAAGCATCAACTGGGAAAACAAACTTGCTTAAGCTCAACGAAGTCTTCAAGAAACATGCCCCTGGATATGATCATTCCTTGAAACGATTTGCCAATTACTCATCAGATTTTTAGGCTTCAAAAGATTATGTTCATCACTGATACGCATATGTAAGCTTCCATGATGTCAAATAAATGTATGCAAGCAGAAAAGCTTAATTATGAGAATGATAATTCTAATGCAATTACATATGTTTGTCTTGCAGTTTTTTTATACTGAAAACATGTCGCAAAAACTTGTGAACAAGTCACTAGTTAAGATATGACATTGATTTTTGAATGCACATGCAATACCAACAAAGGTCTTTTAGCATAACTCATGGGAGTCAGGAACGCTATCTCATTAAAGTATGCTTTCAAAATAAACCCTGCTTCAATTAGGTCTTTCGAGGGTTATAATGTGGTCTGGTTCACGGTTTTCAGAAAAAAGGATATTTAGGCTCAAAGTTTATTTGTACCCACCCATTCTCCGTGATGTTCTTCAATCCTATATTCAGCTAATTAGACACAACTGTTCATCCCTCAAAGGATTTTGATGGTTGAGGAACTGATGAAAAATGATGGTTTAAGAGCCAATAAGGCTTTCCAGGGAATAACAGTCACCCCCCTTTTTCTTTTGTAGTCACATAGATTTGTTCAGAATTTTTTATTGTAATCCCTTCTTTTCGCTTTTCGCGTTTTTTTTTTCTAATTTTTGCCTGAACCAATTCTTTTGAATTTTTGATGTCCAGCGGGATGCCCTAATTTTTGCCTAAGTCATTTGTTTTCAAGTTGTACGACTTAGCGGGCATTTTATTTTTCTTTTGAACAAATCACGTGACATTGACTTATCTGACTTGTTAAAAGGGTTGTGATTGTCTCTTTCCTTGGATAACCATCATGGTTGGTCCTTAAATACACACTCCTTTTGGAAATTTGAACACTTGGTCAATTTAACTGAAGACTACCCTGCCCCAGGTTAAAATGTGAGGTTTTTTTCCATTTAGAAAGGAAACTCCTACTTCGAGGCTCAAAAGGGTTAACAAGGGATTATCTTCCTTATATCTCCGGTGTTTGGGAATTTGAAACAATGTCTTACATCATCAGCAGGGTCTTATTCAAAAGCATATAACCAGAAATTTTGCGTTTTTACCTCATCATCCTCCCTCCAAGAGTTCAAACAAGAAGTTGGTATTGCAAATGCAGGAAAACAATTTATGAGCGAATGCGAATGGATTTCTTCAAGACAAACATACTCATTGTATTATGATTAATATTCAAAACCAAACAAGTTTCTACAAGCAAACAAAGCATTAACAAACATGAGAGATTACAAATAAAATTGCAGTAAATGAACTAATGATCTGAGGAGACTATCTCAATCCGAGCTTGAAAGAATATCCTCAACTTTCTTTGGAGAAACAGAAGCAAATGCACGACCGCTACAGGTCACTCCACTAACACTGGCAATATGAATTTCCTCGAGTTTTAGATTTATCAACATAAAGGCGTTCCATTCAAAAATGGGCTTCCTTCTTCGAAAGTCAACACCCCATCGTCAATCATCTCTTGAACCATTTCTTGGAAAACCTTGCACTCCTCAATCGGGTGCCACATTACCCCATCATGAAACTCACAACTGATATTTGGATTGTACCAATGAGGATGAGACTTCATGACTCTGGTTTTTCTGGGTGTCACTACCGAGTTTTGGGAAAAATAAGACCACAATTGACTGTAAGTCATTGGGATTGAATCAAATTGGTGAGTCTCTCCTTTTGGTTCATTCAAGACTGGATTTTGCAGAGTCTGAGAAGAATTCTGAATTGCATCAACCTCAACATTTTCTCCTACTTGGGAATCACTAACAAAATTTTCTCCACTAGTTTGGCCATTCGAACCATATTGGATTTTGAACAATTCTTTCTCAAAAAGTGGCGGACGGACTTGAGTTTCTTTGAAATGATTCGGAGTTGCGACATGCATCTCAACTACAGTGGCGTTACCATGTTTAGGCAGCATATTGACTTGGACGTTTGTGCCTTTGAGAAACAAAATTCCTTTTTGCACTAGTCTTTGCACTTCATGTTTCAAAGGAAAACAATATTCAAGACTATGCCCTGGTGCACCCTGATGGAAAGCACAACGAGCCTCTGGTTTATACCACCATGGAAAATCTTTTGGAACAACAGGAGGAGACCTGGTCTTCACAAGATTCTTTTGTATCAAGACAGGAAATAGTTCTGCATACGACACCGGAATCGGATTAAATTGCATTTGCTTTTGAACACAACTTTGTTGATCAATCTTTTGTTGTGTCTGTTGTTGCTTACTTTTGTTACGAGATCTTCTACGCTTTTCTTGCGAAATAGCGTTAGCAGCTTGTTCTTTCTTCTTGGAAAAAGCATTTCCATACTTCTTAGAACTGTTAGAAGGACCACTTTCTTTGGTCAACCATCCTTTCCGGACACCTTCTTCGAGACACGTCTCGGTAACATGACTGGAAGCGCTAATGGGAGCCATAGAATTGAGTGTGGAAATGATTTTAGAAATCACAGTCTTTTGAAGTGGAGTCTGAGAAATATGAGGAGAATGTTGATTCTGAGCAACAACCAGAGTTTCAACCAAAGTAGAGATCCTTTCCATACCATCCCTCAAAGTAGCCAATTCCTCGCGAAGCTCGCGATTCTCTTGTTGCAACTGATCCATCTTTAGCTCGAGTATTGTAGTGATGCGACAACTTGTCTGAACAAAGACCAAGAATAGGAAGCAAATAAGACACCTGGGAAAGGAAAGGTACAATGCAGAATGATGCTTGATGTGCAAATGCAAATGCAAGTTTTCAAGGAACTATAAAGCAGTTTGCAAACATTACATTAAGATAACACACTGGATATACCAAAAATCTCATTTCATTAATATTAAAAGAATTACAGCTTTGAAGTACAGTTTCATCAATCTTACAACACAAGAGAGAATGAAATCTAGTTCTAAGGAATCGTGTCTGAAAACGACCCAACTCTGAGCTGATACTTCTTGCGAAGCCTCTTGATTTATCTTACATAGCTGATCTTTATGGTGTCTTTCTCTTTCACGAGTTGATCCATAATACCCTTCCAAGAACCGGAGGTAGGAATATGAGTAAATGATGATATGCTAGAGGAAAATAAATCCTCTGGATCCTTGATCTCTTCATGACACGTCGCTCAAGAAACTCAATGAAGACTTGTACACCCATAAGATAGGCATATTCCTCTAAGGTTAGAAATAGATGATAATCTGGGAAAGTAAATCAACGATGCAACAGATCATAGAACTGGACCAAGGTATTAAGAATACCTTTTTCAACATCAGTCCTCAGAGTAATCAACAGTTTCCTAAACAGCATTTGAAATCTACAGGACTAGATACCAAAGATCCAAGCTTTCTCAACTCTTGTAAGTCAAAACTCGTGAAAATGTACTTCTTAGTGTTACTTCTTTCAATATCCATGATTCTAAATTTTTTTTTTTTTGCGATATTTGCAAAAAGAAATCTCTGAGTTCCTTAAAAACCAACTGAAACACAATGCTCATGAATGCATGAGTGCAAGATGCAACACCCACAAACAAGACATACAAATCACACAGGTTCAAAGGTTCGGCACGAGCATGGAGCCAAAGGTAAGAACCACCCACAATGGTATGTACTAAGGTTATATCATCACCTGTAGAACAAGGTTCTAAAAAGTTCCCAGAATCATAATTCCATCTTTTGGATATTATCGACTTAAACGACTACTCGTCGGCCAACAATATTCTCAAGAGAAACTCATCTGAGTGTGGTATCGCGTAACGACTAATTCAAGTCTACACCTGAACAACCACCGCACCACGTCCTAATAAGGCCAAGATGGGTTAAAGGGTTCTAAGGTCCTCAGCTTCTCAGGCTCCCAGTCGGAAAAAGTAATATCAATTACGACTACTCGTAAGACATCAGTAATTCCAAAGGGGCCTCCACCGAGCGGGGGATCTCAAGTCAGCTTAGTAAGGACTACTCCACGTAAGCCAACAAGACTATACCACCCTCCTATCATAAGTGCACTCAAGTCCGGGTATAGGACTTATCTCACCACACAGATTACCAGGCACCAAAACAGAATAATCAATAACAAACAAGTCAAACAAAAAGCGATAAATAAATCAAAGTAGGCGAAACCCACTAGGAACCGTTGGAATCCCCAGCAGAGTCGCCACTTTTCTGTAGCGGTAAAAATCGTGAGCGTAAGTTATTAATTAACTTAACTCAAAAAACAAGAGTCGCCACCGCACTTTTATTTTATCCAAATAAAGGAAAGGAAAAAGAGCGAACAAAACCAAAGAGTTCTAAAATAAGAACACGAGACAGAGATTGGGGTAAGGGGGTTGGTTACGCAATGGGAAGGTGTTAGCACCCAAAACGTCTATAGTACTCTATAGGAGCCCTTTGAAATATTTACGCTTTTTGGTTTGAAAATGGTTTGTTTGAAAAGAGATTGGGGAGATGAGAAGAGAATTATTTTTTTAGATTTTTGTGTTTGGAGAGACTTATCGCCTCATGCCTACGTACCCACAAAGTGCAATATGGGATCAAAACTCCGTAGTTCGTGGTACAAATGACAAAAATTTGTTGGTTTTGATTAATTTTAGATGTAAAGACAAATCGTCATTTCAAGGAGAAAACTGCGACTATCCACCCACGAGTATTAAGACAACATCTGCGTCACATAAAGATGGGGGATTTGATTGGATTATCAACAAGACTATCACTCAACATCAACGTGGAAAATGTCAAAATCTTAATAATATGGGGAATAGGAGATTTACATCTCAACTATAGAAATGAATCATGTCTAAACTTTATGAAAAGTTTTAAAGTGAAGAAGTGCATAAAGGCACAAAAAGAGTTGATGAGTTTTTGTATTTTTTATGTCTTTTGAAATTGGTCAAAGCATGATTAACATTGATTGACTTTTATTAAGAAAAAAACAAAGTTTAAAAATCACTTGACGAAAGTCAAGGTTTTATTGCGAAAGCGGTTTTGAAGTTTGAAACCAAGAAGGTTTTGAAAGAGGGAGAAAGTTTTGAAAATTTAAGAAGGGGAGGAGATGAAGTGACTATCCTAGAAACCAAAATAAGAGCTAGAGGTAAGAAAGATCTAACCGACTTGTAGCACACTCCATAGCAAGCAAAAAGAATTCCATCCGATTTAAAGCATAAGCTAATGAGCGAGCCAAATAAAGGCTAAGATCCACAATACTCCAAGCATAGGAATGAAAGTCCTAATTCTAAGTCCAAAGGTCCATGAAGTCCAAGGTCTAAGAATAGTCCAAGAGCATAACCACAAAGTTAATAGCACCAAGTTTTTTTTAGAGATTTTTTTATCCTTTATTAGTGTTTTGAACAAGGTATGGTCCAAGTGGACAAAAGAGAAATGACATAAACATAAACAAAGATATGATATGAAATGATAAAATGGAAGCATAAAAGTAAGAAATAAAGAGTAAGAAGAGAATATAAACAAAATTAAACAAGGATAATGTTAGTGAATTAGTGGTTAGTGGTTAGAACATATGATCAATGATGATTAATTCTTGCACTTTAGACCAAGGTTAATGAAAACTCATTAGAGGATTGATAGAATCAAAGCCTCCTAACAATGATTTTTCATAGGTATTGGACTTAAGACAAGCAACTAAACATACTTGGACTTTTAAACGTAAGTTTGAGCCACGAATGATCATTTTCCGATTAAGGGACACTTTAGCGCTATGTTAAGCAATCGTAATCGGGTTTATGTAGAAACCACGACTATCTGAGGTCGGTCAATAAAATGTTAGTGTTAATACATGTTAGAGAAGTGATATGTAAATCACTCTCCTAAAACATGCCACACAAAAAGAAAAGAGGTAGTGATCTCATCATAATCAAGATTTTTAATCAATTAATCAAAGGTAATCTATCACTATTCCAAAGTACGGAGAATTATCTCAATGATTATTCATCCATAGATTTGAAATAATGAAGATTAAACAACCTTGATAATCAACAATCTATGATCCATAGATTTCATCGATCAAAAATAAAAAGAAGAAGAAAGAAAAATTAAAATGAAAAAGAAATTTCAATTTGAATCTTAAATCGATTAAATCATCATCAATATCAATCACCTCTTTTAGTGGATAAAATCAACACTCAAAGTCCATTGATATTGATGAGATCTTATCAAAATTCAAGATCCAAAACAAAATTACAATCAATCCAAATTAATATATATTTTTTTTAATCAATTTTTTTAAGAATTTTCTTTAAAATATAAAACTATTAACAAGAAAAAATGTTAAAAGGCCCATATAGCCCAAATCTTTTAAGAAAAAGAAAAACAAAAATGAAAATAATAGAAAAAAAATAATAATAAAAAAAACAAGTGAAAGAAAAACAAAAAAAGAAATAGAAATCAGAAAAAGAACACATCATCTTCTTCTTGCGCTCTGGACACTATTCACGGCCATGGATACTACTTCGGAGCTTGTTCAAATCAAAGCGGCGGGATGCAAAACCAACACGGTTGTGATCGGAATCCAACATACATCTCAAATGTGTTATCAATTTTGTGTAATGGTGCTTGGATCAACCGAATCGAAACCGCAAAGTCTCGATATAAAACTCCAAATTACCTTTAATTCAAGGTGAGCAACGCTTCGATTCTTCTTCTTTGAATCTCTGGTTGAATTGTTGTTGTTGAAGACAATTATGGAATCAAGTTATGAATCCTATTGAAGCTTATTTTTGAGGAAACCGTAATGAGGAAAATGGAAGTTTGTGATAAATTTGGCAGAGCTTCAATGGCTCTCTGAGCTTCTTGGACAGCATCTTCACTACATCCCTCAACTTGTGTTGCAGGTTCAGCTAATAAGAAAATACGATCCAAATATACTAAAACAGGATCTTGGCCAAGCCTACTCCATGGAACCTTAAGTTTCAATGATTCAAGAAAACCTGCTTTAACCTTCACTGGCAATTTTAAAGCATTTAGAGCCTCTGGTTTCAGCTGCATATTCTTCAGCTCTAGAACAAATCACAACCTGACCTTGGCCTTGACATACCTTTCCAAGACTTCCACATAACAACTTTTTGCATCAGGCTGTAAATTTAGCTTTATGAGCTGTGAATCTCCATAGCTTGAACAAATGCATTATCAAGGTATGAAATTGTAGATGCAATGGAAATCTCACCAGGCAGTCTAAAGCCTTGAAGAAACATCCTGATTACCTCATCAAACTCCATCTCTTGAAAGTCAAAAGAATCCACATAGGCATGCATTACTTTCAAACTTAACTTGAATCAAATTCTTGAATAAAACAAATTCTTTAACAATTGATGCCATGGTGAGCCTAAAGATCAATACCCTCAATCATGCTTTAGAATCACTTGGAAATGACACACTTGAATGAACGCTTTGTACTTGCATCCCAAAACAAACATCCACCAATCTTGACTTGCACAGACAAACTTTTGAATCTTCGGTTAAAACTGAATCTCTTTGAGTTTATCTGAGGAAAATAAATCCATAGATGAACACAACCTGTACTGACGAATCTTGACCATAATAGTCTGGACCAAACTTCTCATATAACACTGCTTGATAAACCACTGGATTTCAACACCAGACAATTTGACCTTGAACAATCACATTTTCTGAGAAAATAGCCCACTACCACGGGTAATTTATAATTGAAGCAAACTCTTGATAGTTTGACCAAGATGAGGTCAAACTTCCATCTGATTTAGACTTGAATGAATGTCTTTGTCATTAATCTCCTTGCAAAACCCTAAACACACAGAGAAGAAGAAGACACAAACAAATTGAAAAATATTTTGGTATTTTGGTTAGAGGTTAGTAAATAGAAATAAACATAAAGCAAGTAGAAAACACAAGTGTGCTGAGAGAACCAAAAAGTATGGTCTTGTTTGTGTATGCAAAAATGAAAATGCAATGTGGGATCTTAGGGGTAAAAATTAGGGTATTACACATACTTCGGAGTACCAGATAGGTATCGAAGTATGCGTTTGACAGATTTTAGGTGGGATTCCTTAGGACATGATTGGTATTTGGCGCACATACACACGCTAAACATAATGTCGGGACGCGAAGCAGTGAGATAGAGAAGCGAGCCAATCATACCTCTGTACCTTTTTACCTCAACATCTTTGCCACTTTCATCTTTACTCATGTTTGCACATGTTGGCATAGGGGTGTCTATGGATTTTGCATTTGCCATGTCAAATCTCTTGAGAAGATCCAAACAATATTTTGTTTGGCTCACGAATGTTCCTTCCTTCAATTGCTTGATTTGTAACCCGAGAAAATATGTGAGTTCACCCATCATACTCATCTCGAATTCACCCTGCATAAGCTTAGCAAACTCTCTTACGAGATTCATGTTAGTGGATCCAAATATGATATCGTCAACATAAATTTGTACAAGAATTAAGTGTTTTCCTTGACGTTTAATGAAGAGAGTAGTATCAACCTTTCCTCTTGAGTAGCCTTGATCAAGTAAGAATTTGCTTAGTCTCTCATACCAGGCTCTAGGAACTTGTTTAAGACCGTACAAAGCTCTTTTTAATTTATAGACATGATCAGGATACTCATGAGACTCAAAACCAGGTGGTTGAGCAACATAGAATTCTTCATTTATAAACCCGCTAAGGAACGCACTTTTGACGTCCATTTGAAATAACTTAAAATCTTTCGCACAAGCGAAATCAAGTAGAAGACGTATAGCCTCGTGTCGGGCAACCGGCGCATAAGTTTCCTCATAGTCGATGCCTTCCTCTTGGTTATACCCTTGCGCGACTAAACGCGCTTTGTTGCGGGTTATTACTCTGTTTTCGTCCAGTTTATTTCTAAACACCCATCGGGTGCCGATTACTCGATGACCTCGTGGAGGAGGGACAAGGTCCCAAACCTCATTTCTAGTAAACTGATTCAGTTCCTTCTGCATTGACAAATACCAATGTTCATCGAGTAGGGCTTCCTTATGGTTTTTAGGTTCCATCTGTGACACGAAAGCGAAGTAATAACAGAAATTACTTAGCTTAGCTCGAGTTGTTACACCCTTTGTGATGTCTCCAATAATGTTTTCAATTGGATGGTCTTTAGATAACTTCCATTCTTGAGAAAGATCGTCGTTTGAAGGCGGATGAACTTCCTCTGTTGCATCACGGTGTGCATCCTTATCCTCCTCAATTTTGGCTTTGTCAGGTTGATCAATCCCCATCTCGCCACTTTTGAGTATGTCTTCAGTGGATGTACCTGCACCATGAACAACACTATCCTTTCCGACATTTCTCGGGTAGGACTCATCAAAGGTAACATGCACAGACTCTTCTACAACAAGTAATCGTTTATTATATATTCTATATGCTTTACTCGAGTGAGAGTATCCGAGAAAGATACCTTCATCGGCTTTGGAATCAAATTTGCCCAAGTTTTCCTCCATGGTCGCTCCTAATGGACACTATGTTTATATTTAACTTATTTTGGGAAAGCTTAGCAAACTTTTCAAAAGCGGCGAATGTATCACTTTTGCTTACTAAGAAGATGGTCCAACAAAACCTAGAAAAGTCGTCCACTATTACAAACCCGTAATAGTTTCCTCCTAGACTTTTGATCCTAGACGGCCCAAACAAGTCCATGTGTAGAAGTTCAAGAGGTCCCGTTGTTGAAATTATCTTTTTGGATTTAAATGAGATCCTCGTTTGCTTCCCTTTTTGACAAGCATCACAAAGGTGATCCTTGGTGAACTTTATTTTGGGAAGTCCTAAGACTAGGTCTTTTGAGACTACCTTATTGAGTAAGTCAAAATTAACATGCCCTAAACGCCTATGCCATAGCCATGAGTCTTCACTCATAGTTATGAGGCATTTGTCGCTTGTTAATGATACTTCATTTAAGTCAAGCATATATACATTGTTTACTTTAAAACCATTAAACATATTCTTCTTTTCATTTTCATGCACAATTTTGCAACAATCTTTTGAAAAGGATACATTGTATCCTTTGTCGCACAATTGGCTAATGCTAAGCAGGTTATGTTTAAGGTTTTCGACAAGCAATACGTCGGAAATCATAGTAGAGGCGGGATTACCTACACTACCTTTACCTAGTATTGCTCCGCGGCTGTTATCACCATAAGTTACATACCCTTTCTTCTTAGCCACAAAGTCTATGAATAAGAATATGTCTCCAGACATGTGTCTTGAGCATCCACTATCGAGAACCCATCTTCTCTCGGTGGTCTCGACACATTTCACCTGTCAAAACATAATTAGCACAAGGAGGTACCCAATGGCATATTGGGTCCTAATAGGTTAGCGACAAAATGGTTGCTTTTGGGCAACCATTGGTAGATGCCTTTAGGAACAAGAAATCTCCTAAACCGGCATTTACCAATGGAGTGGCCTTTCTTGCAACAATATAAGCAAGCAAAATCAACTTTAGAGACACTTTCACTTGCTTGATCCCTAATTACATATGCATATTTTTGGTATGGGTTACTCATACTTTTTCTAAAATCCTTTTTATCAATAGCAAATGTAACTTTAGGTTCAAGTGCCTTGTTTAATTTGGCCTTGAGGTTTCTAACCTCACCTTGCCAAATATGACAAGTATCACACCCGAAATTGAAAGGATTTCTATCATCTTTACAATCCGATTCATTGCCTTTCACAATGGAAGCCTTAAGGTCCTCTAATTTCTTTTCGGACTCTTTAACTTTATGCTCTAAATACGTAAAGATTTTCTTATTAGAAGCAAGTTTCTTGAAGGCTTCAACTGCTTCATTATGTAAGGCATGAAATGCGGTTTGTGTTGGTGTAAGCCCTAGAGGCCAATACTTTTTGGTACTTGTATCGGATTATTCGTTTAATAATAAAAGGCATCTCTTTATTATGTTTGCCTTTCAGAATAATAAAGTCCCTAGAATAGTTAGTTTGTTTAATGAAATGTTAAGTGTGACTTAATCATGAGATCCCATTAAACATAAAGACATTATTCTTAAAATATCCGTAGTCAAGCTTTATTGCAAAGTGGGATAACATTAAAAGCATTGAGACTATTATGAAGATAGACTGATGATCACATCTCATGGATCATGGATAAAGAGTTATCAAGTCTTGACATAGGTATAAATATTAGGAGTAATATTTATACCGGATTGACCCGCTATGAGAATACTACATAGTATGTTATGCAAAGTGTCATAAGTTATTCTCATGGTGATAATGGTGTATTACCACCCTTCGACCTGAAACCACTATGGACCCTAGATGTAGAGTCGGGTGCTTTATTGCTGATCAAACATTATCCGTAACTGGGTGATCATAAAGACAGTTGATGGGCACTCCACGAAGCATGCTGAGGGACATGAGTGTCCTAGATGGAATTTGCCAATCCTGCATAACAGGAGAAATGTCTAAGGGCCCAATATTGAACTGGACAAGGATGACACAGTGTATGCCTTGTGTTCAATATAGACATAGGGGCAAAAGGGTAATTGTACAAACATATATTATCACGAAAAAGGTTTTGTCAGATCACATGACATTTTCGTAACTTGGGTAGCAGTGATGTGTTGCTAGATACCGCTTACTGTTTATTATGTTAAATATATAATTTAATATAATTACCAAAGTTACGAAATCCTACAGGGTCACACACATAAGGACAGTTTGATGAGAGATAGAGAAATCAAAGGAACACCGTAAGGTACGGTGCACTTAAGTGAAAAATAGAAATTCGGATAATATAATAATAATTATTGTTATTTTATAATGGTTATAAAATAATAATAAAATAAATATATTTATTATAATAATAGTTATTATAATAATATATAATATTATTATGGATCATGTGAATTGGGTTTTTAGCCCGCAACCCACAAGAGAGTCTATAAAAGGAACCCTTGTGATGAAGCTTTCACTTGATGCAATTTCGTTTTTGATTCTCTTTTCTCACTCAAATAATTCCGTTCGTAAGCAGCTAGCACTGTGACCGGAAGCTGTTCGTGTGGACTGAGTAGAGGCGTTGCACTTCATCAACGCTTGTGATCGCTGCATCAAAGATCTGAATCGCCACAAAGAGGTAACGATTATATCACTGACCATGCTCATTCGTAAGGATCACTAAAGGAAAATTTTGTTTTCCGCTGCGTTTAGATCGCAATTTTCCTTCAGTTTGTATTTCTGAATGCGACATATTTGAGGACTTATCATATTTAGAGTGACGTACCTGTTTTTTTCTTATTTTTCTGATTGGCAGAGAGGCATAGATTCACTGACTCTTCTTCATCACTAGAGCTTTCATCAGAGGAGGAAGAGTCACTGTCACTTTCCCATGCTATGTACGCTCTCCTAGGCTTTGATGCTTTCTTGTGTGATTTTGATGATTCCTTGTCCTTTCCCTTTTTATTCATTGGACAGTCCGGTTTGTAGTGACCGGGCTTTCCACACTTGTAGCACGTCCCTCTAGTCTTTTTACCTTTCGAGTCATCATCCTTGGAGTGTCTCGATTGTTTCCGGAAGTTTACCAAGTTTTTCTCGGAATGTTGGATGTCGTTCTTTCTCACGTAACGGTTATACTGTTTAACAAACAACCCCATATCTTCTTTTGTGTCCTCTTCTTCTTCGTCGCTCGAGGAATAATCATGTTGCTCTTTTGCTTGAGACTTCGAGGAGGAAGTCTTGAGAGCTATCGATTTCTTTTCACTCACCTTCGTTTTGTCTTTCTTTTCCATCTTTTCGCGTTGGTCTAAGCTCAAGAGTACCTGTTCATGCCCTTGTAATTTTCCAAACAATGTTGTTAAATCTAATAAGGTAAGATCATGAGCTTCTTTGATGGGGGTCACTTTAGGCTGCCATTCCCTGTTAAGACATCTTAAGATCTTATTAGTAGCAATATCATTGGAAACAGGCCTACCTAATGAATGTAAACGATTGATGAGATGAGTAAATCTCTTTTGCATGTCAGCAATGGTTTCCCCTTGCTCCATGAAAAAGAGATCGAACTCTTGAGTTAATGTATTGATTCTAGCCAACTTAACATCGTTTGTCCCCTCATGGGCTATTTGTAGTGAATCCCACATGGCCTTAGCAGTAGGGCAATGGGATACACGATAGTATTCATCTACACCTAATGAGGAGATTAAGATGTTTTTAGCTTTCTAATCATAATTGTATTTTTTTTCATCGTCATCGGTCCATTGTGCTTCAGGCTTTGGCACAACTACATTATCTGTATTGGTCATAGTAATTTCTATTGGACCATTAAGGATAACGTTCCATATTTTTCTGTCTATGGAGTTTATATGCACACGCATACAGTCTTTCCAATAACTATAATTTTCACCGTTGAAAACAGGAGCCCTATTGTACGCCCCTTTAGGTTCGTTTGCCATTTTCTATCTCGTTGTATTTGAAGCACCGAATAACCAGAGCTCTAGATACCACTTGTTAGACTATGGCACGGATCTAGAAGGGGGGGGGGTTGAATAGATCCCCAATTAAAATTTGAGTCGGCGATACCAATTTAAAATTGGTTTTAAAAATGTTTTAAGTGCGGAAGCGGCCGAGGAAAATTATAGTCTAAAACGAACGATTATTGGAAAACCGGATATACGTAAGCCTATGGATTTATGACAATTAGGAAAAATAGAATCACAACATAAACTATGCTTATCAATTATTTACTTCAGTTGTAAGGTTACCTAGTTCCAATGATTCAAAGTCAAACCAAAACTAGATACACAAGTAAGATAATTTTGGTTCAAGCAATATGTCAAACACTTGGTGTGCAAAAACACTCCAAGTGATGTTTATGTTGAGTAAGAGATTTCAACCAGACTAGTACAATGTAATGTTGTACTTTAGAGTTAAAAACAAAGTCTTAACCTCTTACTCAATTGGTATCACAATTTTGACAATAGAGCTTACACAAAAATTACTTATTTGAGTTGTAACGAAAATGCTGAAAATAAAGAAGACAAGTAATTTGGTGAGGCAGTTCCCCCGTCTTCCTCGCTTCGGGGTACGTGTGCCCTCAATTCTAAAACTAGAATTGAGATATATTAAATAGATATCACCTGTTTGAATGAACAGTTTATACAAGGATTGAGCAGCAAAATTACAACAAAAATCTCAATGTGTTGAAAGTTGCCTTCACTCCTTGCCCCTTGATTCAAGATGAATCAAGTTCTTCGATTTGTGTTGATGGACCTCCGACTCCAGCCACCTTATTGAAGAACACGTTGTTGTTCAAACCTTTGGCTCCGGCTGATCTCAACAACACCAAATCGAACCCGAGATCTTCCCTTCAAAATCACTAAATCCGCTACTAGACTTGTGAAGACCACCTCTTCACAATCACCTTCGCTCGATTGATCGTTGATGAAGAATCTCGTCCAAAAACCCCTAAAATTCGAACCAATCTTGGAGGGCAAAACCCCAATGGTTTTATTCAAGAAAGAACCTGTCGCAATCTTCAACCCGAGCTTGATTCTCCAATCTAAGCCTCGAACCTTATCACCTTGAATCTCTCACAAATGCATTTCAAAAATGATTGTGTGTAATTGAAATGTTGTGAGATGTTGAAGATGAAGATGATGAATCTTGGACACCTATTTCACTCTTTCTTGTTTTTGAACACATAAATCAAAAGAATATCAAATGTTAGTAGACACAAGTGTTTAAGCAAGTATATATATAGTGCCAACAAAATTCAGGACATAACAGTATTTCAAATATGAGAGGGAACTATTTTAAAACAGTTTTTCCGCGCGAACGGTCGACCATAACAGGTCTGTGCGTCGATGCATGGCCTGTGCTGTTTTGAATTTCTGGAAATTTCATCAGTGTGCGTCTGTTGCACCCCAAAATTTGCCATCACAATACAAGACTTTGTGTTCTAAGAAGGTTCACAAGGTTCACAAGTTCTCCAACAACTTGCATAACCTTTCATGAAGTTCATAAAGTCCACAAGCTACTTTATGAAGGTTCACAAGGTTCACAAGTCCCACAGTGCTTTCAAGACCATTCTGGGCGGGGTTCCATTTCAGTTGATAACGCGTTCTCTTGATATACAATGAATGGGATTTAGTTTGAATTCACTCAGATTTAATCAGGCAGTGAGATCGAGACCACGAGAGGAATAAACATATGGACGAGAAATTAAGTATATTTGAATATCATTCGTGAATATTTATACTTTATAATTAGGAAGTGAATTCAAATATTTGTGGATTTTTTATTCATAAGTGTTTATAATTTACAACTAAGAAGTAAATATAAATAATTTCCAAATTGGTTATTCATAAGTATTTAAGATTACAATTGAGAAGTAAATAAGTATTTGTTGAATTTTATTTCATAAGTACTTAATTTACAAATGAAGGGGACAAATAACTTTTGAATTTGATTCATGGGTACTTATCCGGTTACAAGAGAATTTCATTTACAAGGAATGTCTATTTTAAAAGTCCTAAGTCCTAAAGAGCTCTAATTGTTCTTCCCTTGAATCTTGCCACAAGCTCCCGGTTACCTGAAAAAGAACAGATAAACAAAACACAACAGGAAAAAAGGTTAGGAGTTTTTTCGACACTCACAGACAATGGTGACTAGATATTCATCAATTTCAAAACAGGAAGTTATCGACTGCACTGATGATTCTAACTTCTGATAAACGTATGATTGCTATGAGCGACTACAAAGATTTTCAAAAAATGGTTTAAAAAAATATTCTTACAAGTGTCCCTGGAGCCAATCCACACAAGCGACTCCGTTTTCACAAAGAAGTTATGATGGAAGGTCTGCCCAGGAAGTTTAATGAACATGTGAAGACCCTCTCAGATTCTGCTTGCGTCCGAACTTCTCGAACTAGCTCCAAAGCAAGTTCTGGGAAATGATATTGAGTCCATTTATGGGGAGAATTTGACGACTACATTATCACGAGAGAACTTATATGGAGGGTGCAATCGAGGTAGTTTGAAGAGACTTCTTCCCGTACCTGAAATGGATTCCAAATAAGAACTTCGTAAATTATAATGAAGGCACTGATTAACAAGCAGAAGAAGCGGCTGGCTTCAGGAAAAGAATTAGTTTGTTATTTTGATTACCTCGTATCAGAAGCTAAAGAAGTGAGTGAAGAACGAGTGATTATGCCGCTCTGGGAGCCAATTATTGACATATGATACCACTTTGGTCGCAACAGGATGAGCTATGTATGAACCTGCCAAAGACAAAAGTCGTCAGGATCATGTGAACATGAAAAGGTTACAGATGAGGAGTTATCTAAGCTACCTTAATTGGGACTACATTCCATGAAACATTAAGGAAACACTGTCCAGTCCCAATCGTCCCGCTAAGACATGTTGATGAAGATACCGAACTGGGAGAACATCATGCTCCTGCTGGTAGCGAGATTGCATTAAACACATATGGATACAACATGGGTAGTAACTTGTGGGAAAATCCTGACCAGGGGATTCCAGAGAGATTTGATGAGAATTACGCCCAAGCGGATTTGTACAAAACTCAAGCCAAGAAACCATATTTGCTAAGTGCAGCCATTTATAGTAGATGCCAAGCACAGCCAAGATATTCTCTGATACGCATAAGAAGATTGAATCAGGAACACCTGTTGCATCCTCTTCCATTCCTACACCATCAGTGAATCCATTAGTTCGAAAGCAACAATATCAATAGAAACAATACCCCAAGAGGACCCCAGCATTGATCCGTTGAAAACTGTTGCCCTGCAAAAAGCACTCTATTAGCTACTGCAGCCTGAAAGTGTGTGATGCTACCTTTTTAAAAAACCACTCACTTACAATCATATGCTCGATATTTCGTAAGAGGAATATTAGCAAAAGGTTTAACAGCAGCCCCTGCTCATGACAGCACCATCAACTACTGGAGGCGAAATATGTGATGACATGACCATAATCTTGGTTCAGTTTAGAAAACCTGCTCAGACCAGCGCACCAACAGTCAATACAATCCTATCTTCAGAAATAATTTGAATGTGCAATCATATCAAAGAAAATAATGCAATAACCATTACCATTTGGCATTCAACACTCCATGGTTTGCAAACAATGTTTGAACCTTTAGCAACCGCCAAATTATCGTCTCAGACTTCAGCAACCACTACTACAGCCAACACAACTCTCGAGTTCTGTCCAACTGTAGCCAGCAGAACATCAATAATTGAATCTACCAAAGAAATAATCATTACCATACAAAGCAGAAGTTTGTTTAAATTGAATTCACAGCCTTAAAGCCTCAGAACTGACGAGTAAATATCGATGTTCTTGTTGGAAGTTGGAAAGTGCAGCAATCCCACACCTCTCTCCAAGTTTGCTCAGTCCTAACACCAGAAACAGAGTTAGCAAACTCGTGACTGTCACCAACGATGAAGTTTTGGGTCCACCGGTTCTATTACCGTATTCACTATGGGCTGAAATTTTCTCTTGGCCCAAAGTCATCGTTGTCTACACCTGTCAAGTTACCAAAACCCCAATTATCAAATCTATTGGAGAATATACCGATGGGAGAATAAAAGATTCTAAAAAGATCCAAATCAAATATCCTCAAACACTGAATCTGGACAAACCGTGACATTAAACACGATTAATTCAGGATATCCCAAGTTGGAACTTTTCATCAACAGATTATTATTGCAATCAACATAAAGAGAAAGTTTTCAAATTCGATTCATCCTAAAATGGTAAATCCTAATCAACATTAAAGACTGACTTAATTTGATTTCAATCAGAGGGGCTCAAATTGAGACCTATAAAAGGAGGTCTAAGAGATGAAAAGAAAGGACCGAAAAATCACCCCAAAAGCTAAATCGCGAAACCCTAACAACGTGAAAAGAACTTATCTTCTTCGACGGTCGAAATCTCGGAACCGCCACCATTCGTTCTTGAACGAAGAAGAATGCTTATCCTCCATCACCAATTTCACCGCGAGCTCCGCCGCCGCTACCCGCCTTCGGTAAACCTCTTTTCTTGTCAATGATATTGGATTATTGATGCTATCGTTTTGACTTCAGGTTCAAGAAACAAAAGGAGATGAAAGACTAGGGAGAACGGGAGATGATTACGATCGGAGAGGAGAAAGAAGGAGATCGAGAGAGAAAGAGGGATTTCAGATTGGGGCTTAGGGATTTCGCCCTGTGTTTTTGTTTTTCTGATGTAATAATTATGTGAAGTTGCAGCACATACACACACACCCCACACGGTAACCACCGGCCCAACTTGTTTTTCATTTTTTTTGAATTTTTCAGATATTATATGATGTTTCAAGTTAAAATTAATTTGTTTTTTTTTAAAAATAAATAAAATAAAACTCTTTTTTTAATTAAATTAAACTTTTTGGTAATTAAGTAAAACTTTCTTTTATTAAATAAATTAAAACTCTTTTCAAAATTAAAACCATTATTCCTTTTGCAAATTTAATTTAGTCTATCTTTTATATTAAGAGCTCGCATATAAATATCATAGATAAACAATAAAAGTCCCAAAAAAATCTCTCAAAATTCTCGTTTGATCCTAACCACTAACCTTGTCTGTTCGTTTTGCAGTTTGTCATGTGACCCTTTATTTAGTTATTCATATTTTATTCAAATTTTCATTACTGTTGTATCTGTTCCCCATATGTAACCTCGCGAACCAATAATCGCGTTTACTTCTTCGCATTTTATTTCCGCTTGCATGATTTAAATTTCTAACACTTTCATCACTATTATTCTGTCACCTTGCATACATCCGAAGGTTAGGTCTAACCGTTTGACCGCCGCGTCAATAGTCCTTAACCTCAAAACTACAAACTACAAACCCTAATTTTCACAAATGCCTCGCCGCAGGCAAAATTATAACTTTTACCCCTAGCATTAGGTCAAAGAGCCGCCGCGCTCATTTTAGGGTTTCCCGTCGTGGAATCCCTAACCTAATTTAACCCTAATTACAACTTAACATTTCAACATAGAAATTTGGAGTTCCTACACTCCGCGTAAGCGTGTCCTTAAGGCGCGTTTATTCCCCTTGAGACCTTGACCACTGTCAAGAGATCTCTAACCTCCCTTTTGCGGGGAACTACGATTACTCTGATTCCACTCCCGTAAGGATACGTAGGCACAAGATGCGGTGTCTTGCTGAGTAAACTTAGAATTAACCCCCTTTATTATTTATTATTGCTTATTTATATTTTATTTATCTTTGCTATTTAATTATTTTGCTTATTATTTTGTAATTGTTTCTTGGATGTAAAGTTGTTTAATTATTTAATTATTATTATGGTTAGTAATTAGGGAGTGTAACAACATGTATGTAATATTAAAATAAATTTAGATCACTTTTAAATAAAGATAATTAAAATAAACACGTCACACACGTAAGTCGATTTTAATCGCCGTCTCACTTCCTAAGGATATCCCTCAAGTTGCCTACGAATAATGGTTAAGTGGGGTGTATAAAGCAAGTCCCTCAAATAAAAAAAAATCATCAAAGTCCCTTATGGTTGCCTTTACGAATCAAGTCCCTTTCGAAAAATGATGATGGTCCCTTATATGTGCTTATTACATCCCACAATGGCCTTCAAAGTCAAATTGTCCCTCACATATCCCTTAACATCCAAAGTAAGGACTACCTACTCCATTATAGTAGGGATAGTCTTACTAAAGGAAAGAATAAAGAATAAGAAAGACCTTAAAACATTAGGGTAGGCTACTCCTAGATACTTGCTCACTTCAAAACTGTTTCACACTTAAACAAATTTTCAACAAGTTTTCAAACAAGTTCTTAACACATCCTTACATGGATTATTTATTAACTATTCTGAAAATTTTCTATTCACACACTACACTTTCAAAACAATTCAAAAGTGAGCTTAAGTACCTAAGAGCCCATGGATAACCATGGATGAAAAGGGTGCTAACACCTTCCCTTTTCATAACCTACCCCCCGGACCCAAAATATTCTCTAAGGTCTTTCTTGTTCTTTTATAACCTTTCCTTATGGATAAAATAAAAGTCGGTGGCGACTCTTGCTATCCGCAACATTGTTTAAAGTCAGTTCTCCCACCGTGTTACAGAACTGGCGACTCTGCTGGGGATCTATTTAAGAGGGGTACCCTTAGGAATTAAGATCACTTTAAATTGTTTGCCTTGTTTGCTTTATTATTATATTGTTGGGGTGCTCTTATGTGTGAAAGGTCCTAACCCGGATCTAGTGTACCTTAGGTAAATGGCAATAGACCAAGGAAACTGTACGACGTATATCGATACGGTTGATCTGGTGGCCATAGTTAGTGCGACTTCTTGGTTGGTGCTTATATTCCTTAAGTCAAGTTGAGGATAATATTGAGGCTGCCATATGTTGTCAATGCACTAACTGACTTTTAGAACCCTAGTTAACTCATCTTGGCCTTTAGAAAGTAGTGAGGTAACCGGCTTTGGTGCAGACTGAAGTTGGTTGACACTCGATACTACGCTCATTGAGATCTTAAACTTGGAGGGTTTTGGTTGGCAAGTAAGTTGCCTTCTGAACAACCACCCTTGTGAAGGATCAATGATATTGAGATCCCTTAGAACCTGATTACTTTTGTAGGACAGGATGAACCATCTAACTTCAGGGGAGGGTACTTGCCTTTGAACCTCATGCAAGCCTTTAAACCTAGGGCTATGGTGTGACTTGTTTGTGTGTGCCACATGTTTGTGATTGAGCATGACATCATGACATCATCATGCATCATAAGCATATCATTTTCCCTAACCATTTCAAGGACCAAAGGATTTATCTTTGTTCTTTGTTGCAGGTCATGGCTTCTGCTCGTAGAAACACCATCAGGATCAACTTTGTAGGGATACCTGCTAAGCTCAAGGAGTTGGTTTCCCTAGTGCCTGATCACTCCCAGTTCAACAAGAGACATGGTCACTTATTGGATCTAGTTACTTCAGGGTTCAGTGAAGACATGATGAGTGTGCTGTTTCAGTTCTTTGACCCTAAGCACCATTGCTTTACATTTCCTGATTATCAGCTGGTTCCAACCATGGAGGAGTTCTCTAAACTTCTGGGTATACCTGTTCTTGATCAGAAGCCATTCACAGGCTTAGAGAAGGAGCTTAAACCAGAAGTTATTGCTGCAGCTCTACATCTGAAGAAGTCTGACATTGTTCTAGAGACGAGAAGTGGAGTTAAAGGTATTCTTGCCAAGGTATTAGTGGATAAAGCTCAAATGTTCTTGAAGGCTATGAGCTACGATGCTTTTGAGGAGATCTTAGCCTTATTGATTTACGGCTTAGTGTTGTTCCCCAATCCTGATCAGTTCATAGACGTTCATGCCATCAACATATTCCTGAGTCACAATCCAGTGCCTACCTTACTTGGAGACATCCTACATTCTCTTCACACCCGTACTACAAGGGCAAGAGGAACTTTGATGTGCTGCATACCTTTACTTTCTAGGTGGTTTATTTCTCACCTTCCTCGCTCAGTAATGAAGAATGAGCAAGGGTTCAGATGGTCCAAGAGGATCATGTCACTTTCTCACTCAGACATCCATTGGTGCTCCAGATCTATGGAGAATGTCACCATCATTGACCGTTGTGGGGAGTTTCCTAATGTGCCACTTCTAGGCATAAGAGGAGGCATCACCTACAACCCATCTCTAGCTTTACGACAGTTTGGTTACGCCCGGAGCGATGGTCCACATGACATGTTGATTCAGGGCATTGTGTTTGATTACGACAACGATCTTCAGGGTTACCGTCAGAGATTCATCCGAGCTTGGGGAAAGGTAAACAGGATTGACAGCAAGACACTGGAGCCTAAGTACACTATTCCTATGGAGGCTTATCTCAGATGGGTACGATCTCGTGCTCAGACACTCATGATGCCATATCCTTCCGTCCTACCAGTTACCATGGAACCTGTTGCTGAAGGAGACACAGCTTATACCATCCTTCACCCAGACATGCCTACTGATATGGAAGACTTGCAGAGATCATGGATCCAACTGAAAGAGCAAAGGGATACTTTCGAGGCTCATTACAAAGCAAGCCAAGCAAGGATCCTAGAGCTAACAAAGCTACTGCATGAGGAACGAAACCTCAACTCATACCTCAACACAAAGAGGAAACGTCCATGGGAGACTTAAAACCCCATCTTTTGTACTTATTTCGTTTTCATTTTTTGTAAAGCCTAAAAGGCAAAACAAGTTATTACTAATAAAAAGTTACTTTCTTGTTTGTTTAAGCGAATTTAAATCTTGCGGTCCTTGAAAGCATTGCATATGCATTCCCATATCATTGCATCACAGGTTTATAATTGTGCACATGTTTCTCATCTTCTCGCTGTTTATTTCAGCAATGGCTCTTGAACAATCAGTTAAGGATCTCCAGGCACAGAATGCACAGTTCCAAGAGCTGATCCTGAACCTATCCAAGGGGCAGGATGAATTGAAGACACTACTGGCCAAGAAGACTAAGAAGGCTAGAAGGTCTGCTGGGTTGCTCAACATGGGAAGAAGGTTCAAAGGTCCTGTCAAGACCAAGGAACAGGTTGAAGACTATGAATCTGAAGAATCTGAGCAGGAGAGAGGCAGTCTCCACAATACTATGGGGACTCTGATTCTGAGGCTAACTACTACCATGAGCCTAACGAAGACAAATTCAAGATGCTGGTGGATAGAATGGATGCTATGGAATTACAGAAATCATCTGGGCTGGATTTTGAGGATTTGAGCTTGATATCTGGGGTGGTCATACCCATTGGGTTCAAAGTTCCTACATTTGTTGTCTATGATGGGGTCTCTTGTCCCAAATTGCATCTGAGGTCTTATGTCAGAAGAATTCAACCCCACACTGCTGATAAAAAGTTGTGGATCCATTTCTTTCAAGAGAGTTTATCTGGAGCTCAGCTAGAGTGGTATTATCAGTTGGAGAGTGTCAACATCAGAGATTGGAATGACCTTGCTGAAGCTTTCTACAAACAGTATCAATACAATGCTGACTTAGCCCCCACTCGCATGCAGCTTCAAAGCATGTCTATGGGTGTCAAAGAAAGCTTTAAGGAGTATGCTCAGAAGTGGAGAGACTTAGCCGGAAGAGTGCAACCCCCTTTGACTGATAGGGAGCTGGTTGATATGTTCATGTGTACGCTGAATGGTCCGTTTTACAGTCATCTCATTGGAAGCTCATCATCTGGCTTCACTGAGTTGATCATGACAGGAGAGCGAGTAGAGAATGGTATCAGGAGTGGTAAGATCCAAGTGGGCACTTCTTCATCAGGTGCTGCAAAGAAGCCTCCCACTGGGAAGAAAGAATCTAATGCTGTGTATGGTCAGCCTGATCGTAACAGAAGGCATCAGTCTGTTAGTGCAGTTCATATTTCAAATCCAACTCCTGCAACAACAGAGCAGCCTCAAGGCAACCAACAGAGGGCTAGAAGACAGTTCACGAAGATCAACATGTCAATGGCTCAGGCATTGCAACACTTGTTGAAGGCTGAACTTATTACCCTGAGGGAGGCTCCTCAGAATCCCAATGTTACCTCTCCCAAGTACAATCCCAATGCACGATGTGCATATCATTCAAACTGTCCAGGACATGATACTAATAACTGCTGGGTCTTGAAGAACAAAATTCAGGATATGATTGATGCTGGAGAAATTGAGTTTGATCCACCAGGTACTCCAAATGTGATTACAGCTCCAATGCCAAATCACGAGAAGACTGTCAACGCCATTGATGAAGATATTGATGAAGATCTGCATGTCTATTCAGTTATGGAGTTGAGCACACCATTGTCTGTTATCAAAAAGAGGTTAGTACAAGCTGGGATCTTTCCAGGTTGTCATGAAGATTGTCTATATTGTACCTATAAGCCGGATAGTTGCTTCATTTTGAGAGATGGGATTCAACATCTCATGGATAAATATACTATAGTGTTTGAAAGAAGACCAGCATCTGTAGAAAGTATGGTGGATCATCTGACTCAGGGTAAGAAGATTGAAGAGGTTGACATGATTGACAAAGTACCACTAAGAATCACTTCAAAGGGTCCCATTAAAATCACTCATCAGGGCCCAATCAAGATTACTGCTGAAGGTCCTGTGAAAGTTGTTACTGAAGCCAGAGTAGCTCCTCTGATCATTACTACTCCTGGTCCTATTCCTTATACATCTGACAAAGCTGTGCCTTGGCACTATGGGTCTGATGTTTACATCCATGGTGTCAAGCAGGAGCCTTTACCTGATATGCCTGTTGACATTGATAATATTGCTGGATCTAGCAAGATCACTCGTAGTGGAAGAGTCTTCTCTCCTCCAGTTGCTTCTAAGAGTGCAGTTACTCCTGCTGTTACTTCCACCACTGATGCTCGGGGCAAGGGTCCTGTTATTGAGCCTGTATCTACTGATGTGCCAGCTGTTGATGACCTCTCTAAGCAGATGGAAGAAGTATTGAAAATCATTCGCAAGAGTGATTATGATATTGTTGATCAGCTGGGGCATACTCCCTCAAAGATTTCTATGCTCTCCCTGTTATTATGTTCTGAGGCTCATGCCAAGACATTGATCAAGTTTCTAAAGGTGGCTCATGTACCCAGTGCAATTTCTGTGGACCAGTTTGAGAATTATGTTGCTCACCTGACCTATGACAACGGGTTAGGATTTTCTGATGCTGACTTGACCCCTGCCAAGAGGGATCATAACAGGGCCTTGCATATTTCAATTGAATGCAGGGGCACTACCCTGTCTCATGTGCTGATAGACAATGGTTCCTCTCTGAATGTGTTGCCTAAGGAAGTCCTGAACAAGCTGAGTCCTGAAGATACGGTATTGAAGCCCAGTAATATTGTGGTAAAGGCTTTTGATGGTTCTAGAAGAGTAGTGCATGGGGAAATTGATCTTCCAATCAAGGTTGGCTCTCAGGTGTTTACTACTACATTCTATGTGATGGATATTCGTCCTTCGTACTCATGTCTGCTTGGTCGTCCCTGGATCCATGGGGCAGGCGCGGTGACCTCCACATTACATCAAAAGTTGAGATATCCGGTGAATGGAAAAGTTGTTACTGTCTTTGGAGAGGAAGAATACTTTGTCAGCCATGTAAACACTTTCAAGTATCTGGAAGTAGAAGGTGAATACATTGAAACTCCATGTCAGTCATTTGAAGTGGTTCCCTGGGCTGTTAAGGATTGTGTGACTCCTCCTGCTGTGAAGAAGGTCCCTGTGGTCATCAGAAACCCTCCAACAATGGCAATGGCCTCCCTCAATAATGCAAAAGCTGTGGTGGAAGAAGAGTCCCAGAAGGCTGTTCGTCGTGCTCGTGCTGTTTGTATCACCAATCAAGGGGTTATCAATGCTGTGGGAGATCAAGATGAAGACTACAACTTGGAGGCATGGATTTTTCCTACTGTGGGTGCTGGACTCAATAATTGGACAGCTGAAGATGTTATCCCTATCTCCTTTAGTCAGGAGTAAATACTATTACTGTGTTATGTTTTTAAATCTTTCAAGCCATGTGCCTTACCCGGGGCACAATGGTGTGCTTGTTACGGGTTGTCATTTCATTTGCATGCATCATTCAATAAAATCAGTGGACGTGTCGTTTTCGTAAATATTGTGTTCCTTGTCTTTCTTTTTCTTTTATTTTTGCTTTATCAGCTATGTGTTCTTACACACACCCACGTCACTAAAATACAGATCCTCATCCACTCTGGATCCAGTTGATAACAGTTCTACTATTGCCAATTACAATTTCGAGAATCCGATCTATCAAACTGAAGACGGAAACGAGGACGATTGTGAAATACCTGTGGAGCTTGCTAGGTTGTTACAACAAGAAGAGAAAGCTATACAGCCACATGAAGAGCCAGTCGAAGTTGTGAATCTGGGAACTGAAGAAAACAGAAAAGAGGTCAAAATAGGGGCTGATTTAGAGGACAGTGTCAAGAGCAGGTTGATTCAGATGCTACGTGACTATGTGGAGATCTTTGCTTGGTCTTATGAAGATATGCCAGGGTTGGATACAGACATTGTGGTTCACCGTTTGCCAGTGAAAGAAGATTGTCGTCCAAAGAAGCAGAAGGTTCGTCGTATGCGTCCTGAAATGTCAGAAAAGATCAAAGCAGAGGTAATGAAACAGTTCAATGCAGGGTTCTTGGCCGTAACTTCTTATCCTCAATGGGTTGCAAATGTGGTACCAGTTCCTAAGAAAGATGGTAAGGTACGTATGTGTGTAGACTACAGAGATCTGAACAAGGCTAGCCCTAAAGATGACTTTCCACTTCCTCATATTGATATTCTGGTAGACAACACTGCTCAGCATAAGGTATTCTCTTTTATGGATGGTTTCTCTGGTTACAATCAAATCAAGATGGCACCTGAAGATATGGAGAAGACTACATTTGTGACACAGTGGGGCACCTTTTGCTATAAGGTAATGCCATTTGGTTTGAAGAATGCAGGGGCAACATATCAGCGTGCTATGGTGGCTTTGTTTCATGATATGATTCATCATGAGATAGAGGTATATGTGGATGATATGATAGCCAGGTCTCAGAATGAAGAACAACATCTTGATCATCTGCACAAGTTGTTTGAGAGGTTGAAGAAATACAGGTTGAGATTAAATCCAAACAAGTGTACTTTTGGAGTTAGATCTGGAAAGCTCCTGGGTTTCATTGTCAGTGGAAAAGGTATTGAAATGGATCCTGCAAAAGTGAAAGCTATACGAGAGATGCCAGCTCCCCGTACTGAGAAGGAGGTTAGAGGTTTCTTGGGACGATTGAACTACATTTCAAGATTTATTTCCCAATTAACTACCATCTGTGAGCCAATCTTCAAGTTGTTGAAGAAAGATCAGATGATGGAATGGAATGATGAGTGCCAGACTGCCTTTGATGAAATCAAGAGATATTTGCTAGAACCTCCAATTTTAATGCCACCAGTTGATGGAAGACCCTTGATTACGTATTTAACAGTATTAGACAACTCAATGGGGTGTGTATTGGGGCAACATGACGAGTCTGGTCGAAAAGAGCAGGCAATATACTACCTTAGCAAAAAGTTTACCGACTGTGAAACAAGATACTCACTGCTCGAGAAAACTTGCTGCGCTTTGGCATGGGCTGCTCGCCGACTAAGACAGTATATGTTGACCCATACTACCTTGTTGATTTCGAAGATGGATCCAATCAAGTACATATTTGAGAAACCTGCTCTTTCCGGAAGAATTGCAAGATGGCAAATGATCTTGACGGAATATGATATACAGTATACTACTCAGAAGGCCATTAAGGGGAGTGTTGTTGCTGATCATTTGGCTCATCAAGCAGTAGGTGATTACCAGTCAATGAATTTTGAGTTCCCTGATGAAGACATTATGTCTGTTACCAAAGAACCTGGACAATATGACGGACCTGAACAAGGATCCCGATGGACTATGGTTTTTGATGGTGCCTCCAATGCACATGGTAATGGTGTTGGTGTTGTGATTAGTTCCCCTGAAGGTTGTCATACCCCGATTACTGCCAGACTTTGTTTCTATTGTACCAATAACATGGCTGAGTATGAGGCATGTATCATGGGTATGCAAGTTGCTATTGATATGAAGATTCAGTTCCTTGAGGTGTATGGAGATTCAGCTCTGGTAGTAAGTCAGATTAAAGGAGATTGGGATACAAAGCATGATAATCTCATTCCTTACAGAGAACATGTGTTGTCTTTGATCCCACATTTCAAAGAGATTACTTTTGGACATATTCCACGAAGAGAGAATCAGTTGGCAGACGCATTGGCCACCATGGCATCTATGTTTGAGATCAGCTGGGATGATGAAGCTCCCAAGATTACCATTGATAGATTTGAGAAGCCTGCATACTGCAATGAGATTGACACTGAAGGGGCAAGTGGACTCCAACATATGAGGGACCATTTGTAGTCAAGACAGTGTTCTCAGGAGGTGCCATGATACTGACTACAATGGATGGTGAAGACTTCCCACAACCTGTAAACGCAGACATAGTTAAAAAATACTACGCATAAAAAGAGACCCGCTAGGTTGACAGGCCTAGGCAAAAATAAGGGCATCCCGGCAAACCAAAAGGGTTTGGGCAAAAATTAGGGATATATATATGAAAAGATGTACACCCAGCAAGTCGAAAACCTGAAAAGGCGGCTTGGGCAAAAAAGGGTATCCCGGTGGATTGAAAACCTGAAAGGGCAATCCAGGCAAAAGTTAGGGATTAAAGCGTATGACTATGTCTCGTTTGGATCACTCATGAAACTGCAACCAGTTGTACTACTTACTCAAGCTCAAACAGATAAAGCTCAATCCAATCGTTTCCGTCTCAACAGCAAGAAGATGAGATACTTGAGTGGCAATAGTAGAATTGAAACTCAATAGGATTATTTCCCACATAGCTGATTCTTTTTGTAAAACTTCATGACAAAATTCTCTTACTAGGGTTTATGTCTCCTTGTACAAACTTACCCGTGTATGGGTCACTTTTGGTATAAATAAATTCCATCTTTTGAATCTAGATTTACTTTTACCCTATTTACATAAGCGAAACGTCCATTGGTTGTGTTTGAATGTATGTATGCCATTGAATATGATTGATGTTTACCAGAAATGCATGTATGCTTTTAATATGATTGATGTTCACCAGAAAGGCATGAAAATGCAGTAATAGTATTTACTAAGGACGAACGAGGGAAGGATTTCAACGAAGCTTCGCCGGTTCATCTTTACAAGACAGTTACAAACCATCAATAGGACTAATCCATTTTCACAAAGTCTAATCTCCCCTGGAATTTATATCCATCTCTTTTATCCTCATACGGATATACGGGAAATTACTTTCCAATAAGGGCACGATGAACGAAGACGGGATGTTATACTTATCCTACTATCAAACGAAAACGAAGGTTATCTATACCCTACTATCCCCAACAACGGGAGGTTATCTATACCTTGTTGTCCCCAACAACGGGAGGTTATCTATACCTTGTTATCCCCAGCAGACGGAGGGTTATATATTCTTCAACAACGAATCGGGATTTATTTTCCTTGGCCAGCAGTTGTTATACAAGGATATCCAGACACTTCCAGCAGTGTCATATCATACATACATCATTTACATCATACCATAACATATATGTCTATAGTACATTACCTAAGTGTATCATGTCATACATGCATACATAAAGCATAAACTAATGTTGTTATACAGAATGCTACCTTGTTTTCAGGTTAATTATCCAACAAACAAGCTTATGATCTTTGGGACTGCTTTATTGTAACCTCAGGGTTACTTTATCCTCTTGATGAGCTTCTTATTACTTTGGGACTGCTTTATTGTAACCTCAGGGTTATTTTATCCTCCTGATAGCCTCTCATGACTTCAAGACTGCTTTAGAGCTACTGATTGCTCTATCCTCCTGAAATCATCCTATTACTTCAAGACTGCTTTAGAGCTATTCACTGCTCTATCCTCATGAGGTCATATTACTACTTCAAGACTGCTTTAGAGCTATTCATTGCTCTATCCTCCTGAAGCCATCTTATTACTTCAAGACTGCTTTAGAGCTATTGATTGCTCTACCCTCCTGAAGACATATTACATTATTATTTCAAGACTGCTTTAGAGCTATTGATTGCTCTATCCTCCTGAAGACATATTACATTATTATTTCAAGACTGCTTTAGAGCTATCCGTTGCTCTATCCTCCTGAAATCATTACTTCAAGACTGCTTTAGAGCTATTGATTGCTCTATCCTCCTGAAGACATATCACATTATTATTTCAAGACTGCTTTAGAGCTATCCGTTGCTCTATCCTCCTGAAATCATTACTTCAAGACTGCTTTAGAGCTATTGATTGCTCTATCCTCCTGAAGACATATCACATTACTACTTCAAGACTGCTTTAGAGCTATTCATTGCTCTATCCTCCTGAAGCCATCTAATTATTTCAAGACTGCTTTAGAGTTATCCATTGCTCTATCCTCCTGAAATTACATTATTATTTCAAGACTGCTTTAGAGCTATCCATTGCTCTATCCTCCTGAAATCATTACTTCAAGACTGCTTTAGAGCTATTGATTGCTCTATCCTCCTGAAGACATATCACATTACTACTTCAAGACTGCTTTAGAGCTATTCATTGCTCTATCCTCCTGAAGCCATCTAATTATTTCAAGACTGCTTTAGAGTTATCCATTGCTCTATCCTCCTGAAATTACATTATTATTTCAAGACTGCTTTAGAGCTATCCATTGCTCTATCCTCCTGAAATCATTACTTCAAGACTGCTTTAGAGCTATTGATTGCTCTATCCTCCTGAAGACATATCACATTATTATTTCAAGACTGCTTTAGAGCTGTTGATTGCTCTATCCTACTGAAGCCATTCTATTACTTCAAGACTGCTTTAGAGCTATTGATTGCTCTATCCTCCTGAAGCCATTATTACTTCAAGACTGCTTTAGAGCTATTGATTGCTCCATCCTCCTGAGGTCATATTTATCACTTCAAGACTGCTTTAGGGTTATCATTATTGATTGCTCTATCCTCATGAAGACATGCTGTTACATCAGTATTACTCCAGACTCCTGACAGTTCTCATTATACTACTGAAGAACTTTCCCCTAGTGGCATCTTTAAGCCCACTCAATCATGTTCAACCAACCATCAATATCACTCCATGCACTGGTGAGTGCAAATTTTTGGGCTTTTGTGTTCAATCCCCTTCAACCTTCCAGGTTACGACTGGCAAATATACCAATCTAACCCCTCAGGTTTCAGAAAATTGAACAGGGGCAGCTGTTGCACCCCAAAATTTGCCCTCACAATACAAGACTTTGTGTTCTAAGAAGGTTCACAAGGTTCACAAGTTCTCCAACAACTTGCATAACCTTTCATGAAGTTCATAAAGTCCACAAGCTACTTTATGAAGGTTCACAAGGTTCACAAGTCCCACAGTGCTTTCAAGACCATTCTGGGCGGGGTTCCATTTCAGTTGATAACGCGTTCTCTTGATATACAATGAATGGGATTTAGTTTGAATTCACTCAGATTTAATCAGGCAGTGAGATCGAGACCACGAGAGGAATAAACATATGGACGAGAAATTAAGTATATTTGAATATCATTCGTGAATATTTATACTTTATAATTAGGAAGTGAATTCAAATATTTGTGGATTTTTTATTCATAAGTGTTTATAATTTACAACTAAGAAGTAAATATAAATAATTTCCAAATTGGTTATTCATAAGTATTTAAGATTACAATTGAGAAGTAAATAAGTATTTGTTGAATTTTATTTCATAAGTACTTAATTTACAAATGAAGGGGACAAATAACTTTTGAATTTGATTCATGGGTACTTATCCGGTTACAAGAGAATTTCATTTACAAGGAATGTCTATTTTAAAAGTCCTAAGTCCTAAAGAGCTCTAATTGTTCTTCCCTTGAATCTTGCCACAAGCTCCCGGTTACCTGAAAAAGAACAGATAAACAAAACACAACAGGAAAAAAGGTTAGGAGTTTTTTCGACACTCACAGACAATGGTGACTAGATATTCATCAATTTCAAAACAGGAAGTTATCGACTGCACTGATGATTCTAACTTCTGATAAACGTATGATTGCTATGAGCGACTACAAAGATTTTCAAAAAATGGTTTAAAAAAATATTCTTACAAGTGTCCCTGGAGCCAATCCACACAAGCGACTCCGTTTTCACAAAGAAGTTATGATGGAAGGTCTGCCCAGGAAGTTTAATGAACATGTGAAGACCCTCTCAGATTCTGCTTGCGTCCGAACTTCTCGAACTAGCTCCAAAGCAAGTTCTGGGAAATGATATTGAGTCCATTTATGGGGAGAATTTGACGACTACATTATCACGAGAGAACTTATATGGAGGGTGCAATCGAGGTAGTTTGAAGAGACTTCTTCCCGTACCTGAAATGGATTCCAAATAAGAACTTCGTAAATTATAATGAAGGCACTGATTAACAAGCAGAAGAAGCGGCTGGCTTCAGGAAAAGAATTAGTTTGTTATTTTGATTACCTCGTATCAGAAGCTAAAGAAGTGAGTGAAGAACGAGTGATTATGCCGCTCTGGGAGCCAATTATTGACATATGATACCACTTTGGTCGCAACAGGATGAGCTATGTATGAACCTGCCAAAGACAAAAGTCGTCAGGATCATGTGAACATGAAAAGGTTACAGATGAGGAGTTATCTAAGCTACCTTAATTGGGACTACATTCCATGAAACATTAAGGAAACACTGTCCAGTCCCAATCGTCCCGCTAAGACATGTTGATGAAGATACCGAACTGGGAGAACATCATGCTCCTGCTGGTAGCGAGATTGCATTAAACACATATGGATACAACATGGGTAGTAACTTGTGGGAAAATCCTGACCAGGGGATTCCAGAGAGATTTGATGAGAATTACGCCCAAGCGGATTTGTACAAAACTCAAGCCAAGAAACCATATTTGCTAAGTGCAGCCATTTATAGTAGATGCCAAGCACAGCCAAGATATTCTCTGATACGCATAAGAAGATTGAATCAGGAACACCTGTTGCATCCTCTTCCATTCCTACACCATCAGTGAATCCATTAGTTCGAAAGCAACAATATCAATAGAAACAATACCCCAAGAGGACCCCAGCATTGATCCGTTGAAAACTGTTGCCCTGCAAAAAGCACTCTATTAGCTACTGCAGCCTGAAAGTGTGTGATGCTACCTTTTTAAAAAACCACTCACTTACAATCATATGCTCGATATTTCGTAAGAGGAATATTAGCAAAAGGTTTAACAGCAGCCCCTGCTCATGACAGCACCATCAACTACTGGAGGCGAAATATGTGATGACATGACCATAATCTTGGTTCAGTTCAGAAAACCTGCTCAGACCAGCGCACCAACAGTCAATACAATCCTATCTTCAGAAATAATTTGAATGTGCAATCATATCAAAGAAAATAATGCAATAACCATTACCATTTGGCATTCAACACTCCATGGTTTGCAAACAATGTTTGAACCTTTAGCAACCGCCAAATTATCGTCTCAGACTTCAGCAACCACTACTATAGCCAACACAACTCTCGAGTTCTGTCCAACTGTAGCCAGCAGAACATCAATAATTGAATCTACCAAAGAAATAATCATTACCATACAAAGCAGAAGTTTGTTTAAATTGAATTCACAGCCTTAAAGCCTCAGAACTGACGAGTAAATATCGATGTTCTTGTTGGAAGTTGGAAAGTGCAGCAATCCCACACCTCTCTCCAAGTTTGCTCAGTCCTAACACCAGAAACAGAGTTAGCAAACTCGTGACTGTCACCAACGATGAAGTTTTGGGTCCACCGGTTCTATTACCGTATTCACTATGGGCTGAAATTTTCTCTTGGCCCAAAGTCATCGTTGTCTACACCTGTCAAGTTACCAAAACCCCAATTATCAAATCAATTGGAGAATATACCGATGGGAGAATAAAAGATTCTAAAAAGATCCAAATCAAATATCCTCAAACACTGAATCTGGACAAACCGTGACATTAAACACGATTAATTCAGGATATCCCAAGTTGGAACTTTTCATCAACAGATTATTATTGCAATCAACATAAAGAGAAAGTTTTCAAATTCGATTCATCCTAAAATGGTAAATCCTAATCAACATTAAAGACTGACTTAATTTGATTTCAATCAGAGGGGCTCAAATTGAGACCTATAAAAGGAGGTCTAAGAGATGAAAAGAAAGGACCGAAAAATCACCCCAAAAGCTAAATCGCGAAACCCTAACAACGTGAAAAGAACTTATCTTCTTCGACGGTCGAAATCTCGGAACCGCCACCATTCGTTCTTGAACGAAGAAGAATGCTTATCCTCCATCACCAATTTCACCGCGAGCTCCGCCGCCGCTACCCGCCTTCGGTAAACCTCTTTTCTTGTCAATGATATTGGATTATTGATGCTATCGTTTTGACTTCAGGTTCAAGAAACAAAAGGAGATGAAAGACTAGGGAGAACGGGAGATGATTACGATCGGAGAGGAGAAAGAAGGAGATCGAGAGAGAAAGAGGGATTTCAGATTGGGGCTTAGGGATTTCGCCCTGTGTTTTTGTTTTTCTGATGTAATAATTATGTGAAGTTGCAGCACATACACACACACCCCACACGGTAACCACCGGCCCAACTTGTTTTTCATTTTTTTTGAATTTTTCAGATATTATATGATGTTTCAAGTTAAAATTAATTTGTTTTTTTTTAAAATAAATAAAATAAAACTCTTTTTTTAATTAAATTAAACTTTTTGGTAATTAAGTAAAACTTTCTTTTATTAAATAAATTAAAACTCTTTTCAAAATTAAAACCATTATTCCTTTTGCAAATTTAATTTAGTCTATCTTTTATATTAAGAGCTCGCATATAAATATCATAGATAAACAATAAAAGTCCCAAAAAAATCTCTCAAAATTCTCGTTTGATCCTAACCACTAACCTTGTCTGTTCGTTTTGCAGTTTGTCATGTGACCCTTTATTTAGTTATTCATATTTTATTCAAATTTTCATTACTGTTGTATCTGTTCCCCATATGTAACCTCGCGAACCAATAATCGCGTTTACTTCTTCGCATTTTATTTCCGCTTGCATGATTTAAATTTCTAACACTTTCATCACTATTATTCTGTCACCTTGCATACATCCGAAGGTTAGGTCTAACCGTTTGACCGCCGCGTCAATAGTCCTTAACCTCAAAACTACAAACTACAAACCCTAATTTTCATAAATGCCTCGCCGCAGGCAAAATTATAACTTTTACCCCTAGCATTAGGTCAAAGAGCCGCCGCGCTCATTTTAGGGTTTCCCGCCGTGGAATCCCTAACCTAATTTAACCCTAATTACAACTTAACATTTCAACGTAGAAATTTGGAGTTCCTACACTCCGCGTAAGCGTGTCCTTAAGGCGCGTTTATTCCCCTTGAGACCTTGACCACTGTCAAGAGATCTCTAACCTCCCTTTTGAGGGGAACTACGATTACTTTTATTCCACTCCCGTAAGGATACGTAGGCACAAGATGCGGTGTCTTGCCGAGTAAACTTAGAATTAACCCCCTTTATTATTTATTATTGCTTATTTATATTTTATTTATCTTTGCTATTTAATTATTTTGCTTATTATTTTGTAATTGTTTCTTGGATGTAAAGTTGTTTAATTATTTAATTATTATTATGGTTAGTAATTAGGGAGTGTAACAACATGTATGTAATATTAAAATAAATTTAGATCACTTTTAAATAAAGATAATTAAAATAAACACGTCACACACGTAAGTCGATTTTAATCGCCGTCTCACTTCCTAAGGATATCCCTCAAGTTGCCTACGAATAATGGTTAAGTGGGGTGTATAAAGCAAGTCCCTCAAATAAAAAAAAATCATCAAAGTCCCTTATGGTTGCCTTTACGAATCAAGTCCCTTTCGAAAAATGATGATGGTCCCTTATATGTGCTTATTACATCCCACAATGGCCTTCAAAGTCAAATTGTCCCTCACATATCCCTTAACATCCAAAGTAAGGACTACCTACTCCATTATAGTAGGGATAGTCTTACTAAAGGAAAGAATAAAGAATAAGAAAGACCTTAAAACATTAGGGTAGGCTACTCCTAGATACTTGCTCACTTCAAAACTATTTCACACTTAAACAAATTTTCAACAAGTTTTCAAACAAGTTCTTAACACATCCTTACATGGATTATTTATTAACTATTCTGAAAATTTTCTATTCACACACTACACTTTCAAAACAATTCAAAAGTGAGCTTAAGTACCTAAGAGCCCATGGATAACCATGGATGAAAAGGGTGCTAACACCTTCCCTTTTCATAACCTACCCCCCGGACCCAAAATATTCTCTAAGGTCTTTCCTGTTCTTTTATAACCTTTCCTTATGGATAAAATAAAAGTCGGTGGCGACTCTTGCTATCCGCAACATTGTTTAAAGTCAGTTCTCCCACCGTGTTACAGCGTCGACCATACAGTCGGCGTGCGCTGACCCGTTGAAATTCATCTCCTTTGTGCGCGACCCTATGGTCGACCAATGCTTTTATGCGTTGACCCGCTGGAATATCATTCCTTCATGCGCTGACCCTATGGTCGACGCATGCTTTGTGCGCTGACTGATTTGCCCTTTTTCTGATGGATACGTCGACCCTATGGTCGACCCATGTCCTGCAAGCCTGAAAAATTTCATTAGTTTGATGTTTTTCATGCCTTTAGTCATGATTGCATTTTTTCAACTCAAAGTCTATTCATTTTAGAAATTTTAAGACAAGCGAAAGAGGAATATGGTGGGTGATATGTTGCATCTGGTTTAGTGGATCTGGAATTCATACTTTCCAGTCTATCTTGGGAATTTGTCATCATCGAAACCTGCATTTACCAATGTCTTGCAGATTTGTATGATATGTGGCGATTTGCCTCCACATGAGGCTGAGGAGCGATTGAAAGCTGCCGAGGAGGAACGGTCAAGGTTATAGGCTCGGGTCGAGGAGCTAGAGACTTCCTTTCGTTCTGTCAAGGACGATAACGAGGAAAGGCTCTTGCTTTCCCGGACTGTGTTGCTGGGCAAGATTCGTGAGCTCGAGCTAGACTGTTTGGGGGTCGTCGAAGTCTTGTTTTCTAGCATTATGGAGCAGCTCAGGTTCGTGAATCCCGATGTTTCTCTGATCACCAAGGGGATGGGGCCCTACCATCAGGTCGTTGACGGACGGGTGGTCGCGATAGGCGTCGAGGAAGATGATGACAGTGTCCCCGTTGAAGAGGTTGAACGAGATCAACCAGAGATCTAGGTTTTATTTTTTGTGTTCCCAGGTCTGCGTGCTCGTAAGTTTCCTGGCCTGCATGCCCATTTTGTTAAGTCATTTGTCGGGCCTGCGTGCCCTTTTATTGTGATTTTCGAACAGCTAGGCTAATGCCCTCGATTGTACAATGACTTCTGTATGCAATGATATTTTCTTTTTGCTAAGTGTGTGCTCGTTTATGTATGGTCCTTTGTATGCTCTTATGTTTATATGGACCTTTGTATTCTCGTATGTGTATTCTTGCATGTTTATATGGCAGGGGTAGTAGCTCGACATTATTTGTTGTGTCTGGTAGTGTAGGGAACTGGTCGGGTGACTGGGTTGTTACCTGGTCGGTTACGGAGATGGGCCGCGGTCGTGGTCCTATCTCCGCAGCGTGAACGTCCCATTGTGAGCTGGGTGTTCTGCCATCTCGGTACGACGGCGGTGGCTCTCGATCGAGGGGTCCCCGTCGAACAGAGCGCTTGTTATCATTGAGTTTTTGGGAGTCGCGTTTGTACCAGGCCGCGCTCCCGTGATCACGAAGTTGTTCGTCACGGGCAGTGTTTAATTGTAGTATCTTTTGAGCTTCTCAACATTCCACAGTCAAGCAATCCCATCCCTGTGTAGGTTTTCGAGATAGTATGCCCCGTGTTCCATTTTGTCTCATACATGATAGGGGCCCTCCCAATTCACGACGAGCTTTCCCTTGCGCGAGTCTTTCTGGTTTCTTCGCAAGACCAGGTCGCCGACCTGGAAGTCCCGTCTTATTATTTTGCTGTCATAAGGAAGGGAAATTTTATGCTTCAGTGTGGCTTCGTGAAGAGCTGCCCCTGAACGGATCTCTTCGACCAAGTCGAGTTCCTCTTGGAGGGCCTCGTCGTTGACCTCCTCCTTGAGGGGAGACTCGGTCCTTCTGGACGACTCCCTTATTTTTACCAGGATTACTACCTCGGTTCCACAGGTGGTTCGGAAAGGGGTCTCTCTGGTGGTCGAGTGGGGCGCCGTTCGGTAGGCCCAAAGCATGTTGTGGAGCTCCTCGACCCATCTCTTACTGGCGTCACCGAGTCTTCGCTTTAGACCTCGCAGGATAACCCTGTTCGTGGTCTCTGCTTGACCGTTCGTTTGTGGATGCTCGACTGAGGTAAAGTGATGCTTTGTCCCGAGCTTGGTCACGAAGTCTTGGAATTTTTTTCCAATGAACTACGTCTCGTTGTCGGTCACGATGGCCAGGGGGACGTCGAACTTGGCGAGGATGTTCCTCTTGTAAAAGCGAAGTATGTTGTGCGTTATGATCTTGGCTAGGGCTTCGACTTTGATCCATTTGGTGAAGTAGTCAACGCCGACTATCAGGTATTTGTTCTTATAGGAGCCTATGGTAAATGGACCGAGGATGTCCATCCCCCACCAGGAGAATGACCATGGAGATGAGAGGGTCTTGAGCTCGATCAGAGGGGCGAGGTGCATGTCCCCCTGCCTTTGGCACCTGTCGCACTTCTTCACATGCTCCTTAGCGTACTGCTGCATCGTCGGCCAGTAATATCCTGCTCGTAAGAGCTTCCGAGCGAGAGACCTTCCCCCCAAGTGTTGAGCGTTGATGCCCTCGTGGATCTCTTACAGGATGCCCGGGGCATGAACTTTATCCATGCATTTAAGGATAGGGATTGAGAAGCCTATTCGGTACAATCTCCCCTCGAGCAGCACAAAGGAGCAAGCTCGACATTTGACAACGCTGGTCTCCTTCGCGTCATTGAGGAGACGACCAGTGCTAAGGTAGGTGTGTATCGGGGTCATCCAGTAGTCGTTGTTCCCAATAGTGTTGACCTCAAGCATTATTGTCGCCAATTCTGTGCTGGGATGAGCGAGGACCTCCTGGAAGACATATTTATTCCCACCTTTCCTTTTCATACTCGCTAGCTTCGAGAGAACGTCCGCCCGGGTATTATGCTCGCGGGGAACATGATGTACTTCTGCGGAATTGAAACTCTTCATTCGCTCAATTATAAGGGCTAAATATTCTGCCAGGTTGTCGTTCTTGGTTTGGTACTCGCCCCAGACCTGTGAGGCGACCAACTAGGAGTCCGTGAAGATTTTATCTCCTTGGCTCCGAGGTCTTCTGCTAGGTGGAGTCCGGCCAAGAAGGCTTCGTACTCGGCCTGATTGTTCATCGTCAGGAAGGCCAAGGTAATAGAAACTTCCACGACCGTGCCTTCCTCGTTTTCCAGGATAATGCATGTGCCGCTACCCGAGGAGCTCAAAGCACCATCGACAAAGATGGTCCATTTAAGGGCTCTGGGGGTTGGTTTCACAGTGGGCGTCATCTCAGTAACGAATCGGCTAGTACTTGTGATTTGAGTGCTTTCTTGCCTTCATAGACGATGTCGAACTCGGATAGCTCCAGCGACCATTTCAACATGCGCCCCGACATGTCGGGCCTACCGAGCAGCTTTTTGATAGGCTGCTCGGTTTTGACGATGATGGTGTGGGCCAGGAAGTAGTGTCGCAGCCTTCTAGCCGCATTGATGAGGGCCAAGGAGAATTTCTCAATCTGTTGATACCTCATTTCGGGGCCGTGGAGGGCGTTGCTCGTGAAGTAGATCAGCTTCTGCCCGTCAGGGGTCTCCCGGATTAGTAAGGCGTTGGCGGCCTCGGTGGAAACGACCAGGTACAGTTAGAGGGTTTCCCTGACGTCAGGTCTCGTCAGGGCCGGTGGCTCCGACAGGACGCGTTTTAGGTGGAGGAGGGCCTGTTCGCACTCTTCCGTCCATTTGAAGACGACCTTTTTCCTTAGTAGTTTGTAAAATGGGAAGGCATGTTGTGCAGATTTGGCGACGAAGCGGGATAATGACACGAGCATCCCGTTCAGGGACTGTATCGACTTCTTCGTGCTCGGCGTTGCGATCTCAGAGAAGGCCCGGCATTTGTCTGGATTTGCCTCGATCCCTCGTTCGGTCAGGTAAAACCCGAGAAATTTCCCTGCGCGTACACCGAAGGTGCACTTCTCCGGGTTAAATCGCATCTTGCACCTCCTCGCCGTTTCGAATACCTTCTTGAGGTGGGCCGTGTGGTCAATCTCAATACGCGATTTGATGATCATGTCGTCCATGTAGACTTCGAGCATGTCACCAATATCTCCTCGGAAGACTTTGTTCATCATCCATTGATAGGTGGCGCCAACATTCTTTAGGTCGAAGGGCATTACATTGTAGTAATAGTTACCTGAATCGGTCATGAAGGTCGTGCTCTATTTGTCGACTTCAGCCATGGGGATCTGGTTGTATCCCAAGTAGGCGTCCATGAAGGATAATAATTTGAAGCCCGCCGAGTTGTCGACGAGCTTGTCGATATTGGGAAAGGGATAGGCGTCCTTGGGACATGCCCGGTTGAGATCAGTGTAATAAACGCATATTCTCCATTTTCCATTAGATTTTTTAACAAGTTCAACGTTGGACAACCAGGTTGTGTATCGGGCTTTCAAAATAAAATTTACCTTTAGGAGGTCTTTTACAGCTTTTTCAGCAACCGTCGACTTTTCGGGGGACTGCCTACGCCTACGTTGTACTACGGCCTTCACGGCCGGGTTGATAGAGAGCTGGTGGCAGGCGACCTAGGGGTCAAGGTAGGGCATCTCGGTGGCGCTCCATGCGAAGAGGTTGGCGTTCTCACAGAGGCAGGCTTTCAGCTGTTTCTTCTCCAGGTCGGGCAGTTCAGCTTCAATCTTCACGCTCCTGGTCGTATTGTCATCAATGGCTACTAGCTCGAAGTCCTCATCCGGAATGAGGCACGTTAGGAGGAAGGTTTTTCCGTTGACCGCTGAAGGGGAGTGCTCGACTGCGTCTTCGTGGTCCTGTTTACCAGCGAAGCGGCAGTCGAGGTCCACAGTGTCGACGTGGTCATTTGGCCTGCTCTCTTGGGCGGGCGGAGGCTTAATCGCTTTAAGAGAGGGACCGATTATGCTGAGGCCCTTCATTGGTGCCTCGAAACATCTTCGGCTTCCTCTATGTCCCCATTGAGGGTGACGACGGCTCCCCGCCTGGTGTAATACTTCATCTTAAGGTGGACCATCGATGGCACTGTGGTGAGCTCTGTCAGCACCGTTTTGCCTAAGATGCAGTTGTACAGGGATGGACACTCGACGGCCAAGAAGCGAACGTTGATCTCCCTGGCCGTCTCCTGTGCCCCGAAAGTGACCTTGAGCTCCAAGTATCCCCACAGTCTCGTTGTTGTCCCGTTGAACCCCTGGAGGTCGGAGCCAACATAAGGGGTCAAATTGGTCTCGTTGAGCTGCAACGTCGAGAATAAATGAGTATACATGATACCCACCGAACTCCCTCCATCGACCAGGATACGACGGATGTCGAAGTTCGCTATTTGTGCTCGGATCAGCAGGGGAATGACGGAGTTGGGGGCCTCACCGGGTAACTCTTCAAGGTAGTACGTGATCGGGTTAGACCGCCCATGGAACTTGTCGAGGGTGCTCATTTTGCCGGAGTTGTTGCTCATTAGTTCGTCAAATTTCCTCTCCACAGACCAGATGGAGAGCTTGTTCGGGGCCCCACCTGAGATGACCATCGTGGTAGAGAAGTATTCCCACGGGCTGATGGGACGTATTGGTTCTTCGGACAACTGGTGCTCGGTAAGGAAACTGTATTCTCTTGGGGAGAACAAGTCTTCAGGCCGACTTATACTGAGGGTCACCTGCAGTCCGGAGTCGTTGGGTGGGGGAATATCCTTAACTCTTTTGGCTTCGTGGGCCTCCTGTCGAGGGACATCCCCTCCTTTGGTGTACCTTTTCAGGTGGCCATCTTTGATGAGTATTTCGATTGCATCCTTGAGGTGGATGAAATCCTCAGTGACATGTCTGTGGCTGCGATGGAAGTTGTAGTACTTGGATTTGTCCATGTTGGCTTTGGGGGGTTCCGGTTTAGGGAAATAGACACCTCCTCTCACGAACTCCGAGTTGGCGCACTCAGCCAGGATGCGCACGGGGGAAGCGAAGAGGGTCGTGTACTCGGTGAAATAGCCAGCGGACCCCCTCTGCTATCGGGGTTCCCGTGGACGGTCATCTCGTCGTCTATCTCCCACACGCCGGAGGCCTGTGCTCCTTCTTCCTGGGCTCCGCGAGGGGTTTTGCAGTTACGGAAATCTCTGGCTGAATTAGCAGCTTCGACCTCCTCGTACCGGATGTAGTGGCGAGCTTTCTCAAGGAAGCCTTGTAGGGTGGTCGGTCGGTAGATGGCCACGACCTCGTGGAATTTGAAGCTGCGGTGCAGGCCTTGCTCTATGAGGTAACGCTTCATGTCGTCTGAAGTCGTCACCTGGACTGCCTCCCTTGTGAATCTCTCGATGCAATTCCTAAGAGGTTCGTTTTGGGTTTGAATGATCGCGCCCAGGGTGGCCTCTGTCTTTAGATGGAGATATGACGCCATAAAATATTGCGAGAAGAGATCCTTCAGGACCGTCCATGACGTGACAGACTCGGGCTCCAGGCTTTTGTACCAGGTCATGACTCCCTTCCTCAGCGTCGTCGGGAAGAGCTTGCACTTGATGGCTCTTTGAACGTTCCGATAATCAAGCATGGCCTCGATATCCTCCAGATGATCGTCTGGGTCCGAGGTGTCATCGTAGGTAGAGAGCGCGGGCGACTTCTCCATCCCGTAGGGAGGGGGTCTCCATGATTTACCGTGATAGGGGGTCCTGTGGTCGTCCTCGTCGCTGCGGACAGGGGAGCGCGAGGGCGAAGGATTGCGCTGAGGGGCTTGATTACGACCCCTTGACCTCTTGGTCGGGGCCTCAGGTATGTTTCTTCTTGGGATCGGGGAGCGTCTCTCTTACAGGGAGGTGATCAGTCACGCTTATTGGAGGCCACAGGTTGAAGCCTCTCCAATTGTGGTCGGCGCCCCCGTTGACGGGGCGAGGGGCTCCGGGAGTCCTCGCGTTGGTTTCTCTTTGGGGGAGAGCGAGATGAGGTATCCTATTCTAGTATCCTGATGCGTTTGTTCTATTGGAACAACATCAGATTAGTATAGTTGATGGCTGCAAAGAGGGCAGTCATCATCGAGTCCGCCTTTGCTGGTGTGGGGACGAGCTGGAAAACAGTCGAGATTCTTTCCCGAGGGACGACGTGGTGTGCCGCATACTCGAACGAAGGGGAGGCAGTCTAACCGCCCCTCACGTCACCCTCACGGACATGGGAGGGCCAGCCCGGTCATCACCGTTGGTGAGTGGAGGAGAAAGCGGAATTGTGGACAGCATCGTTGTGGCGTGGGATGGTCATGATCTCGGAAATTGAAGTTGCAAGCTTTGGTTCTTCTGCTTGGAGGAACGAGGAAGCTTTAGTTTCCCACAGACAGTGCCACTGATCGTACCTGATCAGAAGAGATTGCTGACTGGCCATGCATCGTCGACTGCAAGCTGCTCAACGGAGGTAGAGAGGAGGAGGGGGTGTACCTGCAAGACACTCTGATTCTTAAGTGAGTAAAAGACCAGAGTGGGAGAAAATACAAAAGTTAGGTGTAGATAATGGAATGCCTGACCCTCTAGTGAAAGAGGGTATTTATAGTGAGTCCCCAGCGCATGGCAGTCATTTATGTTGGGCTGGATTGCCAAGCCTAACCCAAGTGACTACTAAGGCTTACGTGGCGTAGTAAAGACCAACACGTGGTCTTCGCCCTAGTTCAACTGTCCTATGATCTCCAGAAGGTGGGATGACCAGCTCTTTCAGAGGTGGGTAGTTGTCTGATGTCGTGTCCCCGCGAGGGGACCACGTGGAGATCATGTGGAAGACATATTATTCTGCCCGACGGGAAGGATGCCTGCCCGACATAACTAGACTCGTGCCCGACACTGGGGATTTGGACCTTATTGGGTCTTCCCCACAGAGTTGAGCTGGGCCTGCCCGACGGATGGGCAGGTCTGGGCCCACTCCAGAACAAAAGGGTATATAAGAGAGACTCTTACTCTCTTGTGGATTGTGTGAACTTTGATATGTATTTTTTGTAAGTGCAATTTCTCGTTAGATGTATTTTGTATGTTGTCAAAACTAGGATACTTTAGCGTTTATATATATTGGACAATATCCTCTTAGTCTTAATGTGCATCTTAGCATTAGGAAGCATACAAATATTTTAGAAATGACTTAGAAAAGGTTCCATGCATTAAAAATGATTTAGAAAAGGTTTTTATGTGAAAAACATGTCTATGTGTTGACACATACGAGTTACAGGTCGACACATGTAACTCATTTTTGAAGTATGTAGTCGTTGTTTGATATGCTGACTGCATAGGTCGACACATGATATATACAGGTCGACACATGCATCAAATGTGCTGACACATGACTTACATAGGTCGATACATGCAACATATTTTTTCAAAAATTCATGATTTTCTCAAACCTCTTGCATTTCGTTTGCCTTTAACACACACACACACACACACACACACACACACACACACACACACACATGCACATGCACAATTTCTTTTAGCGATTTTGAGAAAATCACATACAAAATCAGGATTTCAAAGAATTTACTTCATCTTCAACCTTTATTTTATGCATACACACAACACAAACTACACATAATCATTTTTTTTGTTTGGGTGCCATCTAGAATTAGAGTTGATAACATCCAATTTAGGTTGTCGAATTGTAAATTGGTTGAGAATTTTGTAGGGTTTCAAATAAGAAAACCAAGGTGGGGTTTTCCTTTAATATCAATTGGGATTTTGAAGGTTTTGGACAAGATAACGTAATTTGGATCTAATTGAGTGAAAGCTTTGAAGAATATGGGTTTCTTACAAAGGAGTATTCTGAGACGATGGATCATTTTGGTAAATCTTAGGTTACAACAATTTGCAATTCGGATTCGATCGAGTGAAGGCATTGAAGAACAGATGTTTCTTGCAAAAGAGTTGTGTGAGACAGTTAATCAAATTGGTATTGTTGGATGACTTGATCAAGAGAAGAGAAAGTGTTATAATCAACATCAAACATAGGTTTGTATGGTTGCATTGCTACATTTCTATTGTAAACTACTTTTGCAAAGTAAGGTTGAATTTCACTATCTTAATGCGAGTTCGAATTGAAGGCAGATGTACCCATAGTGAGGTCGATTGGGGAACTGCCTAAATAAATCCTTGTGTACTCTATCCATATATCTCTTTTATTTTTATTTGAAAATTGTTGAATTCTTCGATTGTGCGATCAATACATTTTGTTGAACCTTTTGAAAAAGGTTTTGTTGAGTTGATCACAATCTATTGGATTGTGGTTGGATTTACAAATCAATAAAACCATACAAAATTTTAATTGAAATTGATTTAGCTATATCATTTAAATTATTGTTGGTAAAAAGATTGATTGATTTTTTTATCCTTATAATTAATTGGTTTTCATATGCACATATATAGGCTTTCTAATAGCGGTTTGGTTTAGACGATTCAATTTGGGTCACTTCCGCTAGCCGTTAAATTTTTCAAAACAGTTTTTATAAAGTAATTTTTTAAATTGGGATCTATTTACCCCCTCTAGATAAGTTGCCTTCGTCTAACAAGTGGTATCAAGAGCTCTAGTTAATTCCATGTTTCAATATTCGCTAATTAGAAAATGGTCACCAAACCTAAAGGGGCGTGCAATAGAGCACCCATCTTTACCAGTGAAAACTATGGCTATTGGAAAGCGTGTATGCGTATCCATATCAACTCAATTGATAAGAGTGTATGGTACATCATCACCAATGGTCCTAATCAAATTATAATGACCAATGGTGAAGGTGTCGTCGTACCAAAACCGGAAGTATGGTGGAATGATAATGATAAGAAATTGCAGTCACATGATTGGAAGGTTCAAAATATTCTCATATCAGCACTTGATGTTGATGAATATTATCGTGTCTCTCATTATGAATTCGCCAAAGCAATGTGGGACTCATGAGAAGTTACCCATGAGTGAACTAATAAAGTCAAACAAGCTAGGATTAATACCTTAAATCAAGAGTTTGAACTATTTTGCATGAAGCATAGTGAAACTATTGCCGATATATAAAAGAAGTTCATACATCTTATAAATCGTTTGAGTGCTCTAGGTAAGCCTATTTTTAGTGATATTGTTACTAATAAAGTTTTGAGTTGTCTTAATAAAGAATTACAACCTAAGGTGACAACAATCAAAGAAGCGAATGATCTTAAAACACTTGATCTCACAACTTTATTTGGCAAGCTAGAAAAACATGAGCAAGAACTCACTTGCTTGGAAAAACATGAGAAAAAGCTTGAGAAGAAGATAAAGAAGGAAAAAGGTAAGGACAAGGAGGAAGAAAATAAGTTTATTGCTCTAAAGGCTTCAAGTTTAAAGTCCTCAACCAGTGATCAAAGTGATTGTGAATAAAGTGATGACAAGAATCTTGATGATTAGGAAATGGGGTTGTCGTCAAAAGGTACGTACTTCGACAAAAACCTAATCAAATTTAGAAGGCTATCTAACTCCTCAAAGGAAGATGAGAATAAGAATGATAAAATTTGAAGATTGTGCTACAATTTTGTAATAGAAGGTCATTATAGATTAAAGTGTCCATTGATCAAGAAAGACAGAGAGAAATGTCATCACAAGAAATCTAGCAAGTTTAAAAGAGCCTGTGCTACTTGGAAAAATGAAAATGATTCTTCAAGTCATGAAACCTCAAGTTCAAGTGTCGAGTCGGCTAAGCTTTGACTCGTGGACAACAAAAAGAAGAAGAAGAATGTAATTCATTCTAGGCTTGAATCTATTAATGAATTGTTTTATTCCCAATTACAAAAACTTTTGAAAATCTACACAGAGAAGCCATAGAGGCTTTTAAAAAGTTAACTTCAAACGAAAGAGTTTTTTCACACTTAGAAGCTAAAGTTTTAGAAATCGAAAAGAATATGGGAGCTTTTAAGCAATCTATAGTAGATATTCAAAAAGACAAGAATGAGGATGGAGAACCTTCATGGTTCGATTGTGAAACTTGTCACATTTGGAAAAAAGAGGTAAATACTCTTCAAGCTAAATTGGACAAGACACCACAACCAAAGATTGCATTTTCCATTGATCCATAAAAGTTTAAACGGTCTTTGAACCCTTCGTATAAAAAGTATAAATATGTTCAAAAGGATGTAAATAGCAAAAGTACATCTCATCGCAACTTATCTTATCATTATTGTTGCAAACAGGGTCACACTATTGAAAAATTCAAGTTTAGGAGACTCTTAGTTCCTAAAGGTGTTTTTCAATGGTTGCCCAAATGCAACCTTGATTTCACTCACTCTCAAGGACTAATGAAAATTGGATACCTATTATCCTTTTTTGATTTTATAGGTTGAATGTCTTTGCTCTACAGAGAAAGTGTGGTTTCTCAATAGTGGATGCTCAAGGCATATGACAAGTGACATATCTCTATTCATTGATTTTGTGTCAAAGAATAAGGGTTTTGTTACCTATGGAGACAACGACAAGGGAGAAATACTTGGAAAATATGTTTCGTTACCAAAAAAATTATATTTAAAATTTTTAAATCAAAATTACGACAGTTTGAACCGTCAAAATATGACACTCATGACAGTTTGAAACCTTCACAATCAACAATGACAACAAAAATCAAAATGAAATTCCACGACGGTTGATAACCGTCGCAGTATTCAGGTTATGTCAGTTCCTTAACCACCGTGAGAGAGAACAGAGGTTGGTGTGACAGTTTTGACAACTGCCGCAATATAGCCCCGCGACACACGTTTCTGGGATGAAGTTGCAATCGTCGTAACATACAAATTACGACGGTTCTAATGATCGTAACATGTCAAGATGAACCGTCGCAATTTGCAAATTTTCTCGTGTCGTTTTACCAAAAAAAAAAGAAGTAAGAGTAATTATAGCCAAATTGTGTTTATTCTTTAATGCTCTATGTAATAAAGTACCTGCTTTAAAAAAATTAGATGAATTGGAAAATGAGGCTGCAATAATCTTGTGTCAATCAGATATATGTATTTCTTTCCATCATTTCTTTAACATTATGGTTTACTTAATTATTCATCTAGTCAGGGAAATCAGATTTTTTGATCTAGTTTATTTAAGGTGGATGTATCCAATAATGCGATATATGAAGATCTTTAAAGGATATACGAAGAATCATCACCGTCAAGAAGTTTCCATCATTGAAAGGTATGTCACATAAGAAGTTATTAAGTTATGTTCAAACTATTTGTCAGAAGCAAACTCTATAAGAATGCCAAAGTGTCGTCGTGATGGCAGATATGAAGATTGACGCACTCAAGGTATAAACGTCAAGTCAATGATTTGAGATGTAGTTCTTCTACCACATTTGTATACATTGAATAATATTGATGAAATTCAACTTTACTTATCTGCTCACAAAAGACTTACCAACGAAAAAAAACTCCAAATAAATGACAAGTGGTTGTTAAAAGAGCATAACAAAAATTTCATAAATTAATTTAATGAAAGAAGTTCTATTATTAATAGTAAATCCGATACAATTAAATAAATATCGTACATTTTAAATTTAATATAATAACTTACACTATATATCATATTAGTAAATTTTATTTTTATACAAAATATTACATGAATTTGATTACTCATTGTTGATTGTTTGTGTGCGCGTGTATACAAAAGTGTAGATTTTAAGTTATTAGTATTTCATAAATTTAAAGCTGCATTATTTTTCTAACTTAGTTACCTGAATAATCATACCACTAACTTAATCATATTTTTCATTCAAAAATTAACATTTCAATATTGTCAAATGGCATGTGATGTCATGGTGAAGATGGACCTATTATAATCATTAACGTGCTTCAAAACCTGCAATAAAATCACCATTAAAGCACCCAACTAAGAGCATTAAAATTTGCAAGGGAACCAAAGATACACCTTATACTAATATGGAACATTATCTGTGCAAGCCAAGGAATATTAGTTTTACTTGGTTAAAATGATGTTAAATAAATTATTAGGAAAGAACTATCACTAAGCCCGTCTAGCTCAGTTGGTAGAGCGCAAGGCTCTTAACCTTGTGGTCGTGGGTTCGAGCCCCACGGTGGGCGAATTTTTTTTTTTTATGTATTCTTCCAACCAAGCCTTTATCATATTTTTTTAATAAAAAATTTAGTTAATTGTTTTTATTTCTTTTAATACGTAATGCCAGGTTTTTCTTTTAACATAAAATAGGTATATTAATTTTATTTATTAAAATTTTTTTAAAATAGTTTTTTTCACACTTTATGAACTTAATTGAGATGTCCTTAAACCGTTAGTTAATTATAGGCATTTGATGTTAAAAGAAATCTGATTTTTATTTTAATATTTATAAAATAATATAAATAGATGATAATGATTAATTGATAATATAAATTTTTTATGTATATGTACAAAAAAAAATTATTTCAATATTTGTTATTAACAATATACTAATTTTATTTATTGTGATTAGTTTTTTTATTTCAACTTTGGTTATTAACTTTAAATAATATGTCATTTAGGTCTAATATATTTTTTTAAAATTTAATTGAAATTTTAGATAATAAAAGTAATGTATTTTTAAATCTTTTTGATCTCATAAAATAATTTAATTATAAATAAAATATACTGATTAGTCTAAAAAACACATATCCTATTTAAACATCAATTATAAAACCCGTATTTAATAAATATTTTTAGCAATCACAAAATAAAAGTAAAGTATTAGACTACTTTGATGCATATAGAATATTTTGATAACTATATATGTAATTGCAAAAGTATTTTTTATTTAAAAAATAGTAGAAACTATATTATCTCACTTGCTAGGTTGTTGTTTAGTAATCATTCTTTGCAAATTTAACATCATCAAAAGTCTTCCACTTTTTAAACTTTTCAATGTATCGATCATAAATTACACAAGTATAGATGGTTGGTGGTGTATCACACCATTTTTGTGTGTGTGTGTGTGTTGATATTTGAATATTGTGCTCTTTTCTAAAGTACAAAATCATGTATTTTTAAGCCTTGACATCTATATATGTAATTGCAAAAGTATTTTTTATTTAAAAAATAGTAGAAACTATATTATCTCACTTGCTAGGTTGTTGTTTAGTAATCATTCTTTGCAAATTTAACATCATCAAAAGTCCTCCACTTTTTAAACTTTTCAATGTATCGATCATAAATTACACAAGTATAGATGGTTGGTGGTGTATCACACCATTTTTGTGTGTGTGTGTGTTGATATTTGAATATTGTGCTCTTTTCTAAAGTACAAAATCATGTATTTTTAAGCCTTGACATCTATATATGTAATTGCAAAAGTATTTTTTATTTAAAAAATAGTAGAAACTATATTATCACACTTGTTAGGTTGTTGTTTAGAAATCATTCTTTGCAAATTTAACATCATTAAAAGTCTTCCACTTTTTTAATTTTTCAATGTATCGGTCATAAATCACAACAGTATAGATAGTTGGTGGCGTATCACACGATTTTTTTTGTGTGTTGATATTTGAATATTGTGCTCTTTTCTAAACTACAAAATCATGTATTTATAGCCTTGACATCTTTAAAAGGGATTATTCTTCAATTAGTTACCTAACTCTTATATGTTTTTTTAAATTTGATTGGTAAGTAGGGAAAACAAGGTAGTCACACCTCAAAACTAAGGAATATGACAATGTCTCGAGGGAATTCAAATAACTTTTCCAAGATGTGTCTTAATACGTCACTCTATAAATAATACCTAATTTGGTATACGGCGAGCTCGCCCATGTTGGGCTTGAGGCCCCACATGTTCTTTTGAATACTCTCTAGGAGTTTAACATGTTATAACTCTAAAGACCAAAGGTTAATTAATGTCAAGCATACTTAGATAATTACTATGGAACTATGTGCTTGTAGATATAATGAAGAAGTGATCAAAACTTATAGATAAGCAAGATTTGCTTAGCCTTAATGATGTCTTGGTTTTGATGATAACAACACCTAAAGTCAAGCAACTTTTAAAATTAGCTTAATTCAAGTAGTTAAAGATTGGCAAAGTAAATATCCTTCAAAAGGTAGAGCAGAAGAAGGACGTAAAAATGTGTGTAAGCCTGATTGGATAATATTAGAAACATGTGACAGGTCTGGGGAATGTCCTTCAGGTAAAACTTGAGTTTGATCTATCTTAGTAGGTTGACTATGATTGATAGGTGAATTTGGATAATGAGGTACAAGATTAGCATTATCCTACAAACTAGTGGGTATGTTCTGATTGTTTGATTAACATGAAGACCCAACTAGATTAGGTGTGAGAGCATGATTATTTATGGTTGTGACTGGAATTTTGTTCAACAAGTCTTTTGGATTATGTGGTAGGGAATGAGTCAAGCAATACAATAGGAACATTATAATAGTTATGGGTAATACCTTTGTAATTCTCATCAGACTTGGAGGAGAAAGGTTTGTCGAATGAAAACTTAGTTTCATTAAACTTGACATCCTTGGATATGAAGATTTTTTCTTCAACATTAAACCAATGTTGTCCATTTGCTTTCCCTATAGTTCTAACAAGTGAGGTTGGTATTGTTGGTTGTGACCAGTTATTGGCTCATGCTAATTGACCTGAGGGTAGGCCAATTTTTAGGGAGGAGGAAGCTGCTGGAAATGAAGAGGAAAATGATGGTGAGTCAAGTTTTGATGAAGACGATTGAGAACTAGAGGAGTTGGCAATGACAGAAAGCTTGCTTTGACAAAGTGAAGAATTTTTAATGCTTTTTGGTCATTATTTTTGCTATGTTTTAGTTTTTTATTTCGGTTTTAGTATGTTTATGTTTTGATTTCATTTGTAGTTCAAACTTACTATGGGAATGTGTGTTACTACTTTTGACTCTTTTAGAGTACTTTTTGCCGGTGTTTACACCATAACCTTTGATTTTAAGTTGATTACATTTTTGTTTAAACGTTTCAAGTAGTTTGTTTAGTTTGTTTCTACCAATGGGATTTTTTATGTTTGTCTTCAAGATTATTGTTTAAAGTATTAAATGAAGATTCAATAAAGTTTTAGATGGTAATGATAGAAATGCTTATGTGAAATACGCAAGAAAGGTACATGGTTATCACTTTCTAGAATGTTAGCATGATTTTGAAATCTGTGCTTTATGCAAAAATCAATTCTTGCATCATTATGCAAAAACTTGTTTCGAATGCTTAAATTACTTGGGTCTAAACCAGAAATTGTGAGAAAACTTTCCATTGTTCACTAAATTGCCAAGGATGACTGGTATTTTTGTTCTAACTCGGTTGATTCGTGCTAAATTTTATATTTGTTGTGAAATTGTGAGAACATGGAAATGATCAAGGCATTTTATTGATTTTGAGCACAATCATGACCAAAAGTAACATATCTTATGAGTGAGCGAGAATTTGTTAACCCCTTTTGAGCCTTAAATATTAGGATCCATTTTGGGGATGAACAATGAAATTGTACATAACAATTAGTTCATTATTGATTTTTGTGGGATTCAAAAAATTATTATTTTTTCTCTTAAAACATTTGAACCTGGTTAAAATTTTGTCCCTTGCCATGAAAATCAATGAGTACTCATGTATGGTTAATTGTACTCAAGTTGGGGAGAAGAAAGAAATATGGTAGGTTGCTAAGAATTAGAAAAGGAATTGAAAACGAAAGAAAGCTATGAATAAGACTTTGAAAAAAAAAGTGACTTGTTGAAAGAAAAAGTGAAAAATAGTTGTTCTAAGAAAGTGTGATCAAGGGTGGATCAATTGAGTAAAGAAAAGTGGTGATTAGATTTGTGAAGTGTAAAGAAATTGAAAAGTGAATGCTCCTTTAGAGTTAGGCAACTTTGTTTCAAAAACCTCATAAATGACCCTTTGTTGTGAAACCCGACCAAGTTACAACCTTGAAAAGCCCTTACTGATCTATGCTTTCATGGTTTCATAAGTGATTATTTAGATAAATGCATGAATTGATCAGGATGTTAGCAAGGTTTTCATATGAGAGTAATTGTCCCACGTAAATAAATGCGCAAAAGTCTTCATCCAATTTATGAAGATGAGAGTTAAGTTGATTCAGGTATGAAGATGTAGTTGCTTGAGAATGTATTTCATGATATTTATGTTTAGAACTTAATTCATAATCATGATTTAATTCTAGAAAGTGTTTGAGCATTACCTGTACGCGTTCATCTGTTAAATTTGAATCATTTGTTTTCTCTCTCGTTGAATTTAAGTTTGAGCAAATCTTCTTGTTTTAATGAGAATTAAACTTTGCTTGAGGAAAAATAAATATTCGAGTTGAGGAGAGTTTGATAAATGTCAATCATGACTATATTTGTGCAGAAAAACTTGGAATTTTTCGGCTCTATTTTGCATTTTTGATCATTGAATTTCCCAAGTTTTCATAGAATGTCATACTATTTGCATTTAGCTTTGGTGTCTTTGATATGTGTGTTAGTATGCAGAAAATGTTGCAAGAAACCAAAAATGAAGGCATAAAACAAAGAAAAAGGCACAAAGCTAAGAATGGGGAGTTTCAGCATGCTCGCCCAACGAGTAGTGGTGAAGGACGGGTGAGCTCGCCCAGCAAACTTCAACGAAGCAGGGGCAAGGCAAAAGAAATCAATTCATGTAGCAAAAGATGTCATGGTCGCCCGATGAGGGTTTTTTTGTTCGAGTTTGTCGGGCGAGGCTTTGTTCGCCGGGCAACATAGGATATTTGTCTGATGGCGGTTCGATACTTTTCTGACAGAAGAATGTGTCAAAAAGGTGATTTTATCGGGCGAGGCAGGAAAAGTGAAAAAGTTTATAAATAGGTTCCAAGGATGATTTTTGCATCTCTCTTAGGATCTCTTGATCTAAAAACCTTAGAAACTCATTGGAAGAACAAAATAACACATAATCATTTAATCGGAGCTGAATACACAATCTTTGTCGATTATTCAACTTGGATTCTTATTCAACTCTTTTCATTTCTTGTGAAGCAAGCTACTATGATGTATTTAATCTAACTAGTATGTATTTTTTATCCTTTGTACGTGAACAAATTAATGATCAATGTAGATGATTATCTTTGCTTTTATGTGATATTTGTGGTTTAAATCATTGTTGAAAAATATCTTTCAAGTCTTGACCTAAATTTTCATCTATTAAAGACCAAAATCTAGACATAGATTTGAGGTTTGATATTCACTTTGTATCAAGTGCCAATGTTATTGTATTGTTTAATAGATTGAGATATCTTGGATTAAATAATACGGTAAACTTCGCAATACCGGTTAGACATAAGCGGTGTTGATGAGTGTTACATGGTTATATTGATTATAAATGAAGTTCAGATGTTAGATTAATCGAGTACATATGAAATAGGTTAATGAGCTCTAGTCTTGACATGCTTTTTAAACGTTAGCTTTTTGAATCTTTAACGTTGTTACATATTTTCATGCAATCGATACTTTTCATAATCAAAAACCCTTTGAAACTCTTACTTAAAAGCATTGTTAACTATAGAGCGACAGTAATATCACACTAGTCTTTGTGGAGACGATATAAAATATTCAACAGTTATACCCATTTCCACTATCTTCCTACACTTTCTCTCTATAGTCCTATTTTGATGTGAAGTGTGAGTACATGTGAGCTTGTGCACAATGCTTAGATCATTGAGATGTTTGTTCAAAGACTTGAACTCCCCCACAAAAATTAGATTGAACATCTTTTATATTAGTGTTAAACTGTGTGGCAATATAACTCTGAAACAAGTTCGAAAGCATTTAGAGCATCACTTTTATTCTTAAAAAGATACAACTAAATTTATTTGGAAAAAACATAAGCAAAAGCTATATAGTTTGAATATTCATTACTTGAAGGGGTAGGTAATGACCCTCATAAATCAGTATGAACTACATCAAAATATAAAAGCTTAAGAGAAATAAAATATACGAAAATAATTATATTACAAATATCTTTATTACGTGTGAATATGCATGCTCCTAAATCTAAATGATCTTGATATAAAAATGTCACACAAACAACCTCAACACAAAATATACACATACCAATGAGAAAAATTATTCGTCATACAGGCAACCCGTCACACATGTAAAAGATGCATATGTCATTTAAGTACATTATTTTAATTTTTTTTCTTCACAAAATCATTCATCTCCAAAGTAATTGATTTCAATATTTTTAATAAAATTTTAATTAGAACAATTTCTTTATTCACATCACTATCATATATAATAATAATAAATCCCAAACAAAACAAAATTTCATCTACATCACATCATCATACCCAATAATACAATATAATAAGCTAGTATTTATATTTTTAACAAAAATTTAAATTTATCAAATAAAACTATATTTTAATTCTCTTTTCTCTTTAAAATAATTATGCATTATATCTCTTTATTCTATAATATCAACTATTAGTCTTGATAAAATCAGTATGGGAAAATGCTCTTACCTTGACCACTTTTCTTTCTATAAGCACTTCAAATTTCCCATTTTCAAATTCTCAAGCGTGAAAGACTTTCCAAAAGAATAGAATAAAACTCTTGGTAAAAATGAGTCTTATTAAAACTATTATAATTTACTAGAAACAAAATGAGTATAATCAATTTAAAGACTTATACGGTTTAGATGATTGGGGCGTGTACAGTGAAGGCTAAACCGTAAGATGTGTTTTTATTTTATACGGAGGTGATGTTTATTTGCTTGCTACTTATTGATATAAACAAGAGATTAACAAAATTGGTGGAGTGTAAAGAAGGAGCGATAAAAAAGAAGAAAATAGAGGAAAGATTATTGAAATCGAAAAAGGAAGGAATCCTTGAGAAAAATAGAAATAAAAGGTTAATTTTCTTTTCATTTCCATTTAGCTAGGAGAGAGAGTTGAACTCTATGACCTTGAGAAATAAAAATGTAATATTTCACCATCAATAATTCAATTATTAATTAAGTGATATTAAAATGAGGTTTAAGTATTGGACTTTATCTTACTATTTTACATAACAAAATACTCATTGAACAAAGGTTAAAGTTCAAACTTCAACTCAACCCAAATCAAATGCACTTTATATGCCATGATGAGTCATAATAAGATGTTAACAAATACATTGAATCAAATGAACTTTATATGCCATGATGAGTCATAATGAGTCATAATTGGGTTACTAACAATTAGGCTCAAAAGATAAAAAATACATAAATATAATTATTAAAACAAACTACTGCATTTCATAATCTTGTATCTCATAATCTTGCATCCACTTTGGTTGGGCTTTAATTCGTGTGGGCCTGCTAACAATAGTATTCGGCCCGAAAACAACCTTGTCCTCAAGGTTGGGTTTAGAATGTGTGTTAGTGGGTTGGAAAGAAGTGGCCCATGTTGAATTTAAATTTGGGCGGAGAGCAGAAGTAGAGTGTGGGACAGTTGTTGGCACGTTGGGGAAAAGGAAGGGTGCATGTGGGCCATGTGGCATTGAGAAGTCAGCAAGGGGCGGTGGGTTCTCATCACGAGGCGGATTAAGGAATGGTGATGATGTTGTCTTAGAACTCCCAACAAGATCTTGCGGTGCAGCTGGATTGACACGGTATCCCTTGGTCTGCTTCGTGTCAGAGCATTTATGAGTTGTCTTGGAACTCTTCAAGCGTGTAGAAGTGAAATCACAAGAGGATATTTGTTTCTCACGACTGGCCATTAAGTTCTTTTCATGAATTTCCTTCCTAGCCTCAGTACTATGTATATTTTCTTTCTCAGTACTCCTCTGTTTTGCCAACCAACACAATCCAAGTCTAACTTCTTTTCTTGAGTGTCTTGAACATGCGCTTCATTATCAATGCTTGCACGTGTGTCTAATAAGTCCTTTTCTTGAGTGTCTTGAGAGTCATGGTCTGGTTTGTCTTGAAGCAGGGGAGTGGAGAGCTGAGAATGATATTCTGAATCTTTAAACTATGAAGGAATATGAGCGAAACGAGAAGACAGATCCTCACCGTAGAACTTGCGGAGCTGCGAAACATGGAAAACGGGGTGGATCCGTGAAGAGGGAGGAAGATCGAGATGGTACGCTACTTTTCCGATCCAGCGAAGGAGATTGAAAGGACTATAATAACGCTTGGATATCTTGTTTGAGACGCGGCGTTGCACGGAGGTCTGGCGATAAGGTTGAAGGCGAAGCAAGACAAGATCACCTTCGAGAAAGCTAACGTTACTTCTTTTCTTGTTACTCTGGATTTCCATCATTTTTCTGCTATGTTCTAAGTTACGTTTCAAATTATTAAGTACTTCATTTCTGTTTTGTTGGGACACATCCACATCTTTAAGAGATACAGATCCAACATTGTAAAGAGGAGGCGACGGTGGAGAGCATCCGTATAGGGCTTCAAACGGGGACATCTTAATGGAACTGTGGAAAGTTGTGTTATGCCAGAATTCCACAAGATGTAAGTACTTGAACCATTATCTTGGTTGGTCACTTGTGAAACAGCGCAAACATGTCTCTAAACAGCGATTAACAACTTCTGTTTGTCCGTCTGTTTCAGGATGATATGCCGTACTATATTTTAGGGTAGTGCCTTGAGCGCGAAACAGTTCTTTCCAAAATATACTCAGAAAAAGAGGGTATCGATCGGAGACAATGGACTTGGGAATGCCGTGTAGCCGCGAAATCTCTACAATAAAGCGTAAAGCCAGATCTTTAGCCGAGTACTTAGTTGGTAAAGCAATAAAGTGGCAGAACTTGGTGAGTCGATCACAAACTACCCAGATTACTGTATGTCCAAAAGAAACTGGTAAATGTGTGATAAAATCCATTGATAAGTCTTCCCATACTTGATTTGGGATGGGTAGAGGTTGTAGAAGGCCTTTTTTTTCTGTGTTAAATATTTGTTTTTCTGACAAGTCGAATAATGTTGAACAAATTTCTCTGTGTCGCTGTAAATTCCGGGCCAGAGAAAAGAGGAAGACAAACGAGCTAAGGTCGGTTGGAGCCCGGAATGGCCAGCCGAGGGGGTGGAATGAAATTCGGTCAGGATGTTATTGCGAAGTTCATCAACCGGAGGTATGTAGATTTTGTTCTTATAGTAAAGGAGTTTATCTTTGATGGAGTAGAAAGGGTGTGTACCTGATCCAGCTAACACTTTGTTCATGATATCCCGACCTTCTATTTCTGTTTTGTAGTATTGTCTGAGTTGATTGATGAGGAGTAGAATGAGTGAGGAAATGGACATCAACACGACTTCTGCTTCAATATGGATCTGCTTAGGGCATTCGTAACTTGGTTAGATTTTCCAGGTTTGTAAAAAAATTTCAAAGTTGAAACCTTGAAGCTTAGCAGCCCACTTCTGCTGCTCAGGAGTTTGAATAGTTTGGACCAATAAGTTCTTTAAACTCTTCTAATTAGTATAGATGTGAAAATGTTTTTCAATTAAATACTGACACCACTTTTTGACAGCTTTGGTTATGGCATACATCTCGCGGACGTACATAGAAGCAACTCGGAGGCGGTTGCAGAGTTTCTTACTAAAGAAGGCTAAGGGATGCCTCTGTTGAGATAAAATGGCACCAACCACAACTGCAGAAGCATCTATCTCGAGCACAAAAAGTAGAGAGAAAATTGGAAGATACAAAACTGGTGTTCCATCATTTGTTGTTTAAGTGTTGTAAAAGCTGCCTCAGCAGATGTACTCCAAACTAATTTATTAGAACGTAATAAATCGGTGAGAGGAGCGGCGAGAGAAGTGTACTGACAAACAAATCGTCTATAAAATTCGGTGAGGCCTAAAAAAACCCTGAGTGTCGTGAGAGAACGTGGCCTCGGCCAGTTGATGATTGCTTGAATCTTTTCCGGATCTAGGGTTACACCATCACTTGAAATGATATGCCCTAAATAATCGACAGTCGGGACAACAAAAACACATTTTGATAATTTGGCATAGAACTTGTTAGATAGCAATAATTCTAAAACCAATTTTAAAAGAAAAACATGGTATGATATGCAAGAACTGTAGATTAAAATATCATCAAAGAAAACTAAAATAAACCGCCTTAAGTATGGTCGAAGCAAGTCATTCATTGTCGATTGAAAAGAACTAGGAGCATTAGTAAGACCAAAGGGCGTGACCAAAAACTCGTAGTGCCCGCCAAACATTCTGAAAGCAGTTTTGTGTGTGCCCTCTAGTGCAACCTTGATCTGGTGGTAGCCAGATCGTAGATCAATTTTTGAAAAAATCGTTGCCGATCCCAATTCATCAAAAAGTTCATCGATTGTGGGTATATGGAAATAGTTCTTAATTGTTACCGTGTTTAATGCTCTATAATCTATGCAAAATCGCCACGAGCCATCTTTCTTTCGAACTAAAATAACAGGAAAGGAATAGGGGTTGTGGCTAGGTTTAATGATGCCCTCGTGTAGCATGTCATGGATAATGGTTTTCATGGCTTCTTTTTGCGATTGGGGATATTTGTAGGGTTTAACATTGATGGGGTGTGTGTTAGGAAGTAGGGGAATGTGATGATCATGTGGTCTTGTTGGGGGAAGGCCTTGAGGTAACTGGAAAACCGCCTCATAAGATTGTAAAAGCTATGTGATTTGATTGGTAAGGAAGGTTGTATAGAGTCAAGGGTATGATTGCTGTTTGGTGAAGGTTCAGGTTGGTAAATTAAGAGATGGATGGAAGCGATTGAGTCGGTATGGACCAGGTGGCAAAGTTGTTGGTTAGAAGAGTGAGTGGGAAGAGTTTATGGGTCACCTATTACTAAAATCTCATTGTTGTTAGGAAAGATGGCCAATCTATTAAAAGATGACTTTGATGCATCCATTTGAACCAACATAACGCTTCACCTTTCATATAAAATAACATCATAAATAGTCTGTTGTCAGGAGGTAATTGGTAAAATTCGAAAAATTGGTCAGCCTGAAATAACCATTCCAATGGGTTGGAGCCATCAAACATAGGAAGTTCTAGTTTAGGGGTACGAAAAGGGGGAAGAGGTGTAGTTGGTTGAAGTGGGGGAAAGGGAATGGGTTGGAACATAGGAAAATTATAGTTCTGGGCAAATGGTAAGGTGCTGGGCTGAGTGAGATAAGGTGAAGAGAACAGTCGGGGAATTTGGGATGGTGTAGGGTGCAAGGCTGCAGTTGTCATTGTATGGAGATGGGGGTTGTTAGAAAAAGAACTAGAGTGTAGCAAAGGGGTGTAGGGTGGTTTTAAACTAGGGTAAAGATGAAGAGAGGTTGAGTGAGTAATAATGGGGTTGGTATGGGTTGTAGGCATAGGAGCTGAATGGGGAATATGAGTAATACCTGAAGAGGAAGCCGCTGTTGTTTGTGCAGTGGTTGAGGGTTGTTGTTCCTTTTGAAGCACCAATTTGTTAAGCCATCCCATGATACTGCCATACCGAGAATTTGAAATTTGCTTCTCATTGTCCATACGGGTTTGTATGAGTTCCAAATCTGCAGAAGTTTTATCAAACCTCTCATCCATTTGTTGTTTTGTTTGGTTTATTGCATTATTGAGATGAATATGAGTTGTTTGGATAGCTTCTTCTATGATATCTCTAGGGTTTGGGGGTTTGGGTGGAGGAGCCATGAATTCAAATAAATGAAAGCACCAATTGATAGAAGAGGGATCTCAACAACAATTTCTAGATCTAGGGTTTACCATAAGAGAGCACAAAACTAGAAGAGAGATAAAAAAATATAACAATTGTGTTAATTTTTCTCTCTTTTCCCTCAAAGGGTAACAAAAGTTTAAATACAACCAGAATTCTAATTGGGTTACTAACAACTAGGCCCAAAAGATAAAAAAAATACAGAAATATAATTAATAAAATAAACTACTGCATTTCATAATCTTCCATCCACTTTGGTTGGGCTTTAATTTGTGTGGGCATGCTAACAGTTACAGATCAAAATTTTAAACCCACAGGTACCCGCACTCGCCCATAAACTATGTAATAACACGAGTTTCTCTATATTTTACTATCAGTAATAGCTGCTTTTATTGGGATATTAAATGCATAAATTATTAATTTATTAAGACCTCAATGTCTATAGCTATAGGCTATAAAGACCTAATATTTCCTTTTTGGATAGTTAAACTGCATGTCAATTTCATGAAACGGCGAGTCCCATAGTGGATACAGTTGTATAGCATTTTTATTTATTTATTTATTTTAAAGAGAATCCAATTTACCTTTTCAGATTTGCATCTTTTAGCTTTTTACTAATACAAACTCATTTTCTCTCTTCTTCTTCAACGACTCCAATCTAACAATGAGTTTTACATCTCTTTTGTGCAATGAAATAAAACAATGATGTCTGATGAAACTATTTCTTCTTCCTTCGTTGTTCTCTTTGGCTTCATTCTCTTTTCTTCTTCCTCTCCACAAATATATTCTCTTGTCATATATTTTTTTTTTAATTCTGGTTTTGATTATTTATTAATATTTTGAGAAAATAATTTAAAGGTTTAACAACATTGAATTTTTTTCTTTCTATTTTGATAATTTGAAATATCTTTTTATTTTACTTTGTTGTAAGATTTTTGTTATGCTTCTACCCGAAACAATCCACACGTAAAACCGCAAACCCGGATAATGAAAACCCGTTTAAACCGTATCTAGAAAATGGGCGAAATTGGGTTGTTATGTGTCAACTGTGGTTTTAATCGGTTCGGTATTTTAGGCCCGAAACCGCCTGAGCCCTCCCATTGTCCACTCCTACCTTTTATCATTATTTCACCACCGGTGATAAATTCATGGCAACCACCAGATGTTGAAAGTAAGTTTAATGATAAATTTGAGACTTTTTTGGAATATGCTTTTTGCATGAAGGTATTGTCAGATTATTAGATGATGACATTTTTTATTTATTGTTTAATTTGTTCCTCTCAAGATTATTTTAAGGTGTTTAGATTATTTGTTAATAATGTTTCTATGTTTTATTGTGTTGAATTGTAATTTCTTGTTTCGAAGCAAATTACTCGATAAGGATAAGGAAGTTGTTGAATAGTCTAGTGTGTGTTGAAACACCTAGTTCTTGAAGTATTGAGGAGTTAGTTTCGACATAGATTTTGTCTTAAACCAATTTTATAGTGTTAACAGAATTAGGTATTTTGGGAATTTTGTTTTTGGGCTTTGCTTAGGGAGCAAGAAAATAAAATTTATAAATAAGGAGTAACCCCTATTATTGTAATGAGATTCACTTGAATAAAATTGCAGTTTTGAGAGCACATAGTTACTCTGCAGAAATTCCTCTTCTTCCTAATTCAACTTTTTTTTCTTGTTTTCATCACCATTGTGTAGCGATATGATATTGCAACCAAGGTTGGTTAATTCACTCGAGTGAAGAGTGGAGAGCAAGAGGGAATTCGATCAATGTGATTGAATCTTGTTCATCAAGATTGATTTAGAATTACTCAAAGTCTTGAATTGAATTCCAACATCTAGTATCTAGAGCACTGACTGAGTGGTTAATGGGAAGCAAAACATAATGGCAATGGCGATGAATCATCCGAATGGACATTTTTCAGCGAGTCTCCTAATTCTGAAGGGTCAGAATTATGATAATTGGTGTAAACAATTAAAGATTATTTTCTGTTGTCACTCTTTAGGATCTTGTGAAGGAAGGAGTAACATCACTTGCAAAAAATGCGTGAGATTAAGAAAAGGCTACATACAAAGAATTGACGAAGAAAGATTAAAAAAATCTCTTTATAATTCATCAATGTGTTAATCTAGAAATTTTTGAAAAGATCAGTGATGTAGAATCAGTGAAAGAAGCATGGGAAATCTTGGAGAAATCATTTGGAGGCGCAGAGAAGGTGAAAGAGATGAGGTTACAAACTCAAAAAGGACGTGTGAATTGCTTCCAATGGAAGAAATTGAAAGCATAACAAATTTTTTCACTAGGGTTACAAAAATGGTAAATCAAATCAAGATACATGGAAAAGTGTTGACATAAAGATCAGTTGTTGCAAAGATATTGAGGTCATTGACTCCAAAGTTCGACCATGTGGTAGTAGCCATAAAAGAGTCGAAAGATTTGTCGACATTGATAAAGGAAGAGCTTCAAGGGAAACTTGAATCTCATGAGCAAAGCATGACTGAAAGAGTTGCAAACAAGTCAAAGAGTGGTGTGGCTTTGCAGGCGCAATCAGCAACAAAAAAGAAAGGAAAAGGGAAGTGGTTTGACAACAAAGGTGGAGAAGAATACAACAATTCGACTGGTAGAAACCAGCAAGAAACAGGTTGATCGAATTAGAGAAAGTCCTCATACCAAAGCAACCAAAGAGGGGGTGCTACAAGTAGAGGAAGAGGTGGTGGTCAAAAACCCGAAAAAAGTCATATTCAGTGTTTCAACTGTCAGAAGTATGGTCACTACTCTAGTGATTATCCTGAAAAATAAAAGAACCAAGAAAGTGATGAAAAGTTTACAAAGCATGAAGAGAAAGAGATGTTGCTGATGGTCACAACAAAATATGAAGAAAGATTCTAAGACCAATGGTACTTGGACTCAGGATGCTCATCACACATGACTGGTAGAAAATATTGGTTTGTCAACATAAAATTCTCAATAAAGAACATGGTGAAATTTGCAAATGAATATACTCTAGCAGCTGAAGGCATTAGTGATGTTTTGATTATGAGGAAAGATAGCAAGAGGTCAATAATTTCCAATGTATTGTACATACCAGACACAAAGAGTAATTTGCTCAGCATATGACAGTTGGTCGAAAAGAACTATAAAGTGTCGATCAAAGACAAGATGATAAAAGTTCTCGAATCAGGAGGAAGGTTAATCCTGAAGGCTCATATGTCTCAAAATAGAACCTTTAGGATTGAACTAAATGTGATGGAACACAAGTACCTTGCAACTACAACCAGCAGAGATGAATGAATATGGCAATACAGACTTGGCCATCTCAACTTTAAAGACATCATAAATTTGAAAAGAAGAAATATGGTTTCAGGGTTACCAGAAATCGACATTCCAAATGAAGTGTGTGAAGAATGTGTGCAGGTGAAGCAACACAAGAACAACTTCAGCAAGGATGCAGACAAAAAGTCGAAGGCAATTATTGAAGTCATATACTCTGATGTGTGTAGACTTATCAAGGTGGATGCAATAGGAGGTAATAGATACTTTGTCACTTTCATAGATGATTTTAGTCAAAAACTATGTACTTACCTGATCAAGAAGAAAAGTGAAGTCATCGAGGTATTTGCCAAGTTTAAATCTATGGTCGAGAGACAAAATGGTCGAAATATCAAAATTTTAGGACTGATGGTGGTGAAGAGTATGTGTCGAAAAAATTTGACACATTATGTGAGAAAGAAGGTATTATGCATGAGGTGGTGCCACCCTACACTCCACAGCAGAATAGAACTACAAAAAGAATGAATAGAACCACCATTAATATAGTTAGAAGTATGTTGAAAGACAAACATCTACCCAAAGAATTATATGGAAAAGCTGTGTCGACTACAACATACATACTGCACAGATGTCCGAAGAAAAGGCTAGAAGGAATCACCCCAGAGGAATGTTGGTCTTGTGTCAATCCTAGATTGAGTCATATGAAGATATTTTGATCTATAACACACATACATGTTCTAAATCAGTTGAGAAGAAAAATTGATGAAAATTCGAGTCAAATGATCCTAATAGGATATCATTCAAATGAAGGATACAAGTTGTTCGATCCACTGAACAAGCAATTAATGGTCAATAGGGACGTGATCATAGATGAGCTTAATGAATGAGATTTGACTAAAAATGTAAAGAAGGATTCAATGAGAATCTTATTTGAAGAACCGACAAGTGAAGTTAAAAGAGAAGTTCGACAGGAAGAAGTAAGAGGTCAAGCAAGCAGAAGAAGACTTCAAAGAACAAGACACATGCATGCAGGGTTGCAAGAATGTGTGATTAGATCAGATGATATGGCCGACGATGAAGGTGAGCTAGTACAATATGATTTCTATGAAGATGTTGAACCATTCAATGCAGCTGAGGCATTAAAGGATTCAAAATGGGTGAAAGCAATGAATGAGAAACTGAAGTCCATCGAAGTCAACACACTTGGTCACTTGTCGAATTGCCTCAAGACAAGAAGGAAATCAATGTGAAGTGGGTATACAAGGTGAAGTTTAATCCCAAAGGATAAGTAACTCGACACAAGGTGAGACTTGTGGCGAAAGGATTTCTTTAGAAAGAAGGAATCGACTTCGACGAGGTTTCTGCACTTGTTATTAGAATCAAAACAATCAGGTTGGTTATTGGTCTAGCAAACATGAACAACTGGCAGATGTGTAAGATGGATGTGAAATGTGCATTCTTGAATGACCCATTAGATGAAGAAGTTTATGTTGTACAACCAGCTGGGTTTGTGAAACAAGGAAAAGAAAGCAAGGTATACAGGCTGCATAAAGCCCTGTATGGACTTAAGCAAGCTCCAAGGGCTTGGAATAAGAAGATAGATAGCTTTCTAAGGAAGAAAGTGTTAGACTAAGGCACGGATCTAGAAGGGGGGGTTGAATAGATCCCTTTTAAAAATTTGAGTGGCGCTACCAATAAAATTGGTTTTCAAAATTGTTTTCAAATGCGGAAGCGGCCTTGGAAAATATAGTCTAAAACGAACAACTATTGGAGAGCCGGATATGCGTCAAGCAGATGAATTTAAGACGATATCGGATAGTAAATCACTACACACTTTTATGCAAAACTCAGATGTGATTCACTCGTACTATTTCCTTATTCCAATGATCAAAAATTACACCAAAACTAGCAGCAAAATTAAGGCAATTTTAGTTCAGCACTTTTGTCGAACAGTTGGTGTGCACAAATACCTTAAATGATATTTGTGTTGAATGAGTGATTGAAAAAGCCTTAGTACAGTATTTCTATTGTACTTAGTAGTTAAAAAACAGTATTTCACCAACTCACTCAATCAATACTACAATTTGACAAAATCACTTATTCTAGAATCACTTAATTTTTAAGCTGTAATTGAAAATGCAGAAAATAAAGGAACACAAGATTTGATGAGGCAGTTCCCCCAGTCGTCCTCGCGTTGGGGTACGTCTGCCCTCAATTCTACAATGAGAATTGAGATATGTATTGAATAGATATCACCTGTTTGGTAGAACAGTTATACACAAGAATCGATAGACAATTGATACAAACAATCTTAATGTTGCTGATAATTTCTACCACTTCTTGCCCCTTGATTCAAGATGAATCAAGTCCTCCAATTTGATGTGAATGACCTCCGATTGCAGCCACCTTATTGACAACTCTTCCGTTGATCAAACCTTCGGCACGGCTGATCTTAGACACACCCAAATTGAACCCGGAACGTCTTCAACCTTTCAACGCCCTAGCTACTAGATTGATCAACCTTCCGCTAATCAATCACCTTCGCACTCGCTTGATTGTTGAACCGACGATTCCGTAACAAAAGCCTTCAAAACCTGTAGTCTTGATAGGTAAAACCTCAAAGGTTTTCTCCCAAGAAACACCTGCACCAGCTTCCACTCGAACCGGATCTTCAATCACGCGTTCGAACCTTATCACCGTCGAGCAAACCACAAACCGCAGCAAAAAAATTGATTATCTGTAATTTGAGGATTTGTGAGTGATTGAACGATGAAGATGAAGAACACTGATGCACCTCTTTCACGTTTCTTGACCTGAACACTTTCTCACAATGCTTTCAAAAAAATGTTCTTTGTTAAAATTGAAAAGACAGCTATTTATAGTAATACAAAACAGACAGTTGACAGATCAATGAAACATAGCAGAATTTCTGTTTCTGCGCGCGAACGGTCGACCATAGGGTCGGCGTGCGCTGAGCCGTGTGACACTCAAACTGTCATGCGCCGAGTCAGCGGTCGACGCATGATCTTCATGCGCTGAGCCGTCTGATTCTTAAACCTGCATGCGCCAAGTCAGCGGTCGACGCATGGTTCCATGCGCTGACCCGTGTGAACTGAATGAAACTGTGTGCTGACGGTATGGTCGGCTCATGGTTCAAAAATCTGCAAAAACATAAATTTCTACAGCTTTTTGTGCATTACGTCATTGTAAAAATTGAATCATAAGTAGCGTGAATGATTTAAACGAAAGAAGGATATCTCTTAGCAAGTTGTCATCATCAAAAACCAGAGGCACGCTTGTGTTGGTAGATACTTTGCCTTCACATTCTCCCCCTTTTTGATGATGGCAACCTACTGTTACGCAACACGTGATAGGTATAGGCTCCCCCTTTCTTTTACAATTATAGCGGTCGTAATCATCGTCTATCTACTGCTCGGTTCTCCCCCTTTGACAACATCAAAAAGAGGTAAACTCGTGACACAATAACAACACATTGAATCATGCATAAATGAGATACCAACAGATGAGAAGTAAACAACAGTTATACATACGATGGAGATAACAGTTAATAGATTACAGAACCACAAAAATGTCATGATAGCAACATAGAAGTAAGCAACAATCATAGTGAGTTTGGGCAGAAAAGCAAAACACAACAAACAAAATGAATGCAAGCCAAAACAGGAAACAACAAATGACATATGAGCGCATGCTAATAGCCCCGTCCACGTCCGCGACCACGACCACGCCTGTCATAGTAATGAGGATGGCGTTGGGGATGAGCTAGATCAGTAAATTCTTCTGTGATGTTATTCAAAAAGTCAAGACTGTCGACAATGGCGCGCTCTTCAGCTTGATGACAGTGAGTTAGAGTCTCGAATCGAGCGTCCAGCTGAGTCGACATTCCACTGATCCGTTCATTTTGGTTATGCAGTTCAGAACGAATTTGTGCCATTCTTTCATTTTGATCCCTCATGAATTTTTGCTGTTGTTCCTGCATATTGGTCATAAAATTTCGCTGTTCCAACTGCATCGACTGCATCATTTCTAAAATCTCCGAATTGTTTGACGGTTGTTGAGGAGAAGGTGGGTCTGCAGTGCTTGGTTGATACGGCTGATAGAATTTGCCAAGGGTGGTCCACCCGGTGTATTTCCATTCACCAGATACAAAAGTTAACAGGGTGCGCCGACCGCTGCCCTGTTATGGTCGACTCAATATGCAACAAACAGCAGATTTTTGTATTTTACCATATTCAGAGGTACATGCTATGCAAAAATGATGTCATGACATATAAGAAAAAAATATCTATATACATATGCAGTAGATGTCATACAAATTTAGCGTAGTATAAGCGATATGATTTGAGATCAACAGGATTATCAAACAAAGAGAGAGAGAAAGAACAATATCACCTTGATGCCTGATTTGCTTGATACACAACATACTTATACTTACACGAATATCAAATTGTTAGAAGTACAACAGCATGATTATTTGAATGAAATAAAATAACATCAGCAAATATTATTCCCGTTCCGAAATGTCGAGGATGCCAAGTTCTCGGCGGATATGAAAGAAAGGTTCCGTTGCTAGCGGCTTTGTGAAAATGTCCGCTAGTTGGTTTTTAGTGTCAACGTGTTCAAATACAACATCACCTTTCTCAACATGGTCCCTAAGAAAATGGTGTCGAATTTCTATATGTTTAGTGCGAGAGTGTAATACGGGATTTTTGGTAAGGTTAATAGCGCTAGTGTTGTCACATAGGATAGGAATACGTTCAAGTTTAAGATTGAAATCTAGTAGTTGTTGCTTAATCCACAGAATTTGAGCACAACAACTACCAGCGGCAACGTATTCCGCCTCGGCCGTTGATAAAGCAACTGAAACTTGTTTCTTGCTATGCCAACTAACCAAGGAGTTTGAAAACAAATGACATGTACCACTAGTGCTTTTCCTATCCGATTTGCACCCGGCAAAGTCGGAATCGGAGTAACCTACCAACGAGCAATCACTATCCTTAGAATACCACAATCCATACTTCGGGGTACCTGACAGGTATCGAAGAATTCGTTTAACAGCTTTTAGGTGGGATTCTTTGGGACATGATTGGTATCGTGCACACATGCACACACTAAACATAATATCAGGACGTGACGCAGTAAGATAGAGAAGTGAACCAATCATACCTCTATATCGTTTTACCTCTACGTCCTTGCCATTTTCATCTTTATCCAAATTTACGCATGTAGGCATTGGGGTGTCTATGGCCTTGGATTTTGCCATGTCAAATCTCTTGATCAAGTCCAAACAATATTTTGTTTGGCTCACGAATGTCCCTTCTTGGAGTTGTTTAATTTGCAGGCCGAGGAAGTATGTGAGCTCCCCCATCATACTCATCTCGAATTCGCCCTGCATGAGGTCAGAAAACTCTCTCACGAGATTCATGTTAGTGGATCCAAATATAATATCGTCAACATAGATTTGCACCAAAATCAAGTGCTTTCCTTGACGTTTAATGAAGAGTGTAGTGTCAACCTTTCCTCGTGAGTACCCCTGATTAAGTAAAAACTTACTTAGTCGCTCATACCAAGCTCTAGGAGCTTGTTTGAGACCATATAAAGCTCTTTTTAACTTGTAAACATGTTCAGGGTATTCATGAGATTCAAAACCGGGAGGTTGAGACACATATACTTCTTCATTTATGTGACCGTTAAGGAACGCACTTTTAACATCCATTTGAAATAACTTAAAATCCTTTTTATCGATTGCAAATGTAATTTTAGGTTCAAGTGCCTTGTCTAATTTGGCCTTAAGGTTTCTAACCTCACCTTGCCAAATATGACAAGTATCACAACCAAAGTTGAAAGGATTACTATTGTCCTTACAATCCGATTCATTATCTTTCACAATGGAAGCCTTAAGGTCCTCTAATTTCTTTTCGGACTCTAAGACTTTGTGCTCTAAATATGTAAAAATTCTTCTATTAGAAGCAAGTTTCTTAAAGGCTTCAGTTGCTTCCTTGTGTAAAACATCGAATGCGGTTTGTAATTCGGAATGAGACATATTAGATGACATATTATATCTAGAGTGACGTACCTGTTTCTTTTTCTTTTTCTGATTTGCGGAGAGACATAGATTCACGGACTCTTCTTCATCACTAGAGCTTTCATTAGAGGAGGAAGAATCACTGTCGCTTTCCCACGCGATGTACGCCCTCCTAGGCTTTGATGCTCTCTTATGTGACTTCGATTGTTCCTTTTCTTTTCCCTTGTTGTTCATTGGACAGTCCGGTTTGTAGTGACCGGGCTTTCCACATTTATAGCACGTTCCTCTAGTCTTTTTGCCTTTTTGATTGTCATCTTTGGAGAACCTTGATTGCCTTCGGAAATTTACCAGGTTCTTCTCCGAATGTTGGATGCCGTTCTTTCTCACGTACCGGTTATACCGTTTAACGAACAGCCCCATGTCCTCATTTATGTCTTCTTCTTCGTCGTCGCTTGAAGAATAATCACTTTGCTCTTTTGCTTTAGACTTCGAGGAAGAAGCCTTAAGAGCTATGGACTTCTTTTCACTCATCTTTACTTTGTCCTTCTTTTCTTTCCTTTCATGTTGGTCAAGACTCAAGAGTACCTGTTCATGCTCTTGTAGTTTGCCAAACAATGTAGTCAGGTCTAATACCGTAAGATCATTTGCCTCTTTGATGGCGGTCACTTTCGGCTGCCATTCCCTGCTAAGACATCTCAAAACTTTATTAGTAGCAAGATCATTGGAAATAGGTCTTCCTAGTGAATGTAATCTGTTTATGAGATGAGTAAATCTCTTTTGCATGTCAGCAATGGTTTCCCCTTGCTCCATGAAAAAGAGATCAAACTCTTGTATAAGAGTGTTGATTCGAGCCAACTTAACATCGTTTGTCCCCTCATGGGCAATTTGTAGTGCATCCCACATAGTCTTAGCCGTAGGGCAATGGGATACACGGTAGTATTCATCTACACCTAATGAGGAGATTAGAATGTTCTTAGCTTTCCAATCGTAATTATACTTTCGCTCATCGTCGTCGGTCCATTGTGCTTCGGGCTTTGGCACAACTTCGTTATTCTCATTTGTCATGGTTATTTCAATCGGACCATTGAGAATAACGTTCCATATCTTTCTATCTATGGAATTAATGTGCACCCGCATACAGTCTTTCCAATAGCTATAATTTTCACCGTTAAAAACGGGAGCTCTATTGTACGCCCCTTTTGGTTCGTTAGCCATTATTCTATCAATGTTGTATTTGAAGCACCGGAGAACCAGGCTCTGATACCACTTGTTAGACTAAGGCACGGATCTAGAAGGGGGGGTTGAATAGATCCCTTTTAAAAATTTGAGTGGCGCTACCAATAAAATTGGTTTTCAAAATTGTTTTCAAATGCGGAAGCGGCCTTGGAAAATATAGTCTAAAACGAACAACTATTGGAGAGCCGGATATGCGTCAAGCAGATGAATTTAAGACGATATCGGATAGTAAATCACTACACACTTTTATGCAAAACTCAGATGTGATTCACTCGTACTATTTCCTTATTCCAATGATCAAAAATTACACCAAAACTAGCAGCAAAATTAAGGCAATTTTAGTTCAGCACTTTTGTCGAACAGTTGGTGTGCACAAATACCTTAAATGATATTTGTGTTGAATGAGTGATTGAAAAAGCCTTAGTACAGTATTTCTATTGTACTTAGTAGTTAAAAAACAGTATTTCACCAACTCACTCAATCAATACTACAATTTGACAAAATCACTTATTCTAGAATCACTTAATTTTTAAGCTGTAATTGAAAATGCAGAAAATAAAGGAACACAAGATTTGATGAGGCAGTTCCCCCAGTCGTCCTCGCGTTGGGGTACGTCTGCCCTCAATTCTACAATGAGAATTGAGATATGTATTGAATAGATATCACCTGTTTGGTAGAACAGTTATACACAAGAATCGATAGACAATTGATACAAACAATCTTAATGTTGCTGATAATTTCTACCACTTCTTGCCCCTTGATTCAAGATGAATCAAGTCCTCCAATTTGATGTGAATGACCTCCGATTGCAGCCACCTTATTGACAACTCTTCCGTTGATCAAACCTTCGGCACGGCTGATCTTAGACACACCCAAATTGAACCCGGAACGTCTTCAACCTTTCAACGCCCTAGCTACTAGATTGATCAACCTTCCGCTAATCAATCACCTTCGCACTCGCTTGATTGTTGAACCGACGATTCCGTAACAAAAGCCTTCAAAACCTGTAGTCTTGATAGGTAAAACCTCAAAGGTTTTCTCCCAAGAAACACCTGCACCAGCTTCCACTCGAACCGGATCTTCAATCACGCGTTCGAACCTTATCACCGTCGAGCAAACCACAAACCGCAGCAAAAAAATTGATTATCTGTAATTTGAGGATTTGTGAGTTGATTGAACGATGAAGATGAAGAACACTGATGCACCTCTTTCACGTTTCTTGACCTGAACACTTTCTCACAATGCTTTCAAAAAAATGTTCTTTGTTAAAATTGAAAAGACAGCTATTTATAGTAATACAAAACAGACAGTTGACAGATCAATGAAACATAGCAGAATTTCTGTTTCTGCGCGCGAACGGTCGACCATAGGGTCGGCGTGCGCTGAGCCGTGTGACACTCAAACTGTCATGCGCCGAGTCAGCGGTCGACGCATGATCTTCATGCGCTGAGCCGTCTGATTCTTAAACCTGCATGCGCCAAGTCAGCGGTCGACGCATGGTTCCATGCGCTGACCCGTGTGAACTGAATGAAACTGTGTGCTGACGGTATGGTCGGCTCATGGTTCAAAAATCTGCAAAAACATAAATTTCTACAGCTTTTTGTGCATTACGTCATTGTAAAAATTGAATCATAAGTAGCGTGAATGATTTAAACGAAAGAAGGATATCTCTTAGCAAGTTGTCATCATCAAAAACCAGAGGCACGCTTGTGTTGGTAGATACTTTGCCTTCACAGAAAGAATTTGTAAAGTGCACAACTGAGTGTGGAGTATTTGTAAGAAGAAGCAATAGTGAATTGTTTATACTATGTCTCTATGTTGATGACCTGTTGATAACAGAAAAATGCAAGAAGGAGATCGAAGATTTCAAACATGACCTAAGTGAGGAGTTTGAAATGTCAGTCTTGGGAAATATCTCATATTTCCTTGGCATCGAATTCTACAAGAGTGGTAAAGGTTTGATGATGCACCAAAGAAGATATGTAGGCGAAATACTCAAAAGATTTGAGATGCAAGATTGCAACCCAACTTCAACTCCAGCTGAGCCCAGAATGCAATTGTCGAAAGACACATATGAAGATGGCGACGATCTAACATAGTACAGAAGACCCATTGGTTCACTTTGATACCTTTGTCACAACAGGCCTGATCTAGCATATAGTGTATGTATGGTTAGTAGATTCATGTAGAAGTCAAATGTATCACACCTAGCAGCAACGAAGAGGATACTAAGGTATCTGAAAGGAACCCTCGACTATGGAATTTTGTTTCCTGCAGCTGATGAAGGAAAATAATGCAAATTAGTGACACTGACTCAAGTTGGCGTAGTGATGTTGAGGATAGAAAATTCATAGTTGGTTATGTGTTTATGTTAGGTGATGCACCAATTGCTTGGAGTTCAAGAAAGGAACCAGTAATGGCGGTATCATTGTGTGAAGAAGAATACATAGCTACTTCTCTCTGTACATGTCAAGCAATGTGGATGAAATCTGATCGAAGAAATTACAAGGAAGAATCATGAAGCAATTACCATGAAGATCGACAACATGCCTGCTATGAATCTGACGAAGAATCTGATAGCACAAAGAAGAAGCAAGTATTGGGTCATGAGGGGGAAACATACACTTTGGGTCAAACACTCACCCAAACAAGTGAGAGAGACACCACATATTCGCCCAAAATTTTAAGGTGATAGGTGTATGGGTCCTCTTACTTATAAAGTGTTTAACCTCCACTTTTCTAAGCAATGTGGGACTTAGAGCTCACACTTGTTTCTCCATACAAGTCACATTTTTCCCAACAGCAAGCACATCAAAATGAGGTTTCATTATCTTCGAGAGCAGGTAGCAGAAGGCACTGAACTTGAAACATTGTAGAACTGAGAATTAGATTGCATATATCATGACGAAGAGAGTGCATGTTGAAGTGTTTAAGAAGTTAAGGTATATGATGAATATAGATAGCTTAGACACAATGAATTAGGTGGTGTGTTGAATTGTAATTTCTTGTCTTGAAGCAGGTTGCTCGACAGGGACAAGGAAGTTGTCGAACAACCTAGTGTGTGTGTGTCGAAACACCTAGTTGTCGAAGTGTTGAAGAGTTAGCCTCAACATGGATTTTTGTCTTAAACCTAATTTTGTAGTGTTAGCAGAATTAGATATTTTGTGCCTTTTGTTTTTGAGCTTTACTCAGGGAGCAAGCAAATAGGGAGTAACCCTTATTATTGTAATGAGATTCACTTTAATGAAATTGCAATTTTGAGAGCAGAGTTATTATGCAAAAACTCTTCTTCTTTCCAATTCAATTTTCTTTTTTTATTTATTTTCTTCATCATTACAATCTTGCAATTAATATTGGTTGATTCACTTGTGAAGAATACGAGAGAATTCAATTAATGTGATTGAATTTTATTCATCAAAATTAATTCGTAATTACTCAAAGTTTTTGATTTAATTCCTAACATATTGTAAAAAAAATATTAATATGTTTTAGGAATAACTTTGGACCTATTCTTATGTAACTAATACATGATCTTTAGGAAGTTAGTGACGTGGTTAGTGGGCTGAATAAGGTTGCAATATTGCTTTAGATAATGCCTTGTTTATACTGTAAGGCTATTTAAAAGCCAAAACTTTCTCTATTAAAAAGCAAGTTGTCATCCTAAAATTTATGTATTCTTCATATATAGACTCTATTTTTGAGAGAATTTTCAGAGATATAAATTAGAGAATGTAATTTTATTAAAGAAAAAAATTAATTTATGTACTGTCATGGATATTTAGACAACACAAATTAAGACTAAAATAAGTGTAATAGTTTTTTAATCATGTTTTAGTTACCTATGACATTAAGATGACACAGTGGGAAAAAATTTTAATTGGAAAATGATGCAGAAATTTTGGCATGAAGCATCTTTTGATGCACACTAGAAGTTTAAGTTGCCATCTTGAAACTTATGTATTCTTCAGATATAAACTTTTGTTTTTAAATTTTTTTTCCAAATATATAATTCAATATCTCTGATGACTTCAAAAATTGTTTGGAATTTAAATCTATTTTTCTTCTAATTTGTGTTTTAGAATGATTCTTTTATATTTATTTTAATAAAAGGGGTCGGTTGAAGGAGATCTTTAGAGGAGTTATATGATTTGTTTAACTTTCATAGTTATTTTTAACATTTATAAAAAAAATAAAAAATAAAAACATATATAATAATGTTTTTAACAATGTTTTGTGATTTTTGGGGAAATATCTTATAAATAGTCAAAAACATTTCAAATTCTACAAAATCCTGTAATATTAATTTATTGAAATCCAAATTACAAAATATTACTGATTATAAAAATCTTTTAAAACAATCTTCTCCACAATATGATCTTACATCCTTATGAAATTTAAGAAACATTTTCATACAAAAGTTAGTTTTAAAAATATCAATATAATATACTTTTTAAATTTGATGATTTCTCTTTTCACAATTATATTTTCTCTCATACCACTGCGAAAAAATCATGAGTGTTATTGGCATTCGGATACACACCTTTTTTTAAGCCACTTTGAGAGCAAATTGATGAAGCACTCTATTATACCAAAATTTAATTCAGAGATGTATCTCCGTATGCACAAAAGAAAAGTCCGAAGATGTCTCTCCAGACAGAATGAATACTTTAACTCACACAAGAACCATCCATCTTCCTCTTTCATTTGTCTCAAAATTCACTAAACTTCAAAAACATCCAATGGGTGATCTTCTCCCATTCAAACTTTTTTTTAGCAAATCAAAATTCTCTCTGCATTCTACTTGACTTCTTGCATTCTACTTGATTTCTTGCAAAGGTTCTCAATCCATTCAACCGTCTCTTCTACAACTTAGAATTTGGTAAACTTTTTAAAAATCAATCTTTTTGTGTATTTTGAATGAGCTTTTAGGAAAAATACATTTTTTTAAAGTTATATTACCTTCGTTCCTTTTTATAAGAGACAACTTAAATTTTAGATTCATTGAATAATCAATGTATTTAGTCTAAAAACTGACCAAATACATTGATTATTGAATGAACCTAAAAAGTGAACTGTCTCTTATTAAAAGGAACGTAGGTAGTAGTAGGTAGCGTACAGTCGAAATATATATCTTTTTTTACATGCATTGAAAGTTTGATGGAATTTTTTTACTGCAATGGTATATATGTCATTTTTGTAAAATTACAGCTTTGTTTGCATCTCCAAATTCTTTCTAAATTTTTTCCAGAGATGTATCTGCAGATTACTATGTCTGAATTTTATATGAATTTGTGATGTGTCATTTTTTAATGCAAGTGCAACGGTTGAAAACAACCCTGACATAGTTAGGCTCAGATGTGTGTTCCAACCCGCATTGGTGCGATGTGAGATGGTCGTAGTCGGGACCACAAGTTGATGATAACTCATTAGATGGTTCACAACGCCGATGCCAACTATATAATTTTGCTCCTTGTAGCAGCCTCTCTCAGACATCTTCTTCACGAGACCACGAGTCTAATGATAATGCAGTAGAACCCGTGAAACCCAGGAGGAACCCGCTGCCATGTCCTTTTAGACAGTTACTCAAAAGGCCCATTTGACATTTCCTTACTTTATCTTTATGCAGATCATGCTGCTAGGCATGTCCGAGAATAAGAGGTATATTTGTTTTCTTTTGCAATATATATGTTTTCAACTAATTAAATCGATATTGATGATGATATTTTCTCTTTACGAGAGCGTACGTGTTTGAAATCGGTAAACCACGATAGAAGATATTGGAGTTGGAACACCCAAATGTTGCTTTTTCTTTGATGTTATCCTCTATTCCAGTCTTTCCTATTTATGTTCTTCTGCCTACATGACCATAAACCACAGTATGCAAGCAACTTTTGCATAAAGGTGGCATTCAGAGATGTCATATTTCCACCTTCATATAGGAGAGACGACCATCACCTTGGATGACATCACATGCCTCTTTCATCATCCCATCAAGGGAAGATTACATAAGGATCGGACGAGAGGAAGTCGTTGATATGATATTCACCCATTTGGGGCTAACCCAACAATAGCCGCACAAAAGACCTTTGACCAAGAGGTGCTCACGCAAGATTTAGTTTTTTGGAGAAGCTTTATAAAGAACATTTTTAGTAGACCTTGGATGTCGAATGTAATGGATATACAGGTTGAGTATCACCGACAATGTGCATTGAGGTGTTACCTCTTGCTTCTGATTGACACATCCATTTTTGTGGACAAAAGTGCAACCTATATCGATGTGGTCTACCTTAACTACTTTGTCGACCTGACTGCAATTCACGAGTACAACTGGGAGACTGCTTGTTTAGTCAACCTGTACTCGAAGCTAGGTAAGAGCTGTCTTTGGAAGACAAAGCAGATGACAGGGAGCTACACATTGCTTACGATAATTTATTGTTATTAATATTTTCATAATTCACTTGTTATTAAAATTTGCATTTGAACCATTTTCAGGGATGGTTCATCCCCCACTTCCCTCACATTATCGGGTGGGAAGTTGTGCCTAGCTACATTGAGGACTTGCCACATGTTGTCGCATTTGTTACGTAAACGAAAAATAGTGTGATCGAGACATTCAGAGTTATCTTGATCTTTATGTACCAAATGACGTTGTTTTATGTCCATACAACGATTATCGCGATACGCGTCTGCCTGACCTCATCTCATTATACTCTAGATGAACCTCATCTCTTATCTCTTATGTATTCTTATCTACCCGAATGAGTGATGCGTCAGTTTGACTATTTGTAGATTATTTTGAGACCTCCCTATGAGTACACTCCTCCCAGCATCTGTCGCAAAGATTTTGGTGCAGATTTCAAGAGTCACTTGATATCGAAGGAGTATCGAATAGTGGTAGCTCCTATTCAGTGGGCTTATACTGACGACTACATGGCATGACTCTATATGATGTCAACGTTATCATGACACCAGACACTCTTGGAAGACCACCTAGGTCAACTAATCATGAGGTACTTCAGGCTAAGGATGACCATACTAAGAGCATGCCAATGGTCTGTCGACGTGTTTTGAAAATAGGTAGAGCAGACATAGAGGCATGACTGTTTGAAGATGACACTCTCCAATTGACCCTCGTAGAAGACATGATTGTCAAATCACACAATGTCGTGGAGTACAAACATTAAGCAGACCCAATAGGTTTTTGTTTTGTTATATTTTGTATTTATGAAACAACTTATTGTACGACTATTTTTATAATTGAACAACTTATTGTATGACTATTTTCATAATTGAGTATTATAGTTTTTTTTTTCATAATTGACTACTATGTTTGAATCAACTTAATGTATGTGTTTTTCCTTCTAATTCATGGACTAAAATGACCAAACATATGTTTAGACTTAAAAATATCAAAATGCAATGAATAAAAACACCACAATTGAGAACATGGAGTATTTGAATACACCCAAATAACATACGAAGATGTATCTCCATACTAAAATGGGATGGATATCAAAAAAGACACAGATTTGCGTGATTTTTGACGTGTCCAAAGAACAGATTTCCAAAGGTAGGTGTGGGAGATACATATAAGGGTAGAAAGAGCAAACCCCTTAAATCTCCAGAGAGAATTGTCCTATGTTAAATTATCGGATAATCCAAAATTTATGTCTGCATAGAATTCAAAACCAAAGTTTTCCTCCAAAATTTTGTGACAGATGTTTTTCTCAAATGAGAAATTAATCATAAGAACTTATTCTTATAGAAGATTCTTTTGTAGAAGGATTACTCATTCTTCAATCAGACAATAGTGATGCCAAAATAAAGCTTCCTGCTTAAAGATCAAATAAAATAGATCTATATTATAGATTATACAAAACAATGAAATAAAGATTAATTTAGATATTTATGGGAAAGGAAGTACAAAACAAGGAAGAATCATGCAATAACAAATCTTTTTAGACAATTCTAGTATAAGTTAAAATAGCTTCTGTATCTCAATTTTTTAGAAGCTCTCATTTAAATTCTACAACTTTTTAAGGACTTTGAAGAACCATAAACTCTTTTTGAATGATAAGCTTTAGAAACTAAGCTAAATATGGCCTTAAACTAACAAAACAATCCATTGTGGGAGTTGAATATGCAGTTTTACCTCAACTGTCGAGCAATCATTGACGCGATTTGGATTTTCCTTTCGACTTACTTTTAAAACTTTTCTTATGGGGTCGTTCTTGTGTTTCTTGTAGCACTTCGTCAAGCATTTGTAACCAAAGCTTTTGAAAGTGCTTGTGAAAACCCTGTTGAAACCAATCCAAAATTTCTGAATATAATTCTCTTGGATTCTCCTTCCACACCATTCTTAACTTGGCAGAGCTATCAATTAACTTGCTCTCTAACTTGCTTAAAAGATTTCCCACCCTTTTTTGACCAAAAGCTTCTCTTCTCAAAATACTTTCTGGAGGGGCAGACATGTATTTTCGAACAGATTTCAAACATGGACACACCTGACCTTCGAGTAAAGCATAGGCAAAGACCTGCACCCGAAGCTCAACATTGCTAATGGGTAATGAGTGCTTTGGAAGCTCCCAACAGAAGCGCCCAAAGGTTGGGATGACCCAACATTTTACTTGGTCAGACTGCGCATCATAAAATGGTCTGGGATCTGTCAAGGGCGGAGAGAAGATGCACGAAGATTTGGCATTCTCAACTAGCCAAGTTGGATCGACACTCGTTACTCCATGCATGTATGCTCTCTTTGCACTAGTCTCCCCTTCTTTGTTTGGTCTTTTTGTCTCTAATAGTTCATTGTAAACCAGAAACTCAGGGCGTGCAGTAGAAACTGATGACCATCGATGAATGAAAATACTTTCATCAACCATGCATGATTGATACCTACCAACACGAGAAGTCGTCTCTCCATCAGCAGGCCCAGAAGAAATTGGAATACGCTTAGCAACCCTATCTGCCCAGCCAGCACATATTGCTTGACAAATGAGCCTTTCCTCAACCAGAGGAAGAGGATAGTGCCCAGAAGAAACTTGCCAAGCACGTTCCACATCGTCTAGAGTTCCATGAGTCCATGAATACTCTTGTTCTAAACCACCTTTATCACTCTGATAAAAGACCAGTTTGAGTAGTTGTTGTCTAAGTTTGGACATTTCATCCATGGTTTTGAAATGCAATGCATTGTCTTCACAAAATTGTACCGAATTCTGTGAATGTTCAAAACACTGCAAGGCATATGCTATGGCTAGGGCATCACTACTTACAATTCGAAATTTTTCACGAGCAGCTTTAGAGGTTTCTTTAAGTTTCTTTCTCTTTGTCTTTTCTTTTTTATCAATATTGTTCTCATTGTCTCCCATGCTAGATTTGTTGGACATTTCTGAACCTTCGCTGCTATCATTTCTTTCATATTGCATTACAAAAGGATTTGGTAAGCTCAAAGCAGCAGCAGCTGCAGCAGCATAAGCCAAAAGCAGACTTGAACATCGAACATGCTTGTGCCTTGTATTTTTTATAAGGGTAAGGATCATTCTAGAATGACGAGGACTCAAAGGATAAAGTGCCATGGCTTTTCCCAAAAGTGTAAGTTCATCCTTACAATCAAGTGCTTCAAGAGCTCTCAAGCAATTCTCAGCTTCAAGCAGGGAAGCAGCCTTAAGAGAAGTGGGAAACGGGAAGTTTGCAACCTATAGAAAAGATCATAGAAATGAAAATCCAGTTTGACCAAGAATCGAGTATATCAAATTATCAAGCAATATAAAGGCTCATAAAACAAGTAGATCGAATAAACACTCTTAAGTGAAATGAAAAAATCAAAATTACCTTCTTAATATTCATGGATTTCAAGAGAAGAACAACACCATGAACAGGCACTTTCTCAACTTCAGCAGGAGAGAACTCAGGAAACTCATTATTAAAGGCTGCAGAAGAATAAAGGCGATAACTGTGCCCTGCTGCAGTTCTTCCAGCTCTGCCTGCACGTTGATCAGCAGATGCCTTACTTATCCATTTCACTTCATATGTCTCCATGCCATTAGAGGAGTTGTAACTCTTCACCTTTTCCCTTCCGGTATCAACCACATACTTTATCCCTGGAATTGTTAAAGATGTTTCTGCAACATTTGTAGCAACAACAACAAGCCTCTCTCCCTCCTTAACTTCTTCAAATACACGAAGTTGAGCTGCAGCGGGCAGCATAGCATAAAGCGGTAGAACAAAGAGTGCACCTGGAGAAGAACTTTGATTTTCTCTAGTTATTTTCTCCCTACAAACTTTTGATGGATCTAAACCATCTCCGGTACTCACTGAAGCTTGCCCAGACAAGCTTTCAAAAGCAGCCTTCAATGAAGCAAGACTTCCTTCCTTTCCCAAGATATCCACAATATTACTATTGTTTTCTGAATCCTTATGATTATTATCATCATCATCATTGAATTCCAACTCACTCTCTGTTTCTGAATCATAAGAATCAGATTCGTTCGCATCAAAATTATTGTCATCTTCATCATAACTACTAAACCTATCAGTTTGATGGACGGATGAGCTTCCAGACACCTCAAATGCTTCACTAATCTCATTAATATTTAATCCCTCAATAGAACTTGTTTTATGGACCACAGTGCCATCATTTTCCGCAGGTCCTTTAACTTTTTTCATGATAAACTCCTTTGAAGCTTTGCGTAGCTTCCTGCACAAGTCCTCTACTTCCCTTTGTCCAGTGACAAAGACAAGTATTCCCCCAGATGGCAGCCTCTTGTGAATTGCCAGGATCTTCTTATACGCTGCACCAATATAATCTGTTATCTCAGTTTTTTTTGCAAAATACTTGGTAACTGGAAACTGCCTCGTAGGAACTTCTATCACAGGCGGGGGAGTGTGGAATAATTTTCCAGAAGTAAAGTCTTGTACTCGCAAGGTGGCACTCATCAGCACAAGTTTTAATGGAAAAACCATTTTTTCAGGACTTATACTTTCTCCCGAAAGGATCATCTTCTGCTGGTCATTATAAATCTGTCATAAATAGCAAGGTAATGAGCATGCAGATTAGAATGTCCGTGGCATGAATAGTATATGTAAGGAAATAATAACATAAGATATGACACAATTTCATTACATTGGTAAAATATTGGTAAAATAAACCACTATAATTTACCTTTTGGCGAGTTCTAATTACACGCGAGAGCATCCCGATCAGAATATCCGTGTTCAAGCTCCTCTCATGAGCCTCATCGAGAATTAGGACGGAATAACGCCTCAATAAAATATCATTCTGTGCCAGGAGGTATTCAGTTAAACAACAAAAGTACATATGATTCTGTAACTCAACTTGTTTTAGAGTAACTAATGTAAGTAAGAATGATTGCATCAGAGCATCATATCCTGATATAGTGTAGAATCATCAATATCATCACAAATTAATAAACAATAGGCACACTCCACAATAGAAGCAATGGTACTAGCAACTATTATGAGTGATAAGCATGAACATAGGAAAGAGGAAAATCGTAATCAATCCATTGCCAGTTTCCAAACTAATGTGATATGAAATATACAGAATCATAAAATGCGCATATATATTCTCAAGTAATTTTCCTAAAAAACACATGTTCCTAAGTAGATGATTTTCCTGGAACGATGGACTAAGATGTTCTACAATTAATAATAAATTCAAAGATTCTTTCCTGCAATAATTTTATGTAACTTACATGGATCCTAAATACAAACCAATGTTTTTAACTTTCCCAAAAACTGAACAAAGGTTTCTCCATATTTATCGTTTGTGACAAGCCTACTCCGTAAAATGAATGAATGGGAAACATGAGGTAAAATATAACTACCTGAACTTCTCGTAGCAAAATGCCATCAGTCATAAACTTGATAGAACAATTGTCTCCAATTCTCTTGTCGTATCTAACTTGAAAGCCAACTTCCTTTCCTAGACGAACACCAAGCTCATACGCCACACGCCTTGCTGTGGCAAGAACAGCCACCCGACGTGGTTGAGTGACACCAATAACACCACTGCGGGCATGGAACTTGCTTGAACCATAGCCCGCTTCATAAAGAAACTGATAAATTTTGAATTAATTATAAATTTATTACTCTTAATCAAAAGTAAGATATAGTTTTGAATGATAGACGATACCATCATACCATACTCCAGCAAAATATATACTAACCTGGGGAACCTGAGTTGTTTTACCACATCCAGTTTCTCCACATATGATGACACTGGAATTGTAATTTATAGCTTCCATTATCTCTTGCTCCATCATGACTATAGGAAGATCCTTTCTTTTCTCTTCAACCTCGGATGGCCTGGACACATGGACAACAGTAGGAGTAGTCAAAAGCCTCTGTATAAGAAGGTTGCTCAATTCGCTGAAATTTGTGGCGGGGTTCTCATCTGCCTTGTCCTGTATCAGGTAGAAAGTGCAAAAAAAAAACATTAAAGTAACTTGCAGATACTCAATAAGGTGACATCTTAAATCAAACAATTAATAAAAACATAACATATTAATTAACCATTATAGAAATTGTAGGCACACTACAGTGCATATACAAATCGCTTCTTCCAAATTAAGATAGTATATGAGAAAAAAAAAAGGATATTTTAATATACATACAAAAAAAAGAAGATAAACATATATGAAAACTAAAGCTTAATCTTCACAAGTGTCATGTGTTCAATGTTCCAAATGAAACAGATGTGTTGTATCTTGTATCTTGACACACACAAACCTATAACAGAGAAGGGATTATACCTTTGACTTTGTGCTTTTTATTTCGGTAATAGAACGAGAAATGGGAGAAGAACTTCTGATTTCATCAGGTTGCTTGTCAGTGGAAATGTCAGATTCATAATTTACAACTTCATTTCCATGAACTGGTTCTTGAGAGGACTCCAGGGGAGTGGATGTTGTATACAAGATTTCTCTTTCAGTTCTAAAAGGTTGAATGAAGTCATTTTCTTCAGATTCCTGCACCAAATGATTCTCTCCGTCTTCTGACTCGGGTTCATTTATACATGGAAAATCCTGTTTCTTGGACAGGTTGTTATCATGTGGAATCTCCAATCCTTCTTTTAATAAATGTACCGCTCTCCTGCGCTTTTCCTTCACAGTCTCCTCCTACAATTTATTATGGCAACGGTCAGCAGGCAATCACAATATTCTTGTAAAAGTATCATTGTTTCTAAAAATACAAATACAAACCCGGTTGATATTGCATGATGACTGCAAAAGAGGAAATGCGTACTCAGGAAGCACGTTCTCACTGAAACAAGAGTTTTAAAAGATCCAAATTTTGATTAACAACTTAGCGCTTAGCATTGAAGCAGAAACTGTAACAAGCTAATAATTAATTAACTTACTTTAATGTCATAATGGCTTTTTCCATCAAAAGTTGTTTACCCTTGTCATCCTACACAAATGAAAGGAGCCAAACAAATTGAGAGACAAAACAAAACAAAAGAGAACTAAAAGCATACCCTTTTTTCCACCCCACAAACCTCTGACTTCTTTAGCTTCCTTTTCTGAGCTTTGCTCAATCTCTGCTTCTTATTTGACTGGACTTTACCGCGCTCCTAATACAACAGAATTTCGATCAAACAAAGTGTGTAAACATGCAACTTGAAGGAACACAACGGGCCTGTTTGGATAGACAGCTTATTTGGAGCTTATAGCACAAGTGCTTATTACAATAAGCACTTATGAAAAAAAGCTTGATAAGCTATTTTTCTAACAAAGATAAAATAAATTTAAACTATTTTTATATATGTTTTAAATTGTTATCTCAGGTTATCTTTGAGAACTTATAAAAATAAGGTCAAAAAAGTTTATCAATAATGTCATAAGCTGTTTTAATAAGCTCTTCCAAACAGTGTCACAAAACTTATGTCATAAGATAAGCTCAAATAAACCAATCCAAACAGGCCCATAATCATGTTCAACTTATCCCTACCTGTTCCATCCCTTTCCTTTTCTTCATCTTCTTACTTGGCAAAATTAGTGCATTAGTATCACCATGTCCATCTCTCCTTTTCTTCCATCTCTTTGGCATATTTGGCAAATTTAGTGCATTATTATCACCATCTCCATAACTGCCCAAAAAACGAGAGAAACTATAAGAATCATTTATATCAGTTAACCAAATTTGATTCACTCTTCTTTTCTTTTAAATGTAAAAAAGGTCTTCCGTGTGCATCAATTCAGTGTTGTCAATCGCAAAAAAAACAATTGTTCTTTCAAATCGTATCTCAATACTAATTCCTAAAATATCATCACTAATAATTATGTAATGAGATGTGATTGGATAACCCCGACCCTAGTTTCGATGCTAGAGCATGTATGTCTAAAAAAAATTAATTGAAAGTGCATCAACGAAACTTTTGATCAAAAGGAGGTGATTTACCTTTGAGAATTGAGTTCAACAACATGGTTTCCAAAATTTTCGGAAGTTTCCATTTTGAAGTGAAGCCAATGCAACCACACACCACACAGATAAGGAGTCGTGAAGTGTGAAGACCCGGTTAATAACTGAAAAATAAAAAAATAAAAAATAAAGTGTCATGTTGTTTGGATTAACGGTGTAATCCAATAATTAACAGGAAAATTCACAATGAGAAGTAACTATGAAATCTGAATCCTAATTTATACGACGGTGTTTAAAATAATCAGCGAAACCTTAAGAGAGAAGGGGATAACGAGACAAATAGGGAGAGCACGGACCTGAGTAACGGCGGTCGGATAGTGACTGCGAGACGTGATGACCAGTGGTGGTGAGGTAAAGTTCCGGCGGTGGTGATTTAGCTAGGTAACAGAGAGAGGCGGCAGGAGAAGCTATCAATATCACGGCGCGGGGCACTATTCGGTTGTTTTGAGTAAACTTTATAGAAAATAAACGTTTTTTAAATACTTTTGATCCTTTAATATAATAAATGTCATTAAAAGCAATTATATATTATTATTATTATTTAATATTAAAACAATTCCATTAATCTATATAAAAAAATTAATTTTTTTTAATAATGATTAAGAGCTTAATTAATAGCATATGGTAAAGAGATATTTTTACAATCGGTTAATCAGAATCTCTAATTTATTATTTTAATTTTAATTTTAATTTTCTTTAAAATAATATATTTAAATAATTACGATGTATTATACATTTATATTTACTCGCAACCAAAAATTTATTTAAAATATTTAACTTTTATTTTAATTCTCTTTAAAATAATACATTTGAATGTTTTATATATTGATGATCTAAAATTTTTTTAGATTAACGAAGCATATCAATTAAACTAAATAACTAATATTTAAAAAATATGTTATTATTTTACTAGTGAATATTTATTTTTAATAATATCATATATATATATATATATATATATATATATATATATATATATATATATATATATATATATATATATATAAAATAAACTTACATGCACAATTTTCAATGACTTATGGCTAAAAGTATCATATTTTTTTATTGTACTAAAATTAGATTATGCCAATTTATTATACTAATACTATGTTATACATAGTCATTTTAGTTGGTAGTTGTGCATGAATATTATATGTAGATGTGCAGATTCGAACTCGCGACATCTTACTTGTTTATTTTTAAAAGGTGAAATTCACACATGCGCTATTTGTTGTTGGCTTTTCATACCTGAAACACGTTGGTCAACCAGGTGGAGTATTTTGTTTCTGCAAGGTCAAAAAGTACATGTGTGTTCCTCGTGTAAGGGTATGGGAATTCAAACGCCTTAGAAGGTTTATAACAATTGTAAGTTGATTAAGGTTTGTCCACGATGGTGAGAAGACTTTTACGGTGGTTTTAAGGATCTTTCTCGTGTGAGGTGAGAGACCTTATTGATGGACGATGTGCTTAGGTATAGGATCTAATAGGGTGTGATCGTATGGGTGATGATATTCTAAGCGTTATGATTTAAGGTGTAATTAGTTGTATGTACCGATCAAAAAGTGCAGGTGTGAGTGTTCCTCCTACAATGGTAGGGGGACTCTGAGGCCTTAGTAGGCTTATAACAATTGTAAAGTAGTTAGGACTTGCTCACGACGGTGAGAAGCCCTGTATGGTGGTGTTTTACAGTAGTTTTAAGGGTCCAACTCACGTAATGTGAGAGACCCTGTTGACGGGCAATGTGCTTAGGTATAAGCTTATGAGGGGTGTGATCATATGAGTGATGATCTTGTTAAACACTATGTTTTAGGGTGTAATGAATGGTATGGATTAAGATATGTCCCTTCCTCCCATAGGGGACAGATATTTATATAGGCCGTTTGGGCCTAGGGTTTGGGTAATCTCGTGTGGTGGAAATCGTTCTCCCTAATCAAGAGAAGTTATTGACAACATATCTTTCAAGAGTAATGAAGGATTCCTTCTCATTTGACTGACAACCTTACACGTCATTGGTACCCCCAAGGCGAGTCTTCAAGATATTTCTTGTGCGAGACAGCTTTTTGGGCGAGGGCATTCTAATTTAAGATCTTCACAAATATAACACTATACAGATCTTCAGGCACATGGGCTTTGCTAAGTGTCATACCGCAAAATTTCCCTTACGTTCTAACTTTTGTCTGGCTTATTGCCATATTCATCTCCATATACGAGTTTCTTATTAATTGTTCATTTAGGTGAATCAGTCATTCATATCATCTGCACTTCCAGGTCAAAGGTTCGTGACATGGGTTCAACTAGTTAGCTTGGTCTTAATATATAAATCATTCTCAACATTCGGTGATCATTGTGATATATTTTTCTCTTATGGTTAATTATGGTTCAAATATTATTAAAGAAATTGATCATGTGCTTTGAAAAGACAAAAATGTTAAAATATAATGTCTTACACTTGACAAACTCAAGGATCCGAATAACACACCAATACAATTATTTTTTATTGGGAGTAAACATTTACTTATTGTTGTCAAGTTAGACAATTGGGATATTCAGTGGGTGGACTTAACCCTCTTCTTGGTTTCCAAAGGTTAGAGAGGTTGCCTTTGACTGTGATGTTGCATGCATTAAGCACGGATCTGACATTCAGGATAACTTAAATGATCAACACCGTGATTCTTTTAGAAGATCATTTAAGAAAACAAAGTCGTAGAAGGTGATGTGATAGAGATAATTGATGGCTACATGTCTGAAGAAAACAAAGTCGTGGAAGGTGATGTGATAGAGAAAATTGATAACATTTTAGGTAGTACATATGATGTATATCACTTTAATGGAACAAAAAAATTTATCAGTTTACAACTGCATCAGGCGGTATTGATCTTCCTCCAAATATCACAAGTCTTGCTTCGATTATAATGTTGCCATGGTGGAATGAAGTAGAGAGTGTTTTGTAACTATTGTCATGAAGAGCAAATGAAGATAATGGTCATGGTGGTATTAATGAACGGAATGGCCATGTATGGAGGAAGGTTGAATCCTATTAGTACCAAAAAAAATTATCATTTACTTTTACTAATTTAAAAATGAATAAATGATACATAAAGGCAATTTTTTAGAATTTGCGAAATCATACACCAAAATTTTACATGGCCACCAATAAAAAACCAAATTAATATACTTTAAACTTAGGCTAATGCTTGAACATGAAATGAATGGAGCAAAATAGTTTGGAGCATGGCAGAAAAGAAAATCACATTTCATTATTTTAAAGTTTTAGACTAGAATAAAACAAATTCTTCACTCCATCCAAATTAGAATAGAAAAATATAATGGTAAGGGATATAATAGAATAAAATTCATATCAATCAATTCTGTTCCCTCCGATTCCATCAATCCAAACAACGCCCCCTTCCGTTTCCTCCGATTCCATTGGTTCAAACAACGTTTTAAGCTATTACAGTTTTGATGATCAAGATATCAAAGATCAAACTGAATTCAAACAATCACTCTCCAAGCTTTCTCATGGGAAGAATCACATAAAAGCCGAAATTAAACTGGTTTACCCATGGGAGTAGGAACATTGACACTTCTGATTTTGAGGCAAATTCACTAGAAAACGCATATAGATGATAATTTGAGGCTGATAGGCTGCATAACAGTTCCCATGGGCATCCTTTGAGGTGAATCTGTTGAGACCTCTAAATATCTTTTTCTTCATTGCAAGTTTTCTCTTGCCATATGGTCTTGGTTTACTGTAGTGCATTGCCTTATTGATTTGACATTGATTGTTTTTATTTTATTCATTAATGATAGATCTAGGAGCACACAACTCAGTGATCTTCTCTTGCAGCAATGATCAATGTCATTGTTAAAAAACATATTCAAATTGATCGTGATCAACAAATATTCACATTGAGCTCAAACGTACAGCAAGAGACTGGAAGTCTGATATTTACATTTTATTATCTGGTTTAAAGACTTGCATGTCATTGTAAAAAAAAGAAAAAAAGAAAGAGACACATCTTAATAAAACAATAATTTGACCATAAAAAATGAGTTTATTTAAAAAATCAGACTTTACTTTAGTTGATGTATGTAATTTAGCATTAAAAAAAGGAGAACAAGGAAGAAGTAAATACAAAAACTATAATTTATTATCTTTCTTTCAGATGAATTTGACATGAAAAATATATTATCATAATATTTATACCAAAAGTCCATCGTACATGACAAAATTTGTCTAACAAAAATTGAAAGGGCCCTGTGTTCATCCCTTTTCAAGAGAACATAAACTTTCTATGTCTAAAGAATTAAGGGTGGTGAGTAATAATTGATACAGAAGGTATAGCCAACCTTTTGGCAATTAGCAGTATTAAGAAACACTTCATATTCCAAGGCCGTCCGGTGCGAGAGTTAATTTACTGTCGCATAATAACTTCAATTTCTGCACATCACACCATATTAGGAGAATCAATTGTGCTGTATATAAGTTTCTGTTTGACTTCAAAAAAACTTAGAAGATGTTAATTCATAAAAGACCTTTGACTTCATTAATCGAAAAAGAAAGAAACCTTCAATAGCATAGAACAGCTTAGAAGATGATTAACTAATATAATCAGGACATTGCTCATATAAAAGTCTGCATTATGAGAGCTCTGTATTATTCCTGGGGAGGAAATTGCAAAAAGTGATGGAGTTATTACCGTAAGATAGTATGGAGGATCATCCATGGAGGTAGTGCCTAGGATTACTTCTCTTCTTAGTTTTGTTGTCAGTTTGTGACAAACACGTAGCTGAAAACAACACAATAATAACAAGATGGGATTACAATTGCAAAATCCCGGACATGGTTGCAGAAGTTCTTTATCATATTTACCTCAGATCGAGTAGCCCCGCCAATAATAAACACAAAGATTCTCTTTCCCATCTTCTTGAAATCAGCAGCTACGTTCTTTAACGTGGAGTCACTGGAATATTGAAAAAGCTATCTGTTCAGACTAAAATTGTATCCATTTGAATGCAGATTTATTTCCGTTAAAGAGACATTTATGTTTAGGCAATAGTTCATGTCACCTTGAATAACCATCGTCAGAAGTACGTGACTTAGCCCAGTTGGCTGTCCGCCTAGATCTCATTGAATGAGGAGGGGCTGTTGGAGCTGGAGTTGTCTGAGTGCTCTTGCTATTTCGAGCAGAGTTTCCTTTGGGAACGGGAATTGGTCCATTTTTACATGCATATTCACTCTTTGGCAGTTCACCCTTATTAAGACTTTCAATGAGTTCCTGACAGGTGCAATGGTAGCTATGATTTACATTTGATCATATGCAATACTAAAACTAGTCATGTCATAATTAAACAACAATATTTCTTACGCAATTTCCTTACCGTATTTAAATAAGATTTTTCTCATACAATTCAACAACAACAAAATTTTTTCTCATTAGGTATGGTTCATAGATGGCTTTTCATATGTTTACCTCGACTTGTCCCGATTCAATCTAATATACTTTGACATATAGAGGAAAAATTTATTGGAAGGCAAGTGTGAAACTCTGAATCAACTATTGACATTTTCGATAAATAGTGGAAAAACTATATATTGTGTAACTTCTAAAGTCTAACTAAATTAAACATGCAAGGTACTAGTAGCTCGCATGTTTTACTAAGCAATGATAGGCAGATCAATTATCTTGCAAATGTCTTTTACATTTTTATATTGTAAAAGCTAATGACTGCAAATCTCTCATGATGCACTAACATTATAGCATTTTTTGAGAAAGAAAAGCATAATTTTTCCTGTACAAGGATCCACTATGATGGCTTATAGAGCTCCTAGATTATATTAGAAAAAAATGTTACTTTCTTTTTCTAATATTCATGGAACTCGAGAGAACCCAAATCCAAAGATATCAGTTCACACACAATAAATTTGGAAAAGAAAAGCTTGCATGATCTTTAGTCGTACCTCTATAACAGGATAAAATCGAAACAGTGACCATGTTTCTTCCTCTTCGTTAGTACGATCTTTGCGTGCTGCTTGCGTTGTCTATGGAAGAAAAAAGTTTTAATTTTATAGATAATTTGATGCGAAATAAAGCATTCAGACAAGGGCATGAAATAGAACATTTTGCAATACAATACCACCGTCAGCTTGAAATATCTAATATCCTAACGAAAAGGAATCCATAAATCATATATTTTTATTGTTGTATATAAATCCTCACTTGACATTTATTTTTTATTTTTTTACTTCTATCAGCACGAAATGAATATATATGTTTACCTTCTGGTTACTGAACTTCAGTGAGAAAGCACCAGCATCAGATGCCTTCTTTTTTGATGATCCCGCCAGCAGTTGCATATTACTGATAACTTTCATGTCATCGGGTGATAGTTTTGCCAACTAGTTAGATAAACAAAACCATCAATAACGTTTGCTTACTACAATTTTTTTTTCTTTTGTTATAGTATTGCATTCATTCATAGATGCTGACTGCCTAAAAAAAATCAGACTGGACCTTAGAAATCAAACATATCAAGTAATGTAACAGGAAACCTACTTCTTCCCGAGTCTTAGATGCCTCATCCAAATTTATTTATGATGCAGCTATAAACAAAGAGATCCATACCCATATACAGAGATAGTTTTCAAAATAAGACATGAATATCTTGCAATTCAGAGCTTAGTACAGTGGCAGAAGTTTAATTAAGTCAATTTTTGCTACCAATCTTCTAATGAATATGAATCTGATCAGAATTTGAACATCTTTACTGATTTTGTAGTTAGGAAAAGCAGGAATATCAGGCATATTTTTAAATCATAAACCTGATAAATAAACATAATTTGTAGAATTCATGGACCATGTAGAATTCATAGGTCTTAGCATCAACCTGCATTAGCTTTACAGCTTTATCACCCTCAAACTTTTCAGGGTAGACAGATGCATAGATCATCAACAACCGCAACTTATATTCAGGAGTTGTATTCTGCACGCGGAAAATTCTTTTATAAGGAAATTGTACATAATGTGTTAAGATGTATATTATATTGCCTAATGGGAGATATGGATTCAGTACAAGACCTGCTTTGTTCTTAAAAAGTTAATAACATCCTTGGCTGCAGCATCCCCAAAAACAAGATCTTGCTCCAACTGTCCAAGCTCTCGAAGATCTGTGTCTCTGATGATTTTGTTGATCTTTCCAGCTATCTGCTTTGAATTAATAAAAAGCAGAGTGGTCAGAATAGAAATGTGTTTCTTTTGTTTTGTTGTGAGCCTTATCAACTTAAAAGAGTTATATGTTACAGCTGTTTGTGTGTCTTGGCGAGCACAACATATCGAAAACTATGCAATTTCAGTCCTCTTACATTCCATTGCCATTATTCTTATTTCTTAAGTTGCAATCAAATACTCCTCCTCGATAACTAAGAAAAAAATTATTAAAAAAAAAAGTAAGATGGAAAAACTCAATCACCTCTACATGGAGTGAAATCTTTTCTACTTGCTCAGTGTATTGGGGCAAAGCTTGAACCATTTTTTGCAAATCCCGCGTAGATATTTCACTACCATCTCTGCAAAATATCAAAGTTATAAATCAAAAGTGCTTATCCCACTATAGAGAAACGCAATGATGCCATTGGTGTTGAGAAGCATTTTAACAAGCCATTAAGCTGAGTGAAAAAGGCTTGAGAGACTATAAATCTTTCCTTTCGTATGTAATTAATGTATCTTAGTTTTAGTTTTCAATTTCATTATACAAACTATAAGCTAGGTTTGGGTTCAGTGTATTTACATTAATAAGAGAAGTTCAGATGTGATTATTCTTATTAGAGCAATATATGTACTGTTGTTTGTAACATGCAATTGCCGGTGATAGAGTACCTATAGATGTATCATTGCTGCATTTGAGCAAAAAATCTATATTTTGATCCAAACTCAAGTTACACAACATAGTACAAATTTGATATCGAGACCCGTTTTTAACTCAGCATGTTAACTGGTGGTTAGTTAAATGAAATTGAAATACTTTTTTTCCTACAGTGTATTAGTTTTGGAAAATAATAAATTGAAAATATTAGCTAAATACTTAAATAAGCTATAGAAATTTGCAACATTGCATGTGATACAAAATAAATTCATTCTAAAATAAGAGAGACAAAATACTTTGTTTGTAATTCATGCAATATTAAATCCAATGCAATATATAGAATAAGAGGTTATTCCCAAGATAAAGTGATAGGACCCTGAGTCTGAACCTTAGTCTAGTAAGAGTTAGTTAGGATATTTCCTTTATTTTAGGGATATTTTGTTATAAAAGAGAGGGGAAGATACTAGGGAATTCATTCAGAAATATTGTTAGAAAGTTGTTAGGAGAGTTACTCTCTAGTCCAGGAGCAATTCTTCTCTGGTTAGGAGTTCATAGAACTCTGGTTTATCTTTTTTTGTTCCATTTTCACCATTGTAAGAGCTTAAAGCTCATCTTTGACATTCTATGTACAGTTTGGTTATCTTGATTTTACCGGTTCTATCATAAAGTCTTGCTCAAACATGCTATACATAAAAGAAATAATGACAATACATTGAAAGCTAGGACCTGAATTTAGACCGGCATTTCACAAAACAGATGCTATTTTTCATTAAACAAGGATTAAGGTGCCAGTGAGAACCTTCCACTTTGTTGGAGTTGTGCTGCTTTGTTCTTTGATACAAAGTTGGTAAACTTTTCATGCAATCTCTCACTAGCCTGGAATTTCAGATGATAAAAGAGCATTGAGATTTGATTTCAGACAAATGAAATGCGTGTAGATAAAGAGCGAACAAGACGTACATCTGCTATATGTGAATGGCGAAGTTCGAGCCAGACTGAATCATGTTCTTCTAGAACAACCTCCTTTTTCTCAGGTGGACCCCCTGTTTTGCTGGCAACCTAAAATGATTGCTATCTCAATCAAAAGCAGCAAAATAAAAAATATTGTCTACAAGATAAGGGAAGGTGGGAAGAATGTCAATACCTCATGTATGTATTTATTTCCATCCATATCCAACAAATCATGGCACATAGCATCATAGGTCCATTCATGAATGACAGGAGCAATCTGTGGTTGCAGATTTATCCGTTATCAAAGGCGAGATATAAAGTGGAAGATTAATTTTGCAGAGGAGTATTTTTAACCTGATCAATGGATCTATCAACAATGAGTAGGTCACATGTTTCACTTTGTGGAAAGTTGGGAATAGTAGATTTATATTTAGAAACCATGTCCCAAACTGCATCAGCAAGCTTGGTAGGAACTAATTCACGACTTACTGTTGTTGCAGACTCGTCACTTTCCTTTGCCGAACGATAGTATACATGCGGTAACTCCTAATGAGATAGAGATATTAAGATATAATATTTCAGAAATTATAGAATACACAAATCCTTATCAATGAGTTACACTACACCGAAATGTCAACTTATTACTTTATAGAAGGAATCATAAAATTATATGACTACAGCTAGATATTTCACAAAACTTTGTATTAAATAAAGCTAATGAGACAGGACTTATCTAATAATTTCTGTAAACACAAATTAGTAACATTTGGTTATATGTTGCTTATGTTTGAGTTCAAATGTGGTATAGCCTAGTTGTAGATAATGTATTTTTACTATTATTAGTAGTAATTTGTATCCGGCCCAATATTCTATTAGTGAGACTCATTAGGTTAGAAAAGCCTATACAAACCATAAAGGGGTTAGTGCTCGTACATCATTCATACTGGAAATACAAAATTCAGTTTTCACAGCTTTGTAGGTTTGATTTAGACTCAACCCAAATTTCTAATATGGTATCAGAGCGTGAGGGGTGTGTTGGAAATTCTGCCTTCACTGTGGTCCACCCCTAATTGCGGCATTTGGATTGCCTTCGTTGCAGCCTCCAACACCTTCATTTTGTTGGGTGTGAAAGGGTGAATTTAATCTCACACTGCCTAGAGGTATGGCGTGTGTAGTGTTTATAAAGCTTGGGCAACCTTCACCTTACATGTTTTAAGGTTGAGCTAGGCTCAACCCAAAACCTCCAGGGGTTGGCCTAGTGGTGAAGACTTAGGTCCTGAGAGTGTGCTTCTCTCAAGGTTCGATCCCGCTAACTGCAAACAATTCATGTATTGGGCCAAGTCCATATAAAACTCTGCTGTGCCTTTAAACGGGACCCCCACAAGTGGACGGTGGGATTGGTCCCCTTGGAATAGTCGGTCGCAAGGCCGGATATCAAGATTTTAAAAAAAAGGTTAGGCTCCTACAAAACCTTAACCATCTTATTGTCTCATTAAATTGAGCAAGAAAAGTAATCCATTAAAACCTTGATCCAAGTTTAAATTACGAACATAAAACATGAGGTGCAAAGGTATTTAAGTAATACCTTCATTGAAGCAAAAACTGTAGCTATTCGAATTGCCATATTATTCAAGTAGCTATTTAATCTACGAACATTGTCAACATTTCCATAAAGTTCTTGCAGTGCTGTGTCTTGATCAGTGATAAACCCCTACAAATATAGATTTCGCAATACAAATCAAAATTTCCCTCATTAAAACATTATGTACAAAGGTCAAGGTGATTTTTTGCTTAAAATAAATACAAAAACAAACACAATAGCTTCTTAATTCAATGGCTTTCACAAAAGATGGATAGTTAATTTCGGATATCACTTTGACATGATATCCAAGGATATTAGAAGAAGCGCATGCTTTGAGTATTTCTACTTATATAAAACTATGGGGAGCCACGGTGAAACAGGCGGAGCTGCTACTGTGTGATCATAGAGGAGTTTGATTTTTGGCGGGAGTTCTATAGAAATAGATTGTCATTGTTCAGTAGAAAATGTACATGCATGTAAGCATCTCCTGTCTTAAATATGTCAAATTTTACTGTCTATGCAGGCATGTCTGGTTACATGCAGGAATGCTGTTATGCACAGTTTCAGGTATAAGTTGAAGAATCCTACTCTACTCTATGCTTGCATTATTTATTTTGTTTTTAAGTTCCATAAGATAAGGGATGTTAAAAATCCCTTTCCGCTCTTTTCCATACAAGAGGGGCTTACTTATGTGTACGCTTGTTTGCGTAATGTATACATAAGTAGTACTTAGCAGATGACATCTTTAGAGGGAGCAATGCTTTGGTACTTGGTACTTACAGTCAGTTCTAGTACTTGCTCTATCTATATCATTTATTTTAGCATCACCTACTAGGCAAGTTGATTGTGCAGCATCACTTTGGTATGTAAGTTCCGCGTCTTGCATTAGAAATCATATTTGAAAATTTGGACATTCCTTACCGTTCCTTACATAGACAATATCGTGAATATTTAGAGAGGGGGTTTATGATACTGTAGATTGAGAGTAGACATGTCAATGGACTAAACTATTAATCAAAGACGCAAATCCACTATCTTATGAGTGAAATACATTACCAAAAACATGAAATAGTTCTATCATTATTTACCTGGCTATCTATTGGAAAGTATTCCAAATTCATCTGCAAATTACACCAAAAATAATTACGGCCAAAAACAATTTGACTATGATTACTTGCTTATAAATACTAGATAGAAGGTTAAAGCAAATCATGACCTCTCTCAATGCACCTATGCGTGGTAAGACACTTGTATCACATTTAATGTGGTTTACAAGTTCTTTTGGGATTGGTGAGCTGAAAAATATATAGGCTCTGGAAAGTAGTATAGGAACAAAGGACCACCCATGAAATGAAACAATCAGTTTGATTCCAAACGTATAAAAGAAGAAATGATACAATACTTGTGAAAAATAAAAGCCTGTACATACTTCTTGTACAGCGGCTCCCTTCCAGACATATCAGACAAGAACATGACCACACTGCATGCTAGCAAAAGAGATGTTTAATATGGATAAAGTATACAAGCAGAAAAAAAAACAAAATAAAAGAGAAAAAAATCAGCTGAAAATAATGCATGAAGATCACACAGATAATTGGCTCAAAAATCAAAATAAAACTAGATATTAAGAGGACCAGACATACATTTAACCCCTAACTAGAACTATCTTAAACTATTGCAAATTATAATATCACATTCATTCCAAATAACTATGAAAAAACCCATTTTCAATCTACTTTTTTATGTGTTTGGATTAGGCATCTGAGTTCTCTTGGAGCCTCACTCATTTTGTTTTAATCACTTTTACCATAATACAGTATAAAAGCATCCCCATTGCTGACTGAGTGTCACTCAGGTTCTAGTTTGGATAGTCGGTATTTCAGCATGCTTTTCCATGTTCCCAGCCTTGAATAATACAACTATCACTTCCTTTACAACTGCAATATGCTATCCACAATTGAACTGCTATCTATCATTAAATTAAGACTAGAGTGATCTGAGTGATTGTAGCACACCATATTTATCAAGAACAAAAAAATTCACGCACCCTACAAACAACACATTTATTTGGGCTAGTCTCACGGTAAAGGTTATCCTTTTGATGTAACTTTTGGTATCTCAACTAATACCCTCTGTGCTCCAAAAACACGTGTTGCATATGTTTTATAACTTCCTAATTCATAAATTCAGAGAAGACAACAAAATAAGGGAACTTTCTATGACTGATTTATGCAAATACAGGAAAAGATTTGAATAACGAAGTCCTTGAAACGTGACAATCTTTCCGTGAAGGATTTTCATTAAACTTTGTCTGGCTGCTATAAGCCAAGAAGAAGAAGAATATATTAGGAGTCCTAGTTATTCTTTTGAATGTAATATAACATACCCACTCTATCCTCCACCCATTTTTAACTTACAAAGATATCTGTCATTAAATTATAGAAAAGTCTGTTATTAAATAACTTCAGATAATTTCCTATTTTTAAGGAGTTTGAAACCCTCTACTTCCATGTGATAAATAAAAATACACATGTTGCATCAAACTGTTAAACTAAACTACAGAAGACACACTCACACACATATGTGTGTACTGAAATTGTGATGGGAAAGAAGAAGACAGACAGGCTAGCTATGCTCACATGCAAGCAAGTGTAAGACAACAATGGTGTAATAAATCTATGAAATTTGCAACTAACTTTTCCTTGAACAATAAAACAAATGTTTTATTTATACATGATTTTTTATTGCTGACTTAAATAATGGAAATTTCTAATTAAGAAACAAAAATTACTTCTCTTTTGAAGGCTGGATGAAATAAACAGCATCCAATGATGGTAACGGTTGCCTTCTCCGGAAAAGGTCTTCCACCACTGCAATGAGATAAGACCAAGTTATAATACACCAATATTTTAATAAAGTAACCTTGAAACATTTCTTCGGTGAATATCAGAAGACGTAATAAACATTGAACAGCAGAAAGCACCTAAGTTATACTCAATATTCAATGATAAGATTAACTGCCATCATGTGTAAAATGGTAATATGTCTTAATGAGGGAGAAATATTGTCGTAATGATACTTTGTTATTCTCCAGTCACTTAGAATAGCATGCAATCACACATACTGAGAAACACTTCTAATCTCTTAGTCAATTTTCTAAAAATTCTTGGAAGTGATGAGCTTTAGCGCCAACACTCACTTCTAAAGTGTATAGCCATTTATTGGCAATGAGAAGTGCGTCTTACAAAGATAGTTAATTTTTTATCCTGTGCCATCAGTAAAAGCAAATTGGTTCTCAAAAAAGAAATGCAGAAAAATAAACTCATAAATGCCATATCCTTTTAGTTTTCTTACAAGAAACTTCTTGGTCTGTAATATCTGCCATTTTACATGAATGTGACATAACTTTCACCGTAACTTTGTCCATTATGAGCACCTATAAGAATTAGAAAAAGTAGACCAATATCAGCCGTGAACTTGAATCAACTAAAGATAAGATACTAAGATAAACTAAATATGAGAGGTGCAAAAACATCCATATTAAAACCACACCTTCCATGCTTTTGAATCCCCTGACTTGGCTGATCTAAGCATTTCATATAATAATCCTATGAACATACAGAAATGAAAAGAATTAGGAAACGGGTCAAAAAAGTGAAGGAAACACATGCATGGTATTTATTACAGTGCATCTAGAAGTGCTTATGAAGATAACTTAAAAGCTAAAACATGTTCTTAAATTTTTTTCAGCTTATTTTCATAAATTTAACATCATAGATTATACACTACATATATGCAGATATTCCTTTAATTCTCTATTCCATTGTAAAAGCAACCCATACACAAACATGAATACAATTTAGTTAAGCATTTTTATGTAGCAAATGCATTTCCATAATTGGAAGTCCGCACAATTTGTCAAGTGAGAGGAATCACGATTTGCCACCACGATTTTATCAAACTCACCGTCATTCCAAACACGAATGTAATCTATTTTGAACAATGAGCGCCAAAACATGGTCTGAAATATTGAAGCTATCTCATTTCTTTTGCTACATTTTTATCAGAGAAACACATAGGTTCATTTTCTAGAATATTGGATGCAGAAAACATTAATAAAAAGGATCCACAACGAACTTTACAAATTCTTTTAGTTTCAACCAACATGATTACGAGATTTAATTTCTAAACCAAATCAAATTCAGTTATAGAACGCTTTCAAAGTTTCTAGTTTCTAGTATGAAGCACTAATATGGCCTGACACAAACACCAAATACGACCAGTGACAAGTAGGCATCTGTATAATTTAAGAAAACAAATGTGATTGAATGTAACTATGTGTATGATTGATACTGCGGCACACGGTAGCTATTTTGTAGAAGCTCCAAAATGTAAGGTTTTAAACCACGTCAAAACGGTATCAAAGGTGCCAATACCGATACCATTATTCACCTTTTTTTATCAAGAATAATTTATGGTTAACTCACACCGCAACAACAGAAATCAGTGTCGCAACCTCTGTACCAACCGAAATCGCAAAAGCCTTTATACCACCGTTATTAAAAACCTAACAATCAGGTGGCTCACCGTAATTAGGTCAAACTCTCCGCGAATCTAAACATGCACTACATCTCAATATCATAATGACGGGGATCAAATAGTGTCGGTACTACATAACTTTCCGTCCTGAGCTATTTTTCTCAGCTCAGTGAAACATAATCTGAAGCTTCGCAACCACAGAAACGCTACATGTAAAATTTCCCCTACACGTAAACAACCGCAAAATAAACGAGAGAAATGAAATGCGAAGCGGAACGAAAGAGATCTCACTATCGCGGCTGATATGACGAAAAGGCTTGTAATCCGATCCACCGCCACCGCCATAGGAGGTTTCGGAATCCGATAGCGACATTGTTGTTGCTGCAGCTTGTTAGAATCGAAGCTGTGAATGAAAATTTGAGAATGGAAAATGGAGAGAAAAAACCGTTGGGACATTTGAGGGAAGAAGAATAAGCTTGAGAAAGTGGTTATTATTGTGAGGACGTGTAATTTGGAACTCGAGTTTCGGTTACGGTTTGTGCTCTCCATGTCAAACTCATTGTGTTTTTATACTTGGATTCAAACGATGTCGTTATGGTCTCATCGTTTTGAAAATAAATAGTTAAATGTATTATTTAAAATTTAGCTAATACCCATTTTAATCTCTTAATTATATCTCTGGATCCATTTTAATCCTTTTTTTTAAAACATCTAATTTGATCTCTTACGTTATCAAACAAAATCAAACAAGTCATTCTATCAAATATTAATAAACGATATTAGAAGAATAAGACGTGACATCTGAAGTGGATTGTCCTATTCATCACATTCTTCTTCTTCGTTGTTGAAACAATTTATCAATTACCCCCAATCTAGCCTAATGCGAATAGTTCATAAATTCTCAAATTTAAATCTAATTTGTCTACATTAGTGCACTAATCATGAGTTCTGGTTGCGGTTCATCATCATCGTCGAAAAATAGAAGTGATTCATAGGTATTTAACAGCTCTAATCTTCCATAGAAACCTTTTTGTCGTTGTGGAGATAATGTTGTACTTCGAAGGGCAAAAACTGTCAACAATTATGAAAAGTTTTTTAGGGGTTGTCAACATTTTAAGGTAAGTTTTAGTCTGAATAATCTAGGTTGAAATTTTGTTGAAATGTCTATTTATTACATTGTATTTTCTTGCACTTAATCTCTACAGGGATATAGTAATCCTGGTTGTGGATTTTTTGAATGGTACTACAAAAAGGTTAGAGATGAAAAGGAACAAATCACGATGAAGTAACAAAGTAAGATATATGTGTTAACTCAAGAGATGGAGGAAGTCAAAAAAGAGGTTGAAGTATAGAGGCTCAGTAATATGAAATTAGAAGATGCTTTGAAGAACATCATCAAGTGGAATTTTTTTTGGTAGTTTATGTTCTATGTTCTATGTTGTGTTGTTTGTTTTAGTATTCAAGTTGTTGCAAAAGTTGGAAGTTTATGTTGAATGTTGTGTTCTATGTTTTAGTATTCAAGTTGTTGTAAAAGTTGGAATTATGTTGAATGTTGTGTTCTATGTTTTAGTATTCAAGTTTTTGTAAAACTTGAATATTTTATGAATGTTATATGGATGTTTTATCCAATGTTCAAACTTGCACGATTTTGACAATATTTAGTTACATGAATGTTTTATGCAGTCATCAATCTTGAATGTACTTGTATAAATTGAATGATAAATGAAGTAGAACAAAATAATAATTTAATAATTGAATGATAAACTTACACTTGATTAAATCTTGTTCAACATAACATTGTTCAAACCTTGCATAAACCTTGTTCAAAACATACATGATATAATTTGTTACAGATATAACTTAAACCTTGTTCAAGATAGACATGACATAAACCATGTTCTCAAAATAGAAGTTACTTAAGATTGTTACAATACAGACATGTCTAAATGATTTTCTTTGGATTGTTTCTTTTTGTTGGAGTGGTCCTCCTAATGGTAGGTCCAACTGCATTTTGTGATGCACTTAGCCTGGTAGTTAGACCCATTGTAACAGATGACTGAGCTGGTTTCCTAATAGGTAACTTCTTTGGCCTCCGTCCTTGTTGAGATGATTGTGTAACAGATGACTGAGTTGTTGGTTGGGATGAGTTTGTAGCCCTTTCTTGAGTTGTTTGGGTTGGTGGCTGAGATGAGTTTGTATCCCTTGCTTGAGTTGCTTGAGTTGGTGGCTGAGATGAGTTTGAATCCCTTGCTTGAGTTGGTGGCTGAGATGAATTTGAATCCCTTGCTTGACTTGGTGGATGAGATGAGTTTGAAGCCCTTGCTTGAGTTGAAGAAGTTCTCTTACATGTTGGCTTGATGTGTCCAGTTTGTCTGCACCTGGTACACCTTAGTACCATTCTAAATTTTATCATTTTTTTATTTGTCCCATCAATTTCACCCTGCTCACGGTTCCTCCTCTTCTTGGGTTTTCCTGGATTTTTTTTAATCTTGGTGGCTGCACATATGGGTACTCTGTTCTGACCCATTAATTGGTTCCATTAACAAGATAAATGATAGGTTCATAAACAACTTTATACCTTGAATTCTTATAAAACTCTAGGATGTAATCATCAATACATAGACTTTTACTCTTCAATTTAGAAATTGCATGAACACATGGGAGAGCTGTCAGTTGTCACTTTCTGTATGAATATTCATGGTCCTTTAAGTTGACAGAAAACATATCAGCTCAATTCTCAATGTGTCTGGCTTCAAAGATGAACTCAGATGACATCCTACAAAAATTCATAAAAATTGCATGAACACACAAATTCAGAGATGACATCCTTTTTTTGCAAAATTTCATAAAATGCATGAACACACAGATTCAGAGATGACATTCTTTTTGTAAAAGTAAAATGTACCTTACTATCTAATAGTTTGTGTAAGTGTTTGTTTTCTCCACTTTCTTCTTAATGTTTGGAAAAACATCTCCATCACTTAATTGTGGGAATCTCACCTTATTAGTTACCCATTTTTCCATGATGTAACCCCTTATTTCTTCAAGAATGGTCACCAATGGCTTTGCTCTTGACTTTACAATCACACTATTGAAAAGCCTCTAACAATTGGATACTTCTTCTTTATTAGTGCATCACTCCCCTCACTACCATAACCACTTTCTAACTCCTCACTATCATATGCATTTCCATTCTCATCTCCACTGTCTCCTTCCCATATCTTTTTCTTCTTTTTACTTGTTCCTTTATGGTTTCCATCATATTCAACTAGGTTGTCTTATTGTTCTTCAACATAATCCTCACTCATATCAGAATCACTAAATGCAACTTCCAAAGCACTATCATAATTGTAAGTCTCATCCTCACTTTCATTAGAGCTTCTAACAACATTCAACAAACCTGCATTAGTATTTATACCATCATGGACCTCTCCATCATTATTCAGATCTTCGAGACCTACACTCACACCCTTAACACCATATTTGTTCAAACCATCATGACCTACATTCACACCCTCTACAACATCGTTGTTCATACTCTCATTACCTTGCTTATCATCCTTAGTGACTTCTTCATAAAGATCTCCAAGTATCGCTTCTACCTCTGGGTTAAACACACTTATAGGTTCTTCCTCCATATTTATAGGTTCTTCTGTAGGACTATCAATATATTCTGGTTGAGACAGAGGATGTTCTATGTAAATATCAACATTCAAGTGTACCCTACAGAGGTCAACAACCTCTAACGCACCCTTGTCATCATTAAGAACATTTATCCCATAAAAGTGGGATCATTATAATAGATGGTGTCTACCTCAGTATAACATAGATATTTCAGTATACCAACCAATTCAAAGTAACTTCATCTATCCACATCTACTTTTAAATCATTGCATTTCCTCCCACGTACACAGTTTTTTTAGAGTCCACAAACTCACCAATATGATGAATTTTCAAACACAAAATTTCATTCATTTCTACCTAAGACAAGAAAACACAAAATTATATAACAGATTTCAAAAGAGGAGAAAATCCTAGATATCTAAACTCAACTAACAAAACTATGAACATACAATGATAGTATAAAAATGCAATGAAATTATGAACATACAATGATAATAGATAAAGACATTGTTAGAACTAACTTTGTTTGAGACCTTCGTCGTCTACAATGCGCATTCATCATCTACAATGCCTTATTTATTCTCTCTACTGGGGTCCCTATTTCAGCTTTTGTGAGAATTAAAAATGAAATGTGAATATAATCTTATTTACCATGCCACATAAGCGTTTATCTTACTTACCATGACACCTAAACAATCATTTCCTGCCAACTAAGCAATAACTTACCGTGTCAACCAAGTTTATGAGGCTAATCTAACGTTTCTAACAGAAAGGACAAACGTGATACACTTTTGATAACGTAAAGGACCAAATTAGACGTTTTAAAAGAAAGAGGACAAAAATAAACCCAGAGGTATAGGTAAGAGACTAAAAAAGGTATTAAGCCTTAAAGTTTTTATAACAAACTAAAAGAGAATAAAGTGTTCTATGTATTAGGGGTGTGCATGGTTGGTTATTTTTAAAAATCAAACTATAACAATTTTAAATCATTTAAATAGTTTGGATTCATAATCATAATCACATTTCAATTAAAATTGGTTATAAATTTGCTTATGGTTATATAAATGTTTCTTTTCAAAATCCAATTTTAAATAATCTTTTTATAAAAAGAATTTTTAAACAAATTATTTATAAATTTGAAAAAAAAAAGTTTTTTAAATTCAAAATTCTATTATTTTGTTAAATTTTATTACTATTTTATTTAAAAATATTGGTTTGCATATATATATATATATATATATATATATATATATATATATATATATATATATATATATATATATATATATATATATATATTTTTTTTTTTTTTTTGTAAAAGTATTGTTAAATTTTAAATTTTTTTTACCAAAATAGCCAACTTTTTAAAAAAAAAATCTCAAAATAACTGACTTTTCAATTTATTTTCCAAAGTACCGCACTTTGGGGGTGTGATAGAGTGCAAGCGCCAACTCAATTGGGGACTACTTTGCAGGCTCAAGAGGTGTCGCCAATTGGAATAGAGACACCATATGATATTGTCAATCCAATTGGTAATAGGGTGTAAAAATTTGAATATTGTCGTCAATTCATTTGGAGACATGGTACAATATGTAATTTTACTATAAATAGAGGTGGTATGATCAATTATTTTCACATATATTCTCATATTCTTATATTAGTGATAACATGGATTGTCGCCCCAACGATTATTTGAAGAAATCACTTTCCCGTAGCAGCGACGATACATGTTATCACTAATATATATATATATATATATATATATATATATATATATATATATATATATATATATATATATATATATATATATATATATATATATATATATATATATATATATATATATATATATATATATATATATATATATATATATATATATATATATATATATATATATATATATATATATATATATATATATATATATATATATATATATATATATATATATATATATATATATATATATATATATATATATATATATATATATATATATATATATATATATATATATATATATATATATATATATATATATATATATATATATATATATATATATATATATATATATATATATATATATATATATATATATATATATATATATATATATATATATATATATATATATATATATATATATATGGAGCTTTTTAATTCCGAAAAATATTCATTTATTTATTTAAAATTAAAAAAATATTGAATTCGGAAAATAAAATTTTAGAAAAAAATTGGTAACTTTTTTTAGAAATTTAAAATAGTATTTTTCAAAATTTTAAAAAATATATATTTTGGAAAACAACTCTGGAAATTAATTTTTCCAAAAAATTAAAAAAAATATTTAATTTGTAAAAATAAATTAAAAAAAATATCTAGAATTTTTTCTCTAAAATAAAATAAAAATTATAATTGAATTGAAACATTTGGATTTTGGATAATAACCCAATTATAATCGGATCCAAATATAACATATGATTGAATAAGCAATCATTAATAACTAAACTGGTTAATAACCATTTAATTGTATCAAGATATTTTAAATGAATTTGGATTTGATTATGGATTTCGACCTCTCTTGTTCTTTTTTATCATTTATTTACTTTTCTTAATTAATTTAAATTAGTAATTAATTCATCAATTATTTATTTAATTGATTATATTTTAATTAACAATTTTCCTTCTTTTTTTACTTGTTACATAGATTATGTGGTTGTTTTATTTTAATGTGTTTAATCATTTAATTAGGTAATCTCTATTCATTTCCAGAGTGTGTCGATTTCTGCATAATCATTTCCAGAATCAGACAACAACAAGGGGATTCCAAACCCTATTCCATACAACAATCACTCATGACATTGAAATAGGAACATATATCATAAACATTCATTACAGTTTTCCTTTTCATGGAATTATGAGCAAACATATCAAAATCCAACATTTATCAATTCTATCTAACAACCTTAACTTAAAGCATCTACCTTAAATCCACCTCAAGATGAAGATGAAGAAGTTGGAAATAATGAAGATGAGATGATGTTGATATTTTTTCATCTAACACTAATTGACCAATATTTAATGTTACCTAAATATCCACCTTGTACTTATCAATATTGATATGTCTCTTTTATCAATGGTTCATCTCTTCAGAGTTCACTAGTTATTCTATTGGTCATAACGAAAAAATTTAGTGCACTTAGGAGTTTCAATTATTTCAATCAGCAAAAGATATAGTACATACATAGAAACTCAATTGATCTCAGCTAGCACCCAATTGAGCATTTAAGGGTTTGTTTGGTTCAAATGAGGGGGAGGGGAGGGGAGGTGAAGAAATTTTGTAATCAAATAAGTGTTTGGCTCAAAAAAGAGGATGAGAGGGGAGGGGAGGGATTTTAATTAAAAATGTGTTTGGTTCAGAAGGGGAGGTGATGAGTTTTATTAATAATTTACATTTTTATCCTTATGATCTTATATAAGTCATATGATATTAAAATATGAAAAATTCGTGCGTATTTTTGTTGGTAATAAAATTTCTAATATTGAGTGATTAAAAAAAATACTTATTTGTCACATAAAGTTAAAAAATTGAGTACAATCGATTCGACTTATAACTTTCAAATATAAATTAAACTATATGCCAATAACATCGTTTAAATTGTGATGAATCATATAACAAACAAATATATAAAATAACTTATTACTAAATATTAATGGTTCAAAATATTTAATAAAATGAATAAACAAAAATAAATAAAATGATATGGTTTAAAATTTGATATAAAAGAAAATATGATAGAGTACATAACAAAATTAAAAGAAAAAAACAAATATAACGAAACATAATTTTTTTAATAAAAAAAGACAATGATTATGATTTATATTAATTATAAAAATTATAAAATAATTTGAAGATGGAGAACAATTATAATAAGTTGATGAAAACAATCGAGAAAAAACAGTAACACAAAAGATAACAAATAGTTTTGAAATAATAAAATTAAACTGAGGATATTTTAGTAAATATAATAATTTTTAAATATCAAAACTCATATTCCCTCCCCTCCCCTCCAAATCCCCCCATTCGGATGGAACCAAAAAGTGTGTTTTGGAGGGATTTTGTGTTAGAACACAGATTGGTTCTTAATAATATCTCTATGTTTTGATGATAACTATTATGAAATTTTGTATTTAAGAATTATATACTCTAAAATTTGCTTGAGAGTTTTTACTGCAGATAGTAAAGAAATTAACACTCCAGAAGCAAATCAGAATTGAACTCAAGAAATTAGCTAGACTCTGTAGCGCTAGATGCATACATTAGAAGATTCTGATTGCTGCCAACAGAAGGATCTGAAGCAGAAGCTCCAGAAGGATCTGAAGCAAGTCAGAAGCATCTGAAGTAAAGAAGAATTTTGTATGAAGAGCTTTCCAAAGCATAGTTTCTGCAGAAGATTCTGAAAGTACTAAAGCTGCCAGTACTGAAGTTCTGTCTCAAATATGCTCTGATATTAAACACGCTGAAAGCACACCTGCTGCAGAAGACTCTGACCCAATTAGACTCTGATGAACTTGCTGAAAACTGAAGAAGAAATATTCAAAGATTATATCCGTTGGAGTAAATCAAACGTCTCTTTCCTTATTTATGCTAGACACAAGAACACAGACAAAAAAGATTTTTCTGTGCTTTCTTCTTCTAGGAAAGGTCACTTGATGTGAAGACAAAATGGCTCAGACCTTTTGGACACTCTTCTCAACGTGAAGTCCACCTTGGATCAGCTGCCTCTAAAAGCAAGACTCCACCAAATTCTTCAGTTGACGTTGGCATTGAAAAGAAATCAAATATTCAAGCTCTCATTCTTTCATATTCATTCTAAGAATTTATTTCATTGTTCTTAAACTTAAGAGAAATATCACAGTTGTGATAATAGCTTTTTAGAAGCATTCTTACTCTTGTAATAGTTTTACATTGATTGTAAAAGATTTCCTTAAGAGGATCCAGTTGGGATCAGTAGCTCTTGAGAAGACTAAGAACAGTTGTTCTTAGGTGTTACTATTGTAATCTGTTTGATTAAATAGTGGATTAAGTCCTTGATTGAGAAAGGCAAATCACTCTAGGAAGGGTGGACTGGAGTAGTTGAGTTCAACGAACCAGGATAAAAATACTTGAGTTTTTATTCTAAGTTTTAATCTTTCATACTTATTCAACCCCCCCTTCTAAGTATTATCTCACCTTCAGTTGGCATCAGAGCTCCGGTTTTGTGTGTGCTACCACTTAACAGTGACAGTAAAGATCCAGAGAGAAATACTTTGATATATATTTGGTTGTTACTATGGCTGATAATACAATATTTAACATCAACAACAAATATGAAGAAAAGGACAGAATCAACACCAAACCCCCTATGTTTGATGGGGAGAAATTTGATTATTGGAAAGACAGAATTGAAAGTTTTTTCCTTGGATATGATGCTGATTTATGGGATCTAGTCATAGATGGATATGTTCATCCCACAGATGGGAATGGCAAAAAGATAAACAGAAAATCTATGACAGATGCTCAAAAGAAAGATTTTAGAAATCATCACAAGGGCAGAACAATATTGTTGAATGTAATATCTCATACTGAGTATGAAAAAATTACAAATAGGGAAACTGCATTTGACATGTTTGAATCCTTAAAGATGACTCATGAGGGAAACTCTCAAGTCAAGGAAACAAAGGCTCTGACTTTGATCCAGAAGTATGAAGCCTTCAAGATGGAAAACTCTGAATCTGTTGAAGCTATGTTCTCCAGATTTCAGATCCTCGCAGCTGGTCTAAAGGTTCTGGACAAGGGATACTCCACATCAGATCATGTAAAGAAAATCATCAGAAGTCTACCTACCAGATGGAGACCAATGGTGACTGCCTTGAAGATGGCTAAAGATCTGAACAAGATCTCTTTAGAAGAACTCATCAGCTCACTAAGGAGCCATGAAATTGAGCTTGAGGAAGATGAACCTCAGAAGAAAGAGAAAGGTAAATCTATTGCTTTAAAATCTAATAAATCTGCTAAACCTTTTCAGGTTATTGAAGAAAGCTCTGAAGGATCTTCTTCTGAAGAAGAAGATGAATTATCCATGTTGTCCAGAAGGATCAACAGACTTTGGAAGCACAAGGGAAAGAAGCTCAACAACTTCAGAAAATCTAATCATAGAAAGGAATCTTCTGGACACAGAAGATCTGGCAAGAAAGAAGTTGTATGCTATGAGTGCAAAGAACCTGGGCATTACAAGAATGATTGCCCCAAACTTCAAGGAGAACTTCAAGGAGAAAAACCCAAGAAGAAGTTTAACAAAAAGAAGAAGGTTCTGATGGCAACATGGGATGACTCAGATGAATCTGAATCATCTTCTGAATCAGAAGAAGAATGTGATGGCCAGCACAGAAGATCAGGAAGAAGGAACTTCAGGATCTGAATCTGATTCTGAATCTGACGATGACGCTGAAGAGGTAATGGCTAAACTTACTAAAGAAGAACTTGTCAAAGTTTTATCAGAAGTTCTGAAAAGCTATAACAATATCAAACTCAAATACAAGAAGCTGAAAAGCAGTCTTGAATATGAGATTGATCTTTTGAAGACAGAACTTGTTGAGCAAAAAGAAATTAACCTGAAAATCAAAAATGACTTTGAAATAACTCAACAAGAATCTGAATCTGAGGCTAAGTCATGTGAAAACATTTTAGAAAAATATGAATCTAGCTTTCAGAGATTTCTTACTAAGAGCATAGACAGAAGAAAGATGGCTTCTATGATCTATGGTGTTAGTGGGAACAACAGAAGAGATATTGGATATGAATCTTCCTCTGGAAGTAATCCAAAATCTGTTGACAAACTCTTCATCAAGAAGACACCTCTGTACTCTCAATTTATGTTTGGTCACTTAAATGACATTAAACACACAAGCTCTGAGAAGAATACTTATGTGTTTAAACCCAAGGCAAGTCAGAATAAACATTATGTTGAAAAACAGAAGTTTAGACAAACCTCCAGAACCACTAACCTTAAAGGACCCAAGAAGATCTGGGTACCTAAAAGTAAAATAATTCATGTTGCAGATGTTCTTAGCAGCAAGGTCAGGACGCCAATCATGGTACCTGGACTCTGGATGCTCACGACACATGACAGGAGAAAAGTCTATGTTCCAAAGCCTGGAACTTAGATCTGGAGGTGATGTGAAGTTTGGAGGGAACCAGAAGGGCAAGATCATTGGATCTGGCACTATTGGAAATGGTAAACTTCCCTCTATTACTAATGTTTTACTTGTTGAAGGGTTAAAGCATAACTTATTGTCCATAAGTCAATTAAGTGACAATGGTTATGATATTACCTTTAATCAAAAATGTTATAAAGCTATTAGTCAAAAGGATGGCACTATCCTATTTAGTGGTAAGAAGAAAAACAACATTTATAAAATAAATCTTTCAGAACTTAAAGTTGAGAATGTTAAATGCCTCTTGTCTGTTAATAAAGAGCAATGGGTCTGGCACAGAAGATTGGGCCATATTAATATGAGACGTATATCTCAGATTAATAAACTTAATCTTGTCAGAGCACTAATCTGAAGTTCACTTCAGATGCTCTTTGTGAAGCATGCCAAAAAGGGAAGTTTTCAAAATCATCTTTTAAATCAAAAAATGTTGTTTCCACTTCCAGACCACTAGAATTACTTCATATTGATCTGTTTGGACCAGTGAAAACTGCATCCATCAGAGGCAAGAAGTATGGATTAGTCATTGTTGATGACTATAGTAGATAGACATGGGTAAAATTCTTAAAACACAAGGATGTGTCACATTCTGTGTTCTTTGACTTCTGCAAGCAAGTCCAGAATGAAAAAGATTTCAAAATTATAAAAGTCAGAAGTGATCATGGTGGTGAATTTGAAAATAAATATTTTGAAAAATATTTTAATGAAAATGGCATTGCTCATGATTTTTCCTGTCCTAGAACTCCACAACAAAATAGGGTTGTAGAGAGGAAGAACAGAACTCTGCAAGAAATGGCCAGAACCATGATCAATGAGACAAATCTGGCAAAACACTTTTGGGCAGAAGCAATCAACACAGCCTGTTACATTCAGAACAGAGTGTCTGTAAGACCTCTTCTAGAGAAGACTCCATATGAACTATGGAAGAACAGAAAGCCCAACATTTCATATTTTCATCCTTTTGGATGTATTTGCTACATGTTAAATACTAAGGAAAATCTGAACAAGTTTGATTCCAAAGCACATAAGTGTTTCATACTTGGATATTCTGAACGCTCTAAAGGCTACAGAGTATACAACACTGAGACACAGATTGTGGAAGAATCTATTCATGTTAGATTTGATGATAAGTTTGGCAATAAAAAGCTAAAGCAGTCTGAAAACTCTGCAGATAGAGAAGTAATCTTCACAGACTCTGAAGTCCCAGAAGCAGACAAAGCTCAAGTGAAGGAACCAGAAACAACGTCAGATGCTACTCCTTTAACTTCTCAGATGAACAATTTAAACATTTTTGAAGAATCAACTGTTAGAGGATCATCATCCAGAATTAAAGCTTCTCATCCAGAGAATGTCATTATTGGAAAGAAGGATGATCCCATCAGAACAAGATCCTTTCTAAGATCATCTGAAGCATCATTATTTGGACTGGTGTCAGAAATTGAACCATCTTCTGTAGATGAAGCTCTGCAAGACAATGATTGGATTATTGCCATGCAAGAAGAGTTGAATCAATTTACCAGAAATGATGTATGGGATTTAGTTCAAAAACCACAAGGATTCAATATATTTGGAACAAAATGGGTCTTCAGAAATAAGCTGAATGAGAAAGGAGAAGTTGAAAGAAATAAGGCAAGACTTGTAGCTCAAGGGTACAGTCAACAAGAAGGTATTGATTACACTGAAACATATGCTCCAGTGGCAAGGTTAGAATCTATACGCCTTCTTATTTTATTTGCTGCACAAAATAACATCACTCTGTATCAGATGGATGTTAAAAGTGTCTTTCTAAATGGTATTATAGAAGAAGAAGTTTATGTCCACCAACCTCCTGGTTTTGAAAATGAAAAATTTCCAGATCATATTTTCAAACTAAAGAAATCTCTATATGGTTTAAAACAAGCTCCCAGAGCTTGGTATGAGAGATTGAGCAATTTTCTTTTAGAGAAAAATTTCATCAGAGGCAAAGTGGACACAACACTCTTTTGTAAATCAATTAAGAAAGATCTTCTAATTTGTCAAATTTATGTGGATGATATAATATTTGGATCTACCAATACTATGCTGGGAAAGGAGTTTGCTACATGTATGCAGACAGAATTTGAAATGAGCATGATGGGAGAACTCAGATTCTTTCAAGGAATCCAAGTCAATCAAACTCCAGAATGCACTTAGATACATCAGACAAAATATGTTAAAGAACTTCTGAAGAAATTTAACATGACTTATAGTAAGCTGGAAAAAACTCCCATGCATCCAACTAGCTCACTTGGCAAGGAAGAGGTAAGTAAGAAAGTAGACCAGAAGCTCTACAGAGGTATGATTGGTTCTCTTCTTTATTTAACTGCTTCTAGACCTGACATATTGTTCAGTGTATGCCTGTGTGCTAGATTCCAATCAAATCCTAGAGAATCACACTTGACAGTTGTCAAGAGGATTTTAAGGTATCTAAAAGGTACTTCTAATGTGGGTTTGTGTTACAGAAAATTTGATGATTTCAAATTAGTTGGATTCTGTGATGCTGACTACGCTGGAGACAGAGTGGAAAGAAAAAGTACTTCTGGAAGTTGTCAATTTCTAGGAAGAAATCTAATCTCCTGGTTAAGCAAGAAGCAGCCCACAATTGCACTTTCAACCACAGAGGCAGAATATATTGCTGCTGCTGGATGTAGCACGCAGATGCTCTGGATGAAAAGTCAGCTAGAATATTATCAAAATTTTGAAAGTAACATTTCTATCTTTTGTGATAATACTTCTGCTATATGTTTGTCTAAGAACCCCATTTTACATTCTAAGGCAAAACATATAGAAATTAAGCATCATTTCATCAGAGACTATGTTCAGAAGGGAATCATAAATTTAGCTTTTGTTGATACAGATCATCAATGGGCAGATATTTTTACAAAACCCCTTGTTGAAGATAGATTCAAATTTATTCTGAAAAATATTGGTATGGATTTTTGTCCAGAATGATATTTTTCAGAAGCAAATTTTTACAGATACAAAAATGCCTAATGCTCTGAAGTATTTCTTCTGACTGCTTATTTATTTTGTTAATTTGGTTTTGTGAAACTCTGAACTAACAATCCTTAGAGGATCTGAATGTTGGTTAACGTTTCATTTCTCAAGATAATTCAGAACACATGCAAGCAAACACGTGTCACTCCAATTCTGCAAAGGTGGCGTGTACACTACTGAAGAGACGTTTGAGGTGAAGTTTGAATAGTGAAAATCTTAATTTTTCCCCCAATTTGTCAGAAGCAATAAATGCTTGAAATGATTTTTTATTCTTTTCATTTATTGCTTTGATTCAAACGTGCAAAATATGACTGTTTGTATGCCTACTTGTTTTAGTATAAATACATGACCTCTCTTCACATTCACACTTTTCACATCTCAGAAAATTTTATGCATTTTCATCTTCTCTTCTCTCTGCATAAAAACCCTAAGCGTGTGACAAAACCATCTTCAATGGCAACTTCATCATTAACTGTTGCACAATTTCAATCTTCAATGGCTGCAGTTACCTCTGCTAACATAGGTGTTACTCCTTACTCTTCTCCAAAAAGAACATTGTTAACCCCTGTTGAAAAGTTGGAAGTTCTGTGTGAATCAATGGTGGAATTTGATTCACTTGCTGAGAATGGCTTTGAGTTTCGTTCAATCATAGGTGCTCAAGGATGGGTGAAATATTTTGATAGACTGTTTGGACCAGTTTACCCCCTTCTTGTGAAAGAATTCTGGATCCATGCTTCAGTTTACCCTAAGTTTATCCTATCTTTTGTTCTGGGCAAAGAGATTATAATAACAGAAGATCTGATCAGAAAACTTATTGGCTATGAGGAAAGAGATGGAGTTTCACACTTGCCAGCTGGGCGTGTGGATATGGATGAAGTGTATGAAGAAGTGATGACTGCTGGTCAAGCTTCTAACAAGTTCAAGGATCTGAAGCCTGACTACAAGATCTGGGCCAAGATATTCATGGGATGCATTCATCATAGGAAGTCAACAAACTCTCCAGACTATGTCAATAATGAACAGCTTTATTTTTTGTACTGCCTCAGTCAGAGCACCAAGGTAGATCTTCCATATATTCTCTTTATGCATCTTTGGAATCATATAAATGCCTCTAGAGAGTATGTGAAAGAAAAAGGACAGAAGATCAGAACCTGGATTCCTTTTGGAAGGTTAATCTCAGATCTTCTAACTGAGAATGGACTGGTTACTGCTCTGTACGCTGCTGGAGTTACAGAGGAATTGGAATTCATTATGGGAAAGCCTCTGAATGCCATAAGTATTCAGAGACTTAAAATAGTGGATGAACTCACAACAGCTTCCAAGAAGCTGAATGTTTTTGAACTGAGTAAGAAGATAACTTCTATAGATGATTACCCTCTGTTCTATGCTGAAGAACCAAGGCATATTGTTATTATGTATATTGATGAGTGCAAGAAAGAAGGAAAGCCTGTTCCTGCAAACATTATACAGCTAGCAAGACAACCACTGCCTGTTGCAGAAGAAGAAGAAGAAGAACCACCAAGAAAGAGGACTCAACCAGAAGCAAAAGCTGCACCTGTTCAGAAGAAGATCAAGATTGCTGAGAAGCCACAAAAGCTCTTAAAGAGGAAAGAATCTGGAGACACTCCTTCTGTACCAGCTAAAAGAATCAAAATCAAAGGTACTAAATCTTCTGTATCTTCTGCAAATCCTGTTGTTTTAAATGATTCTAATGTTAAGTCTATTCCTAAACCACCCTCTACACAAAACACATATGTTACTGCTCCATCTCATGTTTCTACACCATCACCACAAAAATCTTCTACCCCAATTTCCATTTCACCACAAAAACAATCTTCTGTTCCAACACCAATAACAACAAAAACAACTCAAACTCCACAAGTCTCTATACCTCAAATAATTCAACCAGAGGTTCCAACCAAACCATCTGTATTAGAAAAACAACCCACAGAACAACAACAAACAACAAAACCATCTGCTCAACAAAAACCCTCTGAACCTTTTAAACAAAAGCTCTCTGAACAACAAAAGCACCCACAAGAAAAACAACTAGAAAAATCATCTGAAACCCTACCAGAAAAAGCCTCTGAACATCAACCACCATAAGATAATCCACCATCCAAATCATCTGAACCCATTGCATCTGTACCTGTTATTTCTGAACCAATAACAATTTCATCAGATCCACCTACCTCAGAACACCAATCAAAACCCTCTGAAATTCCTTCAGAACCAACCAATTCTTCTGAACCCAACATTCCTGAGACAGAAGTTCTTGATGTCACACCATTAAAAACTGTGTTTCAAGTATCTTCTACCTCCTGCACACCAACCACCTCATCAAACTCTTCAGAATCTGACATTCACCCAGATTTTCTAATCTCTCCTTCTCACAGAGATTCTGAAGTAAACCAGCCAGAACCTCATGTATCATTAAAAGTTCCTATTTCAGATTCCATTCCCACACCTACACCATCATCTGAAATACTGATTCCCAATTCTAACCCAACAGCCAACCCAAGAACATATATTTCCTGTGCACAAGTCTCATCACTATTTCATAATCTTGCTTATGGTTTCAAACTCAAAGACTTTTATGACAGAGTTGAACCATCTGACCCTATTGTTGCACCCTAAAATTTGCTCAACCTTCTTCACTTGGTTTATGTTTCAATTGCATTAGCATTTGCATATAGAGTCATGTACATAGTCTAATCATCTGCATAGCATAACATAGCAAGTCATCCAACAAGGGACCAAGTACTATTCTTATCTCTATGAGCCTATCAAGAGGTTATTATTCAAATTCAAGCATATCCAAGTCATCAGAAAGAAATTGAAACCTAGAGAGGTCATTGGACCAAGCAGTGGATCTATCTCCTATCCTGAGGGTATCTAAAGATCATCAAAGAAATTGTGAGCTGTGAGCTGAGCATGGAGGGTATCTAGACATCATGAAAGACATGGGGAGTCATTTTGAAAGTGATACAAGTCATTGATGTGATCACAAGAGTTGCAGTTGAAGACATTCAACTAGGGTTTCATCTGGGTCAACCCTGGGTCAACCCTGGGTCAAATGTTTGATTGAAAGGCATTAAGGTCTATTGGAGAGATGTGGGGTTCATCATTTGACATGTAAATAAGGATATGGTGATGTGCCAAGAAGAAATCAAGAGAAATCAAGGAGAAGAGGAGTTTCTAAATCAGGGTTTCTGTGTAAAATCCCCTGATTTAGGTCAAATTTCCAAGCAAGATAAGTCAAAATGCAAGCTTCAAATGGATCCTTGGTCAACATGAAACTTGTAGGGGATCTCAAGACCTTTAATTTGAGTGGTGGAATACATTAAGGAGATTTATAGAACTCAAGTTATGGTCCTTGCAAGTTACAGGTCATCTGAGGTATCTGAAATTTTGTCTGTAAAAGTTACTTGTCTTCCAAGCAACTTTTACCCCTCAAGGAGATTTCAAATGAATTTTTGGTCAACATAAGAGTTGTTCCTAATTGTCTTAGATTTCTATAAAGGTATGGTATTCCTTCATATGATTTGTGGAACTCTACTTATGGTCTTGGCAAGCAAAGGGTATTTTGGTCATTTGAGAATTACAGGTCATTTCAAGCCTATGCCCAAAACTCATACAAGGAAGCTTCAAATGAAAAACTTCACAACATAAAACTTGCTCCAAATGACATTTTGAGTCTAGAAAAGTGGTCATGAAAGTTTGGAAATGCTCATAGCTCAAGGTTTCAAATTTGGTGAATTTAATGAATAAAAAGTGACCTAAAATTGAGATTTTTCATAACTTGGCCAAATGGGATGAAATTATAGGTCATTTTGATTGGAAAAAATGTTTTAAGAACATTGGAAAAAGTGGATTTTTGAGTTTGGTTCAAAATTTGGGAGTTATGTTAGGTGGCTTACAATGGAAGTTAACATAATCCAAAATTCAAGGAAAATGTGCATGGGAAGTTTCTACAAAGTTCTAGAGCTTTCTAATGTCATCTATATATTGCATTGAGAGGTTTCATTCAAGGGTTGTTGAATCATTGTGATCAAAATACCAAGTTATACCTCATTCTTCCATTTTGCAAAATCACTTCAAACTCCATCAAATCTTCACCAATTTCCAAAGTTCTTGATCCTATCCTCATCTAGATCATTCAAGGATCAAAATTCACATCAAAATCTGTTTGAATTAAGGGGGAAATCGTGCTATCCATCTTCATCATCCAAGGTGCAAGAAGGTGGTGATTGCAAGATTCAAGAGGTTTGAACAAGATCCATTGCATACAGAAGCAAGGATCAAGTGTGTGGATCAAATCCAGATCATTGCAAGCTTTGGATCTCAAGAGTTCTCCATCTGCTTTCATCATCAAACCAGGTTGGTGTTTCCTTTCGAATTGGCTAAATTAGTTAGCATGTTAGAGAATTTTAGGGTTAGAACTGTTAGGTTAGGTTAGATGATGGAATTCAGAAAGTTTGAGAAGGCTTCATGGAGGTTACCAATGGTGCACTAAATCTGTTATGGCTTAGAACTGTTAGATTAAAGCATGATAATCTTAGATGAATAGCTCAGAATGATCAGTGTAGTGTGTAGATCGTGTTAGGGTAATAATTAGAAGGAATCCTCATGGTTGATATCAGTGCATAATGGTGGAACCTATGGCTTCTACCTATCGGGTTTGACATTTGAGTGAGTTTTAGAGAGAGATATTGCCATGGCTGTATAGAGGGAAGAGAATGGATCATTTTTGGTTTTTACATCGTGTGATTTCATTGAGGTTTGAGGGAGAACAGAGAGGTGGAAGGTTCGCGCATGGTGAGGTTTTTTCTGAAACCTAGGGTTTCTGAGGTAGACGATGGAGGGGGACCGTTGGATGATCATGAGACCATTGACCTGAGTACGAATCCGAGGGCTCTCATTTAATTGGAATTTGGAGGGAACCCTGGGTGCCAAACGCACCGTTTCATTAAACCCTTCAGACTGGGCTTTACAATCCGTTGCTAATCCCACCCCTATCTCAAAGCCCAAGTGAAATGAACGTGTTTCTTCTGCTATTCGCACCGTTGGATTTTATTTTTGTTTTAATTTTTCTTTATGATTTTCTGAGCGTGCTTGGGCCTAACACTTCTGCTACTCACGCCCCCATCTTCTGGCCCATAGGAAATATAACTGAGCGCATATACTCATTGCACCCCCTGATCTCATTTAATTCATATTAGTTTCTTTCATTTTTTTAATTCTTTAAAAAAATCATAAATAATTGAAAAATGCTTATTTTTAATTGGTTGTTTTTGCATATTTTTCATGATTTTGTTAAGAAAATTATCATACAAAAAAATTAGCATTTCATTTTATTTTTATATTTTTAGTATATTTTTCTTTTAAATAGGTTGTAAATAATGTTTAGTTTAATGCATGATATTGATGATTTTGGTTTGGTTAGATGCTTTAACATTTTAGATCCATTCTTTTTAGGGTGATTAACATAGAACTTTAGCTTGTATATAAGATTTAATTCATATTTTTTAGGACTTAATTTCAGATGATTTGTTTAGGTGTGATTAGGAGAACCAAAACTAGGGTTTAGGTGTGGCATAGGTGTGAGAAATCACTTATTTCATGAGTTGTAGATTGAATCTTTGGGGTATGGGACTATAGGGGTTAGGGGTAGATAATAGATCCCTTAGAAATTACTAGGTTTCCCCTATTCTACTATTACTATTAGTATACTGCTTGTATTTGCTTGACTGTGTGGTGTGCCCTCTTTAGGGTTTATTTTTTGTCTGTGTGGGGTATTGGGCTTGCCTGGGGCTTGGGGCTTGAGCTGAAGACTGTGTTGATGAAGCCCATTGAAGATCAAAGGGAATGAAGACCAACTTCCAGAGTTGATGAGGAGTATCCTTTGCTGGCAGCTGTTGGAGGCTATAGGGTTTAGGAGCTAGGCAGAGCTCTAGAGTAGAGAACTTGATTCACAAACATGGAAGGCTTTGTCTGCCTCCATTCTTTCCCTATGATTCAAAGTCTCTTTTAAATATCCACCTCCTTCCTTTGGAAGGATTAGTGAATGTATTTAAAAGATAGAACTTTTGAGAGAAAATTGTTTGTATAATGTTAACAGTTAATGAGCCACCCTTGGTAGGCAATTGACTGTTTAACATCCATTTCATCTTGTTGACTGCTGATCATCTTGGAGAATGATACTTGAAGAAAAGCCATTGGAAGATTGAAGACAAAGACCTTGCTTGAAGGCCGTGGAGATGAAGACTGATGCTTGCTTGAAGCTTGTGGATGGTTGAAGATGGCTTGAAGAGATGTTGATGAAGACTGCTGTTGCTGTTTATTTTAGCTGTTTAATTCTTGATGTATTGATTGGTTTTCCCTGACTGTATTGTTTGCTGTTTAACCTGTTAGGTGGAAAGTGAATTCTGTTCACTTTTGCCTGTTGTTTTCTAGGTTCGAGGTTGAGTGGGACTCCCTTGCCTCACTTGTATTGTTGCATCCATGCATTTTACTGCTTTATTGTATATATGCTATTGTTTCCATTTCCGTCTATTCCCTTAGGATCTCTGTTTCTCTCTGCGCAAGAGAGGAACATGATAGACACTAGGTCTTAACCCATGCATGATAACATTAGGTTAGTTTGATTCCCTTTGCAACCATAAGTTAGAGTTCAGTCTCTTCTTTCTTAAAACAAACAGAAAAACACAATAAATATTTCAAACACAATAAAAGACACTTCTTTCGTAAAAGAATGTGAACTCATCAAGACGTCATTTTTGTCCGCTTGGACTGTTAATCAGAAAAACCTTTTTTAGAAGGAATAAAAGCAATCAAAACAGACGTGTGTCGTACGTGGCCCGAACTACGTTTGCTCTGATCTTTCATGATGTATGAAAGTACGTAGGCATAGGATGCGATATCCTAGCGAGCAACCTTCCCCTCCTTTCCCGTAGGTAGGCGAACTACGTTGACTCTGATTTCTCGTTCCAGACGGGAATACGTAGGCATAAAGTGCGATACTTTGTCGAGTCATTTTATTTTCTTTTAACCCCTGACCTGTAGAGTAGATAGAATAACAATCCGTACCAGAAAACAAGTGTGGATCCTGTCGAGTACGACGGACGTGAGGGGTGCTAATACCTTCCCCTTGCGTAACCGACTCCCGAATCCAGGTTTTGGTTGCGATGACCATTCCTTTCCCCGTTTTGCGGTAGGTTTACCTCGAGCGTTTCCTTTCCCTCTGTTGGGATAAATAACGCACGGTGGCGACTCTTCTGTTCAGCCGGCGCCGATTTTCGCAGTAGCGACAACTGGCGACTCTGCTGGGGATCCAACGTCCCCTGGCTGCTAAGGACTGCGATAGTTCCTTATGCATTTGGGATCCAGCGTCCCTTAAGCTAGTCAATCCTAGCGCTTGTTTTCCCGTCAAGGATTTTGTATGGATTTATAGTTCTGTATTTTACCTTTAGCATTATATTATTGTTATTATTGCTGTATTGGGGTTGTGACGGGTGTTCCATGATTGAGAGATAAGTCGGACCTGGGCTTGAGTGCACCTAGAATTAGAGTAGAAAGTAGTGGGCGCGTGCCGGCTTTGCTTGCATTAGTGTCCCACAAAATCTACACTCGGACGAGGTTCTTCTGGTTGACTTCTTTTTCTACCCTTTGGGTCGAAGGGGTTGTTGGTTAGCTGAATTGTCGACTCCGGGAACCGATCATTTGGAAGTTGGCTAAGTGAGGCCTCTTCAGGAGTTGATGATGCCACTCCTTCTGGGAATCGTATCATCAACCCTGAAAGTCTGTGACACCGACGACCGCATAGGATGCCATACCTATGTCAGTTACTAGGACACCTACCTGTGAGAGGGTTTGGGGTTATGCAGGTAACTAGACCTTCAGATACCGGTTATTTCTTGATCTGAGATCCTGGGTATTTGTGGACAGTTGTGAGGTCTGTCAGAGACCAGTTGGAGTTATGATATGAGGTCTATCAGAGACCAGTCAGAGTTATGTTGTGGGGTCTATCAGAGACCAGTGTTGGAGCTTTGTTTTGGGTCTATCTGAGACCAGGGTTTGAGGAGTTCTGGAGGGTCTATCTGAGACTTTTGATATGGTTCAGGCTTTTCAGCTATGGCATTTGGTCCCTGTTGCATGTACTTGCATTGCATTGTCTGCATAATCATTATCATTGCATCCCATTAACGTGTGTCTGTGCTGCAGGTGCATTTGCATATTCCCTGGTTCTAGTGCCCGGACTTCTGCTTATTGATCATGGCTGGTTTGAGGAAGACAGTTGCGTACAAGTTGCCTTCACCTGACATTACTCCCTTACTTGGTCTGATGTCCCTTGCTGATGAGGAGGTTAGGAGAAATTTCAGGATGAGTCATGGAAGATTGTTGAGACTAGTCTGCAAGCCAACTGCTGTTGAGATGAATGGGCTGTACACCTTGATGCAATTCTATGACCCTGCATTGAGATGTTTCACGTTTGCTGACTTTATTTTGGGGCCTACCATTGAAGAATATGTAGAGTTTACTGAGCTACCAGTACAGAACAAGGTTCCCTTTATTCACTCTGCCGCTGAGCCCAAGCTGGAGGACTTAGCTAAGGCCTTGCACATGAACGCTGTTGAACTATTAGTGACTTCTTGGCTTGGGGTTCCAGGTTTCTCCCTTGATTTTCTGGTTGGCAAAGCTCAAGAGTATGCCAAGAACGGGTGCTGGATAGTCTTTAATGCTATCTTGGCTCTATGCATCTACGGAATAGTGTTGTTTCCCAACTTACCCAATTTTGTGGATTTGGACGCTTTCCATCTGTTTGCTGTTGGCAACCCGGTGCCCACTTTGATCGGAGATCTCTATCATTCATTGCACTACAAAAATGAAAATAGAAGGGGAAAGACTGTTTATTGTTGTGCGCCGCTGTTGAACATGTGGTTTAAGAGCCATCTTCCCGTGAAAGGGCCTTTCGTGGATAGTGCAACTACAGCTGATTGGCCAGAGCGCATGATGAGGCTATCTTCCGAAGACATTGAGTGGTTTGATCGAGACCTGTTGGGGTCTGAGCTTATTTTCAGTTGTTCTGGGTATCCTAATGTTCCGTTGATAGGAAGAAAAGGGTGTATCAATTACAACTCATCTCTGTTCGTTCGCCAGTTCGGATATGCGTTGAAGAACCCACCTCAGGAGGAAGAAGTACAGGAATCTCTGTACTTCACCGGTGATTTGAATGGAGAGTTACTCGCCAAGCTTCAGCATGCATGGATGCGTATTAACAGAAGAGGGAAGCCCCTGTTAGGGAAGAATGATTGTCAGGCTTATGCACCCTACAGAGTTTGGATCCAAGAGAGAGCAAGACAATTACTGATGCCATTTCCAGTTGCACCAGTCCCTGTTCATATTCCCATGGAAGAACCAACTACTGTTACTAGGGAGGCCTACGAGCGAGTTGTAAAAGAAAACGAAGCCTTAATGAAGATCAATGAGGGGTTAGAAAAGGAGCTGGCACAGATGCGCAGTGAGAAGAACAAGGCTGTGCACTCCTTCCAACAGCAGATCGAATTAGTAAACAGGCTAGGTGCTGAGTTGACTGAAGAGAAAAAGAAGCACGAACGTATGGGTCAAGAGTTCAGAAGCTCTCATGACATGCTGGAGTCCAAAAAGAAAGCACTCGATGCCGCTCACCGGGAAATCTCTTCTTGTAACAAGACATGGAATGCTACGCTAACCAACAACAAAAAGAGGGAAGATAAATTGAAGCAGCAAATTTCTGACCTCGAAGAGCAGTTGAAGGCTAGCATTAAGAAGTACGAAGAAGAGGTGATGACCAGGTATAGTCTCCAGAATGCATTGAACAAGGCCATTGAGGGCAAGAAAGAAGTTGTGTCTCAGAAGCGGAAGCTAGAGGATCGCTTCGGAGAAGGGGCATGGGAAGAAACCGCTGGTGACGTACGACGTGTTCTCAAGAGAAGAAACCAACTTGTTGAGAGTCTGCTTACCCGACCAAGTCATCCAGAGACCAAGAAGTTACTAGAGGAGTACCAGGCTTATGAGTGTACTTGATCGTTTCATGTATTAACTTGTATGCTTTATTTGCATAGTGCTGACCATCACCAGGATTGTTGGTTGAGGTCATGCCTTCTTATTGTACTCAGTGATATTGTATTCTTGGCTTAATGGATTTCTCTGCAATATATGAGGCTTTCTATGATTCGGCTCCGATCACCGTATTGCTAGCACTGCCACTGCACTGGCACATTCGCACTAGAATCGGGGAATGATATTCCCTAATGCACAGACACATATTGCATTGCATTCATATTCATATTGCATTACAGGTGATTATTGGATGGTATCTTATTTCTTGCACTGTACCAGGTCTTTTCAGGATTGAAGATCAGCGCCCGCACCGATACTCCACTCGCACCAACTGTCGAAGAATCATGGATCAAATGCAGAGTGAGATGCAAGATATGCGTGAGAAGCTGGCGCTCTTCATGCAGACAATGGAGACCATTGCGAAAGGACAGGAGAATTTGCAAGCCTTGGTGCAGCCTCTGTTGGTCAGAAATGCTGGGCATGGAAATGAGGATCATCAGTCTGTGCGAGTCGACACTATTCATGGGGATGGTACTCCCACACCAGTGGCTCCATCCGTAGTTAACATACCTGCTGTTAATATCAACAACGGCGCTGCTGTCGGAAACGGTAACGTTGGAATGGGGAACGAGACTATCGTTAACAATGTTGGGCTTGGAGATGTTAACCTGGGTGATAATATGGGAACCAACAGCTTCGGTAATGCTGGATTTGGCTTCAATGACAAGGGGTTCGATAATACTGGGAAGTACGGTTTCAATACTCAAGGCTTCGGGCAGGACGGTTTTGGTATGACTAATCAGGGTTACGGCGGATTCGAAAATGGAAATGGCGCTGGGTTAATGGCTTTTGGACCCGCTGGAGTCGCTCCGGGGTACGGTAACAGGGGGAGAGGCCCGATAATGAATCAGATTAGAGCTGGCCATAACAATGGATACGATGGATATGGAGCTGGGAATGGTAACTGGCAGGAAGATCAGCAAGAGGACGCTTTCTCCGGTGGAGGTTTCGAGGGGCCGATGGATGACTCCAAGAGGATCAGAATGCTAGAGGAGCAGATGAGGGGGGTCGTAAGTCAAAGTGCTGTCGGCTTGGATATGTCAACAATGGGTCTGGTGTCTGGCCTGAGGGTGCCAATCAAATTCAAAGCTCCCACATTTGACAAGTATAAGGGGGACACCTGTCCAAAAGTGCACGTGCGGTCATATTATAGAAGGATGTCGGTGTATTCAACTGATGAGAGGATGCTAATGCATTTCTTTCAAGATAGCTTGTCAGGCCCTTCCCTCGAGTGGTATATGGGATTGGAACCAACTCATATAAAAACATGGAAGCAGCTGGCAGAAGCATTTGTGGCTCACTATAAGTATAACAGCGACTTGGCACCCAACCGGGTCCAATTGCAGGGATTGTCCCAGAAGAAGGGTGAGAGCTTCAAAGAGTATGCGCAAAGATGGCGCGACATGGCTGCTAGAGTCCATCCTCCTTTGGAGGACAAGGAAATGGATGACATGTTCATAGGAACATTCACCGGTATGTTTTACGACAAGTTGTTTCACACATCTTTGGGCAGTTTCTCAGACTTAATTCTGATGGGAGAAAAGATTGAAAGTAACATTAAACAGGGAAGATTCCAAGCTGAGGAATCCACTTCGGCTGGCAATAACAGAAAGGCTTTTGGTGGGCGCCGTCAGGGCGATGCAAGCGCAGTGTTTGGGGGCCGAGGCTGAGGTCGGGGTAGAGGTCAAAACTAGTACAATCAGCCGCAGCAGGTGGCAAGCGTTACTATTTCGTTTCAGCAACAGCCATTTCAACAACAACAGCAACAGCAGCCACAGCAGGGGGCACAGCCCGCCCAACGCAGATTCCAGGGGGGCAAACCAAGGAGGGTGTTTGAAAAGCCTCCTTCAACGTATGCAGATTTGTTACAGACATTATTGGGTTTGAACTTGGTGGAGAAGAGAACTCTGGCACCAATAACAGACACTCCTCCGTATGGTTATGATGCAAGCAGGCACTGTGAATTCTACTCTGGGGCTCCGGGCCACGATATAGAGGGTTGCCACGCATTTAAGCATGTAGTGCAGGATCTATTGGATAGTAAGGCTATCAATTTTGGAACAGCGGGTCCGAATATAGTGCAAAAGCCCATGCCCAACCATGGGGCAAACGCCATTTTAACTGAGGAGGGTTTGAACTTGATTATGCATGTTGATGACCTCAAGACACCGTTGTGCGAGATAAAGAGCAGATTATTGCAAGGGGGTGTATATCCAGGATGTGACGAGTATTGCTTAGAGTGTTGGCCCTAGCTGGGGGTTGTGATGACTTAAAGAAAGGTATTCAGGCTTTAATCGATGGCGGCACACTGCAATTTGACCGAGCGGCAATTGAAGAACCTGCAGGGGTATTAGCAGACAAGCAAAGTGATGTGGCTACTGTGACGATTCCTCGGAAAACGATCAGTATAACGGCACCGGCCAAGCGACCGCCGATCACTATCACTAAGGTCGGACCAATCCCGTACGAGAGCACAAAGGCAGTCCCATGGTCATATGGGTTGGAAGTGTATTGTGATGGGGTGAAGATTGATGTTAATAAGCATCCAGCTGAGACTGTAGACAACGTTGTCGGTACCGGAGGTATGACAAGAAGTAGGAGGATCTTCATATCGCCTGAGGTAGAGGCTGAGCGACTGGCAAAGGGAAAGGGAAAGATGATTGAGAATGTCCCAGTACAGAGGAATGAAAAAGAAACGGCATCGAAGGATGTAGAAGAGTTCATGCGCTTGATTCGTAAAAGTGATTATAAGATTGTTGAGCATCTGCAACAAACGCCGTCAAAGATATCTATACTGTCGTAGCTATTGTGTTCTGAAGCTCACAGAAATGCACTGTTGAAAGTTCTGGATACTTCCTTCGTACCCCAAGATGTTTCCGTGAATCAGCTGGAGGGGGTGTTGGCACATGTAAATGCAGGCCATAGCTTGGGCTTTACCGATTTTGATTTGACCCCGAAGGGGAGAGAGCATAATATGGCGCTGCACGTCTCTGTGGAGTTTAGAGGATCAGTCATGTCTCACGTGCTGGTCGATACCGGATCATCTTTAAATGTGCTGCCCAAGAAAGCGATGATGAAGCTAGATGTCAGAGGAATCCTGTGTACGCCCAGTGACTTGGTGGTCAGGGCATTTGATGGTACGCGAAGAACAGTTTTTGGATCCATAACATTACCTCTACAGGTGGGGCCGGAGGTTTTCACGACTGAATTTTATATCATGGATATCCAGCCAGCATACAGCTGCCTTCTCGGACGACCCTGGATCCATGGGGCAGGGGCAGTCACATCTACCCTGCATCAAAAGTTGAAATATATGGTAGGAGACAGTGTGGTCACTGTATGTGGAGAAGAAGATATACTGGTCAGCCATCTGTCATCATTTAAGTATGTGGAGGTCGACTGTGAGATTCACGAAACACCCTGTCAGGCATTTGAAGGGTTGCGCGTCAAAGACAAAGGTCCCGGGCCGAGTAAAGCGTCGGAGATAGTCGTCTCGTCATATAAGGAAGCTCAAGCTCTAGTAGAGACAGGTGAGACAAAGGGTTGGGGCAAAGTGCTGGATATTCCCGTAAAGATGAACCGGTTTGGGTTGGGATATCAACTGTCGTCATCAACACCCGCTGTGGGGGCACCCCGTTCCAGAGGACCAATAACCATCACCGCTAGTGGAGTATGCCACGAGACCATCAATGCCGCTTCAGAGTCTGACGAAGGAGACAACGATTGCGATGTGGACGCCTGGATTCAGCCGAGCGTGCCAGGACAAGGATTGTGCAATTGGTCTATTCAGGAGATTGTTCCTGTGACTCTTAAACAGTAATGCTTTGTTTTTAATTGTTGAACAATCTGATGTTTCGCCCGGGGCATCATGATTTGCTTAGGGTTGTGCTGTTATGAACATTGCGTGTTTAGCATTAAATAAAAGGCGTTTTTTTTCATGTACAAATATTGCGATCTCTGTTTTTCCTGTTTTGTGTTTTACAATAAAATGGCAACGGGGTTATGCGCTTTATACGCATTTTGAAGCATTTAACCATTCCTTTTGCAGGATAACATTTTCAGATGACATCACTGAACCACCTATGACTCGTCTCGACTTTGAGCACCCGGTATTTCAGGCCGAAGAAGAGATTGTTGAAGATGATGACGTTCCCGAAGAATTGTCTTGGTTGGTGAAGCAAGAAGAACGAGTCATTCTGCCTCATGAGGAGGTCATCGAAATTATTAACCTAGGGTCAGAAGGGGTTGAAAAGAACATCCGCATAGGAGCCGCGCTGCAAAACGACGTCAAGCGAAGACTGGTTGAAATGCTCAGAGAGTATAGTGATGTGTTCGCTTGGTCGTATGAAGACATGCCTGGGCTCGATACAGATATGGTTGTGCACCGTCTGCCGTTGAAAGAAGAATGCCCGCCGGTCAAGCAGAAACTTCGCAGAACTAGACCCGATATGGTAGTGAAGATTAAAGAAGAGGTTCAAAAACAGTGGGATGCTGGTTTCCTAGCTGTGACAAAATATCCCTCATGGGTCGCTAACATTGTACCAGTGCCAAAGAAAGACGGTAAAGTGAGAATGTGCTTAGATTACCGTGATTTGAATAAAGCGAGCCCGAAAGATGATTTTTCACTTCCTCACATCGATGTGCTAGTTGACAACACTGCTCAATACTCCGTATTCTCCTTCATGGATGGCTTCTCGGGCTATAATCAGATTAAAATGGCGCCAAAAGACATGGAGAAGATTACTTTCATAACCCCTTAGGGAACATTTTGTTATAAAGTGATGCCCTTTGGACTAAAGAATGCCGGGGCAACGTATCAGCGTGCAATGACGACTCTTTTCCATGATATGATGCATAAAGAGATCGAAGTATATGTTGATGATATGATTGCCAAATCCCAGACGGAGGAAGAGCATTTGGTGAATCTGCTGAAGTTATTCAAAAGGCTTAGGAAGTTCAGGCTGAGACTGAACCCTAACAAGTGTACCTTCGGGGTGAGATCGGGTAAACTGCTGGGGTTTATCGTGAGCGAAAGAGGAATAGAGGTCGATCCTGCAAAAATAAAAGCAATACAAGAGATGCCGGTGCCTAAAACAGAGAAAGAGGTGCGCGGGTTTTTAGGGAGGTTGAACTACATCGCCCGGTTCATATCTTACCTAACTGCTACGTGTGAACCATTATTCAAGCTGTTGAAAAAAGATCAAGCTGTAACGTGGAACGAAAATTGTCAAAAGGCGTTCGATAAAATAAAGCAGTATTTGCAGGAGCCTCCTATTTTGATACCCCCAGTGGCAGGGAGACCCTTGATTATGTATTTGACAGTTCTTGAGGGAAGTATGGGTTGTGTCCTCGGTCAACACGACGAGACAGGAAGAAAAGAGCATGCGATCTACTACTTGAGTAAGAAATTTACTGAATGTGAATCTCGATATTCAATGCTTGAGAAAACTTGTTGCGCGCTAGCCTGGGCCGCCAAGCGTTTGAGGCAATACATGCTGAATCATACAACCATGCTCATCTCGAAGATGGATCCTATCAAATATGTATTCGAAAAGCAAGCATTATCGGGGAGAATTGCCCGTTGGCAGATGGTCTTGACTGAATATGACATCCAGTATGTCTCGCAGAAGGCTATAAAGGGGAGTGTACTGTCTGAGTACTTAGCAGAGCAGCCTATTGAGGATTACCAGTCGATGAGGTTTGATTTTCCTGACGAGGATATCATGTACCTAAAGATGAAAGATTGCGAGGAGCCATTGCCAGACGAAGGACCGAAATTGGGTTCCAAGTGGAAGTTGATCTTTGACGGAGCTGTAAACGCTTACGGTAGCGGAATAGGGGCAATCATCACCACTCCACACGGGTCGCACATCCCGTTCACCGCTCGATTGACCTTTCCGGTTACCAATAATGAAGCCGAATACGAAGCTTGTATCATGGGGCTTGAAGAGGCCATTGATTTGCGAATCAAAAATCTAGACGTATACGGTGACTCAGCTATGGTGGTGAATCAAATAAAAGGGGAATGGGAGACATGTCAGCCTAATTTGATACCATACATGAATTATGCGAGGAGATTGTTGCCTTTCTTTGACAAGGTTGAATTGCATCATGTGCCACGAGCGGAGAATCAGATGGCTGACGCCCTGGCCACTTTGTCTTCCATGTATAAAGTCAACTTCTGGAACGAGGCTCCCAGAATCATTATCTCTCGGCTTGACAGACCTGCCTTCGTATTTGCCATTGACGAAGCATCCGACGGTAAACCATGGTATTTTGATATCCTTAATTTCCTGAAGAACAAAGAGTATCCGGCTGGGGCATCCAGTCACGATCAGAAGACTCTCAGGAGACTGGCGGGTAATTTCTATCTGAATCCGGATGGTGTCTTATACAGGAGAAATCACGACTTGGTGCTGCTGCGTTGCGTAGACGAAAAAGAGGCAAAGCTGCTCATGGAGGAAATACATGAGGGAACATTTGGTACGCATGCTGGCGGGCATGCTATGACGAGGAAGCTGCTGCGGGCAGGTTATTTTTGGCTGACTATGGAAACTGATTGTTTCAAGTTCGCGAGGAAGTGCCACAAGTGCCAAATCTATGCTGATAAGATCCATGTGCCTCCAAGCCCTCTGAATGTGATGTCATCGCCGTGGCCATTCTCGATGTGGGGGATTGATATGATTGGAAAGATCGAGTCGACGACTTCTAATGGACACCGGTTCATTCTAGTAGCAATCGATTATTTCACCAAGTGGGTGGAAGCAACGTCTTACACAAATGTAACCAAGCAGGTGGTAGCCAGATTCATCAAGAGAGATATCATTTGCAGATATGGGATCCCCGAGCGGATAATCACTGACAACGGTTCAAACCTGAATAACAAAATGATGAAGGAGCTCTGTCAGAATTTCAAGATCGAACATCACAACTCCTCCCCTTACCGACCCAAGATGAATGGCGCTGTTGAAGCGGCCAATAAGAATATAAAGAAGATTGTCCAGAAGATGGTGGTGACCTATAAGGACTGGCATGAGATGCTACCTTTTGCTTTGCACGGTTATTGTACGACGGTACGCACATCAACCGGGGCAACCCCGTTCTCGTTGGTATACGGAATGGAAGCAGTGCTACCACTAGAAGTTGAGATTCCTTCTCTGAGAGTACTACGAGATGTCCAACTAGACGAGGCAGAATGGGTGAAGGATAGGTTGAACCAGCTGAGTTTAATGGATGAGAAGAGGCTAGCTTCTCTAGCATACGGTCGTTTGTACCAGAGCCGAATGAAGAAAGCATATGATAAGAAGATACATCCTCGGAGCTTTCAGACGGGCGACCTTGTGCTGAAAAGGATTCTCCCGCCACAAGCAGATCACAGGGGCAAGTGGACCCCCAACTACGAAGGGCCATACGTTGTCAGAAAAGTCTTTTTAGGAGGAGCCTTATTGTTGTCCACCATGGACGGGGAAGACTTTACGTCGCCTGTGAATTCGGACGCAGTTAAAAAATACTTTGCTTGAAATTGACCCGCTGGACAGAAAAAAGAGAGTCCAGGCAAAAATGGGGCATCCTGGCGAACCAAAAACAGAATGAAAGGTTCGGGCAAAAGTTAGGGATAAAATTGAAAAAAATGTACACCCGCGAAGTTGAAAACCTACACTGGGCGGCTTCGGCAAAAAGGGGTATCCCGGTGAACTGAAAACCCGTAAAGGGCGGTTCGCGCAAAAGTTAGGGATTTGAAAAACAAATGACTGCGGTCCGGATTTGATACTGCATTGAGCTTTGGTGCGGGAGAATATATGAGGGGTCGATTATCAGATACAATCTCTGCGGAAGTGTGAATACCGGGAAAGCATTAGAGTCGGGCGAGTCATAGGAGGATCAGTTCGTGATGTTCGTCTGCATCCCATTGCCGACATGTGTGCAAATTTGATTTGTCATTATATTTATGCTTCTTGTGCATACTTGTATATTTGTTGTGTGTAGCTTCCTCTTTTCAGGAGTTACATCCCGTGTACAAAACTCCGCCCATTTAGGGGCCCTATCAATAAAATATGTCATTTAGTACTTGATGCTGGTTCTTTACTGTTTTGTGCATGATAAACGCCTAGGTTTGATGAAACTAGCAAGTACATAACGCCGCTGGCCCTTGCCAACGATTGCTAAAACTTTGAATTAACTGAAAATGGTGTCACTGACGCTAACCTGAATAGATTTGGTTGCGTAGACTTGTCTTGTCTTGTTTGTGGTGTTTCAGGGTTCGTGGCCGTATGAAGTGAACGATCAAAAGATTGCAGTAACGAAAGACCCGATCCCTACGCAGGTCGCGATTCTAAGATAACACTGTTCCTCACTGAAGAAGGATCGAATTCCCCAGCTAGTCGTAGCTTGTGCCGAAGGGCATTCTCCAGCAAAGTCATTTATCCTCAGCAGAGTTTGATGATTCCAAGATCAAAGGCTGTATTCAGACAGTGTGGTGTCCCTCAGAAGGATTCCCCCATCTCAAGCAAAGTGGTTTAGCCTCAGAAGATTAATATTTCCAACTCGTGAGCTGTATTCAGACAGTCTACCCTTCCCAGTAGGGTCATTTACTCTCCCCCCAGCGGAGTCAGTTTGATTTTCCCCAAGAGAATCGTTCGTCCTCGGCGGAGTTCTCTTTTCAGCAAGTGTTCTCTTTCCTCTCAGTGGAACTCGAAAATTAAGACTCTCCCCGACAAAGTTGGTTGGGCGCCCTGGCATTTATTTTGTCAGAATACCGTGTGATATCCGTTCATTCCCCAGCAGAAGTCCAATCATACCGGGCTCATATGCTATTCCCTAGCAGAGTTATATTTCCCAGCAGGGTTGACTTCACTCTTCCAGCATTTATTTTGCTGGAATAATTCTGTGACACCTGGTTATCCCCAGCGGAGTTGGCATTGTCCTCAGCATTTATTTTGCTGAAGTAATTTCTGTATCCCATCAGTTCGAATATGCATTTGCATTGACATATAGTGTCATGCTTGCATCCACCAAAAAAAAACGTAGCATTTCCATGTCGAATGGAACATTGTGTCATTGTCAAACATATGCATTTTTGAAACATAAGCCAGGTTGGCTAACCGTTTGTGTTCAAGTGTTGTTTCCCATGCAGGTTGAGGGAGCTCTTGCTCAAATGAATTACTAAACATTCAAGATCTCGACGTGATACATTCAACGAAAGTGTCAGCTTTAGCATCATTCCCCACATAGTTATCATGATGAATTTCTCCTTGTCCCCAAGCAGAGTTATTTGTCATCAAAGGGTTTCAGGAATCAGAATTTCAGAGGCTACCGCCGGTTATCAGAACAGGCGTCCGGTAGTGTGGTTTCCGAATGTCCCCAGTAGAGTCCGCCCCAAAATTGCTGTCACGTCAGTATTAAGAAGTTTGTGGTTTGGGACCAATGGAAATGAGTCCTGACGTGGACAATCTATTCCTATATCGACGGGTTTTCTTCGTGCTGGAGAAGTGGGGGTTCTAACGTGGACAATTTTATTTCCCCGGGTTGATAAAAGGTGCTAGTCCTAACGTGGACAGGTTCGGTTTCTCCGTATTGATCAAAGGTGAAGTCCTGACGTGGACAAAATTGATTACTCTCCGTGTTGGTGTCCTGACGTGGACCAGTTATTCCCAGTAGATATCTTTATTCGTAATGGTGAAATGTGTGTCCTGACGCGGACAAAGTTGGTAGTTCTTAGTGATGATAAGATGCGCGAGTCCTGACGTGGACAAGTTTATCTCTCTTTGTGTTGGCGAGGCGTGAGTCCTGACGTGGACAAGTTTTATTTCCTCAGCGGGTCAAAGATGCGAGTCCTTACGTGGACAAATCAAGACAAGATGTGATTCCTTACGCGGAAAGAAGATGTATTCCTTACGTGGAAAGACGTATTCCTTACGTGGAAAGAAGATTCCTTACGTGGAAAGATTGTATTCCTTACGTGGAAAGATGGTTTCCTTACGTGGAAAGATGATTCCTAACGTGGAAAGATGTGATTCCTAACGTGGAAAGATGTATTCCCTACGTGGAAAGTTTAGTCCTGACGCGGACAGATCCAGAAGAGAGTTATTCCTAACGTGGAAAGATGCATTCCTTACGTGGAGAGGTGGGTCCTAACGTGGACGGAGTTTATTCCTGACGCGGAAATTTTACTCCTGACGTGGACGAATATGTATTCCTTACGTGGAAGAGTTTAACGAAGAAAGAAAGTTTATTCCTAACGTGGAAAGGTGAGTCCTAACGTGGACGATGTATTACTGGCATGAAAAAGTTTAGTCCTGACGCGGACAGATCCAGAAGAGAGTTATTCCTAACGTGGAAAGATGCATTCCTTACGTGGAGAGGTGGGTCCTAACGTGGACGAAGTTTATTCCTGACGCGGAAATTTTACTCCTGACGTGGACGAAGATGTATTCCTTACGTGGAAGAGTTTAACGTGGAAGAGTTTAACAAAGAAAGAAAGTTTATTCCTAACGTGGAAAGGTGATTCCTAACGTGGACGATGTATTACTGGCATGAAAAAGTTTAGTCCTGACGCGGACAGATCTAGAAGAAGTTATTCCTAACGTGGAAAGAGGTTATTCCTTACGTGGAAAGAAGTTTATTCCTAACGTGGACGATTTATTCCTGATGAAATGCAGACGAGTTATCCCCAGCGAAGTCGCCGAGATTTTTCCGGGTTGACGACAGGTGGAGTCCTGACGTGGACAGGTTTAGTTGAGATTTCTTTGCATTGACGAAACAGGTGTCCTAACGTGGATAAAGTTTTATCCCTGCGATGATAGGATCTTTTCAGGCTGATAAAAATAATCCCCAGCACGGTCGCTAATGGATCAGTTGGTTGTCGTAACAGTTACATTCAATTGATAAACGTCGTTCCCCAAGTAGTGGTGCAGTATTTCTGCGGTTGGCAAATTTCCGGGTTCTTAGTATTCAACCGTCTCGTACCTCGAATGTTTGAAGTCCGTTCGCTCTTCACCCAATCGGGTCCAAGTCGCTTGAATAGGGGCAGCTGTTGCACCCTAAAATTTGCTCAACCTTCTTCAATTGGTTTATGTTTCAATTGCATTAGCATTTGCATATAGAGTCATGTACATAGTCTAATCATCTGCATAGCATAGCATAGCAAGTCATCCAACAAGGGACCAAGTACTATTCTTATCTCTATGAGCCTATCAAGAGGTTATTATTCAAATTCAAGCATATCCAAGTCATCAGAAAGAAATTGAAACCTAGAGAGGTCATTGGACCAAGCAGTGGATCTATCTCCTATCTTGAGGGTATCTGAAGATCATCAAAGAAATTGTGAGTTGTGAGCTGAGCATGGAGGGTATCTAGACATCATGAAAGACATGGGGAGTCATTTTGAAAGTGAGACAAGTCATTGATGTGATCACAAGAGTTGCAGTTGAAGACAGTCAACTAGGGTTTCATCTGGGTCAACCCTGGGTCAAATGTTTGATTGAAAGACATTAAGGTCTATTAGAGAGATGTGGGGTTCATCATTTGACATGTAAATAAGGATATGGTGATGTGCCAAGAATAAATCAAGAGAAATCAAGGAGAAGAGGAGTTTCTAAATCAGGGTTTCTGTGTAAAATCCCCTGATTTAGGTCAAATTTCCAAGCAAGATAAGTCAAAATACAACCTTCAAATGGATCCTTGGTCAACATTAAACTTTTAGAGGATCTCAATACCTTTAATTTTAGTGGTGGAAGACATTAAGGAGATTTATAGAACTCAAGTTATGGTCCTTGCAAGTTACAGGTCATCTGAGGTATCTGAAATTTTGTCTGTAAAAGTTACTTGTCTTCCAAGCAACTTTTACCCCTCAAGGAGATTTCAAATGAATTTCTGGTCAACATAAGCGTTGTTCCTAATTGTCTTAGATTTCTATAAAGGTATGGTATGCCTTCATATGATTTTTGGAACTCTACTTATGGTCTTGGCAAGCAAAGGGTATTTTGGTCATTTGAGAATTACAGGTCATTTCAAGCCTATGCCAAAAACTCATACAAGGAAGCTTCAAATGAAAAACTTCACAACATAAAACTTGCTCCAAATGACATTTTGAGTATAGAAAAGTGATCATGAAAGTTTGGAAATGCTCATAGCTCAAGGTTTCAAATTTGGTGAATTTAATGAATAAAAAGTGACCTAAAATTGAGATTTTTCATAACTTGGCCAAATGGGATGAAATTATAGGTCATTTTGATTGGAAAAAATGTTTTAAGAACATTGGCAAAAGTGGATTTTTGAGTTTGGTTCAAAATTTGGGAGTTATGTTAGGTGGCTTACAATGGAAGTTAACATAATCCAAAATTCAAGGAAAGTGTGCATGGGAAGTTTCTACAAAGTTCTAGAGCTTTCTAATGTCATCTATATATTGCATTGAGAGGTTTCATTCAAGGGTTGTTGAATCATTGTGATCAAAATACCAAGTTATACCTCATTCTTCCATTTTGCAAAATCACTTCAAACTCCATCAAATCTTCACCAATTTCCAAAGTTCTTGATCCTATCCTCATCTAGATCATTCAAGGATCAAAATTCACATCAAAATCTGTTTGAATTAAGGGGGAAATCGTGCTATCCATCTTCATCATCCAAGGTGCAAGAAGGTGGTGATTGCAAGATTCAAGAGGTTTGAACAAGATCCATTGCATACAGAAGCAAGGATCAAGTGTGTGGATCAAATCCAGATCATTGCAAGCTTTGGATCTCAAGAGTTCTCCATCTGCTTTCATCATCAAACCAGGTTGGTGTTTCCTTTCGAATTGGCTAAATTAGTTAGCATGTTAGAGAATTTTAGGGTTAGAACTATTAGGTTAGGTTAGATGATGGAATTCAGAAAGTTTGAGAAGGTTTCATGGAGGTTACCAATGGTGCACTAAATCTGTTGTGGCTTAGAACTCTTAGATTAAAGCATGATAATCTTAGATGAATAGCTCAGAATGATCAGTGTAGTGTGTAGATCGTGTTAGGGTAATAATTAGAAGGAATCCTCATGGTTGATATCAGTGCATAATGGTGGAACCTATGGCTTCTACCTATCGGGTTTGACATTTGAGTGAGTTTTAGAGAGAGATATTGCCATGGATGTGTAGAGGGAAGAGAATGGATCGTTTTTGGTTTTTACATCGTGTGATTTCATTGAGGTTTGAGGGAGAACAGAGAGGTGGAAGGTTCGCGCATGGTGAGGTTTTTTCTGAAACCTAGGGTTTCTGAGGTAGACGATGGAGGGGGACCGTTGGATGATCATGAGACCATTGACCTGAGTACGAATCTGAGGGCTCTCATTTAATTGGAATTTGGAGGGAACCCTGGGTGCCAAATGCACCGTTTCATTAAACCCTTCAGACTGGGCTTTACAATCCGTTGCTAATCCCACCCCATATCTCAAAGCCCAAGTGAAATGAACGTGTTTCTTCTGCTATTCGCACCGTTGGATTTTATTTTTGTTTTAATTTTTCTTTATGATTTTATGAGCGTGCTTGGGCCTAACACTTCTGCTACTCACGCCCCCATCTTCTGGCCCATAGGAAATATAACTGAGCGCATATACTCATTGCACCCCCTGATCTCATTTAATTCATATTAGTTTCTTTCATTTTTTTTAATTCTTTAAAAAAATCATAAATAATTGAAAAATGCTTATTTTTAATTGGTTGTTTTTGCATATTTTTCATGATTTTGTTAATAAAATTATCATACAAAAAAATTAGCATTTCATTTTATTTTTATATTTTTAGTATATTTTTCTTTTAAATAGGTTGTAAATAATGTTTAGTTTAATGCATGATATTGATGATTTTGGTTTGGTTAGATGCTTTAACATTTTAGATCCATTCTTTTTAGGGTGATTAACATAGAACTTTAGCTTGTATATAAGATTTAATTCATATTTTTTAGGACTTAATTTCAGATGATTTGTTTAGGTGTGATTAGGAGAACCAAAACTAGGGTTTAGGTGTGGCATAGGTGTGAGAAATCACTTCTTTCATGAGTTGTAGATTGAATCTTTGGGGTATGGGACTATAGGGGTTAGGGGTATATAATAGATCCCTTAGAAATTACTAGGTTTCCCCTATTCTACTATTACTATTAGTATACTGCTTGTATTTGCTTGACTGTGTGGTGTGCCCTCTTTAGGGTTTATTTTTTGTCTGTGTGGGGTATTGGGCTTGCCTGGGGCTTGGGGCTTGAGCTGAAGACTGTGTTGATGAAGCCCATTGGAGATCAAAGGGAATGAATACCAACTTCCAGAGTTGATGAGGAGTATCCTTTGCTGGCAGCTGTTGGAGGCTATAGGGTTTAGGAGCTAGGCAGAGCTCTAGAGTAGAGAACTTGATTCACAAACATGGAAGGCTTTGTCTGCCTCCATTCTTTCTCTATGATTCAAAGTCTCTTTTAAATATCCATCTCCTTCCTTTGGAAGGATTAGTGAATGTATTTAAAAGATAGAACTTTTGAGAGAAAATTGTCTGTATAATGTTAACAGTTAATGAGCCACCCTTGGTAGGCAATTGACTGTTTAACATCCATTTCATCTTGTTGACTGCTGATCATCTTGGAGAATGATACTTGAAGAAAAGCCATTGGAAGATTGAAGACAAAGACCTTGCTTGAAGGCTGTGGAGATGAAGACTGATGCTTGCTTGAAGCTTGTGGATGGTTGAAGATGGCTTGAAGACAGATGTTGATGAAGACTGCTGTTGCTGTTTATTTTAGCTGTTTAATTCTTGATGTATTGATTGGTTTTCCCTGACTGTATTGTTTGTTGTTTAACCTGTTAGGTGGAAAGTGAATTCTGTTCACTTTTGCCTGTTGTTTTCTAGGTTCGAGGTTGAGTGGGACTCCCTTGCCTCGCTTGTATTGTTGCATCCATGCATTTTACTGCTTTATTGTATATATGCTATTGTTTCCGTTTCCGTCTATTCCCTTAGGATCTCTGTTTCTCTCTGCGCAAGAGAGGAACATGATAGATACTAGGTCTTAACCCATGCATGATAACATTAGGTTAGTTTGATTCCCTTTGCAACCATAGGTTAGAGTTCAGTCTCTTCTTTCTTAAAACAAACAGAAAAACACAATAAATATTTCAAACACAATAAAAGACACTTCTTTCGTAAAAGAGTGTGAACTCATCAAGACGTCATTTTTGTCCGCTTGGACTGTTAATCAGAAAAACCTTTTTTAGAAGGAATAAAAGCAATCAAAACAGACGTGTGTCGTACGTGGCCCGAACTACGTTTGCTCTGATCTTTCATGCTGTATGAAAGTACGTAGGCATAAGATGCGATATCCTAGCGAGCAACCTTCCCCTCCTTTCCCGTAGGTAGGCGAACTATGTTGACTCTGATTTCTCGTTCCAGACGGGAATACGTAGGCATAAAGTGCGATACTTTGCCGAGTCATTTTATTTTCTTTTAACCCCTGACCTGTAGAGTAGATAGAATAACAATCCGTACCAGAAAACAAGTGTGGATCCCGTCGAGTACGACGGACGTGAGGGGTGCTAATACCTTCCCCTTGCGTAACCGACTCCCGAATCCAGGTTTTGGTTGCGATGACCATTCCTTTCCCCGTTTTGCGGTAGGTTTACCTCGAGCGTTTCCTTTCCCTCTGTTGGGATAAATAACGCACGGTGGCGACTCTTCTGTTCAGCCGACGCCGATTTTCGCAGTAGCGACACCTATCACCCCTCTGAAACCCAAACTCACAATAACCCTTCCATCTGTCCTTCTCACATACATTCAATCCATGTCAGATGTGGGTTCATTAGCAACTATATCTTATTCTGCTAAATCTGACAAAGTTGTTGCTTCAGCTATACCAATTTCATCTGATAAAACTGTTGCTTTTGATGAACCTCCAAAATCTGCATTCCAACCTTACTCCAATAAACCCTTTGATGTGGTTTCCTTTCACCCCAGAGCCAAACCTCATCTGTTAAACGCTTTAAACAGATCCAAACCTAATAAACCTGAAATTCCTTTCATTCCATACTACCCTCCTCCTCTGATCTCCATTCAGAAATCCCTTTTTCCACCTACTCCCCAACCAAAACCAATAACACTGGAGACTCTGTTACATCTTAAGCCTAGACTTAATGTTAATCATTTATTTCAATCCTTTTTGCAAGAAATACAATTGTATTTAGGTACTGTATAGAAGAAGTGCTCAGCAACAATGGATGCACAAGAATCTGATTTCATCTGGAATGGATTCATCAACAGATTCAACTCTGTGGCCTCAAATCTGAAGAACATCTGTTTTGATGATGCGAAGCTCAGATTTGCTAAAGCTGCAAGAAATTTGTTCTGGACCGTCAAGAGATCTGAACCACTGCTCCTTACAGATGCTCCTCCATCATCAGAAGAAACTACTGAATTTGCATTTGAGGACAATCCGTTGGCCATGACTCTAGTAGAACTTCCTTCTGGCTCAAATGCTCCAGACTCTACAGATCCTATGGAAATTGACTCTGTTCAAGCTCCAAAAAATGTTCAACCTTCATCATCTAAGATTAAGAAAGAACATCCAGATTTTGAGGATAAAATTGCTGCTCTGGAAGCTGGTCAATCAGAGATCAAATCTTGGATGGCCAAACAGGATAAGAAATCTGAAGACATGACAGAGGGGATGTCAAAGCAGGATCAGAAGAATGAAAAAATGGCTAAGTGGATGTCCAAGTAAGAGCAGTCCTCCTCTGAGATCACAGATCTATTGAAGATGCTTTTGTCAAAACACTCTTAGATTTTCATTTTGATGTTTTTGCATCTGATGTTTGCTTATGTATTTTTTTCTGATGCATGTACTATTGATCTGAACTCATTGAACGAATCAAAGTTTTCTCCACTGAATTATCTCATTTACTGTTTCCTTTTATTTGTCTTTTTAAAGTTTTTACTTTTTGCTTATGACAAAAAAGGGGGAGAAAATATAGATCTGAACTGTTTAATCTAACTTCACCAGAATGAAACTTCAGACATATCTATTCTATCTAACATTTAATCTGAGTATTTCAGAACATTTGATAAGTACACTCTATAAAAGAAACTCTGAGTCTCTCAGATCATTTGACTATTATCAAACTCTGAATATGATATTTGCAAGACATTCTGACCTTCAAATATTAAAAGGACAATCAAGATCTAACTCTGAAAATTACTCAAGACAAAAGGGAAGTTTCTATTCCTTATCTGTATTTAACTCAAGGGGAGATTCATCATCTCAGGGGGAGTTATATTTTTTATATTCTCAATTAAACAAAATTTCTGATGTTTTTGTCATCATCAAAAAGGGGGAGATTGTTAGAACACAGATTGGTTCTTAATAATATCTCTATGTTTTGATGATAACTATTATGAAATTTTGTATTTAAGAATTATATACTCTAAAATTTGCTTGAGAGTTTTTACTGCAGATAGTAAAGAAATTAACACTCCAGAAGCAAATCAGAATTGAACTCAAGAAATTAGCTAGACTCTGTAGCACCAGATGCATACATTAGAAGATTCTGATTGCTGCCAACAGAAGATTCTGAAGCAGAAGCTCCAGAAGGATCTGAAGCAAGTCAGAAGCATCTGAAGCAAAGAAGAATTCTGTATGAGGAGCTTTCCAAAGCATAGTTTCTACAGAAGATTCTGAAAGTACTAAAGCTGCCAGTACTGAAGTTCTGTCTCAAATATGCTCTGATATTAAACACGCTGAAAGCACACCTGCTGCAGAAGACTCTGATTCAGCAAGACTCTGACCCAATTAGACTCTGATGAACTTGCTAAAAACTGAAGAAGAAATATTCAAAGATTATATCCATTGGAGTAAATCAAACGTCTCTTTCCTTATTTATGCTAGACACAAGAACACAGACAAAAAGGATTTTTCTGTGCTTTCTTCTTCTAGGAAAGGTCACTTGATGTGAAGACAAAAAGGCTCAGACCTTTTGGACACTCTTCTCAACGTGAAGTCCACCTTGGATCAGCTGCCTATAAAAGCAAGACTCCACCAAATTCTTCAGTTGACGTTGGCATTGAAAAGAAATCAAATATTCAAGCTTTAATTCTTTCATATTCATTCTAAGAATTTATTTCATTGCTCTTAAACTTAAGAGAAATATCACAGTTGTGATAATAGCTTTTTAGAAGCATTCTTACTCTTGTAATAGTTTTACATTGATTGTAAAAGATTTCTTTAAGAGGATCCAGTTGGGATCAGTAGCTCTTGAGAAGACTAAGAACAATTGTTCTTAGGTGTTACTATTGTAATCTGTTTGATTAAATAGTGCATTAAGTCCTTGATTGAGAAAGACAAATCACTCTAGGAAGGGTGGACTGTAGTAGTTGAGTTCAACGAACCAGGATAAAAATACTTGAGTTTTTATTCTAAGTTTTAATCTTTCATACTTATTCAACCCCCCTTCTAAGTATTATCTCACCTTCATTTTGCTCCCCTCCCCTCCCCTCCCCTCCTAAATTTTGAACCAAACATATTTAATTAAAATTTCCCCTCCCCTCCCCTCCATCTACCCCGAACCAAACACACCCTAAGAGAATATGGGATATTACATTCTCCCCCCTTAAATAGAAATTCGCCCCCGAATTTCCTCCACTACTCGAAATAACCACTTCTTGCACATCGTCTCAAGTCAAATTTTGACTTTACTTCAGTTAAAAATTCTGACGTACTTAATTTCACAACTTTTCTTCACGGACTAAATTCCTTCTTTTCATAATTTCTCAAACTTCATGATCCTGACTATACTCTTGTTCTGATGCGTGGTTATCTTTTAACTATGCTTTTACTTAATACATTCACCGTGCCATTATAAAGCACTTAGTTATGTTCTGCTTTCGGGATATACAACTCGGTATTCTTCTATTGAGTCACAAAAAAATGTAACCGCAACACCTTATCTTGGTTTAGCATAATCAACACTCCTCAAATATTCATGAGATGATTCAATAATTCCTTAAATACACACGATACTGACGACCACTCTATTATAAACCCTTTAACAATTACAACTTATAATCCACCAATCAACATTCTTCTCAATCCTACTTGATGTTGTACCATGTACTGCAACTGTTTACACCCGATGCTTTACCTCTTCCGTACTGCGCCAATAAGCTAAACCCTTAGCACAAGATTGTCTTACTTCCACTCTTCCGTGTAACTATCTCTCTGATTACCATTAATCTGATTGAACTCTTTCATTTGTTACCTTCCACTGTGCTACTCTGATTCTAACTATGGAGCACCTCAAATTCTTAAGTACTACAAGTTAGCTAATAGTATGCGTAGAAACACACTCATCCACGAGCGTGCCCACTAACCAAACTATACAAGAACCTTGTTGACATTCATTTGTAGAATAACTTCCTTTCTAACACACAAACATTTAGAATAGGTTCAACACCTTCCATACGATAGATATGCAGGAGTTATATTGCTACAACTATAAAAGTATACAAAATTCAAATTTACCCTAACATAAAACTATTTATCCAATTTAGTTCGACGACTTATGGTTTTTGATATCATATTCCATATCAAATATTCTTATAAGGTTTTGACCCATTCAAAGTTTCTGTTGACACAATATCTCAACCAATAATAAAATAATACTATTCAGGAACTTCAAATCATTCGCGAGTCACCATAATTCGAAACTTAAGCCATCTAAAACACAATTGTGATTTTCCATACCACACATCGATTCACACACACATTGGAGAACACACTACACTTCCTATCTAATTTCACCCCTCTCAACCGTCCTGTTCTATTTCCTGTAACTCCAATATGTGATTTCTTTCACGTACGATCCAAGTTACATGCCTAACTTAGGAATATCTGATTCCCACTCTCGCTTAGAAGGATAACTTACAAACTCTTTTAATAGGGTAAGATAACATGGCATATCTTAGGTCCCGCTCTCCTGGGATCTACTTCCGATACCCTGTACCTGGGTGAACTTTCCAGATGACGTACCTTGACTATCCACTTACACCTTACTAACGCACATACCAAAATACTAAATTGTTCTCTACAAGATCACCATTTATTAAGTCTCTTCCTACTTCACTCTTCATGCTTTTCAGTAGTCATAATAGTGTTACATCCAAGGCTTAATCACACTCAACATAGTTCACTAAATTGGTTCTACGAATGTCAAACTCCCTTGACATCTACACAGATGTTTACTATCCTTTCAGAAATGCCAATTTCAAAATCACCAATCCGGTTTGCATTAACTTGCATTCTAATTCTCAACTCGCACATTTTGAACTTGCATACGACTCACCAACCATGATAGTTAACATAAGGTAACATAGAATAAAGCTAAAACATGCATATGAAATGCTTCAAATAAGAGACAATGCAATTTCCCAAAGTCCTGACACGGTTTCCCAGTAAGTAGGCAGCGAGGAAGCTCGCTTTCCGTTCGCTAAAGCTCGCACAACAACCATAGTAGAAATTCAGCAAATGCTAGCATTCAAGGGTTTCTCAATCATAAACTCACACTTCATTCCCCCACAAGTAAACATCAACACACACTCCCCACGAAACTAGATTCATCATGAACACGCTACGTTAAACATACAACCTCCTTCTCACTTGATTCCTTGGTGAAGATCAAGACAACAATTTTCCTAGTCCAATAAAAGGTATATTCGAAACACTTCTACCATCCACAATGACGGGCAATTTTTCCACTCTTGATAACCAAAATGATATGTCCTCCCGAAGAACCTTGATCTTCCACATACTCATCGACTGGAATCCTTTTCCCATCCAATATCCACTATACACTATACCACCCCGAAGTCACTCATTGAAACACTCGTAACCTACAACTCTCATCAACCACTTACAAAACCATCTGGTACAGTCCATTTCCCGATTTACACTTAGTCCTATGAAAAATATTGGTCTTATTTTTTCTTTACTTACCACGGTCTTACTTCTTAAAACACAATACTCACTACTCAATAAATAGTGTGTTACTTCTCATCCGGCTGAAAATTAGGAATCCATCACATACATTTGTGATCACAATGCTGCTACCTCGTATCTCATAATATCAAGGTATAAATTCTTCCACTTCCCTTCACACTTTAAAGTCTTCACAAGTGAACAACCATTGATGACACACTCTTATTAATCTTAACGGAATCTTAATAAATCCATTGTGCCTTCGTCAGAAATACATTCCGTTACCACTTTCCCATAATTATGTATACACCTTACTCCACATCGTGTTTGCTTCTCTACCTATGGTATTTATCTTAATTAAAATTATAAAACCATCTTACAAGAGTTTCATTGAATCCAAAACACTTGCTTTATCTCTCGATATAAAACTCCTCTGGCCTATACCACTACACCTTTCGTTACTATATAATGTTCATTCCCTCTTTAACATAATCTCTTATAATTGATCCTTGAGCAACTTAGCATTTCCAAATTGGTCTCTCACTGAATGCTGAAATCCTGACAAACTAACCTTAACCCAATCTCCCTTCCAAGACTGAACATAATTGTCTTATCCATTACTCCTCACCTGGCATTAGGGATGGCAAAAATATCCATACCCGCGGATATCCGTGGATAAAGTCTGCCACAGATATGGGGCTGGTAGCTTAATGGATATCCATGGATAAAATAAATGGATATTTAAATACCCGTTTGTTAATAGATATGGATATGCGTTTAATGATATCCATACCCGCAGATATCCATATCCGTTTATAAATTATAAAAATTATTTAAATATCATTAGTTTATTATACTTTATCTTTGCATCTTCTAAAACCTTTCACTTTTCATTCAAATTCTATTTGTCATTTCATATTTAAACTCTTCGATACTTCATACCTCACTTCATCAATTTCACAGTCCAACCAACTAATATCGTCATTCCTTTGTCGAACTAGTGTCTCCATTCCTACTCCTCTGTCGTCTGATCTTCCATCATTCCTCTGTCGAATCTTTTGTATGGATGTTATGTGATAATAAATTTTTGTGTCTTTAAAATAAGTTAAAAATAATTTTCTCAAAAAATAATTTTTATAAAAAAAGTATTATCCATGGATATTTATAAATATCTGTGGATACCATAAAACTCGTGGATTACCCGCGTAACAGATATCTACATGGATATGGGGCAGATATGGATATCATATTTATCTAACGGGGCGGATACGGATATCATAGTATCTGCCCCTATGGATATCCATTTACATCCCTACCTGGCATACACATGATTCACTTGAAACATGCAGTCGTGTCCTCATGTCTCCTCTTGGACTTCACCACTACCTTAGATTCTTACAACAATGTTGGACATCCTTAACTCTCAATCTCTCAACCACTTGGAAGGTATCATTCCGAACGTACTTTCGTCTTTATAAGGTGCCACAATGACCTTAGAAACTGAAACACACGGATAAGCTACCTCACTTCTAGGCTTTAAGTCCTACTCTCAACAAAACATCCTTTCTTCCTCACAGAATGGGATTACTTGAAATTCTTGTCCATACCAGTGGTCAACCCATTTCCACTAGCAAACCCACACATTCCTTAAAACTCCAACAATCCATCCAATAGAAATCCTCAACTTCTCGATTCCATCAGCACTATAGGATTTCTTAAACCATACATTATTCTTCAATTTTACATCACCCAAATCACAACTTCTACTAAGACTTCAGTTGAGCTGACTAGTTTTCCTTACTTCTAACTCTTGGCTTGAGCCTACCCTTAAGGCACCAGTTCTGACAACACTTCGGAGTCCTCGTGGTCGCTCAACCATGATTCTATCTACCACATACATAACATTAGGTTGATCATGCCCAATACTACATTCAATAGTATTAAGGATCATGTCAGAAATACACACTTATGAGGCAAAAATATATTTACTTATGATGTTTCAAGGCTAGGTCGAGGATACGACCTGCTCTGATACCAACTGTAACGCCCTGTATAATATATATATATATATATATATATATATATATATATATATATATATATATATATATATATATATATATATATATATATATATATATATATATATATATATATATATATATATATATATATATATATATATATATATATATATATATATATATATATATATATATATATATATATATATATATATATATATATATATATATATATATATATATATATATATATATATATATATATATATATATATATATATATATATATATATATATATATATATATATATATATATATATATATATATATATATATATATATATATATATATATATATATATATATATATATCATGCAAGTGTTATCATTTGGTACTGACACCATCATAAGTGCCTATTGGCAAAATTTGCATACTTGACCATTTCTAAAACAATGAATCAACCTATGGTACAAAATATAGAAAGGGCCAAAACAATAAAATATAAGATCCAGGTACAATATCCTTCATTGTACAATATACACAAAACACAACGGAATAATCAAAATCTAAGCTTCCGTTGAAACATCCATGCATAATTCCAATTGCAATTTAAACCTGCAAAGAATACCTGAAAAACAAAAACAATAAAGGGGTGAGATAATAAACTTATGGTTTCTCTCAGATCTACAAGGTTCTAACCATCTAATATTTCAAGTACCAAAGGGAAAAAGGGAAGAGACTTGAATTCACAATACTTGCACTATGTGGCAACATGTCGCTTGAGTTCAACAACTCAAATTATCACTAATCGGAAACTATACCAAGGCATCTTTCTCTGGCCAACCCTACGTCTAGAGTTATCGACACGGGTCATGGATCCTTGTATCTACTTTGACATACAAAATGGATCCGGATTCAAGGTGCTTTCCACATGAATCGTTGCTTCACATGGGACCACCCCCATATCAAGCCTTTTACGCGTAAGCTCTATTTGTACACGGACTCAAACTTGTCAAAGTAATAATGCGTACATCCCAAAGGAGATCTACATAAGCACTAACTCTTGGGACGACACATCTCAAGGGTTATTTTTAACTACATCACATCACATCACCTTAACATTTATAATAATACCACATGTCCCACATAATGCCTCATCTCACCACTAGACAACTACTTGTGAAAGATACTCACTTAGGCATCAATTGCACAAGCATTGTCATCTAGTTCATCTATTATGTCCTAGTCACCTTACTAGTTCATTTCATTAGTTTCCATTAGAGTTTATCACCATTCTTACTCATTTTAATCATGTTATTTCAAAATCACAAGTAATTATTCATGAATATAAAACATGCATATTAACCATAATAATCCATATAAAGTGATTCATAGCATGTCTAAACAAACAAGTAAAGCAACCCAACTAACTAACAAAACAAAAAGGCAACACCTGTCACCATTGCCTAGCGACGGGAAAGTGAGGCTAGTCGCTCTGAGTTCACACAACGAACTCAAGGCGAGGGACAGGAAGAAGAAAAACGCCGCCATGGTCGCTTAGTGACTCGAAGGCGAGATGCTTGCTTTTAGTTCGTGTAAGCTCGTACAATGACCGTAGCAGAAAAGTTGGTCGCTTTGGGTTCACGTAAGCTCCATGTGCGAGCACGTTGATTTCTACATAATCATTTCCATAATCAAACAACAACAAGAGGATTCCAAACCCCATTCCATACAACAATCACTCATGACTTGGAAATAGTAACATATATCACAAACTTTCATTACAACATAGGAATAACAACACACATGCAAGATTTTCATGGGATTAGGAGAAAACATATCAAAATTCAACATTTCTCAATTCTATCTAACAACCCTAACTTAAAGCATCTACCTAGAACTCACCTCAAGATGAAGATGAAGAAGTTGAAATTGATGAAGATGGGATGATGTTGATGATGAATGATGAAGAACTTCCTCTTTCTTCTTCTTACCAACTTTCTTCTTTTTCCTTTTCTATTTTGCTTTCCACCAATATATATATATATATATATATATATATATATATATATATATATATATATATATATATATATATATATATATATATATATATATATATATATATATATTATATATATATATATATATATATATATATATATATATATATATATATATATATATATATTATACAATGGTATAAAAATATCTCCATTTGACATTTTATCATCTAACACCAATTGACCAATATTTAATGTTACTGAAATATCCCCCTTGTACTTATTAATATTGGTTTGTCTTTTATCAATGATTGATCTCTTAAGAGTTCACTAGTCGCTCTATTGGTTCCAACTGATAACATTTAGAGCACTTAAGAGTTTCAATGATTCCAATCAACAAAATATAGAGTATATAGAAACTCAATTTGTCTCAACTGGAACCCAATTGAGGATTTAATGGAATATGAGATATTACAGATTCTCCTATGCAAAGGCTACATTGTGGTATCAAATTTTCAGCAAACAAAAGAGAAATAGAAAATCACTGGAAGACGAAGGATTGTCTTGGAAACTATTGAAAAGAAAACCAGAGGTATGCTACTTTGGACCTTAAATCATCTTCTTCTACAAGAAATTTCTTCTTCTTAAAAATCAACTATGAAAAATTCTGAACTAAACAATTGTTGTTGTTGTTGCTGCTGCTGATTAGAGTGGGGTAGAATGTAGAAGCTTAGCTTAAATGGTTACAAACTTCAATGTGAAGTTGGTTTCAATGGTGGTAGAGAGCTTTAGTGAGGTTGGGAAATTAAAGAAGATGAGTTGAGAGAAAAAATTATGTTTTGAGTGCAGAAATTTCAGAGAATGAATGGTTGATCCCTGAGATTGAAGAGAGTGTGAGATTATATAGATGAATTTTCCAACTGTTTTGATCAGTCTTCCGGTCAGCTCTGTTAGATGTTAGAGCAACAATTAGTGTTAATGGTTTTCAAGAGGAATTTGGTTATGAAATTAACAGTGTTAGTGAGTTGCTAAATTGTTAGTTGGAGTTGTTATTGAGGTGTTAAATGTGGGGATTGTTATGGAATTTATCTTGGCTTGATGTTAGGATGAGAATGATTTAGTGCAGCTCAAGTATTCATGAATGTTAGTGTGTTGGAAATGCTTGGTTAGTGTAGGATATGAAGTTGTTATTTGTTGCTGCATAATTTCACTGTTGTTATTTGAACTATTGTAGGAATTGGAGTAGTGAAAATTACACTACAATGCTGAAACAAAAGTTGTTTTTGGCTACTAGTACATGTGTAATCGGTTACTAACCTGAAAACATGTGTTCCAAGGTGTTTTTTGGGGCTGCAACACAGGTGTAAGTGTAGGCGTACTGGTTACCAACCCGATAACAGGGGTTATGGGTTATGTAATGAGGTTGTGCAAAGAAGGTGTAAATGCATGTGTAACATGTTACCGTAATCAGTTACCAACCTAATAATAGAGGTTTTGGGTTGTGTAATGAGGTTGTGCAAAGCAGGTGTAAGTTCAGGCGTAACTGATTACCAGAATGAAAACTTGGCTTTTTCTACTATGTTATGATGTGTTGCTATATGTGAATGGATCTTTAGTTGTGCATTATGTATGACATGAATTTGCAAGATTAGCACATGGTGAGAGCGCCATTTGGGCGAGTCATGAAGAAATTTGAAGATGCGGGAACTCAAACATGGAAGACTCACGAAGGAATGAAATAAGTAGGGTCAAGGATAGTCATTTGACTTTGGTCAACAAATGAAACAAATTGTCTCTTGATTTTTGGATTGTTGTGTAATGGAATGTTGAATGTTTTTGTAATGAAATGGTCTTTTGAAATGAATTATGTCTTGTGTTTTAAGAGAAACCCCTCCAAATCTTGGTTTGAACTTGTACTTGAATGAATTTGAACGATCTTGAATCTGATTTCCTAACTTGAATGAATTATGGTGCCACGAATCAACAAATCATTACCCAAGATAGTCCCCAAGTAACTTCATGTCCAATGTCATGATGTGGTCAACAACCACAAGCATATGCCAAATATTAGAGTTCCACAAACTTGATTCATAAGAAATGAACCAACCATTATTGTTGTGCCAACGTCACCTTTGTATCATAATTAGTGAGACCCTTGAACCAATGATGCTTGTTTTTAAATGTAAGTGTAAATGAATGCATATGTCATGAGTATGCCGATGAACTTAAAGTCACAAGGTCAGATAAAAAATGGAAAGAAGGTATGACAAATTTTAGGATATGACACATTACACGACCTATAACTATTTATCTGTCATCAAAGGGACCATAATCATTTATTTATAAGAGTTACATTCACTTTCATGAAGATACATGAGTATCATCTTTTACTATTCCTATTTTATACCCACAATAAAAATATAAATAACATTTTTTGTATCTACATAGTATTTTCATGACAATTACATCATTAGCCATAAACCTGTAAATACATTACATCACTTTAATTTGAATAATAGATATGATAATCCTATCACATTTAAATATTACACATGTTATCCAAAATTTATAAGATTGCTTTCTCTTTACAAGACTCTATCGCTCCATCATACATATCACTAACATTATACTTAAACTTAAACCCAATATCCAAGAGCTTTCTTGATGATAGACCACTAAACTTTCCATTACAATTTTCCGTCTCCATTGAACTGCAAAATAATTGTCACAAATTTGATATCATCTTACATTTGAGACTAATTTAAAATCATCCTACATTTTCACGGTCTAAATTAGTAATTCATTAAAAAAAAAAGAATACTAAACTTACTTTGGTATTGTTACGTGATATTCTGGATATTTTTGACAAAGAAATTCATACATCTGATGAAATGATATTTGGTCCGAGGAACAAATATACCTTCCATTAGCATTCTCACACTCAAATAGAAATATAAGTGCACGTATTGCATCATCTATGTGCACCATGTATGAGATGGCGAGATACTTGTATTGATCATGATCTCCTAATAACAAATTAACCACACATAAAATATACGTCAGATATTAGACCAACACACATCAGTGAAAGGAGAAAGATTGAAATACATACCAAATATCATTGCTAGTGATATATAAACAGATGATGGTATAGTAGGAGAAATAAAGGGTCCAACAACCAAAGGAAGAATCAAACTCACAACTTCCATTCCATTAACTTTTCCAAACTCTAAAATACTTTTTTCAGTCAAAATTTTAGACACCAAATAAGAAGATCCAACAAGGTTACTACTTCTACAAATCTCAATATCACTCCATACATCTTCATCCACTGTATCAACATCATTCCTACCATTAAACAAAACTGTTGTAGCACTAGAAGTGTAGACCACTTTTTTCACAGTCTTTGAGTCTAAACATGCCTTCAAAATTCCCTTTGTTCCTTCCAAAGCTCTTTTTGTCACTACTTCTTCTGACTCTTGGTTATGTACATCCATAGGGTGTGCAAGATGGAAAACTCCAATACACCCTTGTATTGCTTTTTGAAAACTGGTTGAATCGTCAAGGTTTGCATGGAAGAGTTTTAGCTTCTTTGTTGCTCCTGGTAAGCTTGTAAGATAATCCAAGTCTTTCTTTTCTGTCAAAAAATTGTTAAAATGGTGTGATCTTACAGTTGCATGAACATTGTAACCATGTTGAAGAAGCTTCATGATCAACCATGAAGCTATATAACCTGTTGCTCCTGTCACACAAACTGTACCTTTATCATTATCTCCCATTTTTCTCTCTTCTTCTTTTCAATATTATGATTTTTTTTCCTCTGTGAGTTTCACATTCTTGTAGGGTTGACATATTTATATATTTGTAAGTTGACATATTCATATATTTATGTTCTTTTATTTATTATTTTATTTTATTTTTAAAAATTGTATTGAGTTTGTTAGTTTAGTTTTTTGATTTAATTTATATAAGTTTTATTGTAAATATTTATCATAATGTAAAATAATCACAATAATAAAATATTGACTTTAATTATAACTATTTTATCAGCAATTATAATTATTTTAAGGTTTTACGGTGATTAAATATTTATAAATATTTAACCAGTATTTGTTAGTTCGATTAGATGGATGCGAATTTGTTGGTTTAATTTATAATTCAATTTTTAACAAACTCTTTTTTTAATATTTTTTTTTTAATTTTAGTGGCGTAAACAAATTATTAATACTAATAATCGTTGATAAATCGATTAAATTTTATCACTAATGAGACATCATGTTTTAAATATTATTATTAATGAATTGATTTTACAAGTCATCACATTGATAATATTTAATTTTTCATATCATAATAAATATATTACATGCAAAATATTTTTTTTATTCATTAAAATAAAATGATAATAATTACTAAAACATTTACAAGAATTAGAAAATACAAATTATTTAGCGACTAAAATTTATATTTTAAAAATAAATAAATAAATAAAACATCTTTCTACACAGTTATCAACTAAATTAATTTGCGACGGCTAATTTAAATATTTAACTTCATATAAAAAGAATTACTATTTAATTATTTTGATTATAATGTAATGTAAGAGCCAGATTCTAAGGCGTTGGTCGAGCATTGTTCATAGTTTTCACATGTCATTCCAGCTATTTAATCTACATTTTTAATTAATTAATAACTATATGAAATTGCATTGCATTCATGTAACTAGCTGTACATTATGTTATGTTACTTTTTAATTTAATGAATAAGCATTGAGTTGTTCTCTTGTGTATTGCGTCACGCAACTTTTATTGCACTTAAATAAATAAATAGTTAATTAATGAAGACTATAAATTAAAAATATCCAAGTGTTTTGCATTGCCAATATAATTTACTGTATAGGTATAGATTCATTCACCCGAATTCTTGCATTTATATTTTGTATTAATGAACATTTTTATGAAAATAAATAAAAAGTAATGAATATTTAAATGATAATTTTGATTTTAATGTGAAAGTAAATATCGTATGGTTAAAATTTGTAAAATTAAATATATTTTTTCAACGTTAGAAACCACAAAATATATATAAATCAATTGGACACTTCACGTATGTCTAATTCTTAATTTTTAATTTTCTTGAAAATTATAAAATCACTAAATTAATATAATACTTTCCATTTTAATTTATTTTTATGAAGTTACCGAGATAATTTAATAAGAGACTAGACCTCATGTTAATATTGAGGATACTTATCGGGCAGTGTTTTATATATATATATATATATATATATATATATATATATATATATATATATATATATATATATATATATATATATATATATATATCCATTTTTACACTAAAATATCGACTGACCTCTCTTTTTATAGGTCAATTAAGAGATTTGCATGCGTCTTTTTTAAAAAAAAATATTTATACACACTTAAATATATAAAATAGAACATCTAGTCTCTTATTAAAAAAAAGGATCTGACTTGACCATAAAAGAATTACCATCTATTCGTAGTGGGTCTAAGTAACCTAAATAGTCAAGTGAAAGGGGCCCGCATACATGTTAAAAAATCTAAGCGCGAGCGAGCCCTCGTATCCTTCTTATCTCTGTTCTCTGTGAGTAGCGGGCGGTTTTTGCTGTCAAAGTGCGGGTTTGTCAAGGGAAAGTTTTATGAGCTGTTGATTTTCGACTTCCTTCCCTCGACAACTATTTTAATAATAAATCTTGACTACTGACCATGGGCGGGGTCGGTTAATTTTTTGATGTTTTCTCTCTAGCAACGAGTTTCATTTTTCCAAAGATGGAACTCGGCATACGCGTAGGAGCGAACAAGAAGAGTTGTCACAAGGAGCTTTTAGCGTCAACCACAAGAAGCTATAAAGAGTAGCTTGAACCTTTCTGAGTTACATAGCTGACTGCGAGAAGGAAGGTATGAGGCATCCCCTTCTATTGAATCAAAAGGATAATATTATTATACTTAGTGAATTCCTTATGCCCTGGGTCTTGGAATCAATACAAAGAATTGAGCCTCACTGACCACTCTTTCAACTTAAGCACCTTCCTTTCGGGCATTGGAAATAGCCTTAGTTCCAGCGGATCCAGTCATTCGAATCGATTTGAGTTCTCACTAGGCTTGAGCATTCCATAAATAAGGACGGACATGTGAATGCTAAAATGCTTCTTCTTCGACGCTTCTTCTTCGATGCCTCACTTATTTACAACAGGAGCAACTTCCTAATCGACATCGGTCAGCACCTTGCCCCCTTCCATGACAGAACTAGAGAGTCGGTCTTTTTCCCGCCCTGAAAAGAGTCAAAGTGAAATAGGGAGGAATTTAGCAGCCGTTATGGTAGACTTGGATGAATCTCAATCCGAATGAGTGACCAGATCCCTAGGTGGATCCGTCTTTACTAGATCCATCAGAAGCATGAGAGAAGAACATGGGACTCTTGGGAACAAACAAGAGGATGTGTGATACTTTATTTATTTGCCGAACCAGGTACGTGGTCCTTCCCTATTTGTTGGTCGACCCTAATCCTCCCATGAGCGCCATCTTTTCACCTCCTCTTCGATGCGCTCCCACGACTCGCTGTTGGGATTATTAAGGTCTCACATTAAGTTGACTAGGAAGCTTAGTTGTTGATTTTCTGCTAGATCTTCCACATCTTCGGCAATGTAATTTGCCGCATCTTCCACCGCAACATCCTGGGGTTAATCCCCTTTCCTGAGCTATTTCCTTCGCTCGTTGGCCTATGGATTTTTTTAATGTTTTCCACCTTGAGCAGGTGACGCTCACTTTCTTTCCATTCCTTGGAGTTACGCAGTTCTTCCTCTTTCCTCCTTTCCTCAGCGTCTACTGCATCCCAAACTTCATCTTGTTTCACTTCGCCGTGTAGACCTTGATCAATAGGGGGTATAACGGGATTACCCGGGTTAGAGCTTGATGCGCCCGAAGACGGCCCAGCTTCTTCCATACAAGAGAAAAAATCTTTGAAGAGGGTTCCATTCACCGCTTTCACGGCGAAAAACAGAACAAGAGCCAGCCTTCTGGAGCAACCTGTCAATTTTAGAAATGGTATAAATATGGCTCGCGTCGTACCGGAGTATCCCACCTTTGAGAGCAAGGCCCAAAAAACTTCACTCTTACCCAAGATGAGACAAAGTAAATAGGAGACACCGACTAAGAGAAGGAATGAGTATAGAAAGTTTTTATTTCTCATGACACTAGGAATAGAAAAATTAGGAGTAATTCTTTGGATAACGAAGCTGGGAAAGCTGCAGTAATTCTTTGGAAAAACCCGGTTCTCTTTGTAATCGAGCTTTAATTCCTAAATCTACTGTTTCGTTCCTTCATATACCTCCCCACCAATAGATAGAGACAAATGGGAATAACCGAACCACGTCTACAAAATGCCAGTACCATGCAGCTGCTTCAAAGCCAACGTGATGCTCCTTGGTCAGATGACCAAGATATTGGCGAATACCACATATGATCAAGAAAAGAGTACCTATAATCACATGAAAACCATGAAAGCCAGTTGCTAAGAAAAAGGTAGAACCATAAATACTATCCGAAATAGTGAAGGGTGCTTGATAATATTCCATTCCTTGAAAGCCAGTGAAACGGTTGCTACTATAGCATGATGAGCCCAAGTTACGGCTGCTCCGGATGAAAGGAGAATAGGGGTATTAAGAAATGGGATTTCCCGAGGATCTAAAACCCCAATCCTTTTTGGGGGCCAAATACCCCCGATCTCTACCGTAGGTGCCAAAGAAGAATGAGAAGAAGCCCAAAAAAAAGCAAAAAGGAACATAACCCCCGATACGATGAACAAAATAGAACCATATCGAGGTCATAATTGTACGACTTTGGTATGATGTCCTTCCAACGTGGATTCACGTAGAACATCGCGCCACCATACAAACATGGTATATAGGATAAATATTAGGCCCAAACTGAGAAGTGTTGCACCCCCTTGAAATAAGTGCATGTACATCACACCTCCTACGGTGGTTGCCAAAGCTCCGAGTGAACCCGAAATAGGCCATGGACTTGGATCTACCAAATGATAAGAATGCCTCTGAGATTCAATCATAAACCACTTTGCCTCGGTTATATGTAAACCCCCCTTCACCCCCACCCCCTAAAGTGGTAAAGAAGGGCTCTTTTGGGTCTTATTATATTTCTATCTAACAGGATAAAGAAATAGGAAGGGATGGTTCTTTCATTGCATTGATAGAAGTCTAACTAGAAAAATATCTCTAACTTTGAGAAGAGAATCGTTGGTTTGACCGACGAACTACGTGGGAAAATGGACCTTCTTTCCTTTCTTTTCAGCAAGCATTTTTTGATAGTACGAATGGGGAATTGGCCCAAAAATTGAAATAGGTAGTCCCCATCCTGCTCAGAACCCGCCCCCGGACCATAATTATGCAACAATCATACAGGCACTCGCAAAATGAGGGCTCGCTGCCCCCTGAACGAGAAGGCTGTCGGTGGTTTCAAAAAGATCGGGGAGTGATGTCGAATTCTCCGTTAATAAATTGACCACCTGCTCCATATTGGTAGCAGGAGGGAGTGGAAACTGCGCACTTCGAAACAAAGAACTTAGTTGTTCTTCGATTTCACGATTCAATATGTGGGCAGTGTGGTGTTTGATCTGGGGAGATGCATTCAGGTGAATGCTGAAGGTACGTAAGAATTTCCCCCAATACTCTGCGGAATCGTTCCATTCGAGTTTTGAAAACCAATTTATTATTCCTTACTCTTTTGAGTAAAGAATTTGAACTAATTTTAGTCGGAACACCCGCCGAGAGTGAATAACTAAAGAGAGATGTGGTTGTTGACCAACAAATTATGCATGGGAGAAAGATTCACAAACGAAAGAAATAGGAAACAACATTTCATTTCATTTAAAATGCAATTCCTCGATCCAATATCGCACTTGGTCTGATCCTCTTTATTTATTGATGGTCTTAAACTTGAGGTCTGACGTGATGTCATCTCCCAGTCTCCTACTTCCTTGGTACAAGCTGCATCACTGGCTCGTTCATTTGACGAGCGCTACCTGTTACAGAGTTCGGTTGCACGAGAAAAACCAATTGTGCCTTCCTCATCGATGCGGACCTCTCTGTCCAATTAATCTTCTCCTTCACTTACGTCAACTAAATCTGCATTGCCGCCTCTCCTTCCGTCTCCTCCAATTAAGCCTCTGCCACCAGTGAAGAAATTGTCGGCAGCAGAAATGCAACTGCGACAGGAAAAGGGGTTGTGCTTTACTTGCGACGATAAATTCCCGTGGAAGCACAAATGTCCGAATCGCCAATACATGATTCTGCAGGTGGATGAACCGGATGGCGATGTTTCCTCCTCTATTGTCGCCGAACCTGTTCCACCAGATCTTCCGTCGGAAGATTCTCGAACTTTGCATCATTTGTCATTACAAGCTTATCATGGCACTTCTGGCAAATGTACTATCTACTTTTCTGGGTCGATTGCAGACACCACCGTGCGCATTCTTCTCGATGGTGGCAGTTCTGACAACTTAATTCAGATGGAGAAGATTCCAAAAAGGAAATATCAATCCAATCGTTGGGTGAATAACGAGTGGGACCGGTTGGATCCAACTGCGACCCATATTGGTAAATGTTCAGCTGATGCTTCATAAAAAAATTAGATATCCATCACTCTAGCACACCGCTTGTCTATTCCGACTAAGCAGCCCGGTGTGCATAAGCAAAACCAGAACGCCTCAAATAAAAGCATTCTAGTTGGAAGAAAGGAGGTAAGGGTTGTCCTTACAAATGAAATGGGAATGGGGAAACTTTTTCATTCAGCACGGTGTATAGCCTATATAAGATAAGGAGCGAAGCGCTGCTCACATTAAAGCTACTGTGTTGACTATAACTACACTACGAGAATTTTAATTGAGCTCCCAAAACAAAAGCAATTCTAACACAAGAGCCATAGAACCTTTTCTTAAAAAGGAGAAGTAAAGAGCTGGGTTTTCAGCTCATAGCGGTTGGCCCTGGCTCAAAAGGAAGAGTTAGCTTATCCGGACCAGGAGGAATTTATCCCCAAAAGGGGCACAACACATCTACAGGCCTTCCCTATGCGTATGATTTTTCAAAGATTTGAGACTCCCATGCCTTTTACTTGGATTACAATGTTATTATTTGAAATTGACTTAATGCTTATAAGTTATATGTTCTCTTTGTAGACATGTTTAACTTTTTGTTTTACGTTCAGGGGATGACGATGGCCATGGATGATGTCATTAGCCTACTCTTTCTTTCTCAACTTCTTCACCCCTTTATTGATGAGTATTAAGGTGACAATTATGAGTATAGTGATATTCTTAGAAGTCACATAGGAAAACATTTTAGAGGAGTTTAAGTTTAACACGGGTATTAATTTTCTACTATCTGGGCTTTGTGACACTTATACATTATTGGTGGAACATGGCATTTATCAGGAGGCCGCTAGAGTATACATGTTATACCTAGTTGGATGTATTATTTTGATTTATAAGTCACATGTCTAATTGATGTTAGATGCATATCAATGTTCTTCGTCCTTTGATTTCATATATGGGCACATGGATGTGTTGTTATGACTTATGACTCGTTGGGAAGGCTACTACATTTGAGATAAGACATCTTACAGAGTAGTTCGTTATGTGATACTTTATAATATCATTCTCAAACTTTCTTACATCGGATTTTAAGCGACATAGTATATCAAATAAAACTAAAGTATTTGCTATATCATGATTGTGATTATTACGTCTAATCTTTATGTTTCAACCACAACCATTTGACATAGATTTCAACCGAAAAGAGCATTAGACTTGTTTGCTACAAGTAACAATTAACTTCCCCCAGTTCTTGTAATTTTCTACCTTATCACAACAAGCACTAGTTTGTCGCACCTACCTCTTATCCAATTTGACGTATCATTGCGAATGATAACTACAATAACATTGTGTTGTTAATCTATAGTTTATGTTGATGATAACATTTCAAAACGAGACAAAAATATCTACCAATTATAACATAAAATAAATTAATGATATATTTACGTAATTTTTTTTAAACGTGTCAAATAAACAAAGAAAAATGTTAATAAAACATTGATGAAAATGGAGTAAAATTTTCACGTGCTCTATCTATCTTATCTTCGTTGAACAAAAGGAAAAAAAAACATAATTTAACCTACCAAACTTTTAAAAGTGTGAAAAAAAATTATGTTGTACCAAATTATTTTATAAATCCGATGTCCATATAATTATGTGGATTTAAAAATAAAAAGAAAACTATAACTACTTACCAACATTGTAGTTTGCCTTAAATATTCAGTTAATATTAATTTTTTTCCAATAAATAAAATAAATCTGGTAAAATATTTTAGTATTGCTATCGAATTTTTCATCTTTTTAACTTCGAAGAGGTAAACTGTGAGAATAAAAATATTAGAATTTTTAAAATATTTGAGTTACCAAATACGTAGGAGTGTCAAATAGAATCCTCTTAAATTGCCCTAATTGTAGTTTCGGGCCTATAAAACCCACTTTATTGAGACTGCTTTGATTCTGTAAGCAAAAAAATATTAAGAGAGTTTCTTATCTCACTCCTTGGGGTTTTTAGGAGATGTATCTCCGAATGCACTTGTTTTACTCAACGTTTTTTTTTCCAGAGCTACATCTATTGAATGTTTCCATTTATATAGCTCCGGGACATATTGTAGTACATTTGCGCTAGAGTCTCTTCTCCTCCCTCATTATTCATTATTCATCTTCTTCACTCTCAAACTCTTAAGACTCTCTCAATCCTCAAAAAATCATTTTTCACCAAACTTAATTTTTTTCAATCAAGCTCGACAAGGAGCATTCATTTTAATGATTAAGACACTCCAAATCATTCAAAGCTCGATATAATCGGTAAGTTTTTGAGTTTCTGAAGTATTTTCGAGTATTTCCCGTAAACAAGTTAGAATATAGTTTTAGGGGTAGAAATTCTTTGATGTTTTTAGAAACATACTTTAGAGACACTACGCCAAAAGTGTTTTTTAGCGCATTACAAAGACAACACTTTTTCCCAAAAGCGCTGCTAAAAGTTAATAATAAAATAAAATAAAAAACAAGGGAAAAAATTACTGCTAAAGTATGCCTTTAGAAAGCGCTTTTGAAAAGCGCTGCTAAAGGTCATACGTAGAGTAACCAATAGAAAGCGCTGCTAAAGGCCTACATTAGAAAGCGCTGCTAAAGGCCTACATTAGAAAGCGTTTTAACAAAGCGCTGCTATAGGAGGTGTCTAGGTCACACAATAAAAAGCGATGCTATAGAGGGTGTTTAGGTCACACCTTAGTGTCGCGGTGAAAATCGGATACCAAACTATTGATTAGTTTGAATCTTTAATTCATTTTGCAACCGAACTTTGATTTGTCCAAAGGAAGGGATAAAGATCGAAATTCCCACAACGCAATGCAAATGCAAGGTTTAGAGAGTTTTAGGTTCGGGGGTTGGTTAAACTTAGGGAAGGTGCTAGCATCTTAAGTTTCTGTAGTACTCTACAGGAACCTCTTGTTTTATGTTGTTTATTGCTAAGTGTTTATATCTGCTTAAAGGTTGAAAAACCTAATGGTTTATTTCTAAGTATACTCGATAAGATATCGCATCTTATGCCTACATATCCTTACGGGAGTGGAATCAGAGTATCTGTAGTTCCCCTAAAGGGTTTGAGGAGTTCTTTGACTGTAGTCAAAGTTCCTACGGGTTTAGGGTGGTTGATTGATTGAGTTTAGGAGAAGAGATGTGTCTTCATTTTAAGGGGATTTAACCGCCACAGGTTGTAGGAAAATAGTCTTTGCATCGTCTTAAGAAAGGGACTTACGTACTCAGATAGGGATCAATGAGGTACACCTTTATCTCTCTTAAGGCAAAGTCCTTACGGCTTGATTGTATTGTTGTGGGGTGGAGATTCTATCTCACTTAAGATGATTGACATCTTCCTCTAACGTGTTTGAATTTTATATTGATTTGATTTGTTTGTATTGTGTTGATTGTTTTGTCTATATTGTAAGATAAAGGTCCTTCCTATGGGGTAGGTCCTAAACTTAAGAGATCGACTTGAATGGGATCAAGGATCATGGGGAACATGATGCAAATGATGTGCAACTACACACAACGTTGAATTATGTGTAGGTTTTCCCTTTGGACGGATGTGATGCAATAATATAAGCTGTGATAATGTAAATTACTGTAAAATAAATTGCGGAGAAAGTAAAACATACACATACGCATGAAAGCGCTAAGTGAGTGTGTGAACTGTGGATGTGCTGGTGCGTAAGCGTGCACGATGATTGAAGTTGTAGGGTGTGAGTTGATTTTAATTGATTGATTAAATCTTAAGGTGAAATTGATTTGAGAAAGATTGGATTAATTTGATGAGAAAATGTTTTATTTTGATGAGATTTGGTTTTAAGCGAGCGTGAATAATTTTCGAGAGGTTGATTAAAAGAGTTGGATTTAAGATTTTAATAAAGAGTTTAGATTAATTGATGCGGTTAATTTTGAGAAAATATTAATTTAATTTTTATTAGTAAAAGGTTTTAGATATGGATCGATTTTAGATAAATAGGATTAAATAAAAATGGCCCCTTTTTGGATATTATAAAAGATAGAAGTTAATTTAGATTAAACAAAAAGGTCTATTATAATTCATTTTAAAAGTTGTTTAAAGTGTGAAATATTTTTAAAGCAAAAGGATATTATTATTATTTATTCAAAAGGTTACTAATCAAATTTGGTTATTAAAACAGTTGATTTTAAAAGAATTATTAGTTTAATTTTATATATATAAAAAGGATTAAGGTGTTAATTATTAGTTAGTTGAAGGGTTAATGGACTGTGATCGGTGAGGGTACGTGTGGGGGTATCGTGTGTGTGAGTGTAGGTGATTACACAAATCAACTCAGAAAAAAGAAAACCTAGTTCCCCCCAAAACCCCAAAGCGCCGTCGTCAGCTTCCTCCTTCTCCCGTCCGCCGCTCCTATTGGTTGTTTTCCGTTCAAGCCTTTTTATTATTCCTTATTGTCTCTGATTTGTAACCTGTAAAAGGAAAAAAACCTCAAACGATTCAAAAAAATAAAATAGATTCACGAGATTACCGAGAATGGGAGCCGATGGTAGTTTGCGGCGGTAATCGAGGCTTCACGGTGATTCGCGTCTCGCGAAGGCTTTAAAGGCATGGGAGACTTGCGGTTGACAGTGTTAGTGGTGATCTCCGGTGGAAGATGACCTTCGACGAAGCCTACAGTGGATGATGTTGACGGGCTCGACTATCTCGACGAAGATAAGTTCCCTCCTTGTTCTTTGAATTTTTAGGGTTTGATTTAGGGGTTTTGTGGCTGTTGAATTTGTGTTTTTTGTGTATTCTGTGAATTGTTCTGTTTTGTTGTGTCGTCCATTCCATCTCCCCCCCTTTCATCTTGATTGTGAATCCTTTTATAGGCTACTTGAGCCAACAGACGTTAATTGGCCATGAATCCCTTTCCTTTTTCGGTTCGGAGTTGTCTGAAGCATGTTTGTCCAGTTTTGGAAAATGGTTTAAGACTCTGTTAATCTTATTCTGGAAATCTTTAATCGTTGATTGATTGTTGCTTGCCAGGTCAGAAGATTTATGACTTAATGAAGCTCCTTTGAAGGGACAAGTCGGATTAAGGTTTCGTGTTCTGGGAGGGGATTTTGCGGCCGGTTAGATGGAAAACCTCTTCTCTATACTCGTTACGAGCTTCTTTCAAATGCTTCAATTTTTCACCACAAGCTCGGTCTCTCATTTGCTTATCAGTTTCCTCCAAAAGGGAAATTGATTGTGCCTGATGAGTCATGTAACATGATGCCTGCTTAAAATTTGGAGCAAGACCAAATTGATACAGCCAACAAAGCATCAAGCAGCTCTTCTTCTTGTAGCATATCCATACACATATCAGTATCCTTCGGGACAGACTTCAGATGGTGCACTTGGCGGTAACCATACTCGGGTTCAGATTGATCACTGGAACTGGGTTTATCTGCTATCTCACTGTTCAAACTCCCATCACTGCATTCAGCAGCAACATGAGCAGGTCTTTCGGGAATAGGGCTACAATGGCCCCGAGACCCTTTGGCCAGGTGTTTAGCTGGAACCTTTGAACTCCTTGCAAATTCAGAATCATAACTTGAACAACAACACGGCTCCTGTTTGGTTGAATGTGTCACTCTGATTTCTTCATTATCCATGCAACCTTCATCCCATTGAACTACTTCCCTTTCATGATCAACTACGGAGTGTAGTTTTGATAAATGGGTATAGGATCCCCCAAGCCTGGAAATATCAGTTCTATGAGGGTCATTTCTTAGAAACAAGTGTATGGGAAAGCTTTGTTGACCACCTCTGTGAAGGAAACCAACATCTGATTTATAGCTCTTTAACCAGCCACAGATATCACCCAATGCAAATCCTTTTGATAAAAAAAATGGAGCACAACTGTATAAATTGAAACAAGAACTGAATTGCTAGAAACTCCAAGTGGTGGGACATTTCTTTCTGCCCCTTTGTTCTTCAGTAGAAGGTTTTGTAAAAATGTCCTAAATACTGCTCCAGGTAATTGGGGAGGTGCCATAGGAGGTATAAATGGTATAATTAAGCGACAGAGGTCCCGATGCTTCTCTTCAATCTTGCTGATTGCTTCAGACAAAGCTGTGGTTGCCAACATCATGTTACCTTCACTACAAGCATCTTCGCATGAACCGGGCCAGTGGAGTTGGTATTGAATACTCACTGCGAGACTTTAAGTAGTTATTTTATTCTGTTTAGACAATATTCTCAGGATATGCAAATTATGCGGTTTGGTCGGTTTAATTACATTTCGTTGGCCACAGTGTTGTTGCTGTTGTGGTAATTAACTATTCTCGCATTTTGCAGGTGTGGCCAAGTTCTGATCGGGTCTACAGCATATTCGTTCTCCCTATCAAGACTGCTCCAAATAAACATTCCAAACCAAGTCCTGTCATTGAAGTGCAGGTTGATGGCGGTAACGGTGTTTTTTTTCATTTTAGGATCAAAAGCTGGAAGTTGCAGATATTTTGAGACTTCAAGAAGGTCGTGAATATGATAGGCTGCCACGGTTAGGAATCCCCGGCAAGTGGTCATAGCATTGGAAGGCTATCTCCTATTTATCGTTAAGCAGGCCATTACTTCTAGTTGGAATATACCTGAGAATGAATGATTATTAATGTCAATACTGATCCTATTTTAAACAAATGTCTGCAGCAGCTGAATGTGGGCATTGGGGGGCTGTCGTGGAGTTAGAGCGAAACAGGGAGTCCTAATGTCTCTTCTTCTTTGTTGCAGAACATGTCCCATCGTGTTTCGCATACGACTCATGGATTAAGTTTAAATTGTACGACGGTGATGATATAATTTTGTGCTCGCCTGCTTCCGGGCCCCTGGTAGGCTGTTGCTGAGGGATGCTGAAGACACAAATGAAGGAGCTCGCAATTTTTTTGTTGTGAACTGCTGTTTATGAGTGGAAGTTGTTTGACATTAATGCCTTTGCGAGGTGAGAAAATCTTCCTTACGGCGAAACTGACAGCATTGACAAGGTACAGGGATCTTCTTCTTCTTTTCTGAATGAACTCGAGATTCTTTCCACATTCTAATTCATAGCTTCTTTGGTAACATTAACTATTTGATTTTGGTATACTAGCTAACAGAGACTCGCTTTTGAAACCACCATGAACGTGAGTTGTCGGTGTGAATCTGTTTCTTTCACGGTATGTGCTGGCTGCGGTTTGAACTCGTTTTAATTATGCTGGAGAAAGAATTGTTATGTCTTTATCGTGCTTCAATGTTTGTCGTGGGATTTATAACAGATGATAGTAATTTGTATGTAACCATGCCATTTTGGAAACATGTTGTGTATTGACAAATGCGTCTGATTTTGTCTTGGGCAGGCTATTTTAGGAATACTTGACAGTGATTAAAAGAAACTCTGGTTGTGGTTCTGGCAGGCTGAAAGTAACACGTTTGATGATCTCTCGGCAGGAAACATGATATCAAATTGGGTTAGAAACCAATACTCATTTGAAACGATCCAAGTGGAGCAATCCTTTAGTTAATTTCTGCTTTGAATCTGACTTGCTCTTTGTTGTTTGGCAGGGTTGGAATGTGAGCCTGGAAGGAATAACATGTACGGTTCTAGTTCATTAGGGGATGAAGTTTGTGTTAGTTAGGACAAAGTATGGACTTGAATTGGCTTCATCATCCGTGTATGTCGAGAACAGTTTCATGAGGCGTATAGATTGTGGTTGTAAATTCTATAAATCTTCCATTGTATTCCCATTGTAGCATTTGTGTCCTTACTTGTACGTTAATAATTCTCCGATTCTGGGCTGCTGTGCTCAAACTTTCTCTTACAGTACGGTATAATTATAGGTTTGGATATTACACTTTCTTTTCTTTATACTTCAATTCTATTTTGATAATGGCATAATTTGATCATCGATTATGTTGTATTTTGCAGGTTTATTCTAATTAACGTCGTATGGCTTTGACAGGTTGAAGTAGTAAAGGGGACCTCTTCAAAGTCGAAGCAAGGTGGTTTGTTCGTCTGTCCAATAGCGAGAGTGATGTTGTCGATAATACCGACAGGCAGCGACACTTTCTGTCAGACTTCTCAGCGTATTTATATCGAGTGGCCTTGGGGCCAATCACACCAGCCTTGAGTAAAATATTGGTTTCAAATTAGCCTTTGTTGCCAAAAGTTAAATGTTTAGGAACACTTTCTACTGTCGAAGCAATACAGGGACCGAGATAATGCGTAGCTGGATTAGTTATAATCTTTGTTCACTTGCTTCTGTATTGTTTATTTTTTGCAAAAGCCTGTCTTCAATTTGTAGGGATTTGTACAGAAGTCTTGGCTCTTGGTTTATAAATGTCCTTTGATGATTAATGTAATACCTTCACCCAAATATCAGATCCTGAATTTGGGAATTTGAATGAACGGTTCTTGTTTTCCAAATACCCAGAATGGTCCACGGACCAATGTTGCATTAAAATATCTGATTTCTTTTTCAAATGAACAAATAATCTCAACCCTTTTCCATCAAGGGCAAAGTGTTGGTAAGGCAAATTTTTAGCGGCCTGATGCCATTAATTAACTTTCCAGGAATAATACTCTCAACTTGTACGAAATTGCTATGACGAGGTTACCAACACCCTTGTACTCATGAACATTAAAACAATGAATCTGACCGGGTTTAAGTTCTCTAATGAAATTTTACGTCAAAGTGAGCCGTGTCCTTGCAATTGAGGATGAATGCTACCTATACTTGGGATTACTGCAGGCTGCACAAGCTGGTTAGCCGTAGAACATAAATAGTAGTTTAAACGTCAGACAAAAAACGCGAAAATAAGTGGGATCTTATGGTCAAAAATTAGGGTGTGACACTTAGACATCGCTTTTCAAAAGCGTTGCCAAAGGTCTAACATATGAAAGTGTATTTTAAGAAAAAACGCTGCTATAGGTATATGAAAATAAAATACTTTTCAAAAGCACTGCTATAGCTCATTAATTTCTAAAAGTAAAATAGAGTTCTTATTGCGCTTCTTACTTTTTGGAAGCATTATGTTTCTCTCACTCTCAGACGCACCTTTTCCGAACCCTACTAGACCTCCGATCGCCGTATCTTCCTTCGACCATCCGTGCTTCAGTCGAGCTACTCTCTCTGTCGTAGCACCCTCCATCTACAATTATTTCATTCTCCCTCTGTTCAACTCCGGTGGCCGCGTCCACCAATTTTGAAGTTATTTCTTCATTTTCAAGGTTATTTGCATGATATTTTTTTATTTGTTTTTTGAATTCCCAAACCATGAATTACATTGTGATGTTGTTGTTATTTGACTTCAATGGAAGTTTGAATTACAATGTCGTAGTAAGGTTCAAGATGATGAATAGTGATATTTGTGGTGAATTTTTTTTATTTTTGGTGTTAATTTTATAAGTTAATGTTGAATGTTAATGATGATGAATAGTGATAATTACTTTGTTTGATCGAATTTTTGATTGAAAATGATAATGAAATTAATTGTTAATGGTTAAGGTTGAAGATGGTGAAAAGTGATGACATTGTGAATTTATTTTTTATAGTTGGTGATGTTGTTGATTGAAACTTGAATGACATCCGTGAACAAATTGTTGAATATTTTGATGTTGTTGATTGTTTGAACTTAAGTGATGAAGTTGTTATATTTGGTAATTTAAATGTGGATTTGATAATTTTGGTGATTGATTTATGCTCGAATTGATGATTTTTTGTGACTTACTTGAGTTAAAACATTAAGTGTGATTAAATTTGCGTGTTTGTTATACTTGTTCGTTAGCTATAGTTGTGTGAATAATTAATGTTTCTGTTTAGCTTACTTAGTAAAAATCATGGATAAAAAATGGATGACTTCCAATCGATTATCAAAAGAGTACGAGAATGGGGTATCAGAGTTCGTTAAGTTTGTTGTTGAACACGCCAAAGATCCCAGTCGGATCACATGTCCTTGCTTAAGTTGTTGTTATGGGCGTCAGATTTACACAGTTCAGTTGGAATCACATTTAAAGAGGCATGGAATTGATCGAAGTTATACATGTTGGATATTACATGGTGAGATAAGTAATGAGAATGTTGAACTGAGGGATAATACAACCTATGCTTCAAAGGACAATGGCACACATACGACTGTGATCGAGTCGAAGAGATTGTAAAAGCACTTGAAAAAGATCTTCAGGATTGTCCCAAAATGTTTGAGAGGTTGGTAAGCGATGCAGAGAAACTGTTGTATAAAGGTTGCACTAAATTCACAAGATTGTTTGTGGTATTAAAGTTGTACAACTTAAAGGCGGGCAATGGATGGTCGGATAAAAGTTTCACAGAGTTATTATCCCTAATGAAAGAGATGCTTCTAGATGATAATGTTCTTCCCAATCAAATCTATGAGGCCAGAAAAATGTTGTGCTCTATTGGCATACATGTTTGTTCAAATGATTTCATTTTGTTTCGAAATAAATATGCATCGTTAAATGAGTGCCCTAAATGCAGTGTCTCTCGATATAAGAAAAAATTGTCTCCAGCAAAAGTCTTATGGTATTTTCCTATAATTCTGAGATTTAGACGCATGTTTCGTAGTGAAACTGATGCAAAACACTTGAATTAGCATGCAGATGAAAGAATTATAGATGGAAAGTTTAGACATCCGGCAGATTCACCACAACGGATGAAAATTGACAATGATTATCCTTATTTTGGAGAAGAAGCAAGAAACCTTTGGTTGGCATTATCTACTGATAGAGTGAACCCACATAGTCTGCAAAGTATCTCATATTCCACATGGCATGTGATTATTATGATTTATAACCTACCTTCATGGCTATGTATGAAGTGTAAGTACATGATGTTATCTATGTTAATTTCTGGGCCTAAATAACCAAGGAATGACATAGACGTATACTTGACACCTTTAATCAAAGACTTAAAGATTTTGTGGGAGAACGGTGTGGAGGTTTATGATGGATACAAGAAAGAAAGTTTCAATTTGAGGGTGATGTTTTTTGGCACAATTAATGATTTTCCAGCATACGAAAACCTATCAGGGTATAGCATTAAAGGTCAATGTGCGTGTCCTATTTATGAAGAAAACACAGATTGAACGCGATTGGAATTTTGTCATAAGAATGTCTTTCTCGGTCATCATAGATTCTTAAATTCCAATCATCACTACCGTGGATGGAGAAAAGCATTCAATGGAAATCTAGAACAAGGTAGAGATCTACCTACATTGACAGGTGACCAAAATTTTGAAAATGTGAAAGATGTGAGTACTCAGTTTGGCAAGCCTATTGCACATACTATTGTCACACGTGGGTGGAAAAAGAGGTCAATTTGTTTTGAATTGCCATATTGGAAGTCGTTGTATGTAAGACATTTTCTTGATGTTATGTTATTAAAAAAAAGTATTTGAAAGTGTTATTGGTACGTTACTCAATATACAAGGAAAGTCTAATGATGACCTTAAAGCAAGAAAGGACTTGATAGTGATAGGAATAAGAAATAAATTAGGACCCTTGAAGAAAGGAAAACGAACATATCTACCACCCGCTGGTTATACTCTATCTAGAAAGGAGAAAAAGATATTGTGTAAGTTTCTAAGTGAAGTTAAAGTTCTAGAAGGATACTCTTCAGATATTAGAAGACTTGTGTCTATGAAAGACCTCAAGTTAAAGAGTTTAAAGACACATGATTGCCATGTTATAATGGAATATTTTCTACCAATAGGTATACGTTCTATTTTGCCAAAAAAAGTAAGAAGCGCAATAACTAAATTGTATTTTTTTTCTTCAGGTCAATTTGTAGTAAGGTGATCGATCATGCGATCTTACCATCATTGCAAAAAGAAATAGTTATTAATTTGTGTCAGCTTGAAATGTATTTTCCTCCCTCATTTTTTGACATAATGGTTCATCTAGTTGTTCATCTTGTGAAAGAGACACAACTGTGTGGACCAGCTTATATGAGATGGATGTACCCTGTTGAACGTTATATGAAAATATTAAAAGGTTATATGAAAAACCAAAGTCGACCAGATGGATGTATTGTTGAACGATACATTGTTGAAGAAGCGATTGAGTTTTATACTGAATATTTGTCCAATGTTCAATCCATTGGACTCCCCAAATCTCATGTTGTCGGAAAAAAAGAAGGAAAACAATTAATTGGAAATAAAACTGTGACAGTATCAAGGGCTGGACGGGAGCAAGTGTATTTGTATGTTCTGTACAATGACAACGAGGTTGAGTCGTATGTTGAAATGCACAAGGATGAACTCTGAGGTTTAAATCCGAAAATAAACGAAAACTGAATAGTACGAGAGAATAGTCGAAGTTTTATACCATGGTTCAAGGATCATATTTATTCAAAGTTTTATTCAGATCCCGCTTCAATAACAGAAAGGTTGAGATATTTAGCATATGGTCCAAGTTTGCATATGTTTTCTTATAGCGCATATGCAATTAATGGATACACATTTTATACCAAAGAACAAGATAATAAAAGTACTATGCAAATTAGTGGTGTCACCGTGGTAGCTGAAGCAATGCACATTTCAAGTGTGAAGGACTTAAACCCCGAATATGCAAATTTGTCATATTTTGGGGTTATCGAGCGCATTCGGTTGTTTGATTATGAGAAGTTTCAGATTCCTATATTTGGTTGCAAGTGGGTTGAAAATAATTGTGGCATACGAATGGATAAGTCAGGATTTTTGCAAGTGGATCTTAATAGGATGGGGTACAAAGATGAGCCTTTTATTCTAGCCACATAATCTAAACAAGTGTTCTATGTCACTGATCTGACAAGTACAAAATGGTCTATAGTGTTTTTATCTAACAAAGTAATTGATGATAACATTGGAGATCAAGGTGATATTAGTATTGAGAATGAATCGTATATTATAAATGATCAAGATGAGAATACTAGAGTGAATGAATCATATATTAGAAATGATCATAATGAGGGAATTTGGACCAATCCATCCGTCCATGTTGTTAAGAGACAAGTAAACCATATTTCAACCAAGAAAAGCAAGAGATGTTACTGAAAAAGGTACTAGTAAAAATGATATATTCTGTCATTCAATTAATTTTTATATATTTTTCATTCAATAAAATTATATATTTGTCATTTTATATATTCAATGGATTATGGATTATGGATTATGGATGTTGATATTTTTCATTTCACATTTATGTTTTTTTAAATGGCTAGCAACGAGGAAACTGCACATGATACTTCTAAAAATGATGGAAATGAATCAGTACTTGATGTGGAAGGGGATATTAAACAAGGAATAATGATTATGAAGGAAATAATTCGTGCAAGAGATAAAGGTATAAAATATGACGTACATTGGAATGAAACGGACCAATTAGTTGAGCCTAACGGTGCAATGTTGACAAGTTACATTGGGGCACTTGTTTGTTCGCAAATTCCAATCACTTGTGATAATTGGAGAATTCCATCGTTGAAACCCGCTAAAGAAAAAATATGGAGTGAGATACAGGTATCACATGCGATGTTATTTGTTTTTGTTGATGATTATGTCTTTAAATTACTTATACTAACACACTCTATGTATGTTAATTTTTTCACAGTGGTCTTTTAACATTCGTGACGAGCGGAAAAAAAATATCATCTTCAATTGGCCGAAAAAAGACTCAGAGGGTTTCGAGCACTTTTAACGAACAAGTTTCTTAAGGATTCTGATGGAAGTTTTGTTGAATCAGAACGTCCAAAGAAGTATGCATATTTGATTTCACTTGAAGAACGGGAAACTTTTGTTGTCAAACGAAGAATCCAAGAATTCTATGTAATTTTTACTTATCATGAACATTGTATAATATATATTCTTGTTACACATGTGTTCTGATATGACTTATACTTGTTTATCCAGGTTGTGAGTGACATAAATCACCAACGAGCATCAAAACCCGCGTATCCATACAAAAAATGGCGTTTGGGATATGCACGCTTACAGCAAAGAATAATAAGTATATAGTTAAAAGAGGAGAAAAGTGCACATCTCTTCTGGAACACGTACGTTATAATTAATCTTATTATTTGTCTTAATGTGTAGTTAGAAGAGGAGAAAAGTGAAAAAAATCTCTTCCGGAACATGTTTTGTGGAAGGCTGCTAGTGTGGGTAAGGATGTAGTTGTTCAGGAAGATGTTCAACAAGTTTTTGAGCAACGTGTAAGCATATGCAACATTGGTGGGAGACACAATAAGATTGTATGTTGCATAGCCCTCCAAACCTCATTTTCATAGATGATGAGGTATATTGAACACCATTATGAACTTTTTAGTATTCAAATGTTTTACGAGTCATGCATGTAAGTTATTCTTGCATTTACATACCTTTTATTTACATGGTAATCTTATACTCCTACAAAATCAAAATCAAAAGATAAGGAGACTGTGCGGCAAACTGGGTCAGCTGCATCAAAAAAACATGTATATTGATATATATGCATATAAAGTGTCAATTATATTATATCCTCTGAATTCAAAAGCTTCATAATCTTATACATTAATCACCTAACTTATATGATTTTTAGATTCATGCTCAAGAGTTGCAACAAGTCAGCAAGAATATCATGCCTGAATTTAGCAATGTGTCCAAAAAAAAGGATCTTGCGAAGACCGAGTCTAAACAAACATTTGTTCCTCGAGTTAGGTTATGCCTTGAAACCTATGTAGGAACAATAGATGTGATGTAAGGTGGTATTTGTAAAATACTTATGGAGGAAGGTATTTTCGATTTTGCTTATACTGAAACAATTACTAAAAAGGATTTGGATCAGTTTTTTCAACATTCTAAATTAGGCATCGATGTTATGCATTCATACATTAGGGACTCCGATCAGTTTTTTATTTAAATAATTGAATAATTTATTTACTCATTTAAATGAATATTCTAATGTTGATTATGTTTTTATTTAAGGTTCTTGTATGACAAATTGATTCTCCCGCGTCAATTGACAGACAAATCTCATTCTTATCTGCCAGTTATATCAACGGACGGTTAATCGAACAAACTCCAAATGCAGTCTAAAATCAATTAGTCAATGCATTTGTGGCCAACAGAGATACAGAAAAGTTATATTTTTTACCATATAATACTGGTCATGGGCTATGATTCATTCTAATTTCATTTATTATAATTATTCGTTTTTTGCCGTTGTATAGAAAATTTTCATCTAAACTTTTGTATTATTTTATAGTGGACACTAGTTGTTGTTGCAATTAATTTGATAAGAGAAATACTATATTATCTGGATTCGTTAGATGGTAAACAAACAAAATACCCAGATATGAAGAAGATGGTTGATTGATACGTAAGTGATGGGATTGTTCTGAATATTCGTGTGTATATTTATTTATTATGTGAGATTGTTCTAAATACTCGTTTATATTATGTTAGATCGGTATAAATATTTCGATAACAGAGACAAGCTCGAGTACCAAAGAGTAAAGCAAACAACATTACATGGATAAGAGTGCAGGTATATATTTTCACATTTTTTTTATTAAAATAGTGATGCTACTTGATAAAACAAGTTAAACTATATATCCTGATATATATTCGTTATTTTTTTCTATGTGTAGTGTCCTTGTCACCATAATGGTATAGATTGCGATTATTTTGTATTGAGGTTTATGAAGAAAACTCTTCATTTGGGTCAAATATAGATTCCAAACACGGTACAAATTTATAAGTTAGGATTTATTTTAATATTTAGCGGAAATTTCATCTAATATTAATTAGTTTTAACTAAATCATGCATATTATGTTATATTATATAGTACTTGGGTGAATTCAAGTGTGCTACTTACTCGAAAGATAAACTGGAAGAAATTAAGGAGGATTAGTGTCAATACATTCTTGAGACGAGAATTATATAAGGTATATTGTATTTCTTTATTATGTGTGAAGTTTATGGTCTTTAGAGATTTTTGTTGTTGTTATATTCTGTACTACTAGATAGGAATAGTTTTGGAAGTTGTTGTATAGTTTGCAAGTTACTGTATACATACTTCTAGAAGTTGTTGTGAGGATTGATGGAATTTGTAATTATGTATAATGAATATTTAGAAGTTAAAGGTTTTGGAAGTGGATATGTTTTATTAGAATTTTGGAGGTTTGTGTTGAATTATAATGGTTATGAGGTTTCTGTTGAATTAAGCAGGTTTATGTGTTGAATTATAATGGTTATGAGGTTTTTGTTGAATTAAGCAGATTTATGTGTTGAATTATAATGATTACGAAGTTTGTGTTAAATTAAGCAGGTTTATGTGTTGAATTATAATGGTATATATATAAGGCCTATGTGTTGAAGTTGTGTTGAATTATTGGTTATAAGCAGGTTTATGTGTTGAATTATAAAGCTATATAAGGCCTATATGGTCTGTAGTTCCATTTTATAAGTAAAAAATAAGACTAATGCCAACGCTTCTTTAAAAAATACACAATAGACAACGCTTATAACAAAAAAAACGCTTTTAAAAAAGTGCTTTTTAAAAAAGTGTTTTTGAAAAGATCCAATAACTTGCATAAAAGAAATCACTTTCTAAGAAAAGCGCTGCTAAAAGTGGATCTAAGGCAGCGCTTTTACAAAAAAGCGCTGCCTAAAACCTCAACAAAATATACATTAGAAAGCGCTTTCAAAAGCGCTGCCTAAAGAGGGGAAAAGAGAGCGATTTTCATAAAAAAGTGCTGCTAAAACCAATACATTAGAAAGCGCTTACAAAAGCGCTGCCTAAAGGGGGGAAAAGAGAGCGTTTTTCATTAAAAAGTCCTGCTAAAAATCTGAAGAAATAATACATTAGAAAGCTCTTTCAAAAGTGCTGCCTAAAGGGAGGGGGATGGAATAGAGTGCTTTTCATGAAAAAGCGATGCCTAAAGGTGACATTAGAGAGCACTTTTATAAAGAAGCACTGCCTAAAGGGGACTTTTAGCAGCGCTTTTGCCTTAAAAAAAACGTTGTCTTTACCTACAACAGTGCCACTTTAGGCAGCGTTTTTAAGCGTTGCTAAAGGTCTTTTATGGCATAGTGAGACAATGTAGGTATTGTTTGTTGGCTGAAACGGACGATCAGAGCTTCAAAAAGTTGATTTTCATGGGTAAGGGACGCCATTGTTGTGACTGTTGGAGTTGCAGAAAGTTTCAGAGCTACATCTACGGAACAAATTAATGTTAGGACAATTCCGTAGATGCAGCTCCGAAATAAATCAAATGTTGAGAATTCTGGATACTTCCGTAGATACATATACGGAAGTTTTCCGTGTGTACATATCCGGAAGTAAAAAAACAATTTATTTTTTTTCTTTTTAAATTTATTTGTATCTAATTTTTTTTCTTGGTTATACCTTGCAGACATTATGGTAGACAGAGACGATAGATTACGACTTGGACGTGTTTCACAGCATGCATCTATTAGACGCGAGTAGAGCCAGGCCATTACTGAGGCAGAACCTACTGCACAGGCTTCTTCATCACATTCAGAAGACACTCCCTCGACCTCGTATCCCACCCCATCATCCACTTCTTCATCCTGGAGGCGCCGGGATTCAGCTGAGGGTTCATCACAAGCTCCGTCTTCCCGCATGCCTCGTCGGGATACTCCTGTTCCTCCTCCTACCGATGATGTTGATCCGGTGCCAACTCTAGAGGATGATGACCCACCACTGGAGGATGCTGGTGACAACGATAATGATGAGCCTAAGGGTTTCCTAGGGGGTCCCTCAGATATGTCCCTGCTGACAAGGTATGCTGATCATACTGTTAGACATGTCTGAGATAGAGAAGTAACATTACTCAGATTATTTTTTTCATTAGAAATTTATAATTTGCATCATTGTTTCTTATTAACATTGTTTCTTATTTATGAAAATTTTCAGACCCGTCCTCCGCAAAAGTTTTGTAACCATGGGCGAAAGATATTAGCTTTGGATCAGCCATAGGAGACTTGGTTCCAGAAAGTCCTTGCCGCCTCTGATGAGCTTTTCAGAGAGATGGCACCCTGAGACGTCCTCCTCCCATCTACTGCACGATGATATCACAATTACATTGGACGAGATCTCTTATTTGTTACATATACTGATCAGGGGTACCCTCCTCCGTCATGGTAGGATGACGAAGGAGGATGTGAGAGAGATGTTGGTGGATGAGCTTGGTGATGATCCATTGGATGCGCTTGAGGAGGTAGATAAGACCAGAGTGACTCATGTGAGGTTCTCCTTTCTAAAGAATATATTTGGTGAGGCGCTCGTTGTTGCATGACAGACAGATGGTGATTCAGCTGAGGTTGAGATACACAGGAAGCGTGTGCTAATGTGTTATTTTCTATTTTTATTCGGCACTCAGTTGTTTGTGGACACGTGCTCCACATATACCGATGTCGCTTACCTCAGTTACTTTTTGGATTCTACACGGATCCATGAGTATAACTGGGGGCGGCTACAATGGCGTACACGTATTCGAGGTTGGGAGAGGGATGATTGTGGAAGACCAAAACTGTGGCAGGAAGCATGTCACTACTTGTGGTAACAATCTTATATTCTTTGACTTTTTTTCATTTCTTTTCATTCTATATTCGTGATAATGCTTGATCCTAATATTTTTTATTTTCATTTTAGGCTTGGATATTCCAACACTTTCCCATGATCGTTGGGTGTAGAAGTGTGCCTAATTAAACAAAGCTGATGTCGTGTGCCCGTGCCTTTCTCCCGCTCAAGGGGAATCAGACGGTCAACCCTTACAGAGTCTAGCTTGATTGCCTGGTTGTTGAGGACATCCGTTACGATGTCTATGTTGATCATCGTGTGACGCGTCCGTTTGATGATATTTCACTATTCTTAGGATGATTGGCATGCAGTTCGACCATCACTGTTCCATATTTTCCCTAGCGTGTCATGCGGAAGTTCGAGTACACACAGACGATACTCAGACACCTAGTTGTTTCTGCTTCTCTCGGCTTGACCCGTATACAAATAGAGTAGATCTATGCTGACTATTAGAGGCACATGGTAAGAGACGACGCTCGGGCGACTAGAGCACTGTGAGACTAGAGCTGCGTTGATGGCTATATCATATGGTTCTTCACCATCTCACACCCCTATATAGTGCCCACTGCAGAAGGATCACCGTCCATACCAGCTCTTCAGAATATTTTAGAGGAGCAACGATATTAGTTGGACCACACTCAGGATGTCCTGACTCGCTGTCGTCAGATAGTGCAGATGGGGCGGGCATACATTTATGTTGGTTTCTTCATTGAGGGATCTAACCACAGACGTATATTGGATGGGATGATTGCAGTGGCAGAGGGGGCACTTATGTACCGCAAACATTGCGCCAGGATGGGTGGGATAGATGGCCGAGGACGCAGACCGGGCGGTTGAGGCGGCAAAGACATAAACAGAGGAGAGGATGAAGATATTGTCAGACACACACAATAGTGATTGTGGTATTTTTTATGTACTATATTTTGATGACATTGATGTACTATTTTTTGATGATGTATATATATATATATATATATATATATATATATATATATATATATATATATATATATATATATATATATATATATATATATATATATATATATATATATATATATATATATATATATATATATATATATATATATATATATATATATATATATATATATATATATATATATATATATATATATTATTTTATTTTATTTACGGATGTATATTATTTTATATTCATCTGCAGTGGTTAATTTCCATCTGCGAGCAACAAAACTGAATTATTTATTATAAGATTTCGGAGATGCATCTACGGAACTTTTCTCGTGTATATATATATATATATATATATATATATATATATATATATATATATATATATATATATATATATATATATATATATATATATATATATATATATATATATATATATCATATTATTTTATTTACGGATGTATATTATTTTATATTCATCTGCAGTGATTAATTTCCATCTGCGAGCAACAAAACTGAATTATTTATTATAAAATGCATGTCCGGATAAGATTTCGGAGATGCATCTACGGAACTTTTCTCGTAGATATGTCTCTGAAAGAACACAGCATAAAGAAAAAAAGGGTGTGTCCGGAGATACACCTCCTAAAACAGAAGACATAAAAGGAAATGCAATAGATAGCTAAGAGTATCAAGAAATGAATTAAAAAACTCTCAATATTAATTTAGACTTTTACGAACACTTTTTTTAATGTTTCTTATACCCCGCAATTTATTAAAAGTCTTATTTTTATCATTTTGGAAAGTTCAAATTCTTGTTTTCGGAACAAAGACACACTTGATATTATGAAGAGCCGAAAAGTTTTCTAAAATGTTGATTTTTTTATTTATTTTAAAGTCAAATTTCTGAAATTTGACAATGATGAGAGAAAGATGCAACATATATTAAGACTTCTAAAATTTAAGATATTATTTTTTTCAACTCTGATATTCCATTAATATATTTATTTAAAAAGTTTTGCAAATAATTTCAAAATTGTGAACCTGTTATTTTTAAATTGGTTGTATAGTAACCAATTTTGAAACATGTGATAAAAATGTACTTTGAAGTAATATAAAATAATAATAAAAATTAATATTAAAATGAGTATTGTATTAGGCATGTGTTAATTTGTCAAATGTGATGTTTTTGTTAAGGAAAAATAAAAATGAGAATTGATCTTACTTGATCAAAAAGGAATCAATAGTCTGTCATGCGTTGTGATCTCTTGTGTTTACCTGCAAGGTACTGTGATACTTAAGTGAGTAACAGAGTTTTATAAAGAGCAAGTACATAGAGAATAGGTGTAGAGAATAAGATACCTGACCTCTAGTGAAAAAGGGTATTTATAATGTGCCCCCAACGCAGGGCCAACGGTTACATTGCATTGGACCAGATCGCCAAGCCCAGCATAAGTAACTGTTAGAACTTACGTGGCGTAAGGAAGACCAGCACATGGTCTTCGCCCAAGATCAACAGTTTCGTGATCTTCGGAAGGTGGGTTGACTAACTCTTTCGAAAGTGGGTAGTTGCTTGATGACGTGTCCTCGCGAGGGGGGCGCGTGGAGTCTGTGAGCCTCCCCGACAAAGTAATGCTCTGCCAGACAGTGGTGTCTTATTGAGGAGCGTGCCCTATAGAGGAGGACTGAACCTTGTTGGGCCTCTCCAACTTAGTATTGGGTTAGGCCTGCCAGTTAGTGGGGCAGGTGTTGGCCTAGTCCAGAACAAGAGCCCCCCAAGTCGTTGCTTCTAAGTGTAGGAGTAGCGACTTAAGAGCAAGTTAAGGCGTCGAGGACCAGTCCAGGGGATGGTCGTCTTCCTGACATACAAAATTGAGGATTGTAAGTGCGGCCAGGAGTGACAGGTGCTCGACGAGGCACCATGCTGGGGAGCTGAAAAAACAAATGCACGAGGGGAAGTTGGAGGGACGCTCGTGGTGTCCCCCTAGTGCCACGTGCATTTAAAGCCTAAGGACGACTACGTGCATGGCACATGAGTACCTAGTGTTGCCTTGCTTCCCGTGAAAGGCTTGTAAATAAGGGGGAAGCCCCTCTCACTTGCACATTTGCTCCTCAAACCTACCAGAATCCTCTCCAAGCTTTTATCACCGTCGTCACCGTTTTCGCTGCCGCCACCGATCTCTGTCGTCCAAATCCTCCTCTCACAAGTAAGTTTCCACCTCCTATGTGTAGTTTTATAAGTTTTCTGGTGAAGCTATGAATTTTTCGGTGTGTCTCATGAAGTTTCCGACCAAGATATGAAGTTTTCGGCGAGGACGTCGAGAACTTCATGAGGATCGCGCCCATGTCGATGATGAGTCCGAGCCTAACACTTTCGTCGAGGTCGAAGGGGTTGCACCCGTTCGAACTTCCGCAAACTGGGTCGGGTAGGAACCTCTAACTATAGCCTCGCGCTTCGTCGTTGATGATACGGACGCCTTCGTGACTGTCGAGGATCGTCTGAAAGGATCTTCCGTAAGCTGAATGGTGTACAAGCCCAAAGAAAGACACCACATTGCTCGAGCTTTTGGGAGATGAGGTTTTATATGTACGAGTTTGCACCCAAATGCCACAGCATTCGTGCGGGCATTTGAGCTCATCTACGAGTATCTTCGTATTAGGGCCACCTTTCCTCTGCTCTTCCGTACCTTCCCTCTTCAGTGCCAATCTTATGAGGGCAGGCACAGTTGGGTATCCTTGAAGTAGCCAAGGAAGTTGTTCCGGGTATACCAAGACTCTATTCGCTCGTTCAAGGACAAATTCTATATTGTGAAGCCTGTGTCGCACGCGGCTGTCGATTCTCTATACGACCTTATGGTCATGGAATAGAATGGGAAGCATGAGGAGACCTTAGTGTCGAAATTTCCCCTTGAATGGGTCGATGACTACTTCCTCCTAGGTATGAACAACTATATTGTGAGGCATGTCGACCTGGATGCTGACGACCGGTTGGCTTACCAAAAAATAGTCGACTTTGTGTCCGGCTTCACCCCCACCAAGTGTGTTACGAAGGACGGGAATTTCATCCTCGATGAGCGCAGGGAGATCTACCGTGAGGGTCGAATGATCAATACCAAGGCTCTCCTTGAGTGCGGGTCCCGCGAGGAGGCCTTAAGGTTTTTAGGTAACGACACTTTCTTTTAGGCGGGGTGTCTGCCCCTTTTCTTTTGTTACTGACTTTTGTTTCTCTTTTTATTGCAGGCCAAATGTCGAACGCGCAAGAATGCATCTTAAAGCACGCAGCGACAAAGGCCGAAAAGAAAAGCAAGAGCAAAGTTTCCCAAGTCCAGCTGATGGGGAAGCCCGACCAGGGAGCCAACGATTCTTTCTCTCCTCAATGCAACCAGTCCCCCTGCTCAAGATATCTCGTCGAAGAGGCAGTGCACCGAGGGTCCTGTGTTGGTCGACCTCGAGAAGAGTATGCCCACAGAGAAGTATGTGATACCACCTTGCCACACTCAGCAGAACTTCTTCTTCGAGGGCCATTCTCTGATGGCGGCCAAGGCAGAGACCAAGGCGGTTATGGTAGTCGACTGGGCGGCTCGGAGAAAGACTCTGACCGATGACATAACCGCCATGATGAAGATCTTTTCGAAGGCCTTGGTCTTGAATGATGAGACAAGCCCTACCTCTGAATTGAAGAAGTTGCGCGACGAGAATGTTTTCCTCGAAGCAGAGGAAACAAAAAGCGGTGAGCGACTTGCAGGAGGCCTAGACAAGATACGAGAATCACGCGCGCCTCCTCTACGAGGTGAGCGAGATGACTAAAGAGCTCAAGGGGGTGAAGAAGGAGTGTAATTGACTGCAGACCAAGGTGGCCGAGCTAGAGATCGGAGTTAGGTCTGCTAAGGATGAGTCTGCCGAGGAGAGGCTTATGGCGTCTCGAGCTGATCTGGTGTCGAGGATCCAGGAGCTCGAGTAGGATTATGTAGGGGCTCTCGAGGTGGGTTTTGACTGTGCCATGGAGAAGCTCCGGATCGTGAACCAGAATGTCTAGTTCATGACCGAAGGGATAGGGCATTTCCATCAGGTTGTCGAGGGTCGCGTGGTCGCTCCAGTAACCAAGGAAGAAGATGGTGACCAAGCCGAGATGGGCGGTGGGCATGAGTAAAACGAAGATGCTTAGTGTTCGTTGTAGTATTTCTGTTTTTCTGGATTGTGTGTCCTATTGATGTGTTTGTTTCTGGCCAGCGTGCCATTTTTGAAGTGCTTGTTTCTGGCCGACATGCCATTTTGTACTCTTGAACAATGGGCTCTGCCCTCCTTTTTGGGAATGTAATATTTTTACTTTTATGTTGTGTGTGCTCTATTTTCTTTGTTTTTTTTTGTTTTTCATGCATGGAATAGCGTTTGTATGTTTGTCATCAAGAATTTTTCTCGACCTATATTGTAACCGACCGTGCAGGGAACTGGTCGGGTGATCGGAGTTGATATTCGATCAATGATGGAGCCAAGACCTTGGTTGAGGTACTTTCCCCGGGCGTGAACTTCCCATCGCGAGCTGGGTGTTTTGCCTTACCGGTACGACAACGGTGGAGCTCGGTTGAGGGGTCCCCGCTGGATCAAGGGTCTGCCCACACACGCAAAGGGTAGACTCTTGTCTTTTTGTTTTAAATTTAGGAGTAGCACCTGTACCATGTCACACCCTTGTGGTCGCGACGCTAGTGGGGTTGCGGGGAGTGTCTAACTATAGTATTGCTTGAGCATTTTTACGTTCTATGGTCGAGCAAGTTCTTCCCTGTGTAGGTTTTTGAGGTGATAGGCCCCGTTGCCCATTTTGTCTTGGACGCGGTAGGGGCCTTCCCAGTTTGTAGCGAGTTTTCCCTGCGCGAATCCTCTTGGATTACAAATTTGTTTCCTCCCTTTTTATTCGTGCTCGTCAGTTTCGACAAGATATCTTCCCGGGTGTTGTGTTCATGTGGAATGTGTCGTACCTCTGTGGAATCAAAGCTTTTTATTCTTTCTCTTACCAAGGAGAGGTACTTGGCAAGGTTTTCGCTCTTGGCTTAGTAGTCTCCTCGTACTTGGGAGGCCACGAGCTGGGAGTCGGTAAAGATCTTTACCTCCTTCACACTAAGGTATTTGGCTAGACGAAGTTCTGCGAGGAACACCTCGTACTCGGCCTGGTTATTCAACGTTGAGAACGCCAAGGCGAGAGAGACTTCTATCAGAATACCCTCTTCATCTCCACGATAAAGTTGGCCGGGACTTGAGCCGTAAGAGCTTTTCTTCTCTCGTATTGGACGTCAAATTCGGAGAGCTCGAGCGACCATTTGAGCATTCTCCCCGACATATTCGGCCGCCCGAGTAGCTGTTTGACGGGATGGTCGGTTCGGACCATTATTGTATGGCCCAAGAATTAATGTTGTAACCTCTTGGCCGCGTTGATTAGGGCCAGAGAGACCTTCTCGATCTGCTGGTATCTAAGCTCGGGACCTTGGAGGGCTTTGCTCGTGAAGTATATCGACTTTTGCCCTTTAGGGATCTCACGGATCAGCGCTGCATTGACGACCTCCGTAGCGAAAGTGAGATATAGGTATATGGTTTCCCCGACCTCGAGCCTCGACAGCACTGGTGGTTCTGAGAGAACTTGCTTGAGGTGGAGGAGGGTCTGCTCGCACTCCTCGATCCGTTTGAATGTGGCCTTCATGCGCAGAAGTTTGAAGAATGGGAAGGTGTGTTTAGCAGACTTGGCGACGAAACGCGATAATGAAGCGAGCATCCTGTTTAGTGATTGGATGGACTTCTTTGTGTTCGGTGTGGAGAACTCGGAGAAAACCCTGCACTTGTCTGGACTTGCTTTTATTCCTCATTTCGTTAGGTAGAATCCGAGGAATTTTCCTGCTCGTACACCGAAGGTTCACTTTTCAGGGTTGAACCTCATCCTGCACTTCCTCGTTGTCTCAAAGACCTTCTTGAGATGGTGGTGTGGTCGATCTCTTCTTGTGACTTCACGATCATGTCGTCCATGTAAACTTCGAGCATGTCCCCGATTTCTCCCCAGAAAACCCTGTTCATCATTTGTTAATAGGTCAGGCCGGTGTTCTTCAAATTGAAGGGCATTACGTTGTAGTAATAATTGCCCGACTCGGTCATGAAGGTCGTGTATTATTTGTCAGCCTTTTCCTTGGGGATTTGATTGTACCCCGAGTACGCGTCCATAAATGACAGCAGTTTAAAACTTGCAAAATTGTGGACGAGTTTGTCGATTTTAGGTAACGGGTAAGCATCTTTGGGGCATACCCGATTGAGATCAGTATATCAACACACATCCTCCATTTTCCATTATGTTTCTTAACTAGTACAACGTTGGATAACCAGATTGTGTATTGGGCTTCCGATATAAAATTTACCTCTATGAGGTCTTCTACAACCTTTTTAGCAGCCTCCTCTTTCTCAGGAGACTGCCTACGCCTATGTTGAACTATGGCCCTAGCGGCCGAATCTATGGTGAGGTGGTGGCATGCTACATCGGAGAGTCCCGTGCCAATCTTCACGCTTCTTCCTAGGTCATCTTCGAGCGTGATGAGCTCGAAGTCTCCATCTGGAACATGGCATGTTGGGTGGGACAACTGCTTTTTGTCTGTTGGAGGCGTGTCTTTAGATTCCGTTCTCTGCTCCTGTTTACTGAGGAAACGACTGTCGAGGTCGACGATGTTGACGTGAGGGAGTGACTTCTGCTCCTCAGTATGGGTTGGTCTATCGGTCGACTTGGAGGGGGACGTTGATCAAATTGAGCCCTTTGAGCGCCGCCTCAAAGCATCTCCTGGCCGCCTTAATATCCCCGTGAAGGGTGACAACCTGACCTCTAGTTGTGTAGTACTTCATCTTCAGGTGGATTGTAGATGGTACCATGGTCAGTTTAGCCAAGGTCGACATTCCCAAGATGCACTGGTACAAGAAGGGGCACTCGATCACCAAGAAATGAACCTTCACCTGTCTGGTTGTCTCCTCGGCCCCGAATATGATGAGCAACTCCACATATTCTCAAGGCTTGGTGGTGGTACCATTGAAGTCTTATAGGTCAGAGTCAACATACGGGGTCATGTGGCTTTCGTTGAGCTAGAGGGTCGTAAACAGATGGGAGTACATTATGTCCACCGAACTCCCTTGGTCGATTAGAATTCGGCGAACGTAGAAGTTTGCCATCTGAGCCTTGATCAAGAGGAGAATGCTAGAGTTTGGTACACCCCATGGAAGCTCTTTGAGGTAAAAGGTAATTAGGTTCGATTGACCTTTGAACTTATTGAGGGTAGCGTTTGTCTTCGAACTCTTATCGATGAGTTCCTCAGACTCTCTTTTGACCGACCCAACCGATAGCTTGTTGGCACCCCCGTCAGATATGACCAAGGTGGCGGGGAAATCCTCCCATGGACTGTGGGCGGACAGCGGTCTGGCAGGCTCGTTGAGAAAGAGGAAACCCTCTGGCCGGGAGACACACAGGGAGACCTATAGTCCAACTTCTTCGAAGGGTGGTGACACTTCCTCGACCCTCTTGGCTTCGCGTGTCTCAGGTCGGGGAGCCTCACCTCTCCGAGTGTACTATTTCAGGTGCCCTTCCTTAATTAAGATTTTGATTTCATCCTTGAGGTTGATGCAATCCTCCGTGAAGTGTCCATGACTCCAGTGAAATTGGCAGTATTTAGATTTGTCCATGTTGGGCTTTGGAGGCGTCGGTTTCGGGAAATGGACACCGCCCTTCTGAAAATCCGAATTGATAGATTTGGACAGGATGCACTCGCACGGAGCTGTGAATGACGTGTGCCCAGTGAACCGGCCTGCTGGTCCCCTCTACTCATGGGGTCAGTCTTCTTTTCTTCTTTCCCCGCTTCGTCGAGGAGGAGCGGCCTCCTCGTGCCTGGTGCCCCTGAAGCCTTCCTGGTTCCGTGTATCACGGGCGGTGTTGGCTGCCTCTATCTCCTCATACTGGATGTATGATTGAGCTTTAAAAAGAAGAGCATTCAAGGTGCAGGGGGTTCGATCCCGACGGCTTTGGCAAAGTCGGAGTGAGATTGTATGCCTCTCTGGATCAATAACTTCTTCATATCATTCATGGTGGACACTTGGAGGGCTTCTCGTTTAAACCTCTCTATGTAATCTCGAAGAGGTTCGTTCTTCCCCTGGATGATGGCTTCCAGGGCTTCCTCTGTCTTTGAATGGCGTCGAGAAGTTGTGAAGTGCCTGGAGAACTGCCTCTTTAGTTCTCCCCAAGAGGTGATGGATTCAGGTGCGAGGCGTTTGTACCACGCCATGGCACCCTTTCTTAGAGTAGTGGGGAAAAACCTGCACTCAATGGCTCCCTGTATGTTCCGATAATTGAGCATCACATCGATGCTTTCTATGTAGTCGTCTGGGTTGATCGTGCCATAGTATGTTGCCAAAGGTAGAGGTTTTCCATCTCGATGGCAGCGGGGCCTCTCTGATGGCCCTACACAGTGGTGAGAATTAAATGTCTTCTTCACTCCTGACAGGTGACAGTGATGGGGAGATTGATCCCTGGTTGTTCCTGCTCCATCGGGGAGGACTCCTCCATCGGGCTCTTGGCTTGGTAATGCCTCATTCGACTTTGGTCTTCTTCTGAGTTGGGGAGCGTCGTTCCTTCCGGGGAGGTGATCGGTCGTGCTTTTGGGAGCTGGAAACTGGGCGACAACGTCTCCATGGGGGAGAGCGTGATGGTCATTCCTTCTCGAGCATCCCTATTTGCTCGTTCTGTTTTAAGATCATCATGTTGGTCTGGTTGATCGCCGCGTACAGAGCCACCATGGTAGGGTCGGCGCCTACTGGCATCGAGATGGGTTGGTAGACAGTCGGGCTGTCAAAGCGCTGGGCGGAGTTGAAGGTCGCGTCCTCCGAGGAGGGAGAGGTAGTGTGCACGTCCCTGTAGTTGCCCTCATCATTGCAGACGGTCATGTTTGGGTTGTAGCCGTTCCCGTTGGCGAAGGGGATGAAGGCAATTTCTAGAGCATTGTCGTCGCGTGCGTTGACCATGATCAGAATGGAAGTTGAAAGTTATTTTGGTTCTTAAGCTTCTACGCTTGGATAAGAGAAAGAACAGGGAAGCAAAGGATTCCCACAGACGGCGCCACTGATCTCGCTTGATCAAAAAGGAATCAGTAGTCTGCCATGCGTCATGATATCATGTGTTCGCCGGTGTTGTAGAGGAGGAGAGATGTACTTGTAAGGTAATCTGATGCTTAAGTGAGTAACAGAGTTTAAGAAAGAGCAAGTACAGAGAGAATAAGTGTAGAGAATAAGATATATGACCTTCTAGTGAAAGAGAGTATTGATAATGTACCCCTAGCGCAGGACCAACGGTTACATTGCATTGGGACAGATTGCCAAACCCAACATAAGTAACTTATAGGGCTTACGTGGCGTAGGGAAGACCAACACGTGGTCTTCGCCTTTGATCAACTATCCCGTGATCTTCGGAAGGTGGGTTGATCAACTCTTTCGGAAGTGGGTAGTTATCTGATGACGTGTTCCCGCGAGGGGGGCATGTGAAATCCGTGGGAGAAGTGCGTGAGCCTCCCCGACAAGGTAATGCTCTTCCCGATGGAGGTGTCTTGTTGAGGCGCGTGCCCGACATAGAAGGACTAGGCCTTGTTGGACCTCCCCAACATAGTATTGGGTTGGGTCTGCCCGTCTGTGGGGCAGGTCTTGACCTAATCCAAAACAAAAATGAATATAAAAACTAAAATGGAAAGTTGCAATAAATAATCTTAAGTGTGTGGAGTAATTATTACATATATAATTTTCGTTTTTTTGTTGTGTATGAATAGGATGAGTGAGATATCGAAAAAATTTACAAACTTACAAAACGCTAAAAGAGATATTTTTTACTAGTTTATTTTGTGAAAATATTTTTTAAACTTAAATGCATTTTTAGTTTTTCTATTAAAATGTTTTTACTTGTTTTTCTTATTTTAAAACTCATATTTTTTATTCTTCAATTTTATTATTTTTGAGATATTTTCATTTGTGTTACTCTGTTAGTGAAAATTAGGATAAATAATTTATTTTTATTGAGGTGACAATAATAATTAAGATACAAAAATTATTTTTATTGTGGTGATAATAGTTAAGAGTCAATATTTATAAAAGGGTTAAATATGTTTTTATTCTTTATAAATATGTGAATTTTCAAGTTTAGTCCCTTTAAATGTTTTTTAAATAATGGTCATCACAAAGTTTTTCGTCCCTAAATATGATTCCTCCTATTAGTTTTCACTAATCGTCCCTAAATATGATCCCTCCTATTAGTTTTCACTAACGGAGACCTACGTGTCATGTCAAATGTATTTTTTTTCTCATACTTGTAAATTTTAATTGCCATGTCCCTAAAAATGAAATACTTTGCGTCCACCCTTCCACTCAAGATCTAGGTTTTGCATTCTCTCACGATTTCTCTCATGATCTTACTTCCGTCTCGATTTGGATCTTGCTCCCACTCTCGATCTTTCTCCCGATCTCATTTCTTCTCAATTTGGATCTCGCTCCAGATCTCGGTTTCTCTCTCTATTTGGATATAGTCCTCACTCTTGATCTCACATTCTCGTAGAGGTATGCATCGTTTCTCTCTCATTAATCTCCATCGTCTCTCTTCAATCTCCACGTCTCTGAGAGGTAACCTACAAACTAATGGGTTTTTTCTTTGTATTGTCTTTCTTTTGATTTTTTCTTTCTAGTTTTCTGAGAGTAGGGCTGGCAATGAACCAAACCAACTCGAAGATAGTTCGAAATTCGACTCGACAATTAAATCGTTGAACTAGGTTCATGAACCAAATGAGTTGAGTATGAGCGAAAAATTAAGTTCGTTAACTAAATGAGCTGAACTTAAACTATACATAGTTCGACTCGTTAGGTTCATGAGTCAACTCGGTTACATATGAAAAGAATTATACTGTCTTTAAGATTAGGTTTAAATATTTACTTCAAATCTTAGACAAATTTAATCTTCAATTTAGTAGTTTTTGAATTAGACTCTCAAATGTATCTCTTGAAAGTTGTGTAGGTTTTGAATTAGTAGATTTCAAAGATAAAGTTAAATTTCATTATGATAACTTTTATTTTATTTTAATATTTTATTTAAAATATATATATTTATTTAAAATGTCAAATATACTAAAAAATATATATATTTAAAAAAATAGTTTTTAAGTTCGTGAACCATGTGAGATGAACCTAATGAGATGAACCTAACGAGTCGAACCGAACTGTTCGTGAACTTATAACGAGTCGAGTTTGAGCTTAAAAAAAAGTTCGTGTCGAACTCGAACTCGAACTCGAATTCGAACAATTCTTAACGAGTCGAGCCGAGCTGAGGTGAGTTCGACTCGACTCGACTCATTTCCAGCCCTATCTGAGAGGTAACCACATGTTTGATTTTGTATTTCTGAAACTGATTCATCAATTTTGTATTTTGGGTAAAATTTAAAAAAATGAAGGGTTTGTTTTCTGTCTCTTATTTCGGTTCTCGGGTTTATATTTGTGTTGTTGGTGGGGTTGATTTGCTTGTTCTCTGTAATTGTGATAAAGGGTTGTTGTGAAGTTTACGGTTTATCACCTGATCATGGCCCCAGGCCTTTTGAAGTTTACAGTTTCGTCGGATCTATAACCACCGTTGTTGCTACAGGTATTCTTTCTTATCGTTTATTTGCTTTCACTGTTCAATTTATAATTAAAAAAGAATTAACTTTCTTTTCGTTTTAATTTATCGATTTCAATTAGCATTTGTAATGCTGAAATTATTTGTGAAATAGTATATGCTTAAGGTTAACCTGTTCAAATTTCGCTACATAACAACGCTATATTAGTGTTTGGATACATTTGTAGAAATAGTTCATAACATATCAGTTGTTTTTGACTTGTTTCAATTAGCTTAACAAAATAGATTATGAATCAGCATTTGATTAAAATCTTTAGAATAGCTTATTAAATGACACATTCATTATGTTGTTTACTTATTTTACCTGATTACATGTGAAACTAACATCCTTACATTTCAATAGGGTTCATCTGATAGAACTTTGAATATATTTTAGTTATTATATTTTGATTGTGTTTTACTTTTTGAAATGGAAGGTAATTAAAATACTAATATTGATGAAGTCAAGCAGAATCATACTGTTTGGTACACACTTTACCTTATACTTTTCAAAATTATTACATTTTATAAGTAATTACATATCATGCAGTAATATTTACAAATTATTTTTTACAAAATTATGCTTATTCCTTGTATTGCTTCTCATAATTTATGAATGTATGTTTACTCCTGCAAGCTACCAAAAAGTCCATTAGAATACTATGATATGTTTATGTAATTTCTGTATTAAATAAAAATTGTTTCTCAAGTTATCAGATATACAAACAGTTTGGTTTAAATACCATTATTATTATTATTATTATTATTATTATTATTATTATTATTATTATTATTATTATTATTATTATTATTATTATTATTATTATTATTATTATTATTATTATTATTATTATTATTATTATTATTATTATTATTATTATTATTATTATTATTATTATTATTATTATTATTATTATTATTATTATTATTATTATTATTATTATTATTATTATTATTATTATTATTATTATTATTATTATTATTATTATTATTATTATTATTATTATTATTATTATTATTATTATTATTATTATTATTATTATTATTATTATTATTATTATTATTATTATTATTATTATTATTATTATTATTATTATTATTATTATTATTATTATTATTATTATTATTATTATTATTATTATTATTATTATTATTATTATTATTATTATTATTATTATTATTATTATTATTATTATTATTATTATTATTATTATTATTATTATTATTATTATTATTATTATTATTATTATTATTATTATTATTATTATTATTATTATTATTATTATTATTATTATTATTATTATTATTATTATTATTATTATTATTATTATTATTATTATTATTATTATTATTATTATTATTATTATTATTATTATTATTATTATTATTATTATTATTATTATTATTATTATTATTATTATTATTATTATTATTATTATTATTATTATTATTATTATTATTATTATTATTATTATTATTATTATTATTATTATTATTATTATTATTATTATTATTATTATTATTATTATTATTATTATTATTATTATTATTATTATTATTATTATTATTATTATTATTATTATTATTATTATTATTATTATTATTATTATTATTATTATTATTATTATTATTATTATTATTATTATTATTATTATTATTATTATTATTATTATTATTATTATTATTATTATTATTATTATTAGTTACAATAGAATGATATTAATCTATAAGATTTTTGCTTTAAATTCTGAAACAACTGAAAGTGTGTATAATCTATTTAACAAATTACTAAGAAAGTTCAAAGCCATATTGGTACTAAAAAGTATGCAGCTGCAAATGAAGTTGAAGTATCATCAGAACACGAGTTGACTTTTTCACAGGTGCATACCATTATTATTATTATTTGAGCTAACAACACCCGAATAAAATCACCACCATGACATGTTTTTTTTTGGTGCAGATAAAAATGAAACAAACACCAGAGGTAGAGGCAGAGCATGAGTTGGTTAAAAATGTTTCTAATTTAGAGATACCACCGGTAACAATATTAATCGTTTAACACCTTTGTAATAGGATTTAAATGAATCTAATAAAAATAAGAACGGTGTACCTTGTAGGATTTGAAGAGATTTTCGGTTGAGGTAAGTGAGTAGGAGAGGATTATCGTTTAGGATTTTCAGAGAGAGAGAGAGGGGGGGGGGGGGGGTTGAATTAGGTTCTTTGAAATTTTCTGGTTTTAAGAGGGCTATGTTACTTTCTTTTTAATGAAGTGATGATTTGAAAGCTTGTAAAGGCAGAAAGTAAAAGAGACACAGAGAGTTAAAGAAAAAGTTCAAGAATTTTGATTGAAAGAGATTGTAAAGAATTGATGTAAAAGTTAGTTGTTTTTGAATTTGAAAAGCTAAGTATTTATATTACATAAATATCACTTGATGAAATCATGCAAATCTTCAGAAAAACTGATGAACAGTTATTATGTTTCAAAGGAAACATTTAACAAACATTTGAATGAAAAGATGCAATTTTTCAGAAAGAATTTTCAAAAACGTTCAGTGAGCAATCGATTGCACCAAGGCAGCAATCGATTGCACTTCAAAACAGAAGTGAAAACAGAGAATTTTTTAAGCATGCAATCGATTGCTCTAAGGCAGCAATCGATTACTCTTCAAAACAGAATAAAAAATAGTTAAAAATTTGATCATGCAATCGATTGCTCTAAGAGTGCAATCGATTGCACTTTGAAAAGCTTAAAAAAATTATGTTTTCAAAAGCTTGTGAGAGTGCAACAAGTCATGAGAAATGTTTTAAAAGTTTTGAGCAATTAGGACTTAAATGTTTAATGGATATTCTCATTATACCTTCAGATGAGAACATCTTCAAAGTTGTATCTTTGTCCTGATGCTTGATGGTTGATCATCTTTGCCTTCTTGAGTGATTTGTCTTCATCAAAACAAATGTTGATCTCTGAGAATCTTGATTTCACAACTTAAATAGCTAAACAACTGAGGGCAGAGACATTTCATTGAGCTTAACTGAATAGTTCAACTTATCACGGTTTATCGGGCACAAAACTCAATCAAATAATTCATCTATTTATTGTTTAATAACATTATACCATAATATAATTAATTATGTCAATTCATATTTGATTAATTAAATAATTAATCTAACACTTTGTTCAATTTTTGAATGATTTGAATACTCTCCCATGTTACAACAACTTATATATATATATCAGGTAATAATGACTAGAATAATAACTTGAATGATTTATGTATTTAGAATAGTGTCTTTAAATTAGTTAGGAATTAGCTACATACTATTACTAATAGAAAGATGTGTTTAAATTAGCTAGAAATTAGTTAAGAATTAGCTACAAATTAACTAATAGAATGGTGTGTTTAAATTAGCTAGGGATTAATATAAAAAAATTTAAAATAGAAACAATTGACACGTGACTTTCATATCAACATTTTTTGTCATGTTGACATTGCCACATGTATGTCAAGTCATCAAAAAATTTCACATGACATTCCACGTAAACCTCCATTAGTGAAAACTTTGTGAGGATCATTGTTTAAAAAATAATATTAGAGAAACTAAACTTAAAAGTTGACATATTTATAGAGACTTCATACATATTTAACCCTTTATAAAATTATTTAATAATATTATAAATGATTTTATTTAAAAAATTAAAATAAATTATAATTTATAAAATAATATTTATAATTAATAATAATTAAACACTATAATTTTTTAAATATTAATTTACTTGTTTATTTTTGGTACATATATAATAATAAATTAAACCATTCTAAATAATTAAATCTATTCCTAAATTAAAATCCTAAGCTTATGATTTTAAAAAAAACCCAGTAAAACTCCTCTTCATCTTCTCTCAACCTAACAAACGCTTCATATTCGTTTTCTTTCAATATAAAAGATAATGCCTCAAATTTGAAAATCATCTGTTAAATGTTTATTCTCATACCACCAACAGTAACTATTTAAGTAGACATGGATATTCTCAAATCTTGATTTTGTTGAAAAAGTTGAAATAAATTTCAGATTTAAAAACTTTGATTTTTGTATATAGAAAATGAAGTTTAAAATAGGAGTGTTAGAAAGATCAACAAACCTTATTTGTACGATTTTTTTTAATTAGTTAATTGTTTTGTTCATTTTTTTAATATTTTTTTTTTAGTTTTTATTTTTTTGTCAAATAATTTAATGGTTGAAATTCACCTTTTAAAGATAAACAATTGAGATGTCGCAGATTTGAACTCGCATCTCTGCACTTGGTGACCTTATACATTTATGACAAATCTATATAGAGCCTCCAAAATTTTGATATAATTTTGAATCTATGGCCACATCAATTTAATAAAGTCTTATTTAATAAAGTCAGTGTAGTGTTCACTACAGACCATGCATTGATTAATAACCCTACGAAAACTCAAATACGCCCTTAGCATCGTTTGGGTTTTGAAATTTTGATGCACCAATTATACAATAATTCTCTTCATAAAAAATGCAACCTCATCCATGTTTAAAAAGTTCAGATTTTGGAATCTGGATATCTCTTTGGTATTTTGGAATTTGAAAACATCAGATAAGAAAACGAATGTTTCATTACATTGCATGGGTACTACACTTTACGATTATAACACAAACAAACTCAAACTCTTACAAAATCCCTTAGCATTATTAATTAAGACTTTCACTTGCAAACAACATTCAACTGTATTTCTATATCAAAAGGGGCAATATTAGTTGGAATTATAGGTAATGTTCATTTATATCATTGATCATTATGGACTCGTTCAGTGTTTATTGAAATTGTCTTATTTTTTAATTGATTGTAGTTATGGTGCACGTTGATGTTGTGATAAAACACCATGATGATATGATGAAAGACCAAGGTGATGTGACTAAAGCTAATACATCTAAGGATGTTGATCCAAAATTACCCCAACAAGTTGTTGTCCATGTTGATATTCGAAACGAATTTACCGATAAATGTAACGCCCCAATTTCGACTATCCCTTTTTCGTTAAGTCCTTTTTGATTTTAATTGGGCGAATATTATTTTGATGTGTAATTTTTGTGGAAATATGTTATGTTTACATATTATTCTATTTTACCCGATTTTGGGAGTTGTCGGAGAAAATAGTTGGAGGGTATTTTGGACATTTCCTATTTAAGTGATAAGTTGGATGTTTTATGAGGTATTAAGTTAATAGATTTTTTGGGAAAAATAATAGGAAGATATTAAAGAGGAAATAAAAGAGAAAGAAAGATAGTAAGAAAGGAAGGAAAGAAAAGAGAAAGAAAGAAGGAGAAGAGAAAGAGGAGAGAAAGAAGAGGAAACTTTGGAAAACATCAAGATCAAACCCTAGCTTGCGATTAATCAGGTAAGGGTGAGAAGTTTTATCATCTTCATAATGTGTATGATCATGTATGTGCTAGTTTGGATTTGTTGGATTATTTTCTATGTTTCCATTTCTAGGTCGGAAGTTGATTTAATCGGTAGAAACTGAGTTTTATCGGTTAGAATTTGGAATAGACGGTGTAGTATAGTCGGATGATGAGTGGGTTGTACTACTGGAACTAATTTGGATTAAATCGGTCGGTTTGTGAGGTTTGGGCTTTTGGACAGCCATGGGAGTTCTGAGTTCGCAGGTTCGCCAGGCGAATGCCAGCGAAGCTTCGCCGGGCGAAGCCCAGCGAGCAGCAGCGAACCAAGTCAGTAGCATCCACCCTGTCTTCGCTGGCAAGTTCGCCAGGCGAATGAGAGTGGCGAAGGTTTGCCAGGCGAGTATGCTAGCGAGTGCTAGCGAGTAATTCCAGAATAAATCCCAGTGGTCTTCGCTGGCAAGTTCGCCAGGCGAACGAAGTAGCGAAGGTTCGCCAGAGGCTTCGCCAGGCGAAGGTTAGCGAATACAGCAGCATATTTTTCTTTCTTGTGTTTTCCATTCGTGGATTGGTTGTGTGGTTTGGTTGCGATCATTCCTTGTTTGAGATGATTAATTATATGTTGTTACGTGTGTTGTGGGTAGCCGTATGGCTTGAATCCTAGTTTGTGATTCGTGGAGTGTGGAATGTGGCTGTTTGGCAATTTGGTGCATTTACTTGAACTGAATAGAAATGCATGTTGTGAATGAATGATGAATATGTATATATGTATTGTGATATGTATATATATTGTGAATGCATAATGAATATATGCGATGAATGTGAAGAATGCATGAGTATGTTTGTAAACATGTATGCATTTCAAGAGGTGTGTGGAGTCACTTTGCATGCGAAACCTCATGAAGTACGTTCTTGTGCTGTTGATTCCTAGGAGAGTCCGATGAGTGATAGGATTCCTCGGAGAATCTGATAAGTGAAGTGATTCCTCGGAGAATCTGATGAGTGATGTGATTCCTCGGAGAATATGATGAGAGATGTGATTCCTTGGAGAGTCTGATGAGCAATGTGATTCCTCGGAGAATCTGATGAAGAATGTGATTCCTCGGAGAATCTGATGAAGAATGTGATTCCTCGGAGAATCTGATGAACAATGTGATTCCTCGGAGAATCTGATGAACATTGTGATTCCTCGGAGAATCTGATGAACGATGTGATTCCTCGGAGAATCTGATGAACAATGTGATTCCTCGGAGAATCTGATGAACATTGTGATTCCTCAGAGAATCTGATGAACGATGTGATTCCTCGGAGAATCTGATGAACATTGTGATTCCTCAGAGAATCTGATGAACGATGTGATTCCTCGGAGAATCTGATGAACGATGTGATTCCTCGGAGAATCTGATGAGCAATGCGATTCCTAGGTGAATCTGATGAGTTATAGTGTAACCGTGAGGGGCGTGAGTGAATTGATTCTTAGGAGAATCTGATGGACGATTAAGTCGGTATCGTATTACGTTTGCATAGAGTAGTGAGTTGGCCTCTATGAATTGCATTTATCATCTTTACATGATGTATGGTGAATAAACATGATTGTAGATGTTTATGTAAGTTGTTGATAATTGGCATGAATGGAATGTTTGAAGATACATGTATGTGTGAGTATATCTGTATATGTGTGTATGTTTATGAATTAATATAAACGTTGATGATGTATATTGTATATGCTTAATGTGGTGAGAACATAATTTGAGTATAACTTGTACAAATATGAGTATATGTATATATACAATTTTATGCATTAACTGTTATGATATTGTTTCTCACCCTTCTGCTGTTTTATAATGCCCTATGAGGCATTGCAGATTAGTTGGCTGGAGGTATTTTTGTGAAGTGTGACTTCATCCCTTTTTGGTCGGTCGGCTCTGATATGTAGCACCGGGTAGCTAGGGATTATTTTGATTCTTTTGTGATACATCTATGTTTGTATCTGCTGACGAATGTTTATGTAAGCATGCTGGTTAAATATCGATGATGTTGTAAATCAACTTGAATGATGTACATGTATGTGATTACATATTTTGGAAGTTATTAAATATTTAGATGTTTCCGCCTTTGTTCTAAATATTTTTTTGTGGGTGTTGCCCCGATGTTGCATATTTGTTGAGAAGGTGTTGAATTTTGGGTATAATGTGATATGCCCCTTTTATGCCATAACATAAATATATTCTGATGAAATTTTGAATTTATGCCTAAATGATTATTTGTTTTATTTGGGGGTATAGAAAGGGGGTGTTACAATAAACATGAATTTACTTTACATGAACATATACTTGAATGGGTCCGAGCGAAGGCTGTCAAATTAGGGTTTGACATTGTTAATGTAAATTGAAATTGTCTTATTTTTTATTGCTTGTAATTATGGTGCACTCAGATATTGTGATAAAACACCATGATGATGTGATTAAAGACCAATGTGTTATGATTAAAACTAATACATTTAAGGATTATGATATGAAATTACCCCAACAAGTTGTTATCCATATTGATGTTTGAAACAAATTTACCAATAAACATGAATTTGCTTTATGTGAGCATATGATTGAATGTTTTCGCATGTAGCTGGCATAAAACCTAATCGTACCCCATGAGCGTTTCTAAATTAAGGGAAATGTATAAACATCCATTACGTCTTCAAATTCCTCCAGTCTAGTCATAAGTTCCTTATTCAAACGGGACGACTGAACTTTTCAGCGACACTATGATAATGGGCTTATGAACAATGACAATCACATGAATATCCTTTACCAAGGGGAAAAAACCACGATATACACAAAAATAGAGAAAGCGACAAAGACAATGTTGACAAAATGATACCATATACCAAAATCATCATCAAAAACACTATTGGAACATTTTCAACCGATAGCTTATCTCATGGAATAAACTGACATCAAGCCACAGACAATCAAAAACAAAATTATAAATGAAGTCACACCAAATTTTATATAAATAAATAAAAAACACTCAAAATTTTGTACTTTTCCCTACAACATGAGTTGTGGAAGACGTAACCGAAGCACAAACTGACCCAACATCTTGCTTGTCAACCGCTTTACCGTTTTCTGACATACATTACACACATTCAGTAATGTAAGACCGTGCAATAGTAAAAATCAATGTCATTGTAATAGAAACTATCAAATGTTCCACATTCAAAAGAAAAATACCCTTATAAGCCACATGATGAAATCCATTTTGCACAACACCAGGATCATTGCCAATGCCAATCTTTCCTCCCCTACTCAACCCCGTACTATTACCCCTCATCCTTGAATCCACCGCCTCCTTCATCTAATGCAATGGATTAGACATCAATGTCTCATTCCAAAAATCTGCAATCTGGGACAGTAACCAAAAATGAAATCACTATAGAGTTTAAATAACAATTATTAAAACAATATAAAAAACTATAAACAAAGGTGGTGGAAACGACTAGGGCGGCGTCAAAATTTGATGTCAGATTAAAACAGAGCAACTCAAGTTGATATATGTAGAAATTACAAAAAAAGTGAAAACTTATAAAGCTATATCAAAGAATGGAGTAAAATTTCAACCAAAGAAAACAAACCTCCTATGTTATTGAAAATCAAACTCTATACATATAGTACCTAAACGCATGGTTAAAAAGCTCAGGAGAGCTTCAACAAAATCCTTCTTAGCCTCATCATAGACAATTTCATTCTTTTGTTTGTCCACCATAACTTTCAAGGTAACTTTAGTATAGAAATCGCAGATCACAGTGAGACTAAGCAATTAGCAATAAAACTTTCTCAACTTGTAATGGACACCTTATTTCTTTCAATAAACGTTTTGGAAAGTGAAATAAAATGGTCACACAAAAAGTGTGTTTATTGTTATGGTGATTCATTAAAAACTTAAGCAAAAACCAATGGGTTTTGTGTTATTCTGGTAACGGTACATCTTTTTGAACATAGAACAAAAATCCCGGTGGAATTGATTATAAAATAGCTATAGAAAATCTAAAATGTCTTTGTAACAATCAAAATATCAAACGGTATGGTTGCCCCATTAATGTATAAACAATTTTTGAAATAAAAAATATGCAAATCAAAACCTCTTTCTTATATGCACCATTGCACACATATATTTATATACTTGCTACTATTGCATAACCTCAACTCTAATTAAAAAGGAGAGTTGAATGTGCATAACCTCAACTATAATTAAAAATAAGAGTTGAAATTGCAGAACCTGGCTCTAATTAAAAAGGAAAGTTGAAAATACTATGAAGATGCAGATCCATGATTTGAGAAACAACATCCAGCAAAAATATGATGCTCTAACTTCAGCTGCCAAGGATGTGACAAAATCACCTTGTGTTTCTACATCAACTTTCACCTATATACACATACACATGTTTATCGAAATGGTTAATATTCTTCCTATCACCAATGGCCTGCAACAATGCCCGTAGATGAAGTAATAAAAATCTAATGTTAATACAATGATAGATAACTGCAAATTTTCTAAAACATAAACACTTATCATATTATAATATGTATTATGTTACATCCAAGGCACACTTCCTGTCATAAAATATAATGAGTACCGAAAAATATACACATCAAAATGATACTAATAACAACCAAACTATTAAAATATGACATTTTAAGTGTTAACTTAATGATATTATACATCTGCAACATCATCAAAATAAAAAAGATCAATTTCCTTTCCAAGTTAGAGATGATCCTTGACAGAAAAGTTAAATTTGGGAGAGATGACAACATGTGAAATTGCAAAATAGTTGAAGAATCAATGAGAACAACATCAACCTTTTCACTCAGAAAAAATAAAAATGAACAGAATCACCGACAAAAAGATTTATGTCAATGCATGAATAATACTTATTTGAAACAACACTACCGACCACTAATTTCTTAGTAGAAGCCACATCAACACCAACGCCTGAACCATCATTGGTGTGCTTTCAACTTTAGTTACAGTGCATCCTCTACTAACAGATCCATAAGATTATGGTTTCCAAATCGTAAATGAATATTGGGAGCGAAATTATTCACCATCAGAAACCACCGTAAAGCTCGTCGATGTCACTCTCTGTCCACCTCCTTGAGAATGAAATGAACAAAAATAAATAATGAATAATAATCAAGACTAAACTAAAGACGGTAGAGGTATGTGACAATGACGACAAAGGGTGATTGGTGCGCGGTGGTTTGCAGCACATGGGTTTCCAGCTGCGGTTACGATTTCTGGTGAATGGTGGGAAATAAAAGCAATTGATGATTTTAGGAGAGTGAATGTTGCCTCTTGAGTTCCCTTTGAATGCATTGAGCCAAGAGAGAATGAATGGTTCACATGGAAAATGTAAAGTGATTTAGGCAATGATACTAAACCATTAGAACTCATGCGTCTCTCCATTTTCCAATCCAGATTCCAAGAGTTTTTTCCAGCTTCCCAATGTACATACACTCATCATAACATATAACCATTATAATAATATACGTAATAAAGTAAATCAAAATTTAATCCAAAATTATAATATGATGACACGTCAGCAATATTAATTGCCAAATGAATGAGAGTGAAACAAATGTGTAAATAATTACATTTAACCCTAGAATCAGAAAAGTTTAGACATTTAGTCAGAAGGGTATAATTGATATTTAGTGGGGAATCATTTTAATAGTTATATATTAGATATTGGTTTAGTTTTAACCATTAATGATGTGAATCACACTTTACCACCATCACAATGTTCTTCGTGTGACTATTCACCTCTACCATGTGACTTTTTAACTTCATAATTTAATATCATATGCAATTGAATATATCTTATAACCATATGTTGCATGACTTTAACGTAATGTTCACACAAAATAAAATTTCATGCATATGAATTTACCTGTACTTCACAAGTAAAATACAAGATGAATTGCAACACTTATGTCATATCTCAATCTTATATTGTACCATTTGTTTAAGTTATAGTTTATGTTCCTCACTCCAAAAACATGAATTTTCAAAGACCTCAGTCTAGAAAGTACAGTTATGCAATTGCACGACATAGAAGAAAATAGTTTCTTAAAGAAAGAACAAAAAAAAAGATTATTGATGAGAACAACTTACACAACCATGAAAGTAATTTAAGATTCAAAGCTCCATTAAAAGTTTTGAACACCACACCACTTAATGACATAACTTCTACAATTCTTAATATAAGAAACCAGAATAATAACACACAGCCAAGTGAAACAGGTTTCCCATTCGCAAAAAGAATCAAAGCTGGTGTTATTCAATCTCAAGGTGTCTATTTATTTAATAAGTTTGCAAATGAGACTCAACATGAAGCTTCGTCATCAACAAGTCATCGACCAACAAATGAATCCACACCTTCTGTATTTACTTGACATAGGAGAAAAAAGATTCTTAAAGAAAAAAGAGCAAGAAAACCAGATAATTGATGAGAACATCATAAGCAACAATGAAAGTAATGCGAGGTTCAGGGCACCATCAAAAGTTCTTACACCACACCATTTAATGATATAACTTCTACAATTCTTAATTTTATACCATTTTGTAGGAGAAGAAAATGAGTATCCGAGTTCCGATTCAATTGATAAATAAAAGCCAATTATAATCAAGCTTATGAAGTTCTAACTCCAGAATTTCTGAGTTCTCTAAGAACATCAGGTCAACCAAATCATAGGATCAAATTGAAAGTTGGAACACCCATTATGCTAATGAGAAATTTGGATCAGGCAGAAGGGTTATGCAATGGAACAAGATTATCAAATCACGTCCTCAAGGCCAAAATTATGTCTAGAAAGAACACTGGAAGCATAATTTGCATTCCCCGAATGTCAATTTCCCCTTATGAATCACCATGGTCATTCAAGTTGATTAGGAGACAATTCCCGATCATTGCCTCATACGCAATGACAATAAATAAATCCCAAGGTCAATCACTTAATAATGTAAGATTGTATTTTCTTATTCTTGTTTTTAGTCATGGACAATTGTATGTAGCAGTTTCAAAAGTGGTTTGAAAATCTTAATACGCAACAAGGAGAATGCATCATGTTTGAGTACTATCAATATTGTGTTCAAGGAGGTCTTTCAAACACTATCTTAGTTGGTAAACAACTATTCTTTTTTCTGATTAAGCTACAAAGTAAATCTTCATCTTTTAAATTTTTCTTTCAATGTTATTTTCACTAATTTTAGAAATTGGTTACAGTATTATATGTTTTCTCATGCTGATGTATGATAGAAAAATGACTTATGAAATTATTGCTGCAATGAATGAAGTGCTCTTTTGAAGTCACAAATTATATTGGTTTACAAATATGTTCGGAAGATGTTTAAACATCTCCTTCTAGCTTTTATTATGTATTAATCTCAAATTTAAAACATTATATAACTTAGAATCATTTCTTTGATAATATTTATAATCAAGAACAAAACAATTATTTTCGCCATAATACATACATTTTTAAATGTATTATTTAGATCAATACACATTAGATTAATGCATATAATAATTCTAAGATTGTAACTATATGAATGCTAACCAATTAAATAAATGAATAAGCCCATCCATAATTTTTAATTCACATCTTTGAACATGTCAAGTCCTATAACTCTCACCTTCTAGATTTTATTGACCCAAATGAAGCAACTATTAGATGCTTACATAACCACTATTATTAATTATATCTATTACTAATAATTAATAGTACCATCATTCAACAACTAAACTATCTAATTTTACAATAAAAAAATCACCCCAAATTTTTTTAAAATAAAACACTAACTAATTAAACAAGAAACGAAAAAAAAAACAAATCTCGAAAAAAATTCATCATTTTCATTTTCATTTTCAATCTCTACCTGAATCTGAGTCAAAAAAAGAAAAGAAAAGAAAAATCTCTATCTGAATCTCAATCTCCACGCTCTTCTACACTCAAAAATAAAAAATCCCCAAAATTCTCTATAAACCCTAGATTCACCAACCTCGTGACGCAATAAAAAATTTCCAGCTCCGAGGTGATTCTTGTTGCTATGCGTTGTTTCTTTTTGGGGGAAATTGATGATTGATTTTCATTTGTGAGGAAAGAAGAGTAACGAATTTTGTGGTGGAATCGTAGTTGGTGGTTTTTTCGTTGTTGTTGTTGAGTATGCATAGATCTGGTGCAACGATGGCTTGGAACGTGTTCAAGTTCTGCACAGCTTTGCGAGGACTTGGTTCGATTATGATTCTGTTGGTTCTTGGTGTTGTTGGGGTTACTTATTATGCTGTTGTTATTACCAATTATGTTCCTGCTATGTATAATGGAGGGTTTGATTTTCTTATTGCAATCTTGGTCTTGATCTTGTTTCATAGTTTGGTAAGTTACAAAAGATTTTTGTTGATTATTTGCTTGATTTCATTTGAATTAGTTTCTTTTTGTTAGTGTTTTGGGTTGTGGATGTTTTTGACTTTTTGTTTTTTGTTTTGTTTGTGAAGTTTAGGGTAGGGTGTTTGTTAATTTGTTAGAATTTAGCTTTTGACTTAGGGATCATGATTCATTATTGGGCTTATTTGAAGGGTTTGAGTGTGTGATTAGTTTGAAGATGAGAAGGATACATTTGAATTTTTCTCAGAATCAATTGGAAAATAATGGTTGTTTCTTGGATGTTTTCGTCTATGAAGCACTAACGCTCTGAACAGACACCAACATTGACACGGCTATACCTGTAATTATTTGAAAAAATGAATAAATTAAACGTAATTACAAGTGTTGGTGTCGGTGTCGGTGTCCGACATTGACACTGACACGGGCAAACCTTCTTTCCAAAGTGTTGGTGCTATAGAGGTGGGAATCATTTGATTTTAGCTTTTTCTGTCCGATTCTGAATGTGGTGTAGAAGGATGAGGTGTTAGATATCTTAATTGATGGTGGTTATTTGAAAAGTGGCGAGTAGCTGTGAAAGTTTATGAATGGCAATTTGACAAATTTTTGTCACGGTTTTTAATTTCATTTGTGTTGTTGTCGTGTCAAGATGCTTGATTTTGCAGAAATTGCGATAAGTCATTGATGATGCTGTTGCTATGCGGTTGTGAAAATAGAAAACTATACTGTTTTTAAGCTTTGGTAGTTGTATATAAATCTCAGATACTGGAAGGTTTCTTTTAATAGATTTTTTCCATGTGTTTTTTGGGAAGTTTCTCCAAACATGATCAAACACAGATGTTTAGCTTCCATTAATCTTAGTTGATTAGTTCTGTAGTTTAATGAGGTGTTGTTTCTTTGGCATGTGAATTAAATGATATGTTGATTTGAAATTTTCCTCTTGATTATGCAGTTGGTTATGCTATTGTGGAGTTATTTTTCCGTTGTTTTTATCGATCCGGGAAGTGTACCTCCAAACTGGAGGCCTACAATTGATGAGGAGATAGGAGAGGAAGATCCATTAGTTGGTACAGAATTCATGAACACGCTGTCTGATCCGTCCAATCAAAGGATCCGGTACTGCAGGAAGTGCAACCAGCTCAAGCCGCCTCGATGTCATCATTGTTCAGTTTGTGAGTTTTTCGCAGACAAACATTTTCATTTTTTATTGCCACATTGAGAACAAGACAACATCATTTTGATCCTTTTCTGTTTGATATCAGGTGGACGATGTGTACTGAAGATGGACCACCATTGTGTGTGGGTAGTTAACTGTGTCGGGGCTCTAAATTACAAATATTTCCTTCTTTTCTTGGTATGGACACTCAACATGAGTTACTTTTCTGCTATCCAGTTATTACTTGTGTGAAATTTTATTTGCATGATTCAATTGTTTTTTTCCGGCACTTTTACTTTCGAAAGATAGTATGGCTGTGATTGTCTTACATGTTTTGATGTTATGTTTGGTTTTGTAAAAGTACTATTTAACAATTGATACACAAACATTGATATTTGTCTAATATGATGGTGTAATTTATTATTAGATGTCATTAATGCTGTAAATCATAATTAAAGTATATGCTTTAATCATGTTTCTCCTCGTGTGTTGCACGAACTCTCAATACCAGTAACATAGTACTGTGTATGATAGTATGGCTGTGATTGTCTTACATGTGATTGTCTGTCTTGCGTGATTCAATTGTTTTTTTCCGGCACTTTTACTTTTGAAAGATAGTATGGCTGTGATTGTCTAACATGTTTTGATGTTATGTTTGGTTTTACATAAGAACTATGTAACAATTGATACACAAACATTGATATTTGTCTAATGTGATGGTGTAATTTATTATTAGATGTCATTAATGCTGTAAATCATAATTAAAGTATATGCTTTAATCAAGTTTCTCCTCGTGTGTTGCACAGACTCTCAATACTAGTAACATAGTACTGTGTATGATTTGACATATAGTAATTCTTTAAATTTTTCCTTTTACTATAACACTGATATTGTAGACTTGTTTGTTTTGTTTCTGGTGCCAATAAAAAAAATACTTGCTTAATATGATCTGATTACATCGTAGTGCAGTTCTACACTTTCCTCGAGACAAGTCTAGTGACTGCATCCTTACTGCCACATTTCATAGCATTCTTTAGTGATGGAGAAATTCCCGGAACACCTGGCTCTCTTGCTACAACTTTTCTTGCGTTTGGTAGGATTTCTAACTCATCGTTCTAGCTTTTGATTCCATATATGAAGTTCTGTAACAATGTTGGATTACCTGCAGTTTTGAACTTGGCTTTCGCATTGAGTGTGTTGGGATTTCTCATCTTGCACATATCATTGGTGGCTGCTAATACAACCACTATTGAGGTAAACTTCTGCATAAAAATAAACTACTTTTTTGTGTTTCACCTTAACATACGGTATTGCTCCTGGACACTACTTAGTCCTTGTTTGGATAAACAACTTAATTACGTGTTATGAATCAAGTATTTATCAAATAGCCACGGATGTATAAGCTATTTATTTCTTTACAAGCTATAAGTTATTTTGGAGAGCTTATGGAAGTAAGCTTAAAACAGCTTACAGAAACGTCATTAGCTCTCACAAGTGCTTATGCCTGTAGATAACCTCAAGTAAACCCAATCGAGACAAACCCTTGATTGAATTTAAATTGATGAAATATTTTTATGCATGAAATATATCCACTGCTGCCCAGGTAAACTCTCGTGTGGAAGCATGCTATGAAAAGATTACCTTATTCTTCAATATAATACTTTTGTATGCTTTTTTCTTGATGTGTGAAGTTTGGCTTATGTTTTGCTCCTTGTTGTGAGCAGGCATATGAGAAGAAAACTACTCCAAAATGGCGTTACGACCTTGGCCGTCGAAAAAATTTTGAGCAGGTGGGTACTTGTTGTATTATGGTAGCAGTGTTCATGTCAGTTATTTATGTTACTTTTCAGAAAAAAATATGTGATAAATGGTGTAAATATCACTCCAATAAACTCCATCTGTCTCAACAATTTATAAACTAATGACTTAACAGAGCAGGATGTTCAATTAAGTTTTTTTATGGATAACTTAAGTATGCATCGTGGGAAACAATACTCAGACTCATCATCTGATCTATGTGCATCTTTTATCCTACTGCTTTTCAATCTGTCATGATTGCAAATTTTCTATCCTAAATAATCCAAATAGAAAATACTTGCTGAAAGTGATAAGGTAGTTTCTAGCTATAAAGCACATACACTGACAAATTGATACTAGTAATAATTTATAAAATGGAAGTAATTGTTTACTATCATACATGTTGGTGTTGGTGGCGGGACACTGGATACGCCTTCATATTATGTTTTATGTTGCTTTTTTGATATCAGGTTTTTGGGATGGACAAGAAATACTGGTTCATTCCTGCTTATTCAGAAGAAGATATACGAAGGATGCCGGCTCTACAAGGTCTCGAGTATCCATCAAAACCTGACTTTGATTCCCAATAGTTTAAAAACTCAAAAATCCACATATTTGGCATAAGTTTAATGCTTTCATTTCTAGTTTCACTTTTAATAGCAAAACTGTTCCCGGTTTTCACTTCATTTCTAGTTTCAAAAATTTGTTTCGAAAACATGTTTTTCGATTCATGTACAAATCTTTAAAACCAGGAAACAAATTGAACACCGGTGACATTTTAAAATAGAAAGTGAAACAAAAAAATGAAATCGGAAAATGTCTTCTCAAACCAAACAGAAATGTACACATTATGTAACAAAAAACACGCGGTGTCCCCGGAACCCTTACTTACAAATCCGGCTTGTAAGTAATTCTAAGCTCTGAGCAATTCATCTGCAGAAACACTTAGTATGATTTTTTTTATAATGTTAGTTATTTAGAGGTGCATGTGTTAGGTTGAAATGAAAGGTGCAATGTTTATGTTTCTTATGATTTGGGTTTTGTTCCCCAAAGCAAAGCAGTTTTCTTCTTTTTATTCTATTCAATTCTTGAGAAACTACTATAGCATTGTAGTACTGTATAATATATTCTCAACTTATAGATTACTGGTAGTCTATGTTTTATGATTTTTTAGGAGTACTATGTCTGAATTAATTAATGCCAATGGATTTTATTTTTAAAAACTTATTCTTTAAGAGAATGAAAATATCTGTTTGGTAGTCTATTTTTTTTTTTTAAAAACACTTTTAAATTTAAAAAATGAGAAATTTTATTTGGGAATCTGGTTTTTGAAAATAGTTTTAAAGAAGAAAATAAAAAAAATTGTTAATTCAATTTTTGAAATAAGTTTCATTATATTATTAAAAAAAATGAATAAAAGAAAAACATATTATATAATAATTAAGGCTTAATTATAACTTGCTGTCTCTTAATTTAATTTAGGGTAATGTTAACTTGTGCCCTTGGGGCACATGTTAAGCAAACTACTTTTAGTAAATTTGTATTGGAAAAAACAATTTAAACATTAATTTTATACTTTAATTTAAATTTGTACACAATTTCCAAGATTATATTTCTTAATTTAGTTCTTAACATGTGCCCCAAGGGCACAAGTTAACATTACCCTTTAATTTATGGTTCACCAAAAAGTTTATTAATTATTTTAATTTTAATCATTTGAATTTTTTTTTAAATGTCACACATTGGATATTACAAGTCTATGGGAACTAATTGTATACCATTCACAATTAAGTTTTTGCCAATATTTTTCAATTTTCTTTCTTACTCATCTCATTCTTCATTATCACCACCATCATACTCGAGCTTAAACAATATTATTTAGAAATTAAGATCTTAATAAATTAAGTTTTTAAAAAGTACAATTTTCCTGAAAAATATGAGTAAAAAAACCAGCAAGAAAATTTCCCCCTTTCCTAAATCAGAAAACACATCTAGAAAATATACCTACAAAATTTCTTTTGACTAAGTTCATAAATAGCACAAAACCACAAAATCAAATAAACACACGTGGCAACAAATCTTAATTCAAGAATCCTCAAATTCAAGTTGACAATGGTGGCACAGGAGATTCGTAGTACCTTATCCATGTCAGAAAGCTCAAGATTTACAGTTTTGATAAAGTTCTTAGGAAATTTATTGTTGGACTCTATGAGTTTATGCAAATTTTTTATAATACTCTTATTTTTTGGAGATATATTTTTGAATGCATTTTTTTTTATATTGGTGTAATATTCTTTTTGCCTTGTATCTTAATTTCGAAATTCATTTTAATAATTTAGTTTAAAAAATATTTATATTAGTCCCTTAACTCTTTAAAACGTTTCACATTAGTTTTTTCTTATTAGCGACGGAAAAATTTAAAAATAAATCGTTAAATTCGTTGCTAATTAAACAAAAAAGACTAATATGAAACGTTTTGAATAATTAAGAGACTAATATGAATCTTTTTAAAGTTAAGTAACCAAAATAAACTTCAAGGTTAAGATACAGGACTAAAAATGATATTAAACCTTTTATATTAAAGGAAGACCGTTCTGAATGACACCCCATACATTTGCTAAAACTATTCTAAATAGAGATATATCTCTAGAATAAATCTTTAGCAAATGTATGAGACGCCATTTAAAATGGTCTTTCTTAAATATAAAAAATATACACCAAAAAATATATCTCCAAAAATTATAAATATTATAGAAATTCTACGCGATATTTAAAAAACTCATAGCGTGTAATAAGAACTCTAAATCATCAAACACGACATGTCCATTTTGAATGAGTCCAAGTACGAATTCAATCTTGATAAAGTCTAGTTATAATATGTTATGCAATTTCTTAACAAAAGTTTATGAATGAAATATTCAAAAGTAAATAAAAAGTCAATTAACATAATTATAAAATCCATATCAACATATAGGAATACAAATTCTTATTACCAATTAGAAAGAAAAACATAACCATGTTGACCATAAGCAAAATTATAAGAGAAGGTTGTCTTATCACTATCAATATTATGGTACAGCTCGGTTAAAAAATAGTCATTCAAATCGAATCGAAAGATTTCTATTTATTTAAAATGAACCGAATTATTATTTACTTTAGTAATCAAAATTATAAATAAATTTAAAAAAATCACAAATTAAACAACTACAATATATATATTATTTAATTACACTTTTTATACAAGAGTGTACAACCAACAAACAACCATTTTACAAAAGAAAAAATCAACTAAACTACTTTTTAAACTAAAAGTAACTAAAATTAAATTAGGATGTTTTGAAACTCTTTTAACTTACACGGTCTTTATTATAGTCAAAATTTTCAAATTCCGAAAATATTATCTCTACCAATAAAATTAAAAATGAACATATGTACAATTTAAAGAATTATCCTTTAAAAATATTGAGAAAAATAAGTGTGAGTTGGAAGTGTTGTGAAACAAGTGTGAAAAAGGCTCACAAAGATTAGAAAAGTGGAGATCAAACACTTTATAAGTGAGCGAATCCACACTCCTATCACCTTAAGATTTTTGAAGAGTATTTGGTGTTTCTCTCACAAGGTGTGTTGCTCAAAAAGAAAAAACCCTAATATAAAAATGGTCTCTCATGTTGACCCCCGAATTAATGACTTAACAGTGATATCATAGTTAAGTTTGAGTGAAGGACCGACTCAATTGTATTGAAAATCCTCCCTACATGGTTGTGGGTAGGAGGCATGTCACATTGAAGAAGTGTTAACGGTGGTACAAAGTGTATGAGGATGAAAGATTTTTTGTTTGAGGGAGAGCAATGTCCACTTGAGGGAGAGCAATGTCCACTTGAGGGAGAGTGTTAGAAAAAAAGTGTTGGTTAGAACTGTTGAGAAAGAAGTTGAAAGTGTATCTCTCACCAGGTATGTTGCTCTTAAAGAAAATACTCAAATGTAAAAAATACTTTCTCATAATATCTTACAACTCTGTCGAAGTTTATGATGTCCATGTCCATGTCGTAGTCGAAGTCTGTTCTTACATGCAGAAGTCTTACTCAGCTTATCGAAATATGTTAGCTTATAATTTAAGTTAGCATGTTGAATTTAGCCAGTTTATTGGACCCATTTTTTAGTATGTTAGTTGAAATCTAAAATTTAGTTTTCTTCTAAATAACATATTAGTTTTCACTTCTCTATCAATTCCTGGTAATCTTGTTCAAGTGAAAAAAATGGTGTGATTGAGATTCAACTGTAAATATTGTACCCTAATGTGTAATTGAATCAAGAATCCAGTTTTTAACCACTTTGAATTGTTTTCTTCTTTCTTCTTTTTTTCCCTTTACTTTGTGATTTTCTTGTTAATCAAAAAACTGACCATACTCTGTTTTCTTAGGCATTGTTTCACAACACTCATGTTGACCTCCAAATTGATGACCTAACAAAAAGTACTTGGACTAAAGTTTTACTTAAATATTTATTTCCATATTTCACTACATTAGAGAAGAATTCCTAACATCAAAATTAGGATGATACTTTTTATGTCATAAATTATAAGATATTTTGGCCATTTCACACAAATTAAGAAACATAATTCATTTTGTATGAAAAAAAGAAATGATGTATAACTTTACAATATTGTCCTTTATTTATTAAATATGAGAGAAATTTTAAGAATTGGAAGAAGAAATAACAATACTCTCTCCGTCCCAAATTATAAGTAAAACATTAATGATATTTTTTTCAATATATCTTATATCATTTACTATTCTATATTATTTATTACTATTTTTTCTTCCCATTCTTTAAATTTCACTTTTACATATAATAAATAAAAAACAATATTATAAAATTATACATAATTTCTCTTTTCCACACAAAATATAATTACGTTTCTTAATTAATGGAAAATGTTTGAAACTTCTAAGAGTTATAAGATAACTTATAATTTGGTATACATTTTTTTAAGTAACTTATAATTTAATATGTAGAGAGTAAATCTCTACTCATCTTGAGATAGTTCAAAGTAATGTGGACCAATTCGTTATCATCAAGTTCCGGTCAACCAATTTGGATCCTGTTCTGGATTAGGCTTGGGGCTGGCCCACCGTCGGATACGGTTCAACCCAGCTCCGCGTCGGGGAGGGTCCAACACATGCCCAATCCTCCATAGCCGTTGGAGGCCACGTTCTCCACATGCTCCTCACGCGGGAACACGTCTCCAACTAAACCTCAAGAACAAGTCATCCACTTCCCGGAGTTCATAGGGCAGTTGAACCAGAACGAAGACCACAGCAGATGACCGTTGGCCCAATGCTGAAGGCACATTATAAATACCCTCATCCACAGGAGGGTCAGGTATTCTAAACTCATTATATACTTGATCTCTCTTTTCACTCATAACCTCACTTTGGCATCAAAGTCTCTTGCAGGTACACCCCATTCTCTTCTCCATAACCAGCGAATTTGGAGCTCACGACGTGTTGTTGATCGCTGATTGAACTTCTGATCTTGGTAAGATCAGTGACGCTGTCTATGGAAACCTTTTGCTACCCCGTCTTTTCTTTCTCTAAACCTAAAGACCAAAACAAACCTTCAAAAACCTTTGATCATGGCCAATAAACACACTGACGATAACGTCCACGAAGCTTCCTTCACCACCTTCACTGCCGGTGACGAACATGACAATAATGTGACAACTGTTGCTGAAGAGGGTGTCCCTAAGGACGGGCTCACCTCCTATCCTTCATCCGACAATGCGGCCTACAACGCCGCCCAACGTTTCGAGAGTCCGGGGGTTTTTCAACTAATTCCCGTGCCACCCAACGTCGATCCTACCACGGTGGCCTTATTCACGCCAATCAACCAGACGAACTTAATGATTTTCCAGCAGAATGAAAAAATTGCAATGCTGTAGAAAGACCTCCAATCACGCCCCCCCTGCGGAGACATCGACGACCTGATTCTCGTAGCCCGTCCCCACGACAACGAGATGCATGTCCAAACTTTCCCCTGTGAAGACACCAACGAGATGAGTCTCAAAGCCTCTCCCCGCGACAACCCGGATGCTGCCCGCGGCTAGAGAGGCCACCACCTACGATTTCCCAGAAGCATGATCATACTCCTTCCAGCAGGGAGCGACGCTTCCCCGTTCCCAAGAGTAGCAAAGCTGACGGTCAACTGGACAAGTTGAAGGGTCGATAAGGAAACTCGCCGCGTCGCAGCAGAAGCCCTCGACACGACCCTTCCCCGTCCCGCTCACCAGTTCAAAGTGACAAAGACGACCCCCGCGATCCATTGTCCTGGGAAATTATGAAAACTCCCATCCCCGCTAGGATAGAAAACCACAAAGTTTGGCGACTTACGATGGCACGACGGACCCAGACGATCACATCGAGAACATCAATGCAATGCTAGACTACCGCAACATCGAGGGCGCCATCAAGTGCAGACTCTTCCCCACAACTATCAGAAAAGGTACCATAACATGGTACAAAAACCTTGCCCCAGAGTACATCACATCCTGGAAGGACTTGAAAACACATTTCACCAGGAATTTCACCGTCTCTCGACGGCATCCGAAATCCAAGGCGTCACTCGAGGCTATTATACAGGGGAAATAAGAGTCTCTCTGAGCATATATAAAAAGGTTCAATCGAGAAGCTGTCCAGATTGCCATGACTGACCGGATGAAAAGATACCTGCTCGAGCAAGGGCTGCGCCCCCGCAGTGACTTTGCCAAAGCAGTTGGCATTGAGACGCCCCGTTCACTAGATGAACTTCTCCTTAAAGCCCAGACCTACATCCAGTACGAGGAGAGGGAGGCCGCCAAAAATGCCCGCGACTCGCAGAACCAGGAGAGCACCAAAGTCGTGAAGTATGGCGATCCTGCGACTCCTCGACGTGGCGGAGAGAAAAGAAGAGATGATAAGCCCCACAACTCCTGCGAGCACAAAAGACTAGTAGGTTATTTCTCTGAGTACACACTGTTGACCGCTCCCCATGAGCGCATCCTGACCGAGTGTATAAACTCGAAATTCCAACAAGGTGGGGTCCATTTTCCCAAGCCGACGCCCCTAAGCCAAACGTCAACAAGTCCAAGTAATGCCGATTCTATAGGAGCCATGGGCACGTCACCAAAGATTTCACTATCCTTATCAAGGAAGGGCGCCTAAAACAGTACACCAAGAGGATCGAGGCTCCTTGACAGGACGTCCGTGTGACGAAGAAGGTCGAGGAAGAAGCACCGCTTTCTGGCAACACCGGCTTATAAGTTGCCCCGTGCGTCTCTCGGCCTGAGGACTTCTACGTCCTGGACAGGGTCGACATGCCCCTATCTGCTCATAGCAACTGGGAGAACTTCCCCTTCACTATAGTTGTATCCGGTGGAGGATTCAACAAGCTCACCACGGGATCATTGAAAAGAAAGTTCGATGAGATGATCGACGCGAGCTCGAACCAGAACGTAACCCTCGACAGGTTCTAGAGAAAGTCAAACCCCATTGGTTTGAAGACACAATCCTGCCGACATCGTTGGGATATTGGGCAAAAGCCAATTGGATACGTTACAGGTTTTTCATTATTTCGTTAATTGTAACTTTAATTCCCAGTAATATGAATGTTCTAAATTTCTGCTTTTATTTATGTTTTACTTCTCCCAAATCCATTTCTAGCTAAACCAGAGTAATCGATATGTAATAATAATTCAGACGGGATTTGATAATAACCGGTTTAAAACTTTCTTTTTCAAAAGTTGTTTATGGCCTGAGTGTTTAAACGTATTTCCTGAATAAACGTTCGTCGCGACAGCGAGAACTTATTTAAAAGTAGTTTTGCCACGACAGTGGGAAATTAATTAAGGTACGAACCAACAAGCGACAACTGCGGCTAAGACCAGATAGTAAACATTAGGCATTTGTTTTAATAACAGCGAAAGCACTTTAAAATAGATTAGAACTTAGAGATTTCCAAAAAGCGATTTAAACCCCGAACGGGATAGCGACAACATACGTTCCGCCTTAGAGTTGCGACTAGCGTCAACAACCATCGTGAGACGAAAGTCTTCAGATCACTATTTTCTTCTTAAATAAATTCTGAAAAATATTTTATATACCGGTAACTTGTCAAATCCCCGAAGAACATAATTATTGCATATCGATTCGCGTAATTATAATTCAAGTAACGTCTTTAATTCCCCTTAGTAATAGAAATTATTCCCTTAAACAGTATCTACCTAGCTAAACATAGTAACTCCCGAGAACACTAGTTTGATTACGAGTCCTTGTGGGATCAATATCTTTTATTACTACGCGATAGACTGTGCACTTGCAGTTAAGTTGTATTAGACATAGAAAGTCGCGATCAGGTATGACACATAGATGTAACAAAACACTTCTCTTTTTCTCTCTCGTTCAAGGTCCTTCACCACCAAACCTACATGGTCTTGTTTGTTTCTTTTTGCTATGTGCAAATCTATGCATAATTTCCTTTAATTCATAGAGTGGATAGAGGGAGGTTCAATCAGTAACTTGCATTTGGAGTTAGTTACAATCTGTTATGAAAGTTTATTGATGACTAGATGGAATTTGAATCACGTGCAACTCTATTGTGAGTTTCCTTTTGTGCAATACAATTCTGAGTTTTTTTAATTATGTGCTATGTTATATTTCTGTTGGAGATACTTTGTGAATTGTATTATGTTGCAACTCGGTTAAGTTAGTTAGGCGTTGTAATGCGAAAGCTAGTTAAGTGTTGTATGTTAACTTGGTTAGTTTTGTGAAGTGTGAATGAGTTTCTGTTGTGACTTATGCTTACTATGTGTAGAAATTGGCATGTGCTTTTGTTTTGAATTTGTTTGAATGAGCTAGAAACTGAAATTCAGATGCTGCTTGATATTGTGTTAGCATGATGTAAGTTGAATGCGTGCTGTTTCTCATTGCAGGTTGGCTTATGAATGACAAGGTGATGACATAACATGAGATCAGAATTTTGGCTTGGGCAGTAGGGAACTCATGTGGGGCCACCAACAACTTATGCCTTCTCTCTTTATTCTTTTGAATTTTTCCTAATTCTACTTTATGATGTAATGTATAAAACGATGCAATGTATGCACACCTTGAGAATTTAGTTAATGGTGTAATGTATGTAATAACATAAAAAGTTTATTCTTGTTACTTCATTCCATACATTAACCATTTATGACACTAAAATATTGACATGTAGTATAGTATGCAAATGTAATTGACTCTCAAAAGGTTTTTCAAGACTTAATCTTTATTCTTATGAATGTAATGAAAATATGTAATGGTGTAATGACCCAACCAATAAAGGAAAATGCAATGAAATAATCTCTTCATTAAATGCCAAAGTTATCTAAAAATGAAAAGTATCAAAATATAATCACGCCATGCAAGAACTATGCAAATACTATGTTTTGAAATGGGGACCTAAATCAAACACAAAGCCTTATCATGAATGCCCATAAAGAGATTAAGGATCTAATGCAAACTTTCCATGGTTGACCATTTGTACTTGCAATCCTCTATTTAACTCTAATATCAAGATACCATCCACATGAACCAAAGGTACCAAAAAAAAATTAGGGTTTTTCTGGCCTTGAGTTCAAGAAGGATGTCATCACTAGTCAGTGCATCATATGAGCCCTAGATTTGGATATCTCAGCTCTTTACTAAAAATCAAACTTTCGAATCTCTGAAACTCAATGCAAATGGTAAAATGAATGAGATGATGCTAATGCATATGCAGATGATTGCATCAATAAGCCATATAAGAAATGAAAAAATTAGGACAAATTTTTGGGTATGACAAAATACAAGGGGATACGGTGTGAAAATGGTGAAGAAACGTATTCAATGAAAGAAATAGCAAAAAAAGCAGCGAAAAATACCCAAGGATGAGTTTTCTGGTAGAAATCACCAATTTCCGGAGAGCGCATTAAATCTTTGGTGAAGCCTTAATGAGATAACTTATTGTCTCTTATATGATTTTTCGTTTCTTTCCTCCTCTTATGACTTCTTATGCACTGCTATCTTGATTCGTTTTTCTTTACTGTAATCGATTGTCGTTATTACACCAATCAATTATTGCTTAACTCAAATTGAAAAACCTCTACCATAATGATACCATTTCATTGCATCTTTTCATGAATTATTTTCTTGAAGCATTGCAAATTATTTATGATTATTTTTAATTATTGCAAGTCTTTTTTAAAATGATGTCTTATAATGTATAAATAGTAGAAACATTTTATAGTAATTTCATAAAACATAATTCACCTCCCCTTTTAGGTTGTGCTCTCAAAACTTATAATTGGCATCAAAGCAGGTTCAGGTAGCTTGCTCATTGATCTGGGAAAAATGACTTTTGCAAATACGGTTTTTAGAGATGGTGGTATAACAACAAATCTCCTTTATTCTATGGTGAATATTATGATTTTTTGGATCATCCGTATGCAAGCACATCTTGAAGCACAAGGATAAGAAGTTTGGGATGCTATAGAAAATGGTTCGTTTGTTCCTAAAAGTGTTATCAATGACTTTGGTACACCTAAGATAAAAAATTCTTGGAGTGATGATGATAATAAAAAAGTTCTCTATGACAAGAAAGTAAAGAACTTGCTTCAAGCAGCCCTAAGTATGGATGAGTTCTTCTGTGTTTCTCAATGCAAAACAACGAAGGGAATATGAGATACATTAAAAGTCACACATGAAGGCACGATAGAGGTAAAAAGATCTAAACTAAATGCTTTATCACAAGAATATGAAATGTTTAGAATGCATCCCCATGAATCTATTATTGATTTGCAAAATGGATTTAGTTAGTTAACAAATCATTTGCTGGCTCTTGGTTAAACTATTACAAATAATGAATTAGATCTAAAAGTGCTTAGATACTTGACAAAAGCATAGCAAATAAAGGTAACGACTATTTCCGAAGAGAAAAGTCTTTCAAAATTGTCTTCTGCAACATTGTTCGGTAAATTTCAAAAACACGAGATAGAACTTGAAAAACTGCAAATACACGAAGATGAAAAAAATAATTTAAAAAGTCTTGCCTTACAGACTAGACTAAAAAATCATGATAGAAATTAAGAGGATGAGTCCACTAATGATGAAGATGATGTTCTAATCAAAAAATTCAAAAAGTTCTTGAGAAAGGAAAGAACAAAAGAAATGAGTAAAAAAGAAGCATCAAAAAGAAAGGTTACTTGCTTTGAATGCGGAGAAAGAGGACATGTCTAAAGTGAATGCCCTACACTTCAGAAGAAGAATAAATTTAAAAGCAAGAAGAACAAAAGACCAAAGAAAGCATATGCAACATGAGAGGATAATGAAATAAACTCATCTTCAAAGGAAGATCATACAAACAAGACATTGATGACATCACATCATTCAAGCGATGAAAAAACATGAGGTTAGTGATTCTGAAATTGATGATAGACCTTCATATGAATTACAAAGTACTTTTAATGAATTACATGATGGATTTTTGAAAATTTCTAGAAAATGTTCAAAACAAATGAAAACTATTTTAAATCTAGAAAGTGAGGCTAGTAACACAAAAATGGAGTTAGACTTAATAAAAAATTTAGCATGCAATAATTGTTCATATCTTGTGTTAAAAATTATGGAATTAAACCAATTATAGGTGTCATATTTCTAAATATGTCTCCTATAAATATATATATATATTTTATAGTATCAAAGTTGTGTATCAGATATTGGTTATGTTCGAATTGATGGAAAAATGACTTGAAACAAAAGGGAAGGTGAGATTATGTTTATTTGAAAAACAATGTCCAATTAAAAAAATCTAAAATTTAAAATAAAAATTTAATTTTTTTTTCTTTTTGTAAATTAAACACAATGTAAGCAAAAAATAGTGAAATAAGATAAATGTTGCGGTGCGAAAATTACATTGTCGCCACCATGTTTTATTTATTCCTAAGGTATAAGGGAAATAATGATAAAACCCTAAAGGAAAGGATAAGACGCTTATCGAAATCAAAAATGGGTTCGGAAGTCACTTAAGTAAGATAAAGGTGTTAGGTACCCCTCACCTCTGTTGTACTTAGCAGGAACCTTCTCTAACCTAGGGTTTAATGTGTTTGTTTTCTAAAGTTTGCATGTTAATCATTTATACTTACTTTTATTTTCTTGATATTCACAAAAAGAATTAAAGATGTAAAATGTTAGTTTTAGGTTAGGGGACTCGTCTTGATTTCGCAACCTTGTGCCTAAGTATTTCTCCTCGAGTGATGAGAAAAGTTAGAGTCATCGTAGTTAGTACAGAAAAATGTTGTGTGTTGGTTGATTGTATTTGTAAAAAAAAGAAGTCTTGACGCACGGGGGAGGAGAAAAGTTTGTTTGAAAAAGGTCTCGATGCACAAGATCTAAGAAAACGACATTTGATGAGTTTGGATTGATTTTAAGTTTTGAGTTGAATTATTGATTGATAAGGCGTACGCCAACCAATCAATGGTTCGAGAAAAGTGAGGATGTACATCCACCCTGTCCAATTATTTGGAAAAAAAGTTAAAATTAGTTTAATTGTGAAAGGTTTGATATTGTACAAGTTAATGATTGCGAATTTATTTACAAGTGATGACTTAGTTACAAGAAAATGTGAACGTTTGAATTTAATCGGGACATTAAAATAAATAATGTACTTATAATTAATCTGATTAACCTAATAGAATAAATCAACTCGTTAAAAATAAGACACGTTTTTTGTATTTTTTTTTTATATTTTTAATGTTTTTGGTATTTTAATAGTAATTAATTATAATAAACTAGATACAAACTAAATGAAATAAATAAAAAAGAAATAAGTCCACAAGTGGTGAAAGATAGTTATGGGGTGTCAAATTAGAAGAAAGTCAAGGCCCAAAATTATCTCTAAAATCCTGATATCAATTTAATCTTTTAAAAAATTAAATAAAATGAATAATAATAAAAAATAAAATGAAATATAAAAGTTAAAAAGAAGGGGAGCCACCCCATTTTGTCTCCCCATTGTCTCTTAATTCTCTTTGTTCTATACAAAAAATTAGATTTACAACCAATAAAATTCTGACATGTGTTACCTTAGTTTTAATTTATAAAAAAATTGAAGATTAGATAAACAGTAATAAAAGAAAGAAAATAACATAAGAAATCCAGCCAATTTCTTCTTTCCACTAACTCATTTTCTTTGACAATGGCTTTTTCTCTGTTTTTTGTTTGTGACTGGTAGGGATTATGAGAAAAATGTTTTGCTTAAGCTAAAAAAAAGTTTAAAATATTGTTACAAGAAGAAAAATTGTTAGAAATTGTGAATGTTAATGTTTTAATGGTCAGAAATATCAAAGACAATATATGAACAAATAAATCAAAATATAATGAGTTAAATTGAAGAAAAAAAAATCATCTAAAAATTTGATAGTCGTGCGTTTGAGATTTTGTAAAATTGTGTTTGAGACTCTATAGAAATTCTATATAAGAGTGTCTGTGAAAAATTATAGAAAAAATGACTCTTTTTATAGAGAAAATCACGTTAACGAAAAGGAAAAATAATTAATTGTGACAAAATACAACCAATCAAAAATGACAGATAAAAAAATGGACCAATCACAGAATCAGAGAATATTATGACACAATACAAAAAATCTGGATAGTTTTTAATATTTTTGACTATTTTTTTTTATATTAAATAAAAAATAAAAATGAAAATTAATTATTTGAAAAAAATAAATATTAAACAAAAAGGAAAATTATTTAAAAATAAATTAAAAATGCATTTTTTTATATTTGGTAAATAAAATTAGAAATAAAGGTAAATAAAAATGCAATTTTTTTTTATCTTTGGTAAATAAAATTAGAAATAAAGGTAAAAATAAATAAAAGAGAAAAAAACATAAAATATGAGAAATGTGAGACTAAAACCTAAGACCCCATGCTTGTAACTCTTTTAATCTCACTTGATCGACTACCAAATAATGATCTATCTCATTTATTCGAAATAAAATGCGACTAAAACTCATCTAATAGTAGTAAATGGATGGGTAAAATTTAGGGATAAGGGATAAGGGAGAAGATAACCGAAAATCATAGAGATGAAGACATATCAGAAATAAACAAACAACATCAATAAAAAGAGATAAGGGATAAGATAACCACACTAAATATTTATAGAGATTAGGCATAAACACTTGACATACTCCTCTCTCCAATTTTTTTTCTTGAGAGTTATATATATATATATATATATATATATATATATATATATATATATATATATATATATATATATATATATATATATATATATATATATATATATATATATATATATATATATATATATATATATATATATATATATATATATATATATATATATATATATATATATATATATATATATATATATATATATGAGCTTTTAATAGGTTATACCTTTAAATTTTCTTACAATCAGACTAGAGTTCTACACCAAACACAAAGTTTTAACTACGAAGACCTCCCAAACAAACACAAGATTTTAACACGAGAAAATCTCAAACCAAATGAGAGATTTTAACATTAGGCTAAACTCGCAAATCAAACATGATATTTTAATAGGATGATCTCAAAAATCAAGCAGAGGTTTTACCAAGTTCACCTTAAAAGGCAAACAAGAGCTTTTTAATTGGCTTAACTCAAAACAAACACAACCTTTTCAAAAGAGAGATATTACAACAATGTCTCACACACAAGAAGCAAGATATCTTACAAGTAAAAACTCACTCTCAAAGAACTAAGGAAAAGTGAAGAGAGAGAGAGAGAGAGAGAGAGAGAGAGAGAGAGAGAGAGAGAGAGAGAGAGAGAGAGAGAGAGAGAGAGAGAGAGAGAGAGAGAGAGAGAGAGAGAGAGAGAGAGAGAGAGAGATTTTATGCCATGCTAATCTCTGAACCAAGAGAGAGCTTTTAGACTAGACACAACTCATGTACCGAATAAAAAGTTTCATTAACGATCTCACAAATCAAATGAGAGCTTTTACACTAGGCACTACTCACGATATTTGTTATACATAAATTTTTATTATTACTTCCAAAGATTCTAATGTTTGAGCACCATCTATTAAGATGACCTTCATGTTCATTTAGTGTTTTATCTTTCTTGATACATATGTTCATTCTCTCTTATTTAATCTTAGAAAGATATCCATGGATTATTTCAAGAGTGCCCTAAACTTCTTTAATTGAAATACAATTAAAAATATAGAAGCACCCTTTGGTGCTTAGAGCACTCATCATTAAGTCTTTGACTCTAAAACCGAGTTTGATTTTTCTTTTATCTTCTTCTGTCCAAAGAAAATCAGGTTCATTTAATAATTTATTATTAACATAATAAGTAGGAATAAATGGACCATTGATAATAAAATTCCACATTCAAAATCATTTTCTTTTATAAAAATTTACATTCTAGCTTTCCATTTTTTAAAGCTTTCACCATAAAATGGTGGAGGTGTATTCATGAAAAGATCCTTTTTAAAAACAAAAGGGTTTGTAGTCATCATTCTACCTTCTAAGATGATTAATCTTATAATATGAGTTAGACTCTAATACCACTTGTTGAATAACTGACTCTAAAACACAATGGGGGGTAAATTATGAAGGTTGGAAAATGATGTCTAATTAAAAAATCTTCGATGAAAAGAATTGTTTAAAATAGTTTTATAAGTTAAACATAGAGTAAGCAGCAGAATAGATAATAAGATAAAATCAAAGTGAAGAAGAGATGAAGGTACAACTAAAAATTAACAAATGCCATAAATAAAAAGAGAAAATGGGTCGGAGAATGACACTTGAGATTTGTAGAGGTTCAACCTAACCACTTGACTTATTCCTTTTTAAAAAATTTATTCTTGAGAGTTTCCACTATAGATGTGAGTTTTTCACAGATTATGCCCACAAACTTTCTTACAAACAAACTAAAGTTTTACACTAGCTATCCTCCAAATCACACAAAAGATTTTATACAAAGTTAATCTCGTAACCAAGAGATAACTTTTACACATGGCACAACTCATGAATCAAACAAAGATTTTCATGGACAATCTCACAATCCAAATGAGAGATTTTATTGGCTAAGCTCACAAACCAAACAACAACTTCTCACAAAAGTTATTTCACAAGAGATAAATTCCACTTGAGCATATTACAATTTTTTTCACTCTTATAACACTAAGGAAGTTTTAGTGAAATGAAAGAAATGAGAAAAGAGGGAGTAAAGAGTGAAAAAGCATATCAAAATACGTTTTTGATATGCATTGAAAGTGAGGAGAGCCCTCTATTTATGGGTGAAAAATATGGCTCAAAAAGGAAAATTATCCACGGGCCTTTAAAGGCTAATAATTAATTATGCAATAAATCTAATTGATTATGTTATTCACAAAAGAGGAAAGCCTTCCAAAAATAAAAACCTATAATGGCTAGTGTCCTAATTGATTAGGAGTTTTACTAATCAATTAGGGAGCTTCATGCCTTTCTCTAATCGACTGGCTAAGGGACTTAATTGATTACAAAGCATATATAAACTTCTTAAATGTTTAGAAACACCTTTTCTCAATCTCACAAGCACCTTGATGGTTCCTCAAAGGGTTTTAAGGAGTTTTATAAAATAGAGAGGTTAAAGACACTTTTAGGTGAGTGTGTGCATTGCCTTAGTAATTTAAGGATTACTCTACTATCTTTTACAAGACTCCGATCAATTATATGAAGACCAAGCAAGATTTCACACTTTCTCTCTTTCACAACCCCGAATCTTCAAGATCCATTGTTAAATTAATCAATGATTTAACATCTGGAACTTGACTTCTTCTATTTGATGAGGTTTGACATATCTTCTTGATAGACTTTTTCATCAAAGGTGTTGGTTGATTGAGAGAATGTCAGGGATTCCATTGAATGCCCATTCGAAATTAGTTTTTTCCTTAAGAAATTGATTTTGTCATATTGATCTCACAAGTAGAAACATGTTGATCATCTTGATCAAATTCAGATGAATACTTCACATTTTAATCTCTCCACCATCAAAACCATTTTGGTAATTTAATTGCTGTAAACACTATACCTATAGGTACATAGATCTACAAGAAACCCATCATCTATTAAAGGTTTTAAAAATAATGGTATTTGAGAATTTTTTTAGAGTCAGGGAGACAAGAAGGAGGTTTGATGCCGATGGATCTATATTATAAATCGAAAATCAGATGACATCAATAATCATTATAAAGAAAGACTAGTGGAAAAGGATGATACTCTGACATATGTCCTTGATTAGGAGGATACATTTTCCCCAGTGGCAAAGATTAATATTGTTCAAATCTTAATACCTCTTATTTCTCATTCTAGACAGGAATTACTAAAATTTGATGTTAAAAAGTGTTCGTGAATGGGAACTTATAGGGGGAAGTGTATATAGAGATTCCATCCAATTTTAATATCACAAATGGAGTCGAGAAAGTATTTTGATTCAAGAAAGCCTTATATGGACTAAAGTGGTTCCCTAAGGCATGGTTTGGAAAATTGGTAAGTGCCAAAACATAGTATTTATCCACATGAAAACTTGGCACTTATGGGCTCAAACTAACATTTCCTACCATTGATTTCCCCAACTATTACATAGAGTTAAGTTTGATACATATATGTGTTGTGCCTTTTGATCTCTTTGTTATTATGCAAACATTTCCACACTTAATCAAGATTGAAACACAAAGCAAAGAAGAACAGTTCCTACATGTTCTCTAGGCGAGAGCTCGCCCAACAAGCCAACATTGAGGCTCATGGGTGGAGAAATAGAAGAAAAACATCACTCTTCTCGCCAGGCAAGCCTCAAGCGAGCCATCTCTCCCATTGAAGCACCAACGAAAGCTAAGCGAGACAGGTCAGAAACTTTCTAGTAGAAAAACGCTCCTTTATCCCCAAGAAAAGCTGTAGCAAGAAAGCTCTCCAGGTGAGCCTTTTGCTAGCCTAGCAAAATAAGGTGGTTTTAGATGTTGAGTTGGAAAAGACTTCATAGTGAATAAAGGTGGCTCGCCAGGCAAGGCTACTGCTCGCCAGGCGAGACCAGCAGAGCAAGGCCATTATATATAGTTCAAAAACATTTTATTTTGGGGAGTTGAAAACTTTTAGAGCAAAAATAGTTTATTAAGAGAGAAATAGATAAAAATAAAAGTAGACTTGTAAAATACTAGATGAATATGCATCAATCGTCGAGAAATCATCATTGATGCTCATCCATCTTTCTTATCATATGTAATAAAAGCTACCACAAGTAGCCTAATCTCTTTCTTATTGGGATTGAATGTAATTCGTTGCTACCGTATGTATTTATTACGATCATGGCATTACATATGAATTAGTCGTTTATTGATATTGATGTTATCCTTGTTTACTTGTTTTAATTATAGATTCAAACCGTTATTGAGAAATAATGTTCGAACCTCAATCTAGGATAATCATTTGTTAGATGCTAAACTCTAGACATAGATTTTGGTTTAACATTTACAAGAGTATTGAATATTAATGCTACCATATTGTTTAATAGGCTGAGAGATCATTGATAAAACAATACAATTGAACTCTCATTAGAAGTTTAGACATAAACACTGTCGGCGAGCGATACATGATTATATTGATTAAACGACCAATCTCTGTATAAATGATCAGAAGAATTCATGCATGATCGGTGGATGAACCACAATCCCAACAAGCTTTCTCATATTTGAAACTCCACTTAGTATTTACCATTCTTACATTACGTACTTTATGTAACCAAACATTTTGACAACTTCTCACTTAAACCATATAAACTCTTGAATAAAATTTAATATCACATTAGTCTATGTGGATACGACAAAACAAATACTTACTTTTGATGTTGAATAATGAAACCATCAAAATGACACAGTTGTCGGGGACTGGCATTTATATATTAAAAGCATTGCGACAATTCATATTTGTTTAAGAAATTTTGTACATATATTTTATACCTATCCTGGTGCTCACTTGTGTGGTTAGGTTATGAATTTTGTGTATGCGAGGCTAGATTCACTATATGAAATCAATATGGTGATCCAATTCACACATGATATGAGGGTAAGACACTTATAGGTAGTTATTAGTGTTCTACAAAATCTCAAAGAAATACTAGGGAGAGGACTCTTTCTTCAAAGAGGTGGAAGTCTAACTATGGAGGATTATGATGATGTTAATTATGCAGGTTCATTGGTTGATACAAGATCTACTTCAGCATGTTGTAGCTTCTTTTGTGAAAACATTGTTGGTTGGATGAGTAAGAAACAAAGTTTAGTTTCTCGATCAAGCGTTGAAGTAGTTTTCATAGCTATGACATCAAGAATTTCAAACTATTATGGATGAAACAAGTGCTAGAAGATTTGAAAATACAATGTGAAGGCCATATGAAGTTCTTTTGTGACAATAAATTAACTATTAGTATTTCACATAATCCAGTTTAACATGAAAGAACAAAATACATTGAGATTGACTGATATTTTGTCAAAAAAAAGTTGGGTAGTGGATTGAGAACTACCTACATTAGTTGGCAAATGCGTTAAGAAAGGGTTTACCAACAGAATGACTAAACAAACTTACTTGCAAACTTGAAATGATTGATATCCATCCGCCAATTTGAAAAGGAGTATTGTAAATATTAGACTATAAATAATAACATTTATAATTATTTTATTTTATTAGTAAGAGATTCCTTAAATAATCTCATTAGGTTTAAATTTATTTCTATGTAAAATAGTTTATTACAACTTTGAAATATATTAATATACTTTTCTACACATTTGTGATTCCTCTAAGCAATACTAACTCCCATTTTCAACTTCCTCCCCTCTTAACATACTTGGCATGGCCACAATTGCAATCGGGAGTCCTTTGCATTTTTTTGCAAGACTTAAATAGTTTTTGATCCCTATAAGTTGGGTATTTTTAATTTTAGTCCTTGTATTTTTTTTTGTCTGAGTCTCTATATCTCACTTTTGTATTGGTTTTAGTTTCTAAAGTTGAAATCTGCAAGAAAATTTACAGAAAACTTGTGGATTTTCTTTTGGATTTTGACTTTATGGACTAAAACTAACACAAAAAATAAGATATAGAGACTCAGACAAAAACAAAAAAAATAAATAAAAAACTCGCTAACTTACATAGTCAAAAAACTATTTTATCCTTTTAGCAATCTTTCTAGGCACATCCTTCAACTTCAAGGCATATGGTGAGTCATCAATGATATATGCATATATTTTAAACAAAGTCCAAGCTTCCTATTCATCCAAAAGAGACAACTCAATTGTAAGTAAATAGATTCGTGTGAGTATGTTCATATCATGTAACATCCATCCATTTGTTATTGCTATAGTTAACATGAGTTTGACATTTGTCATTTTATCTATAGGAAAAATGTTTCATTGAAGGCTTCTCCTTCTATTTGAGTGAAGTCTTTGGCCAATAATCTAGCTTTATCTTTCTTTATCTCACTTGTAGCTTGGTGTTTGATTTTATATATTCATCTACATCCTATTAACTTTCTCATGCAAGTAAGTTGTTGATTCCCATGTTTAATTGTCTTATAGAGCTTTGATCTCTAGAGTCAGAACCTCTCTTCATTCTTGTCTTTTGAGTGCTTGACTATAAGACTTTAGTTCATCATCATTAGTCATGTCTTCAAGATAAACTCCATGATTTTATGCATAAATTAATGAATGCCTAACTATATAGACTTTAGTGTTTTATGCTAATTGGATTTTATACATAAATGTTCATCTTCTTTATAGTCAACGTGGAATCCTAATTCTATATCCATCACAACCATCATTTCAAAATCACCCAACATTGGTATCTCCTTAAACTTCTGCTCTATTTGTATAGTAATTTTTTTGGGTACATTCAATACTCTTGATTTCTTCTTCAAAACACATTTATTAAATTTATCCAATCAAAATATATAACATGATTTGAAAAATACAAAAATACAAGCTGAACTTATTTTTTCGTAACCGCTTGCTCATTAATCACAAAGGAATTTTCGACAATGGGGATATTTTTAAAATTTTATAGAAAAATATATAACACACTTGAAGAATAATATGAAGATAATAATTAATATCTAAAAATATTTTTCGTGACCGATTTTGTGTCGTTAAATGGGTCACAAAAGTTGGATATGCCATATGACATTAATTGTAATTTTGTTCCTTAAGGGACATATGTCAAACTCGATACTTCGACAACTGGTTCGGCAAGATACATAAGAACCACTACAATAACAAGTATTAGATGATAGAGCAAAAAAATAATAAAGAACACAAACAATTGTTTACCCACTTCAGTGAAACTACACCTACGTCTGAGGGGCTAAGTCCAAAATGCAAGAAAAGAAATTCAGTATTAGCAGTTTAATACAATTAGGACATTACAAGCAACAACAAATCATATGTTGTTCAATGCCTTTTTCTAACACTATCCAATGACTTTTTATTTAGAGTCTCCCCTTAAACATGATAACAATCACTAAATCCTAGTGATCAACTTCAATCTAACAAGACGGACAATGTTGAATACTACAACTCAATTAGACAAATCTTATATGCCAAGTTACTGAAACATAGAGGTGTACATAACAATGTTGAATTTACAACTCAACTAGATAAATCTTCTATGCCAAGTTACTGAAACATATATGTATACATAAAAATAACAAGGACTCTTGTAAATCTTAGTACACTAAAATCTTCAATATGAATGATTGCTTTCCAATGTAGGTTTGAACTCTTTATATAGAAAAATACCTATGAATTTTTCCTTGTGGATATGTAGTTAATTTCGTCTAGAGTCTTTACAGAATCGGTTGAATATTTAATTTGCTCATTGAATATCTTAAACAAAAATATATGATTTGGTTTGTTACTAATTCAAATTTAAATCTCTTTTAAATCTGATTTGATCTTTACAACTGTTCATCAAATCATATAATTATATTGCTAAAGTAAGAACGATAAAACATAATCGAATCTTCTTAAAGGTTTTGTTAAAACACAACAATCTGACGCCTGTTTGTAGCACCCCAAAATTTGCCTTTCCGTTTTGGCAGCATCTGGCTTTTGCATTTTTGTATTTCTGCATTTGCATAGCATTCGTTCTTGAGACAGGGGATCAAGGATTTCCCGTGCCTCAGTTTTCATCTCATTGCATGAACCTGAACAACGAGCATCAGAGGCTCTGGCATTTATTTTGCCCAACGGTCGGGCGGCCGATTTTATTTTATTTTGCAGGATACTTTCAGCTCAAAAAGCAGTATTCAGGCTATCGTAAGCATTTTCATGGTTATGACATTCAAGAACGATTTTCAGAGGCTTAACAGAGCTCCAAACAGTCGAAACCGGGCAAACGGGCATATTTCCCTCCAAAAGGCACCAAAATTCAAATTTTGGAGGTGTTAATCGATTAACACATATGGTTAATCGATTAACCAAGTCAAAATTAGGGCAAATTGGGATTTTTGAAGGTGTTAACCGATTAACCTATATGGTTAATCGATTAACCAGTGCAGATTTTGCCTCTGCACGTGAATTTTCAATCCAAGTCATTTTGGGGTCCAATTTTGATCATGTGCAAATCTGATTTTCACTTTGGGAAGGATCTAGAACCCATTTAAAATTTGGTTAATTTCATTTTCCCTCCAAATGCCCATTCCTCATTCCAAACCAAATTTTCCATTCCACATTCCAAACCTTTCATTTGGATCCAAGCCTAGGTGATATTTAAGTGATCCACTCCAAACCTTACACATCTAATCTCTCATAATTCACTCTCATTTTCAGAATTGATCTCACTCTCTCTCAATTCTCTCTGAATTTTCCAATCTACAAAACCCTCACCAAAGCTCTTCTCATTGAGATCATTGATTCTTCATTGGAATCCTTGATTTCTAAGAGCTAAACCTTCATCCATTCTCTCCATTGAATCAATTTCTTCATCCAATTTTCGTGCAAAATTGGATCTGAACTTGGAAGTGATTTTGGAAGTGATTGTTTGGTTTAATTTGGTTTAATCTTGAAGGATCTTCATTGCTACTATAATAATTGGTGTGGATCTTGAAGTATTCCAGACTTCTAGCATTGGATCTATTCAATTACAGTTGAATCAACATTAACCATAGCAAATCTCCGCTCCGAAGGTTGGATCCGAATCTGTTTTTAGCTTATTTGCATAATCATGTGGATTTTCATATTTGATTAGCTTTTGGTTAATTTGATCCGTTTGATCTATGATTTGGTTGTGTTAATCTATTCATATGCTGTTTGAATCATGCTTTGCTGGTTTAATTTCGTGATTAAGTGATTATGCGATCATCTGGTTGATCGGATAAGTGCTTATTTGCTGAAAATGCTGTTCTGTTGCTATTTTTCTGCTGTTGGCACAGTGTTAATCGGCTAACACATATGGTTAACCGATTAACCATTTCAAATATTGAAATATTTCACATTTTTCAAGGTGTTAATCGGTTAACGCATATGGTTAACCGATTAACATGAACAAATTTCCAGATTTTAAAGCATTTTTCAGTGGTTAATCGGTTAACCTCTGGCGTTAACCGATTAACATTATGCCAGTGGGTCTGTTTTGCTGATTTTCTTGCTTGTTTGAGTATCGTTTCACATCAAATCATCGTAGTTTAATATGATGCATTAGAAGTGAAATGTTTTGGAATATACGTCGCTGTTTTGGTTGTTTAATCGAGACTTCGTCGACTTGTGTTTGTTTTCCACTTGGATGCACACTTGTGTGTTGTTGTTCATAGTGATGATGTTCTTGCATTTGCATTTCCTCTTGTGTTTTGCATCTTTATTTCTTGCATTAATAAAGGTCGAGATGTGTTTGTGGTGGTGTTTACCCCACACTTTTTCCTCCCTTTACTTGTGTGTTGCATTACATGTTTGCATCCCTATTTTCACTTTCATTGGTGTTTGATCTTTCTTCTTCCTTTGTCTTTCTTGGCCATGCTCCCCATAGGATCTCTAATCTCTTTTGAGGTTATGATAGACTTTAGGTTGGAATCTATGCATGCTAACATTAGGGTAGATGTTTCCCCTTTCGATCCTAACCTTATGACCATTTTGTATGACAATGTTAGGGCCGAGTTTCCCTTAGACCTTCCGTGCGTCTCTCTTCTCATCTCAAAACAATTCTAACTCATCTAATAAATACGATGAACATTGTGCGCTACGAGCCTTAAGCTACTTGGTAAATGGTAATTGGGGGGCTTCCTCTCAATGGCCTAGAGTGTTTAGTGTACACCCTTTGGGTGATATGCGACGCATTCGCTCCTAGGTCATAGTCTTTAGTGCAACGTGAATCACAAACCAAATTAATTCACTTCACTAAAAAAATCAAAACAAACTTCAAACCTTTTTTCCTTCGAGATTAATCGGATACCTTTTTCATAAAAAAGAGTGTTGTTAATCTTTGGTTCTACCGCAAACAGGCATCGTCCTAACTGCTAGAACGAAGGTTTAATCCTACTCGGGTAAAACATGTTGAACCAACCGGTGTTCTCGCTAGACCGAACTACGTTTGCTCTGATTTCTCATACCAGATGAGGATACATAGGCACAAGACGCAACGTCTTGGCGAGCAACCTTCCTTTCGCCTGTAGTTAGTCGAACTACGTTGACTCTGACTTTCCCATTACACGAGGGAATACGTAGGCACAGAGCGGCGATGCTCTGCCGAGTCTCTTTTCTTTTCTTTTTGTCCTGTGAGCCTTTAGCTAGATAGATTAAACACAACTTTAGATAGACAACAAGCATGGATGCCGTCGAGTACGACGGACGTGAGAGGAGCTAATACCTTCCCCTTGCGTAACCGACTCCCGAATCAAGGACTTGGTTGCGATGACCTCGTCTTTTTCCATTTTTGTCAGGTTTTTTCGATCGTTTCCTTTACCTCTCTTTGGGATAAATAGCGAAAGGTGGCGACTCTTTTGTTTTCCGCCGGGTGTTTTTGCAGTTGCGACACTGTTGCACAAGTCTTAGATGTCGTAACAACATGCTAGAGCATCACGCCTAACATGTGTCCCTTTTTCAGTTTCATACATTTTTATCAAGATTCACCAATCTTGAATACTTTGATACTTCTCCAAGGTGTTGTTTTACTTAATACAACGAATTCAAAGAAACAATCCACTAGAGACAACATTAACTAACAAAGTGGATAAGAAAGACTAACATCATTTAGTTTGTATGGTTAAAAGACTTATATATATATATATATATATATATATATATATATATATATATATATATATATATATATATATATATATATATATATATATATATATATATATATATATATATATATATATATATATATATATATATATATATATATATATATATATATATATATATATATATATATATATATATATATATATATATATTCTTTAAAGGTATGAAATCAAAATGAATTCGGAGTGTAATACATAATAAAAAGGGTATTAAACCCAATTTAAAATTTTGAAAATTGGACATGTCAAACCTAAAGAGAAATTGGATGGTGCCTTAAAATTTAAGTTTGTATTCACATTATAAAAACAAAAATCCTTTAGGTAGTGTAACATCCTAAACCTATGATAAAAACATTGTGGAATATAAGAAAACAAGACAAGGTTGTCACATCAACATAATACTCTACTTTTTACTTTTGAATAGAAATTGAAATTCAAAACATAACCATAAGGTACAATTGTTCGGTTTAAGACAAAGTTGAGAACATAGAAAAAACAATCTCAACCCCGATATTACAATATCATAGTTATTATTCCAAAATATGTTAGTAGCAATTGAAGTGAGCAGTCGAAGTGACCATCTACATCATCTTCCATAAATAACCAGCAACAATCACTCCTCAGTCTCAACCTGAGAATCATATGCACAATGGTTCAAATAGAGGAACAAAGAAACAAAATGGTGAGAATACATCTATAAAATTATATGGTATAATAACATCAATAATATTATTTAACATACAATCACATCATTTATCATAAATCACAATCACACAATATCATGAGACATATACAAGAATAAGTAAGCATTGCTCATCTTATTTACTACCATGCATGTGGTACCATCACTAGATTCAGAATTATTTTACTAAGATTCTAAAACACCAGACCGAAGTCCTAAAACAGCAGACGAAAGTCCTAACACTAGACTGAAGTCCTAACCTAACTCCGAAATACATTATGCATGATGATTTAAACAAATGCAATCTTCATCCCAAACCTCCAACACCAAAATTTAGCACCGCCAGTTAAGGCTAACATCGGTTCTTGCCAATTAGGCCAAAACACTGACTCTTTCGAACCTAAAATTATCAACGTTTGTTCTTATCGAACCTTGGGTATTAACATGATCATTCACAACACACCATTATATCACATCAACACAAGTATTACATCTTAACCTTAACAAATTAACTCCTCTGCATATTATCAACACACCGGACTAAAGTCCTAAGCATTGACAACTGGATTCACCACTTATATTACACATGTATTCATCGAAAAACTAAACTTATATTACATCATTCACAACTTATATTACACATGTATTCATCGAAAAACTAAACTTACGTCTCCAATATTACATCATGTTGTGAATCAGATACCTTGAAACAAAGTATAAACGATTTCTTCTTGATCAAGAAACACACAAGGGTTAGGGTTAACAAAGAAATCAAGGTAAAACAACAAGGAACAACAAGAATTGGTTATAAACCATTATTCTTTCCTTTCTCTTCGAAAAAGATCACAAGTATACAAGAATAAAAAAATAACCTCTCTCACTTGAAATTAGGATTTTATCTTCCTATTTTTCCTTGTATGTAACAACCATCTTATGAATGATCTTCTTAATGTTCTTATTAGCAGTTTCAATAACCCCATTCATCTTGGGTCTGTAAGGAGAATAATTATGATGCTCAATCTTAAACTCATCACATAATTCCTTCATCATCTTGTTATTCATATTTGACCAATTATCTATGATAATCTTGCTCGGAACACCATACCGACATATGATTTGGTTCTTGATAAATCGAACTACTACTTTCTTGGTCACATTGGTATATGATGTCGCTTCAACCCATTTGGTAAAATAGTCTATAGCTACCAATATGAAACGATGCCCATTTGATGCTTTAGGCTCAATTATTTCAATCATATTAATTCCCAACATGGAGAAAGGCCATGGAGAAGAGATAACATTGAGAGGATTTGGAGGCACATGAATTTGTAAGCATAAATCTGACATTTACGACACTTCTTCACATATTTATAACAATTATATTCCATTGTTAGCCAATAGTAACCTGCCCTTAACATTTTCTTAGCCATTGCATGTCTATTACATGAGTACCAAAGGATCCTTCATAAATTTCTTTCAACATGTCTGCTTCACGCTTGCCTACACATCTGAGCAAGACCATGTCATAATTTATTTTATACAGCACATCATCATTCAAGAAGAAACTACCGGCCAATCTTCTCAAAGTTTTCTTATCCTTCTTGGATGCCCCAAGTGGGTACTCTTGATTCTGAAGAAAATATTTAATATCCTAATACTAAGATTTATTATCAACCTCTTCAACTGCAAATACACGAGTTGGTCTATCAAGACGCATAACATCAATTTTTGGCACATCATTCCAATGATTTACCACTATCATGGAGGATAAAGTTGCTAAAGCATCTACCATTCGATTCTCTGCTCTTGGTATAAAGTGAAACTCAACCTTATTGAAGAAAGTTGACAACCTTCTTGCATAATCACGATAAGGAATCAAATCAGGTTGACGTGTCTCCCACTCCCCTTTAATCTGATTAATCAGTAGGGTTGAATCTCTATATACATCAAAAATCTTGATTCTCAAGTCAATAGCTTCTTCCAAGCCCATAATACATGCTTCATACTCGGCCACATTATTTTTGCAAGTGAACACTAACCTTGCAGTAAAAGGAATATGAGAACCATGAGGAATAACAATAATTTCCCCAATATCATTGCCATACTCATTAAGAGATCCATCAAAAATCAAACCCCAACGGGACCCAGGCTCATGCCCTTCTTCAGATAATGGTTCCTCACAATCTTTAACCTTTAGATACATCACATCCTCATCGGAAAAATCAAACCCGATAGGTTGATAATCATCAATTGACTGGTGCGCCAAATGATCAGGCAAAACACTTCCTTTTATCTCTTTTTGAGTTCGGCACTCAATATCATATTCTGACAACAACATCTGCTAACGAGCAATCCTCCCAATTAAAGCAAGCTTTTCAAAGATATACTTGATTGGATCCATTTTATATATCAGCCAAGTTGTATGATTCAACATATACTGGCGGAGGCGCTTGGCAGCCCAAGCTAAAGCACAACATGTCTTTTCAAGCATTGAGTACTGAGACTCACAATCGGCGAACTTCTTGCTCAAATAATAAATAGAAAATTCTTTTCGACCAGATTCATCTTGTTGACCCAGAACACAACCCATAGACTTTTCCAGCACTATCAAATACATGATCAAAGGTCTTCCTTCCACGGGAGGAGACAAAACAGGAGGTGCAAGCAGATACTCTTTAATTCTTTCAAAAGCTTTCTGGCAATCTTTTGTCCATACATAACCCTAATCTTTGCGAAGAAGCTTGAAGATCGACAAACATGTGGCAGTCATATTGAATATAAATTGGGAGATATAGTTCAAACATCCCAAGAATCCTCTTACTTTTTTTTCTGTAGGGTGCAGGCATTTCCTGAATAGCTTTAACTTTACCAGGATCAACTTCAATACCTTTCTGACAGATAATAAATCCTAGCAACTTTCCAGAACAGACACCAAAAGTGTATTTATTAGGATTCAGACATAGCTTAAACTTTCTCAAATGTTGAAACAACTTCAATAAGTATTTTATATGATCTTCTTCAGTCTCTGACTTACAAATCATATCATCCACATAGACCTCAATTTCTTTATGAATCATATCATGGAGCAAAGTGGTCATAGCTCTCTGGTACGTTGCACCAACATTTTTCAAAACCGAAGGGCATCACTTTGTAACAGAATGTTCCCTAGGGTGTAACGAATGTTGTCTTTTCCATATCCTTGGATGCCATCTTTATTTGATTATAATCAGAAAATCCATCCATAAAGAAAAATATATTGAACTTAGCAGTATTATCTACCAGCATATCAATGTGCGGCAGTGGAAAATCATCTTTTTGACTTGCTTTATGCAAATTCTATATTCAACGCACATTCGGAATTTTTCGTCTTTCTTTGGAACAGGCACAATATTGGCCACCCATTGAGGATATTCACCAGTCACAAAAAAACCAGCATTAATATGCTTTTGGACCTCCTCTTAGATCTTCACAGCCATGTTAGGATGGGTTATTCTCAATTTCTGCTTCACAGATGGACATTTAGGCTTCAATGGAAAATGGTGCTCCACAATATCAGTATCAAGACCAGGCATGTCTTGATAGGACCAAGCAAACACATCAACATATTCTCTAAGAAGCTTTACCATCCTCTTCTTAACATCTGACTGAAGCAGTGCCCCAATCTTGACTTCTTTCTTATCATCATCGAAACCCAAATTAACCAATTCCACCAGCTCTTCATGAGGCTAAATGGTCTTCTCCTCGTGCTAAATCAATTGGGAAATTTCATCTAGAATCTCTTCAACATCCTCTTCTTCCGTTTCAAACACAGGGAACTCAAAGTTGGGAGAGGTCATGAGGTCATTGTTTTCGATGGGTTTAACAAACAATCTGCACAATGATTTATATTTGATTTTACAATATGAACAAGAAGTGAAAATATTATGTAGATAAAAGTGATTATCACATTATATTATTTTTTGGTTCTTTATGTTACCATTTTCAGAAATAAAGCAAAAAGGGAAAACATAATATGGATAAACAAAATAACATTTTATTGATGATGATAAAAGTTGAAACAAAGCCCTCACAGATTCACTTTCACCTTGGGCAGAGTGAAATGATTTTTTTGAAAGAAACAAAAACAAATTACTTTGAAACATGAACAATAGTAGGAATGTCAACAGCGATCCAATTTCGGCATATCAATCCACACGTCACAAAGTTGGGTGTTTCCTCCTCTTGATCATCCTCAATGATGACACTGACTTCATACTCAGGTTCCTTAAGTCTCGGTTGAGGAGAGTAGAAGGGTACATACACATCTTTTGTCTCAGAACCGTATCCAGGATCTTCTAAATAGGGCTCCCAGTCTTGAGCAGGAATGGAATCATCTTCAAAACCATCTGAGATGTAATCTTCAGAGTCATCTTTAAGAATTGCATCTGTAGAATGATATTTGGAGTGGATGAACCCAACACTTCAATTAACATCATGAATACTCTTCAGCTCTTTGCTGGTTGAACCAGACATAAAACTCAAACCAGCTCTATCTCTTTTCTCAACAACTTCAATGACTCGGCCTCATCCATCATCTTGGCCACTCTTCAACACATGTTGTGCATCTTTCTGAGAAGACATAGACACTCCATTCTTCTTAACAACATTATCAACCACAGACAGAGCTTGTAGCAGTGTTTCAACATTTGGTGGAGTGTCGAAGTGATAGCTCCGGCTTCATGAATCCAAGGGTGTCCCAGAAGACAATTATAAGAAGGATGAATATCCATGACTTGAAAAGTAATCTGGAATAAACACGGATCTATCTTGATAGGGAGATCAACCTCTTCAATCATAGTTTTCCTCGAGCCATCAAAGGCTTTCACAACAACCCCACTGAATCTCATAGGAGTACCTTGATAAGACAATCTGGATAAAATGGATTTTGGAATCACATTCAATGATGACCCGATATCAACCAGCACATTGGATAGAGCCTCGTCCTAGAAATTCATGGAAATATGGAGAGCCAAATTATGATTTCTTCCATGTTCAGTAATTATTCATCACAAAAGCTCATATTGTTACATGCAGCGATATTGGCAACAATGCTATCAAACTAATTAACAGTCACATCATGATCTACATAAGCTTGCTCCAATATTTTATGCAAAGATTCTCGATGAGCCTCAAAGCTTATTAGCAGGGATATAACATATATCTTTGACGGTGTATGCAACAGTTGATCCACCATATTATATTCACTCTTTTGGATCAATTTCAGTACTTCATCATTATCTGATTTCTGGTTTTCACCACTTGATTGACCGGATTCAAAGGAAGTCTTCAACTGAGTTTGCTTACCCACAATATTTTCACTTGTCTTCGAAGGTACATCAACAAATACTCGACCACTTCTGATCACACATTCTACATCTGCAATAGTCACAACTGAGGGAAGAGAAGGAATGCGAACCTCTTTTCCATCTTCTAACATAGTAGCATTGTATTTGTAGGGAACAAATTTATCTGATTAATATGGTATCGGGCTAGGCAAACGGATGACCAATGGTGTCACAACAGATTTCTAACTACTGTAAGAAATTACAACTCGTTCCGGGATGTTGAAACGTGGAACTATGACATTCACCTCATTCTCAACTTCATTTCTATTTGTAGTAACCTAAATCAAATTCTGATCAATCACCTTTTGTAAATCCCTCTTTAGAATCATACACTCACAGGGGTTCACAGAACAAATACAACAAGCGGCATAATCATGCTCAATATCATGGTATTCTCTCAAAGTAGCGTTCATCTCAACAGGCGACCTCTGTATCCAACAAATATCAAAAATACGGTATGTAACAGGACACCCATATACCATATTGACAGTCGCGTTACCATGTTTAGGTAACGGATTTGATTGCACATTGGGATTGGTATCTTAAAAAGACAGCATACCACTTTTTACAAGCTTTGCAACTTTGTATTTCAAAGCATAGCAATTTTTAATATCATGCCCAGGGGCACCCTGATGAAATGTACAATAGGCCTTTGGCTTATAACACCATGGAATATCTGTAGGAACATCCGGTAGATCACGAGTCTGAACCAAATTATTCTTTATCAAAGCCATAAATAATTCAACACACGACATTGGAATGAGATCAAATTGCGCTTTCTTCTGCACACGACCTTGCTGATGTGTTTTCTGTTGGAAGCGTGGTTGATAATTTGAAGTAGCTTAAGCGGCATGCGCGACACTGATGACAGGAATAATAGAAGCCACTTGTTACTGAAGATGATTACCACAGTTGTTTACAACCCTGTGTCTTCTAGACCTCTCTTGAGAGATGGCATTGGTTTCTCCATCCTTTTCCTTAGAAAAACCATCACCAAACTTCTTCGCACTTCCAGAACTACCTTTTTTTGTCAGACGTCCCTTATGGACAACTTCCTCTAATCTCATTCCCATATTAACCATCTTCGTAAAATTGCTAGAAGCACTTGCAACCATCTTTTCTTAATAAAAAGGACCCAAAGTCTTCAGGAAGATCTTGGTCATCTCTTTCTCTTCAAGCGGAGGGCTTACCTGAGCTGCAATCTCGCGCCATCTTTGCACATGCTCTTTAAAAGTTTCCTTCTCCTTTTGAGACATTGCACAAAGTTAATCACGGCCCGACACCATATCTAAATTGTACTTATACTGACGAACAAAATCTTCTCGGAGATCATTGAATGTCTTGATTTGGGAACTATCAAGTCCCATGTACCATTTTAGTGCATCACCGGTAAGACTATCTTGGAAATAATGAATTAACAACTGATGGTTGTCAGTATGGGTGGACATTTTTCTGGCATACATGACCAAATGGCTTTGTGGACAAATGTTTCCGTTATATTTCTCAAAATCCAGAACCTTAAACTTGGTAGGAATCTTCACATTTAGGACAAGACAAAGCCCGTGAGCATTCTTCCCAAATAACTCTTTTCCTCTTAAAGCCCTGATTTCTTTCTGCATCTCAGCAAACTGATCTTGAAAATCATCCATACGATCATCCAAACTCTCGCTCGGAGCAGTCTGGAAAATTTTCTCTTCAGCATAAGGCGTGGGTGGTGGCACAGGTACATTAGTAGGAACAATTGGAATCTCAGCATTAGAAATAACATTAACCACAGGAGGTGGTACAGTCATAACAGTAGGAACTCTGGGACCTTCAGAAGTAGGAGGTTGATATCTCTCTAACACAAAATTGATAGGCATGCCCCAAAGGAAACCAGGAGGCATCTGATATTGAGAAGCATTATTCGGGGCCACAAAAATGGGCGTTGATACGATCTCATAAATCACAGTTCTCTGCACAAGAGAAGGAGGAGGCGGTGGTGGCTGATTCTGAGCAGTCACCAAAGCTTCCATCGAAACAATGAGTCTTTCCACACTATCCTTCAGAGTTAATACCTCTTCACTGAGCTCGCAGTTCTCTTGTTGCAATTGATCCATCTTTTCTTGATATTAGCTCGAGTATTATAGTGGTGTGACAAATTGGCTGAATGAATACCAAAAGATACATAAGACACTTGGAAAAGGAAAAACACAATGCACAAGATGCGAATGCAAATGCAAAATGCAAATGTTTCATTCAACTTTCAAGGATCTTTAAGATATAAAGCAATCACAAACATCATAAAGAAATAACACTTTGTGAAATACTGATAAACATCTCATTTCATTGAATATTTGGAAAGAGCTACACTTTGAAGTACACTTTACAGAAGATCAAAACTCAATAATAAAAAGCCAGATCCTAAGGAGCATCTGATGACGATCCGAGCTGATACTTCCTTCAGAGTCTCATAATCTCTCTCTCATAATTGTCCTTCATAACGGTCTTCTCTAACATGAGCTGATCCATAACACCTTTCCAAGCACCGGAAGTAGGAGGATGTGATAATGAAGTAGTAGAGGAAAATAAACCCTCTCTATGTCTTTTCACAACGCCTCGCTCAAGAAACTCAATCAAGTCATCTTTCTCCTTCATTTTATTTTGCAACTCCGTCTTCTCCTTGTCCTAAGCATGAAACTTACTTTTCCGCATCTCTTTCTCTTGCTTCATTTTGGCCAAAGCATCTTGAAGAGTCTTTACATCATCAGAAGAAACAGGGAGTGGCGTAGCGACCATTGTAGTTATGGGTTTCTCAAAAGGATAAGGCATTTTGAGCTCCTTAGCTCTCTTCTTCACTCAAAGCGTATAAGGATCCAAGGCAATGCAAACTTTTCTTCTAAGCTCTCCTTTACCCATCCTATGAATCTTATTCCAAGCATGAGCCATTCTTATTCTCAAACCAAGAGAGTCATTCCCTCCTTGAAAAAACAAACCCTCTAATAGAATATTTTTAGGCTTATCCTTTAACATATAACCAAACTGACGAAGAGCTAAACTCGGGTTGTAGTTAATTCCACATTGTGTTTCAAGAAGAGGAACATTGGATAAATCCCCACAACTATTAATAATCTGAACATTCTCATAAATAGAAGAAGACCAAGTAATGTCAACATGAGTAAGGGACATGATCCTCTGAGTCCACCTTAAGCAATTCTTGTTTTCCCTAAAAGCAATTGACTGTGGCAAGTGCGAAATAAACCACTTGTACAACAAACGATGGCACCGTTTGTCGCGGTGAAATTTTGATACCAAACTATTGATTAGTTTGAATCTTTAATTCAATTTGCAACCGAACTTTGATTTGTCCAAAGGAAGGGATAAAGATCGAAATTCCCATAATGCAATGCAAATGCAAGGTTTAGAGAGTTATAGGTTCGGGGGTTGGTTAAACTTAGGGAAGGTACTAGCATCCTAAGTTTCTGTAGTACTCTACAGGAACCTCTTGTTTTATATTGTTTATTGCTAAGTGTTTATCTGCTTAAAGGATTAGAGACCCTAGGGGTTTATTTCTAAGTATACTCGATAAGGCATCGCACCTTGTGCCTACATATCCTTACGGGAGTGGAATCAGAGTATGTTGTAGTTCATCCTAAAGGGTTAGAGGAGTCCTTTGACTGTGGCCAAAGTTCCTACGGGTTTAGGGTAGTTGATTGATTGGGTCTAGGAGAAGAGATGAGTCTTCATTTTAAGGGAGAGATAACCGCCACAAATGTAAAAAGGGGGGTCGTAGGAAATGGTCTTAGCATCATCTTAAGAAAAGGTCTTATATACTCGGATGGTCGCCAAGTATGCCTTTGTTGTTCTTAAGGCAAAGTCCCTACATGTTTGATTGTATTGTTTGTGGGGTGGAGATTATATCTCACTTAAGATGATTAACATCTATTCTCTATTTGTGTTTGAGAAAGTTGTACTGTGTTGTATATTGTTTGTTTCTATGTTGTAAAGATAAAGACAAGGTCCTTCCTATAGGGTAGGGTCTATCCTATGAAGATCGACTTGAAGAATCAAGGATCGAGGGGAACATGATGCTTATGATGTGCAACTACACACAAGTGTTAACTCATGTGTAGGTTTTTCCTTTGGACGGATGCAATGTATGAATAGATAAATATGATAATGTAAATGCAATAGAATAAATTGCAGAAGAGTAAATTGCAGAAAGATAAACCATACACGAACGCATGAAAGCGCTAAGTGAATGTGTGTGCATTGTGAATAAAAGCAGATAAAGATAAACAACATACGCATGGAAGCGCTGAGTGTAGGTGCATGTGTCGTGAATATGATGTGTGCGATTAAGTTGTTTTTACGTTGTTGATTTGATTTTAAGTAGTTGATTATTAAGTGAGATTAAATAAAAGTTCTTTAGGTGAATTGATTTTATTAGTTAGAAGTTTCAGATGGTAATTTAATTTAAGAAAAGTTATTTGATTTAGCTTTAGAGAAAAAAGATTTTAATTAGTTTTGAAAAAAAAACAGATGGTTCTTTTTAGTTATTATGAAAGGTTATTGTTTTTAACAAGTGAGTATACCCTTTTTAAAAAAATGAAAATAGTTTTTCTTATTATCAAAATAGTTTTTATTAAATAGATATGAATTATTAAATTAAAAACAAGTTATATGCTTATTTTAAAAGATTGTTAAGTTATAAAGAAAAAAGTGAAATAGATTAATATTAAAAAGATTAATAGAAAGTTAAAATTAAATTAATTAATGGGTTAAATAAGGGATTAAATATGGTGAAAAAAAAAGTTTAATTAAATGAATAAATTGAAAGGATAAGAAGTGATTTTAATAAATAAGGTTATTAGCTAATTTTAAAAAGGTTAATTAATTTGTTAAGAAAAACTAAATAGGTGATTAGAGGAGATTAAGCGTGATTAGTAGTGTTTATGTGTGGTGATTGTGACGAGGGACCACGGTACTACCGTGGTCGTGCACACATACAAGTTAGAGCAATACAGAAACACAAAACGATCAAAGCAGAAAGAAAAACAAAGCAGCGGCGGAAACCCTAATCCCAAAGTCATTCACTCGTCTCCTCTCTCGTTCAATCCCTGTTTCAAATCTCCGTTCGATCTCCGTGCAATCTCCGTTCAAACCTTCATCGTCCCGTTCTGTTTTTGTACCTGAAACACAACACCAAACAATCAATAGGTTCGATAGTTCTAACAAGGATGGGGGTTTTACCAAAGGTGAGCGACGACGGAGCTTGAGACGGCCGGAGGGTGATGTTCCTTGTGGCGATTTGGTGTTTGCGGCGGCGGTTTCGACGGTTAAAGAAGATAAGTCGTTTTTCAATCTCTTTTAGGTCATGCCTTCGGTGTTTCTTTTCGGTAATATTAGGGTTTTTTCCTCTGGATCCAACTGTGAAATCTCCTCCTTTTATAGGCTCTAAACTTGAGATTTCTGATTGAATTTGTTTTGAATGCTGATTATTTGTTGATTTGTTTTTCCATTTTGGGTCTGTGCGAAATTTGAAACCTTTCCTAACTGGGATTTCAAATCTTTGATTGTGGTTTGCACTGAGATTGGATTTGATTGGATATCCCCTGAATATTCTTCATCGATTAATATCCAATTACTAACTTGCAATTGGTTTTGACAGGTGTGAACATCAATCTTATTTTGGGCCAGGGAAGGAACGTACAACCAATAGCGAATTCTTGTTTCTGAGTTCAGAGTCCAGTGCAAGCTACTTCTTCATTGTATCGAGGTTTTGAACTGCGAGGACAAGTTCCTCGTGTTATCGCTGCTACCCTATCGCCGTTATTGTGATTTTGATTAGTGAATGGGTGCTGATGAATCATTCTTGTGAGGTTGGCGCGAAGTCATGGGGAGAAGCATTCAATGTATGCCTCTGAACTTATTTTCTATCTGGTCTGAATTTCTTTGATAAAGAGTCCCAAACTATTATCTTTGCTTCTGATTCCATGTGGTGGTCATTGATGTTTTTGTTCTATGTTTTATAGGTGTTGTAAAGACGGCTGATGATCACAAGATGCATGGTAAGAACTCCCTCTGAATATTTGATGACGGTTATGCGTGATTGAAGGTTGGTGCTTTGGAATAACTTGCTTGCTACTCAACTCAACACAACTCTCCGTTAAGTGATTTCGGTATCGGTTCAGTATCCTTACATATTCCGTTTTGTGCAGAAATTTCGGTCTTTGTGGGCTGTTTGTTTGCTGATGGGAATTGAATGATTGTTTGGCATAATCTTTGCAGAATTATCCTCTTGCAGCAATGGAATTGAAGCAAGTCTAGGAACAACAGTCACAGCACCATCTATCATAAATCCAAAGGATCCACTCGCTGCGTAGCACTTGGAAACTATCGATGGAGCTCACACCTCACTCAAGCTTCGAAACTAACAGGGTGAGTAACAGGTTTGAGTCCTTCGTTCTCGTAAAAATCTAAAGTTATTGGGGTTCAAGGGCTATTTGGTTCGTAATCTATCCCTCGACTTGCCTATGTTCGCCTTCTGAGCTTGGGGCGGTAGAGATGCAATTGGAATATTGCAAGAGATGCAATTGGAATATTGCAAGAGATGCTTGAACTCATCCACGCTCCATAACTGGATCAACTCACCTCAGACAGAGATGCAAGAGACGACTGCTGCTCCAAAACTGGTGAGATGAATCCTGATTCATCTTTGTAACTATGTGGTTTAATTCACTTCTGAAAATTCCTAACCAATATGTTTATTGGCTATGACTTGTTGGCTGATTAACTCTATTTCGGTTGCAGGGAACGATACCACAGTGGTTTGAACCCTGATGGCTCTTTCCAATTTTGCTCACCAGGTCATAGATTGGGTATCTCTCCCTGACGAATATTGTCGTAGACCATGCATTGATTGTGTTGCTTGCTACTCGTGCTCAGTCGTTGGAGATGTCCGAAGATATTGATCTTGTCCATTCTGGTTCTCTTTGCAGGTCACGACATTTGAACGGGTTTGCTAGAAAGGGAGCTTGGCTGGAGTTAACATGAGGTTGTGGCTGCATGACTTCTTCTGAGTTTTGGTTTAACATATAACTGCTTAAGGCCTTTGCAACGAATTAGGATGGTTCTGATGAATGCTGACGTGGACACAGAGAGATGACGTTGATGCCGAAGATTCACAAACGATTGGATCCATATTAAGGTGCTCTGATTATTTGTGGTGAATTTATAGTTTGTAGCAGATTTAGTGTAGCATGAACATGGTACGGATTGGTGAAGGCTCCGTTCTTGTGTTAGCTGATCATACTGTCTCTTATTTCAGGTAGCATTAACACGCAAGCAATGCCCCGTGTTAGCTCGTGTTTCCAGCTCTTAGAAACTTTACCGTAAGTGGCCTTAATTGGAGACTGAGGAAGTAGAGCTGGTTAACTGTCCTGGTGGCTATTGGTTCTTCGAAGACGGGCAACACTTCAGGTTGTTTGCGATTCTTACTGTCATAACTAGTCTGGATTAAAGAGTCGCTTCTTGTTGCTTAACTATAGTTACTCATTTTCTGCAACTGGTTTCCTATGGCGTGAAGAACTTCTTGAATTAATTCTTCTGAAACATTGCTGCTATATTGACAGGTTTTGCCGTGTCGCCGTGATTGGTTGACGACTGATGTTGAAGAGCTGGCGGATATTGAAGAGCTTGCGGATGCTGTGGGAATGATCGCAACTGACATTCTGCTGCTGCTGACAAATGCTTGTTGCCGATGTGCTGTTGATGATGTTCGCAGATGGTGAGGAGATTCCTGCAGTGGCTGGTAATGCCTCCGTCGTGACTGCGCTGAGAATGCTGGTATCGTTGCTTGCTGGTTTGGCAGTTGACTTCTCCCAGACTCAGACCTCAAATTTGATCGTGATAGGTTCAGACTCTGTCGCATATGTGGAGAGTTTATGTATCCCTGCTCCGAATCAAATTGCGGTTGATTAAAATCCTCAGATTGGAAATGAAGGATACACTAGTCCATCTCTGGCTGCCAACCCATATATTGTTGTTTAGTCCTGGCCAGTTCCCATCAACAGCTTGTGAACGGTGTTGTCCCTGGGACAAGTTTTCTTGGCCAAAAGATGGACCCCGGTCTACTGCTTCATTTCCAGGCATAGACAAACCAGCCCACAAACTCTAAGCCTGCAACTATTTAGAGGAATGCTCGACCAAGAAACAAAGTTTTTTAACGATTTACATAGAAGGAAGATGTCCAAGAACACAACTCTGAGCAACTATAATTAAAACTAATTGCTTTAAGTTTGAATGATCTCCTGAAAAGCCATGTAATCCAGTCAAAAGTACATTTGTAAATATTGTAATCCAGTTGTAGCGTCTATTTCTTTGGCACATGTAGATTTTCTAGATTAAAACTTGTATCCTTTGATCGATAAACTTGGTGGATTCGAACTCTAAAATCATGACGATCTTAAAATAATAGGCTTGTATCTACGGATGCTTGTAGATACTAGACATAATTCTGAAATAAATGGGCACCACCATCTAACTCTTTGTGACTTTAATCATGGCGTTGAATTTGAGATAGATCACATGTTGCTTCAAGATTAGTTGAGTCTAAAGTGCATCTTGAATTAAACTGAATTGCACGCCTTGACGCTTGCTGTAACCTCTTAGAATCTGGCCATTTTGAATTTAAACCTCTTAGTCTTGAATGGTGAGCTGACTTTGGGAAATCTTCTGAATCTTGTGAATCTTGTTTCGGCAAGCTTTCCTTGATAAAGAGAAAAGTTTTGAAAGGGACCAAACTCTTGACCCTAAGAGGATCTAAAAAAAAAAAAGACCGCCCGAGGCATCCTAAAAGGAAAATAACCCTGCACATACTTGTTAGTCGTGCACACAAGTAAAAGATAACATGTAATAAAATAAAAGAAACATACAAAATAATGTGGAATCTTAAGGTCAAAAATTAGGGTGCAACAGATGCCCCTATTTAAGTTACTCCTATTCGGAGATATGGAGATTGAAATCTTCGTCTCGACGAGATAGGAGGTACTTAAATACAAACATTGCGCGAATTTTTGGCCATAAGACACCACCGAATGCAAATGATATGTAATGATATGAGAATGCAAGACCAAAGATCCTGTGGAGAAAGGGCGCCACAGGGGAGGAACTAGATACGACATGCTAGACGGAAGAGCAACAGATCTAACAAGGCGGGACCCTACGAGGATATGAACAATCACTCATGGGAAATCTCCAAACGTGTAACGGTAACTCATGCATCAAGGATGCGGTGATTTTGACGATTTGTGATCGAAAGATGCTTTTACTACCAAGGTGGTGGTCAGTAGTAACTCAAAATGGATCCTTTTTTATTATTTTATATTTTGTAACTCAGCTGAAATGGTAAAATGTATAACCTCTCCTGGCATCATGGTACGGGGACCATGAGCTAGTCTCGGTCTTTGATGTCATTGTAGTTGTAGATGTTGTTGTAGTTGTTGAGCTTCCCCGAGCATCATGATATGAGAGTCATGCGCCGGTCTCGGTCTCTGATGTCGAACTTCCCCTTGCTCCATGGTATGGGAACCATGAGCTGGTCTCGGTTTCTGATGTCAAACTTCCCCTTGCTCCATGGTATGGGAACCATGAGCTGGTCTCGGTTTCTGATGTCAAACTTCCCCTTGCTCCATGGTATGGGAACCATGAGCTGGTCTCGGTTTCTGATGTCAAACTTCCCCTTGCTCCATGGTATGGGAACCATGAGCTGGTCTCGGTTTCTGATGTCAAACTTCCCCTTGCTCCATGGTATGGGAACCATGAGCTGGTCTCGGTTTCTACCCAAAATGATGGAAACTCGTGAGAGCGTCTTCAAAGAGGGGTTGTAAATTTGTTGATTGTAGATGTAACTGTAATTGTAAATTGTAATGCTGATGTAGATTGTATGTTGTGAATTGTAGATGCAATTTGTATTGTATTGGCAATTTGTAGAATGTGCACCGGGGATCTTCAAAAGAGTTGTAAACCGGTTGATACGTGGAGTGTCCTCTTGTAAGGAGATATGTCATTGATTGTACTCGTAATGAACTCTCTGAGGAAGATCATTTTTGAGGTATCTTTGCTGTAATTGTAGGAATATGTAGGATTGTTGTAGCAGAAGTCCTCAAATGGGGAAGTATCTGTAATGTACTTTGTTTTGATAATCTTGAAATAATCCACTGGGGATAGAAAAATTGTCTTGAGGAAGTTGTTGTTTGTCGTTTTGAGAATAGATCTACCCAAAACGAGTTGCTCAAATAAAGAGGTCTTCTGTCATTTAGCTGTAAGTTGTTGAGTGGATCTTGTAATGTTGCCGAGGAAGCATCACGTCTTCAATGGTGATCTTTATAATGTCAAAGCGCAAAATAAATGCACTTTTGATCCATGCTCAAAAGCTGGAGATGTTCATAGTGATTGTCAAAGACCGAAGTTCAATTCGGGAAATAACCGAAGAGAAACTGTTAAGCAAGACTCAACCATAGAGGCATAAACTCCAATGGGAATGTACTGAAACAACTGTCTTCCACGAGGATCGAACTTCGTGGGGAAATAGAAATATTGACATTTTCTTTGCTTAGGGCTGACAACTCTATTTGGAAGGAGTAAGACACGCTCAAATACCCAAGGGTAAACGCAATCGAAGAGATAGAGTAAAACATACAAAGGATGCGCAAAATGCCAATGTTATGCTATCTACTTATATGATATGTGTATGCTTATGCTGACAAGACAGACGAAAGCAAAGACTGAATACGGGATAAACGTCTTGAAACAAACATCCGACCAATCTTCAAAGATAGAAGTATCACTGGGGTAGATGAGGAACTAAATATAGGGTCCCAATACTGCTTCAAAACTTCACAATTGCTCTTGAGAAAAAGTGATCAATCCGATTGGGGATGTAACATCTTGATAAGTTTGACATGTTGTATGAAATTGTAGACGGATGTACCCAAACCGAAGTTTCATAGGGGATAAAGTAAATATCCTGGGGCTTCGTAGTTGTTGAACATGTTGGGGTTGAGCTTCCTGAGGATGAAATATACATCCTTTGCTCCAATCTTCAAATGCCCCAAGTCTCATAGTTGAAAAGCACCATCTAGAGAGGATTTTACAGAAAACATGATGCCCAAATGCCCCACTGTTTTCAAACTCTCTAGAGATTCACCGAATCTCGACGTAACTGCCCCTAATTGGCGGTAAGTGAGTCCTTGAATTTCTTCCAGTTGAACCCAAGACTTGCGCGGATGGGATTTTCTTTGGAAGAATGACTTGCCCCAAGTCAGCAAAGTCTTCAAATATCATCATTAATGTCTGCATGTAGTCTTTCTAAGATGTCAAGCGTATTTAGCACATTTGAAATATCCATTTTGAAATGGTTAATGCAACACGCGTTTGTCTTGAAGTTTTGAAAAGGGGTATCGCAATAACTTGTGATCGAAACCACTAGTTAGGATACAAATTGAACCATTATTTATAAAGCCGATTTAAATTTGAGCATAGCTCAAGGAGTCAGGAAACAATATCTCATCGAGTATGCTTTCGAATTAACCTTCCTTCAATTAGGACTTTGAGGGTCGTATATGGGTTTAATTTATGACTTGTAGAATGGAGGAAGAAAGGGTTGGTATATTTGTGCCCACCCAATTTTTGAAAGATGTTCATCATTTTTTTGATATTACCCTGCCCCAGGTTAAGAAAATGATGTTTCGGTTTGGGAGAAAAAAACAGGTCTTTTCTCAAGGATTAAAATAAAGGGTTGACTATGTTGGTTTTCAGGAGGTTTAGAATAATGCCTTACATCATCAGTAGGGTTTTTATTCGAAGCATACAACAAGAGATCATGTGTTTTACTTCATCATCCTCCTTCCAATTCTCTGTTCGAACGAGAGATCGGGTAAAAGTCGGCATTATAAATAATTTTGAAAACTATTTGAGTGAAAACGAATGGATTTCTTCAAGACAAACAGTTATTGCATTACTTATTCAAAACAGAAAGTTCTTACATGCAAAATATGCTTTCAATCAAAGAAATAAACATGGACAAAATGAAATAAATTTCTTCGGGGAGTCCTTTCCAGGATCTTTATTGTGCTCGCATGTAAGCGGGAAAGACATGCAGAAATGTCTGGTGCGCAGCCTTTAGTCACGGCGTTGGCGACCTTGAATCATGCCTGGGGAGGATGAACCTTGTCGAGATAGGGGGTTATCTCGTACGTAAGGGACGGAACCCTCAAAGAACAAGACTCTATCTTTGACCAAATTTTGGACGTCTGCTTTCATGCCGTAACAACTCTCAATGTCGTGCCCCGGAGCACCTTGATGATACAGGCAAAATTTGTTGGCATTGTACCAGTATGGAAACCTCTTAGGTACCTTGGGTGGGGCTTTAGTCTGGATATGCCCTCTGTGAATTAGAGCTGGAAACAAATCAGCGTACTTCACCGGGATGGGATCAAACTGGTGAATTGCTTCCCTTGGTGCATCTGGAGTCATCCTTTGATACCTTTTCCGAAATTGTCGGTGTTGTGGTTGATCTGGAGAGGCCAACCTCTGCCTAGGAGATGGTTGTTGTTCGCGCTGAGCGGGCATCGCATATTGGTGCTGAGGACGGGGTACCGGAGCTATGAATTCTCTGGAAGGTCCACAATCATCTTTATTGTTTGGGGCTATACCCAAGTTATGATGGTATTGCTTCACAAAAGCAAAAGTTAAGTCTTCCCAAGACTGAATGTGATTCACTTGTAGCTTCATATACCATATTAACGGTGCTCTACCCAAACTTTCTTGGAAGCAGTGAATCAATAGCTGGTCGTTCCCAAGATAGGCGGTCATCCTCTGACAGAACATCATCAAATGATACCTTGGACAAATTGTACCTTTGTACATTTCAAAGGCGGGCATCTGGAATCCTGGGGGGATAACTAAGTTTTGAACTAGGTGCGGGTCATGAGCATGAAAATCAGGCGCCCGGTTCCTCTTCATTATTTTCCATCGTTCCTCGAAGTCACGAAATTCATTCCTGAATGCTGTAAGCTCTGGATCGTCCATTTCCTTTTCTTGCACAGGCTGAAGTTGCATAGGAACAAAGTTGTCGGAGGGACGGCGAAGCGTCGGGTTAAACCTTACTCTGAAGCTAGTCATGCGATCCATGTCTTTGTTCTCCTCACTATCCTTTAATGATACTTCCGGCTTGGTCAGGTGGTCGAGACGGCGACTGACAGCAAAGATGGAAAACCGAAATGAGCCACAACGAAAGGAAGGACACATGCATAAATGTAAAATGCCATGCAGAATGTTAATGCATAATGCAGATGTAAGGGGAGACTTCAAGAAACTCAAAGTGTTTTTTCAGTGTTATAATGTAGGATAATTGAAAAACTTTTTATTTTTGAGAAACAAAGTACTCTTTTAAGAGTTTATTACAATGAAAGCAAAAGAAAACTCAGAACTCTACTCCACGGTCTTCTCTTTTGTACGGAGTTCCTCGGTCAGCTGATCTATACGCTCCTGCAGCGCTGCTTTCTCGATGATGAGTCGCTCCACACATTCCTTCCAAGCCATGGTAGTTGAGGGGAGATCATCATTGGTGACAACACTTGAAGAGGCAGGAGAAAATAAATCCCCTTGTGCCTTTCTCTTTCTGGCAACTTCTAATTCTGGTGTCTTCTGAAGCCTTTCCTTCTCTACTTTGAGGGTGAAGAACTTATTCTTCCAGGCAGTCCTTAATTTCCGGGCTTCATCTAAAGCAATCCTTACTTGTTCTATTTCCTCTTCTTCGAACCACTCAGGGTCATGAGGAGATAATACCATAGGTTCGTGAAAAGGAAAAGGCATCTTGAGATCGAGAGCCCTTTCTCGCACCCAATGCAGATAATCCTCGGAAACAGCACAGTCGGGGTATCCTGAAGCAGCTGTTCCTTCCATATCAATGTATTTCCATGCATAAATGATGACAGTCTTTAGATCTAGATCTTCTTCTCCTTTGAAGTAGATCTCTTCCAACGAAACCAGGTCAGGCACTTGGATCATAGGGTGTCCCAACTGTCTACGGGCCAAGGCGGGATTATAGCTTATACATCATTCTCTTCCAATGAGCGGTACGTTAGGGAATCCTCCGATGCTAGGAATCATAGGCACGCCTCCATAGGCGGGATCATACCAAACAATGTCCGAGTGGGTAAGGGCCATAAGTATCTCAGACCATCGAGGTGCTGCTACTTTGTCCCAAAGGGACGAATACCAAGTCAAACGAGCGATGAACCATGAGTACAGCAAGGCGGTACAACATGCAATGTGTCCTCCTCCTTCGGCATTCTTCGAGTGAATCGAAAAGTACGTATCAGCAAGCAAGGTGGGTACTGGATTCTTGAGTATGAACAGCTTGATTGCATCCATATCAACAAAATTGTCAATCTTAGGGAACCAGAAAGTCCCATAGACCAACAGAGCGAAATTGGCTTCCAAGATGAGAGCCTCCTTTCTTTCAGCATGGTAACGGACTTTTTCGATCAAAAAGTCGGCAGGGAACCCAAGGACTCCTTCCTTGGTGATCAGGTGTGTCTGGACATCTTCTAGGCTAAGATGAGTGGCATTTGCAATCTCTTGGTGACTAGGCGTGTCTTCCCTTCCGGTGAATAGAGGTCGAACAGTCACAGGCATCCTCAAAAGTTCTGAGTATTCTTCCAAGGTCGGCATCAATTGGTAGTCCGGAAAAGTGAAGCAGTGATACATCGGGTCATAGAATTGAACCAATGTTTCCAACAATCCTTCTTTCATCCTTAGCTCGAGGAAACGAAAGACTCCTCCATATTCTGCTGCGAAGGCAAAGCGATCCTCGACAAGTTCGGCTAGTTCTCTCAAGCTTTCGAGGTTGGGACTCTGAAAAGTGTACTTCAGGGTTTCTCTTCTGAAATCCATGATTACAACACCTACAGAACAAATTTGAGTTTCTTGAAGTGAACAAATGGAAAAAGAATGCAATGCAAGATGATTAGGACTTCATGGGATTCCTCTATTTATAAGCATTGCGGTAAAAGAAACGTTTTATTAAATTTGAAACGGACTACATAAATATTCTTTTAGAGAGTCCCAAATAAAAGCTAAATAAAAGCTAGTAAAGACACTAAAGAAGCTTTGAATGCTGCTGCTTGAGCTACTCTTCTAGTTGCGCCTTCTCGCGGATAAGGTTGTCCACAATTATTTTCCAGATAGTGCATTGTGGGTCGGAGAAAAATAAATCCTCCATGACTTTCCTCTTCTTGCAGGGGAGTAGCTCTTCATCCTTCAATTGTAGCTGCTTCTGAAGTTCACCCTTCTCCTTCTGAAGTTCAGCATTCTACTTTTGAAGCTCAGCATTCTGCTTTTGAAGCTCAGCATTCTGCTTTTGAAGTTCAACCTTCTCCTTTTGACACTCATCATTTTCTGCCACTGCTACGTGGTACTTGTTCTTCCAAGATTCCAGCTCATGTTGAGACCTCCTTAAGGACACCTCTAACTCCTCGGCTTTAGACATAAAGACATAAGTGGGCTCCCTCCTTGGAGTTATGGGATCTTGACGGGAATAGGGCATCTTTAGATCGGTTGCCCTTTTTCTGACCCACTGGAGGTATGGTTCTAAAGACACACAGTTAGGCTTCCCTAGACTTCTCTTCCCTTTCTTGTGTACACTACGCCATGCATGTATAATCTTTCCTCGGAGTTCCATATCATCTTTGAAGAATATACCCTCTACTTGAACACTCTTGGGAGGTTCCTTCAACGGGTATCCCAACTGTCGACAAGCTAAGATAGGATTGTAGCTGATTCCTCCATCAAAGCTGAGCAATGGTACATTAGCAAAGTCACCGCAGCTATCAATGATTAATACTCCATCATACACTCGGTTGTACCAATCAATGTCGGAATGGGTCAAAGCCATAACCCTTGGAGACCAATGCTCTTTGCCAATGTTTCTAAAAGAGCTAGACTTCGGCAAGTGCGAAATAAACCACTTGTAAAGTAAAGGTACACAACAAGTAATCATCCCTCCACCACGGAGGTTTCGGAGATGTATAGAGTGATATGCATTCCCCAACAGAGTTGGCACTGGGTTGTTCTTCATAAAGATCTTAAATGCTTTGAGATCGATGAAACCTTCAAAACTCGGGAACAGGAATAACCCATAAACAAGCAAAGCAAAAATTGCCTCAAACGGAGCCTTATTAGAATAATTAGCATAGAATGAAGCCTTCTCGATTAGGAAACCTGTCTTTAAACCAAGGATTCCATCCTTAGTGACTAGGTTGGCTTTGACGTCAGATACCTTCAAACGGAGAGCTTTAGCAATATCTTTCTCATCAGGGTCCTTTTCCAAGAAGGGAAAAAGAGATTCCTCAAGGACAGGTAGACCAACCAAAAAGGAGTACTCTTCTAATGTAGGTAGTAACTGAAAATCTGGGAAGGTGAAACAATGGTAGAGAGGATCATAGAACTGTAGCAGAGTGGCAAGAAGTCCTTCATTCACTGAGCAACCCAACAAAGATATCAGCTTCCCATACTTGGTCTTGAATTCTTCTTGATCTTCGATGAAACCCCACAACTTCTTTAGGTCATCCAATTTGGGACTCTTAAAAGTATATTTCACAGTATGTCTTTTATCTGAAGTCATAGTGACCTACAATGTCCATAAACAAAAGTAAATCCCATGAAGTCCAATACAGAATGATGCTATATGAATGCAGCAAACACAAGTATTCACATAAGGACATAAAGATAAACAAGCAAGGGGTGCCCTAGGTTTGCAACGAGCATGGAGTAAAGGTGTACCCTTCCCAAAAGGTTTAAGGACTAAATGTTGTTTGGTACCTGCAGAACAAGGTTCTAATGGGACTCAGAATCATCAGCCCATCCATCGGATATTATCAATCTTCCCAATTACTTGAGGATTAATAATATTCTCAAGAGAACTTCTTTTGAGTGTAGCTTCGCGTAGCACTATTTCGGAAGTACTTCCTCATAGTCCCGCACTACGTCCTAATAAAGGCCAAAGTTGGGTTAAGGTAACTACAGTCCTCAATATCATAGGCTCCAAAGTCGAAATTAGTGAGTGTCTTCACGATTGATCGTTCAACAGTACTATTTCGAAAGGGCCTCAACTGAGCGGGATTCTCGATTCAACTTAGTAGGGATTCCACTCCCTATAAGCCTCCTCGAATATATCACCATCCTATCTTAATCTCTCTCAAAGTTCGGGTGTAGAACTTTATCTTACCACTCAAGGACAATAACCCCAAAAGAAATACAAGAGAAAGCATGTAAACACATAATCAAGTAGGCAGATATATAAAGCAGTAAACAAAACAAAATAAGATAGGGAAACCCACTAGAGATTCCCCAGTGAAGTCGCCATTTCTGTCGCGGTGAAATTTTGATACCAAACTATTGATTAGTTTGAATCTTTAATTCAATTTGCAACCGAACTTTGATTTGTCCAAAGGAAGGGATAAAGATCGAAATTCCCACAATGCAATGCAAATGCAAGGTTTAGAGAGTTATAGGTTCGGGGGTTGGTTAAACTTAGGGAAGGTACTAGCATCCTAAGTTTCTGTAGTACTCTACAGGAACCTCTTGTTTTATATTGTTTATTGCTAAGTGTTTATCTGCTTAAAGGATTAGAGACCCTAGGGGTTTATTTCTAAGTATACTCGATAAGGCATCGCACCTTGTGCCTACATATCCTTACGGGAGTGGAATCAGAGTATGTTGTAGTTCACCTTAAAGGGTTAGAGGAGTCCTTTGACTGTGGCCAAAGTTCCTACGGGTTTAGGGTAGTTGATTGATTGGGTCTAGGAGAAGAGATGAGTCTTCATTTTAAGGGAGAGATAACCGCCACAAATGTAAAAAGGGGGGTCGTAGGAAATGGTCTTAGCATCATCTTAAGAAAAGGTCTTATATACTCGGATGGTCGCCAAGTATGCCTTTGTTGTTCTTAAGGCAAAGTCTCTACATGTTTGATTGTATTGTTTGTGGGGTGGAGATTATATCTCACTTAAGATGATTAACATCTATTCTCTATTTGTGTTTGAGAAAGTTGTACTGTGTTGTATATTGTTTGTTTCTATGTTGTAAAGATAAAGACAAGGTCCTTCCTATAGGGTAGGGTCTATCCTATGAAGATCGACTTGAAGAATCAAGGATCGAGGGGAACATGATGCTTATGATGTGCAACTACACACAAGTGTTAACTCATGTGTAGGTTTTTCCTTTGGACGGATGCAATGTATGAATAGATAAATATGATAATGTAAATGCAATAGAATAAATTGCAGAAGAGTAAATTGCAGAAAGATAAACCATACACGAACGCATGAAAGCGCTAAGTGAATGTGTGTGCATTGTGAATAAAAGCAGATAAAGATAAACAACATACGCATGGAAGCGCTGAGTGTAGGTGCATGTGTCGTGAATATGATGTGTGCGATTAAGTTGTTTTTACGTTGTTGATTTGATTTTAAGTAGTTGATTATTAAGTGAGATTAAATAAAAGTTCTTTAGGTGAATTGATTTTATTAGTTAGAAGTTTCAGATGGTAATTTAATTTAAGAAAAGTTATTTGATTTAGCTTTAGAGAAAAAAGATTTTAATTAGTTTTGAAAAAAAAACAGATGGTTCTTTTTAGTTATTATGAAAGGTTATTGTTTTTAACAAGTGAGTATACCCTTTTTAAAAAAATGAAAATAGTTTTTCTTATTATCAAAATAGTTTTTATTAAATAGATATGAATTATTAAATTAAAAACAAGTTATATGCTTATTTTAAAAGATTGTTAAGTTATAAAGAAAAAAGTGAAATAAATTAATATTAAAAAGATTAATAGAAAGTTAAAATTAAATTAATTAATGGGTTAAATAAGGGATTAAATATGGTGAAAAAAAAAGTTTAATTAAATGAATAAATTGAAAGGATAAGAAGTGATTTTAATAAATAAGGTTATTAGCTAATTTTAAAAAGGTTAATTAATTTGTTAAGAAAAACTAAATAGGTGATTAGAGGAGATTAAGCGTGATTAGTAGTGTTTATGTGTGGTGATTGTGACGAGGGACCACGGTACTACCGTGGTCGTGCACACATACAAGTTAGAGCAATACAGAAACACAAAACGATCAAAGCAGAAAGAAAAACAAAGCAGCGGCGGAAACCCTAATCCCAAAGTCATTCACTCGTCTCCTCTCTCGTTCAATCCCTGTTTCAAATCTCCGTTCGATCTCCGTGCAATCTCCGTTCAAACCTTCATCGTCCCGTTCTGTTTTTGTACCTGAAACACAACACCAAACAATCAATAGGTTCGATAGTTCTAACAAGGATGGGGGTTTTACCAAAGGTGAGCGACGACGGAGCTTGAGACGGCCGGAGGGTGATGTTCCTTGTGGCGATTTGGTGTTTGCGGCGGCGGTTTCGACGGTTAAAGAAGATAAGTCGTTTTTCAATCTCTTTTAGGTCATGCCTTCGGTGTTTCTTTTCGGTAATATTAGGGTTTTTTCCTCTGGATCCAACTGTGAAATCTCCTCCTTTTATAGGCTCTAAACTTGAGATTTCTGATTGAATTTGTTTTGAATGCTGATTATTTGTTGATTTGTTTTTCCATTTTGGGTCTGTGCGAAATTTGAAACCTTTCCTAACTGGGATTTCAAATCTTTGATTGTGGTTTGCACTGAGATTGGATTTGATTGGATATCCCCTGAATATTCTTCATCGATTAATATCCAATTACTAACTTGCAATTGGTTTTGACAGGTGTGAACATCAATCTTATTTTGGGCCAGGGAAGGAACGTACAACCAATAGCGAATTCTTGTTTCTGAGTTCAGAGTCCAGTGCAAGCTACTTCTTCATTGTATCGAGGTTTTGAACTGCGAGGACAAGTTCCTCGTGTTATCGCTGCTACCCTATCGCCGTTATTGTGATTTTGATTAGTGAATGGGTGCTGATGAATCATTCTTGTGAGGTTGGCGCGAAGTCATGGGGAGAAGCATTCAATGTATGCCTCTGAACTTATTTTCTATCTGGTCTGAATTTCTTTGATAAAGAGTCCCAAACTATTATCTTTGCTTCTGATTCCATGTGGTGGTCATTGATGTTTTTGTTCTATGTTTTATAGGTGTTGTAAAGACGGCTGATGATCACAAGATGCATGGTAAGAACTCCCTCTGAATATTTGATGACGGTTATGCGTGATTGAAGGTTGGTGCTTTGGAATAACTTGCTTGCTACTCAACTCAACACAACTCTCCGTTAAGTGATTTCGGTATCGGTTCAGTATCCTTACATATTCCGTTTTGTGCAGAAATTTCGGTCTTTGTGGGCTGTTTGTTTGCTGATGGGAATTGAATGATTGTTTGGCATAATCTTTGCAGAATTATCCTCTTGCAGCAATGGAATTGAAGCAAGTCTAGGAACAACAGTCACAGCACCATCTATCATAAATCCAAAGGATCCACTCGCTGCGTAGCACTTGGAAACTATCGATGGAGCTCACACCTCACTCAAGCTTCGAAACTAACAGGGTGAGTAACAGGTTTGAGTCCTTCGTTCTCGTAAAAATCTAAAGTTATTGGGGTTCAAGGGCTATTTGGTTCGTAATCTATCCCTCGACTTGCCTATGTTCGCCTTCTGAGCTTGGGGCGGTAGAGATGCAATTGGAATATTGCAAGAGATGCAATTGGAATATTGCAAGAGATGCTTGAACTCATCCACGCTCCATAACTGGATCAACTCACCTCAGACAGAGATGCAAGAGACGACTGCTGCTCCAAAACTGGTGAGATGAATCCTGATTCATCTTTGTAACTATGTGGTTTAATTCACTTCTGAAAATTCCTAACCAATATGTTTATTGGCTATGACTTGTTGGCTGATTAACTCTATTTCGGTTGCAGGGAACGATACCACAGTGGTTTGAACCCTGATGGCTCTTTCCAATTTTGCTCACCAGGTCATAGATTGGGTATCTCTCCCTGACGAATATTGTCGTAGACCATGCATTGATTGTGTTGCTTGCTACTCGTGCTCAGTCGTTGGAGATGTCCGAAGATATTGATCTTGTCCATTCTGGTTCTCTTTGCAGGTCACGACATTTGAACGGGTTTGCTAGAAAGGGAGCTTGGCTGGAGTTAACATGAGGTTGTGGCTGCATGACTTCTTCTGAGTTTTGGTTTAACATATAACTGCTTAAGGCCTTTGCAACGAATTAGGATGGTTCTGATGAATGCTGACGTGGACACAGAGAGATGACGTTGATGCCGAAGATTCACAAACGATTGGATCCATATTAAGGTGCTCTGATTATTTGTGGTGAATTTATAGTTTGTAGCAGATTTAGTGTAGCATGAACATGGTACGGATTGGTGAAGGCTCCGTTCTTGTGTTAGCTGATCATACTGTCTCTTATTTCAGGTAGCATTGACACGCAAGCAATGCCCCGTGTTAGCTCGTGTTTCCAGCTCTTAGAAACTTTACCGTAAGTGGCCTTAATTGGAGACTGAGGAAGTAGAGCTGGTTAACTGTCCTGGTGGCTATTGGTTCTTCGAAGACGGGCAACACTTCAGGTTGTTTGCGATTCTTACTGTCATAACTAGTCTGGATTAAAGAGTCGCTTCTTGTTGCTTAACTATAGTTACTCATTTTCTGCAACTGGTTTCCTATGGCGTGAAGAACTCCTTGAATTAATTCTTCTGAAACATTGCTGCTATATTGACAGGTTTCGCCGTGTCGCCGTGATTGGTTGACGACTGATGTTGAAGAGCTGGCGGATATTGAAGAGCTTGCGGATGCTGTGGGAATGATCGCAACCGACATTCTGCTGCTGCTGACAAATGCTTGTTGCCGATGTGCTGTTGATGATGTTCGCAGATGGTGAGGAGATTCCTGCAGTGGCTGGTAATGCCTCCGTTGTGACTGCGCTGAGAATGCTGGTATCGTTGCTTGCTGGTTTGGCAGTTGACTTCTCCCAGACTCAGACCTCAAATTTGATCGTGATAGGTTCAGACTCTGTCGCATATGTGGAGAGTTTATGTATCCCTGCTCCGAATCAAATTGCGGTTGATTAAAATCCTCAGATTGGAAATGAAGGATACACTATTCCATCTCTGGCTGCCAACCCATATATTGTTGTTTAGTCCTGGCCAGTTCCCATCAACAGCTTGTGAACGGTGTTGTCCCTGGGACAAGTTTTCTTGGCCAAAAGATGGACCCCGGTCTACTGCTTCATTTCCAGGCATAGACAAACCAGCCCACAAACTCTAAGCCTGCAACTATTTAGAGGAATGCTCGACCAAGAAACAAAGTTTTTTAACGATCTACATAGAAGGAAGATGTCCAAGAACACAACTCTGAGCAACTATAATTAAAACTAATTGCTTTAAGTTTGAATGATCTCCTGAAAAGCCATGTAATCCAGTCAAAAGTACATTTGTAAATATTGTAATCCAGTTGTAGCGTCTATTTCTTTGGCACATGTAGATTTTCTAGATTAAAACTTGTATCCTTTGATCGATAAACTTGGTGGATTCGAACTCTAAAATCATGACGATCTTAAAATAATAGGCTTGTATCTACGGATGCTTGTAGATACTAGACATAATTCTGAAATAAATGGGCACCACCATCTAACTCTTTGTGACTTTAATCATGGCGTTGAATTTGAGATAGATCACATGTTGCTTCAAGATTAGTTGAGTCTAAAGTGCATCTTGAATTAAACTGAATTGCACGCCTTAACGCTTGCTGTAACCTCTTAGAATCTGGCCATTTTGAATTTAAACCTCTTAGTCTTGAATGGTGAGCTGACTTTGGGAAATCTTCTGAATCTTGTGAATCTTGTTTCGGCAAGCTTTCCTTGATAAAGAGAAAAGTTTTGAAAGGGACCAAACTCTTGACCCTAAGAGGATCTAAAAAAAAAAAAGACCGCCCGAGGCATCCTAAAAGGAAAATAACCCTGCACATACTTGTTAGTCGTGCACACAAGTAAAAGATAACATGTAATAAAATAAAAGAAACATACAAAATAATGTGGAATCTTAAGGTCAAAAATTAGGGTGCAACACCGTTCCCCTTAGAAGTCCTACTATGGATGGAGAAATAGGTGTCACCAAGCAAAGTCGGAACATGGTTCCCAATCAAGAAAATCCTAATAGCGTTAACATCCACAAAGTTGTCAACATTAGGGAATAAGACTAGTCCATAAATAAGCAAAACAAATATAGCCTCAAATGCCAACGTGCGACCAGTGTTAGCAAATAAAATGGATTTCCCAATCAAGAACTTAGAAGTCAAACCCTTGATCCCTCCCTTATACATCAGATTAGCATCAATATCATATTTCATCAAATGGGTAGCTGGAAAAATATCTTGGGGGCTTAAGAATTTCCTCCAAACCGGTATAAGGAATCTTCTCAGAAACTGGTACACCCAACAGATAAGCATACTCCTCCAAGGTTGGCATGAGCTGATAATCAGGAAAAGTAAAGCATCGGTAGATAGGATCATAGAATTGCACATGTGTGTTCAGAATTTCGTCTTCAATGTTGGTAGAAAGAAAAAATAGAAGTCTCCCATAATGAGATCTGAAGCCTACACGATCAACTACCAAGGACACTAACTTTCTCAAATCTGTAAGATCAGGAACTCGGAAATCGTACTTCTGAGCATTTCTCCTTCCAATGTCCATAATCACAATATTTGCAATGTTTGGAAAGGAAAATATCTGAGATCCTTAAAAACTGACTAAAACAAAATGCTCATGAATGCATGAGTGCAAGATGCAACACCCACAAACAAGATCACATAAAGCACACGAGTTCAAAGGTTCGGCGTGAGCATGGAGCCAAGGTAAGAACCAACCCAAAAATGTATGTACTAAGGGTATATCAGCACCTGTAGAACGTAATTCTAAAAAGTTTCCAGAGTCGTAATTCCATCGTTTGGATATTATCGGCTTAAACGGCTACTCGTCGGCCAACAATAATCTCAAGAGAAACTCGTCTAAGTGTGGTATCACATAACAACTAATTCAAGTCTACACCTGAATAGCCATCTCACCATGTTCTAATAAGGCTAAGATAGGTTAAAAGGTTCTAAGGTCCTTAGCTTTTCAAGCTCCCAGGTCGAAAAACGTAATGCCAATTACGACTACTCGTAAGACATCAGTAATCCCAAAGGGGCCTCCACTGAGCGGGGGATCTCAAGTAAGCTTAGTAAGGACTACTCCACGTAAGCCAACAAGACTATACCACCCTCCTATCATAAGTGCACTCAAGTCCGGGTATAAGACTTATCTCACCACACAGATCACCAGGCACCCAAACAGAACAAGCAATAATAAACAAGTCAAATAAAAAGCGAGAAATAAATCAAAGTAAGCTAAACCCACTAGGGACTACTTCCTAGCAGAGTCGCCACTTTTCTGTAGCGGGGAAATTTGTGAGTGTAAGCTATTGATTAACTTAACTCAAAAATGCAAGAGTCGCCACCGCATTTTTATTTTATCCAAAAGGAAAGGAAAAAGAGCGAACAAAACCTAAGCAAGTTCTAAACAAGAACAAATAAATAGAGTCTGGGTAAGGGGGTTGGTTACGCAATGAGAATGTGTTAGCACATAAAATGTCTATAGTACTCTATAAAAGCCCTTTGAAATATCCACGCTTTTTGGTTTTAAAATGGTTTGCTTGAAAAGAGATTGGGGATATGAGAAGAGAATTATTTTTTAAAGATTTTTGTGTTTGGAGAGACTTATCGCCTTATGCCTACGTACCCACAAAGTGCAATATAGGATCAAAACCTCGTAGTTCGTGGTACAAACAACAGAAAATGGTTTGTTTTGATTGATTTTTAAATGTAAAGACAAGTCGTCATTTTAAGGAGAAAACTACGACTAGTCGCCCACAAGTTTAAGACAACATTTGCATCACTAAAGATGGAGGATTTTGCTTGGATTAAAATCAACATCTTAAATACTATAGGGAATAGGAGAATTACATCTCAACTATGGAAGTGACTCATATCTAAACTTTGTGAAAAGTTTTAAAATAAAAAGAGCACAAAATCATAAAAAGTTTGAATGAAGTGAAGTGTTTTTTTTATATTTTTTTTAAAATTGGTCAAAGTATGATTATCATTGATTGGCATTTATTAAAGAAAACAAAGTTTGAAAATCACTTGACAAAAGTCAAGATTTTATTGTGAAAGTGGTTTGAAGTTTGAAAACAAGAAGGTTTTGAAAAAAGGGAGAAGATTTTGAGAATTTAAGAAGGGGAGGAGATGAGGTGACTACCCTAGAAAGAAAAATAAAAGCTAGAGATAACAAGGATCTAGCCAAATTGTAGAAAAATCCATAGCAAGCAAAATAAGAATTACATCCATCTTAAAGCATACGCCAATGAGCAATCCAAATAAAGGCAAAGATCCATAATACTCCAAGCATAGGGAAGAAGACCTAATTCGAAGTCCAAGTGTCCAAGAATAATCCAAGAAGTCCAAGGTCTAAGTTCATCCATGAGCACAAAAATTAAGAGCACTAATTTTTTTAGAGGTTTAATCATTTATTAGTGTTTTGAACAAGATATGGTCCAAGTGGACAAAGGAAAAATGGAGAAAACATAAAAAATAATATAATATAAGATGATAATAATGGAGCATAGAAATAAAAGAGAGATAGGGAGCAAGAAAGAAGCATAAACAAAATTAGTACAATAATATTGTTAGTGAGTTAGTGATTAGTTGTTAGAACAAATGATCAACGATAGTTAACTCATGGACTTAGACCAAAGTTAATGAAGACTCATTAGAGGATTGATAAAATCAAAGCCTCCTAACAAAACATTTCATAAGTGATGGACCTAAGACAAAAAATCAACCATACTTGGACTTTCAAACATAAGTTTGAGCCACGAATGATCATTTTCCGATTACGGGACAATTTAGTGCTATGTTTAGCAATCATAATCGGGTTTATGTAGAAACCACGACTATCTGAGGCCGGTCAATAAATTTTTTAGTGTTAATGCATGCTAGAGAAGTGGTATGTATATCACTCTCCAAAAGCAATACCACAGAAAAAGAAAATAGGTAACGATCTCATCTTCATCAAGAACTTAGAATAAGTTTTAATGATATTGAAGATTTTCATCAATCAAAAGAAAAAAGAGAAGAGGAAAGGGAAAGCCAAATTGGATTACAATTTGAAGGTCATTCCATCTTTAAGTTCATCCAATCATCTTGGTGGATTAAAGCACTAAACATATCATTAACTCAAAGCACCTAAAATGAATTGAACAATTCACTTTATCCAACATCATCTACACCCTAAGTCCAATGAGTTTAAAGAGGAAAAAGACCTTTAAAAGTGTATTCTATAACACCCCACTTTACCCCGTACGTGTAGTATAGGAATATTAGAGAAAATACATCAGAGTTTCAAAATTAGTAGGATGTTACACTAAGTGACTTCCTTCATTTCAAATAAACCAGTAGCTATCTAGCTTTCAATTAAACAGCGGAATAAAATCAATGTTTAAAGATAATCTCCACAACCGGTGGTTATATAATATTAATCCAACAATTAAAAAATATGTAACAATAAATCAAGAAAATAAGTCAATCAAACGTAATCCCGTCATCCCATGTTATGTATCAGAGCGACTCCTAAGACTCGATCGAATAGCAACACACTCCAAGCACTACTCAGGTACCTGGTCATCTACACTCCCCAAGGAGCACATACACAACAAACATAAAAGGGGTGAGAACTACACTCAATAAATAAGCCGTGAAATACACATGCTAAGGAGTAGTTACACACCATGCATACAATCATACACATATAACGCACATACATGTGCCACATCAATTACTCGACATCAGTAGCCTATATTCAATTACAATGATGCAACGTGACTCACAGACTCGACATAATGCATGTGGTACCAACACAAATACATACGGTTCACCCTAGAACCTGAATCCCGTCGGAATCCAGATAAGTCGTATACGTTCCTCTGAACTACAACTTATCTCCACAATGACTTCCACATGAAGTACGAATGAAACTAGGCACCCATCATGGATTCCCACCTAGCCATCTCCACAAGACACATGGCATGAAATGCATGACAACACAATTATGCAATATAATAATTCAAGCATAATTTCACGATCGTCCAAGATTCACACGAGCCATCTGCTCATCGTAATCCTCTCGGGAATTACCACCATCGTACAAGATTATCCACATTCGATAATCATGGCTTACAATCATCAAAACACACCCATAAGGGCACACAGATAACATTCCATATTCTCTCGATTTAATTCATTACTAATCTTCCTTAAGTTCATTTTAGTTCTACTAACCCTATCGATTCAACGAAGTTGCGTTCCAAGCGAACACTGGATAGAAATCACAAAAATTGGGGAAAAGTCATCCCAGACTATCCATACGCGTATCAACATGGCCCATACGCGTACTGCCTGCTGTCATACGCGTATGGCTCTCCCTTACGCGTAAGACCAGCGACTTCTACCTCCTAAACCCCATCAGAGTCACCCCTTACGCGTATGACTACGCCCATACGCGTATTGCCCAAGCCCATACGCGTACCATACGCATATCACCAGATGGTCGTGCTGGCAATGGGGACAGGGCACGTCTGCTACACATACAGCCCCTTGGGAAGTCCCTCATACGCATATTGACACCCCCAATACGCGTATGACCAGTAGATCTGTCAAAAAACTCAGATCTCATCATTCCCACGAGTTTCCTCTCCAGATCCATCATTCTACCTCCTCCTTTATCCTAAAACTCAGATTTTTAATCGATTCCAATGAATCCTATCTTATATTCTGTCAAGATTCTAATTATTAGATCTAGTTCCAATTACAGTTAAACCCTTACTTTCAGATCTGTTAAACCACAACATTCCATCACGGATTTAGGGAATTTCCACATGAATTTTTATATTCATACCAGAATCATACATACAATATCATGAAATGATCATTCAACAAAACAACAATCCCAGGGAAATCACGATATCACGAAAATCAAACGAAAAGGTGAGAACCGACAAAATTCCCATGAGAGAAAGGACCTATCACTACCCTCTCATGTTAAGTCACCCTTATTGAAATCCCTTCTCCCCCATTACCTTGGATTTGAGATCTTTCTTGACAACAATGGAGAAGTCTTGGTTCTTCTTTGCCCTAGCTCTCCTTTCTTTGCCTTTTTCCTCTTTTATGTGTTAACTGTCTAAACCCACTAATACTCTCTAAATCCTCTTAATCCTATTTTAATTCATTTAATATAATAATAATAATAATAATGATGATGATAATAATAATAGTAATAACCATAATTTTATTAATATTATAATTAATAATAATTGAAATAATAATATTAATAATCATAATGCTCCTAATCTTGTTATTAAATTATCCCTTATTCTAGATCCACATTACCCCAGCTAAGGTCAGCTCTCACTCTCGCTCCTAACCTCATACTCCTAATTAAGGACATCACAACAATACACGCACAACAAAGTATAAAAAGTCTAAATAATTTAAATGGGGTGTTACATATTCCAAGGTGAAAACCAAAAGGAAATGGAAGAAGAAGAATGAAAGAACCAAAACAGTCCCAAAACAAAGCCAAAAAGGCAAAATCAACATTGTGTAATCATTACCACCAGGAGGGTAATCAATTACCACTTCTAAAACAACATCAAATCCACTTATAAAATGTGAAAAACTTGATCAATTATATCTTTAAACACCTCATGATCAAAGATGCAATTGAGCACAAAAATTCAAGTAAAATAAGAGCAAACAACACCAATAGAAAATAATTTGCAATATCCAAATATCAAGCAACAATAATCAATAATAGATCACAATGTGGAAGATGTATCAAGAACAACAATGGTGGATCAAGAGTTTACCACTTTAAATATGAAAGTTCTTCAAATCAACTCTAAGAACCACACTTCAAAGCCTTGATCTACCAAAATTAATGATGAAAAATGAATGGATGAAGGTTTAGCTCAAAGATTAGTAAGTTCTATGATGAACTTACTAACTTCCAAAGGAAGAAAGAGCTTTGGTGAATTTGGTAGTTGGAGAAAATTAAGAGTCCAGAAGAAATTTGACAAGGTGATTTTGACTATCAAAAGCTTGTGAAATGAATGAAATGAGACCTATATTTATAGGATTTAGGCTTGGAAAATTTGGTAGATTGAAATTTGGTTTGGAAACAAAATTAGGCTTGGAATTTGAATTTGGAGGGAAATTAATGTTCAAGTGGTGAATAGTGAAGGTGTATGGTGGGAATTGTAACACCCCCTTTCTATACCCCCAAATAATACAAATAATCATTTAGGAACATAATATAAATTCCATCAGAGTATAATTGCATCATGGCATAAAAGAGGTATGTCACATTATTCATGAAATAAAAACATAACATACAACACCTGCTCGACATATGATATACAACCGTGGGGTAACTTTAAAAACATAGGAACTTAGTCCTCACACCCACATCTCAATATTTAGAATAAAAGCGGAAAATCTAAACATTGAATCACAACCGACATGTATTTACATAAATACATATTCACATCATCCACTGTAATTCATCAACAACATTCATGTTTACATAAACATGCATCACCAAAAAATACATATACAAATGTATTCATCAAAAAGAGCCAAAGGCTTCCTAGCTACCCGGTGTTACATATTAGAACCATCTAACCAAAACAATGAAGACACGCTTCACAAAAAGGGATCACCAGCATACATAATCTGCAATGCCTCATAGAGCATCATAAAACAACAGAAAGGTGAGAAATACTATCATAATCATCAATGCATATAATCATTAATATATATATATATATATATATATATATATATATATATATATATATATATATATATATATATATATATATATATATATATATATATATATATATATATATATATATATATATATATATATATATATATATATATATATATATATATATATATATATATATATATATATATATATATATATATATATATATATATATATATATATATATATATAGACACACACACACACACACACACACACAATATAGAATACGCATATTCCCTATTTCTCACCACAATTCATCATCCCTCATCATATACACCGCAATGTATAAATAAACAAATAATGGATAGTCACCAAACATATTTATCATGCACATATCCATAATTCCAATCAATCTATATAAACATACACAATATGTTCATTTCATCACCAATTCACATAAACATCTACATTCATGTTTATTTCATCAATGCATCATATAAAGATTATAAATGCAACTCATAAAGACCGACACCCGACTCTATGCAGATGCAAATGCGATACTGACTCATTCAGCATGTTCAATTGAAGAACCAAAATGGAACCATCGCTCGTTACCGAAGTAACTCCCCGTCGGGCCTACGATGTTCACCCATCGCTCACACCCCACATGGGCACACGATGTTTCAGGATTGCTCACACCCCACACGGGCACACAATCCGATTGCTCACACCCCACACGGGCACACAATCATTCTGCAGATTGTACGCGGAATCAATTATAAACCATCGCTCACACCCCACATGGGCACACGAGGTTTTTGCAGATCTTACGCGGGATCAATCAACACAATAATGCATATCATGATGCTTCACATGCACAATGAATCATGACATTCTTGAAATGCATACATATTCACAAATATATTGAAGGTGAGAAAATACTTAGAAGGGGGGGGGGGGGGTTGAATAAGGATTTAGAAAATATTATGGCAATAAAAACACAAAGATTTTTATCCTGGTTCGTTGAACTCAACTTCTCCAGTCCACCATATCAAGAGTGATTTGCCTTTCTCCACAAGAACTTAATCCACTATAATCAACTGATTAGAATATCAATCACTAAGAACAACTGTCTTAGTCTTCTTAAGAACTACTGACCACAACTTGGTCTTCTCAAGGAACTTTTACAATTAAATGTAAACTAAACAAGTGTTTGAAATGCGTCTAAGAAAGCTGTATCACAACTGTGATTTACACTTAAGTTTAAGAACTTATGAAAACTATTTAGCAAAGAATAATAATATGTGTGAGAGTTTAGAGAGAGTTTTCAATGAATTGTTCAATTTTCGTCAACTGAAGAAAGTTGTTGAAGGCTTTCTTTTATAGACTTAGAAGTCCAAGACGTTGCAAGCTTGAAGACCGTGTACTGCAAAGTAGCTGTAGCCTTTTGTCTTCACATCACTTGACCTTTCCTAGAAGTAGAACGTTCAAAGAAATCCTTTTTTCCTGAGTTCTTGTGTCTAGCATAAAAGAGGAAAGAGTCATTTGGCATAACCAACGGATATAAATTTGAATAATCTTCTTCAACAAGTTTCTAATTCACAACAATTAACATCAGAGCCTTGAGTGATCAGAGTTTTGATGTCTTCAGAGTTCGTTGTATTAGAGTATTGCAGCAAGTATGCTTTAGCGTGTAATTAATCAGAGCAGAGTTTGGAGATCAGATCCTCAGTACATGCAGCGAATAGTACTATCAGAGTCTTCTGAAAAACAGTGCTTGAAACTCTTCATACAAAGTCTTCAGTCTACGCTTCAGATGCTTCTGTAGCTTCTGCTTCAGATCCTTCTGTAGGCACCACTCAGAGTCTTCTGTAGGCAGCACTCAGAGTCTTCTGATTAGATACTTCTGACGCTCCAGAGCCTTGCGTAGTTCAACGTTCAGATCCATTTTTGCTTTCAGAAGAGTATTAAATTTAATATCTGCAACAAAAATACTTGAACAAATTTAGAGTATATAATTTCTTAATACAAAATTTCATAAGTGTTATCATCAAAACATAGAGATATAACTAAGAACCAATATGTGTTTTAACATATATTTCCCATGCATTCTTCACATATTAACACATACAATCATCATACATTCACCATGTATATTGTATTCATCATTCATCACATTCATCACGCATTTTAAATCAATTTTAAACAATGCATACAAATTGCCCAACGGCCACAATCCACAATCGATTCATAATTTAGGATTTACGTCATACGGCAACCCGCAACACAACAATCGATAACACACAAGTTACTCATGCAAGAAGAGGTCGATCACAACCGAACGCTCTAGCTAATTAAGCTTCACTCACTTAAAATCATTATTTTCAATTAATTGGTAAAATCATCTAAAAGTCGGCTAAAAATAATATTTCTTTTGACCAAGTTATAGAACATATTATTAGCTTCAGTTTGACATAAAGAACGACAAAATCCGATAAACGGTGAAGAAGTTATGAATTTTCGATGTTTTGAAAAATAATATTTTCTCACACTTACAGTGTTAATCGGTTAACGTACATGGTTAACCGGTTAACACCTCCAAAAACTCATTTTTTAGTCCCCCCCAACACCGTGTTAATCGGTTAACGTATATGGTTAACCGATTAACACCTAAAAAACTCAGAAAAACTGGTACGGGTTTGAGCTTAAAACCCTAAAAAACCCAGCCGATTAAATTGTTTTCACCCGATTAAATGTCTATTCACCATTACCAATCATATAGGAATAAATTAGGATCATAAAACACGAATTTTACGACTTCCGATTTTCATCCAAAATCTTAACTTCAAATTATCCAAAAATGGTAAAACTCACAATATCGCTCGATTTTCACCAAACTAGTTCCAATAGTCTTAGTCTAACATCCCCGACTAAACTACGTAAGTTATTCCCGATTCTAATCGTTCAAACATCGGTTTCTATCGATTTTTCCTAATTCTACCTAAATGGAAAAAGATGTGAAAACAATCAAACAAAACCAAACACATACATACATGATTCATACACAATGATAAGATGATAGAATTTCACACCCTTACCCGATTATCCGATTCCTAGCAAGCGTTCTTGATGATTTCCTAAATTTTCCTCTTTTTCTTCCCTTCTTCCTTCTTTCTCTTCTCTTTCTTTTTCTTTCCTTCCTTCTATTTTTCTCTCGTATTTCCTCTTATAACTTTTCTTTCTATTTCTATTTCTATTATATTTCTTTCCTTACTATTAAATGTTAATTGACCAAAATACCCTCCAATCTAATTTTACCCCAAACTCTCCGAAACGGTAAAATATCAAAACACACTATATTAACACATCAATTCACAATTAAAACAATTATTACTCGAATCAAACAAAACACTCAATAAAATGCAATAATCAAAATCAGGGCGTTAGAACTCTCCCCCACTTTAGAAATTTTCGTCCTCGAAAATAGTACCTGATTCAAACAAGTCCGGATACGACTCTCGCATCCCACTTTCCAATTCCCAAGTCATATTTCCTTTAGAAGCGCCTCCCCACGCTACTTTCACAAGTGCAATATCCTTGCCTCTAAGTTTCTTAACTTCACGGTCCAAAATCCTAAACGGTAAAACTTCAACCGTAAGGTTATCTCTCACCTCAACCTCGTGCATAGGAACAACATGTGACGAATCCGGAACATACTTCCGAAGTTGCGAAACATGGAACACATCATGCAAATTTGAAAGATTCGGAGGCAACGCCACACGATAAGCCACAACACCTACTCGTGCAGTAATCTGATAAGGACCAATAAAATGAGAAGTCAACTTCTTCGACTTCAAAGTACGACCCACACCTGTAACCGGTGTAACTCTCAAAAATACATGGTCGCCTTCTTGAAACTCAAGATCTTTCCTTCTGTTGTCATGATAGCTCTTTTGTCTACTCTGAGAAGCTTTCATCTTCTCCCGAATAAACTTCACTTTCTCCGTAGTTAATTATACCATCTTCGGCCCAACTACCGACCTCTCACCAGTTTCATGCCAACACAAAGGTGTTCGACATCTCCAACCATACAAAGCCTCAAATGGTGCCATACCAATACTCGAATGAAAACTGTTATTATAAGTGAACTCAATCAATGCCAAATAATTATCCCAAGCACCACCTTGTTCTAACACACAAGCACGCAACAATTCTTCCAATGATTGAATTGTTCTCTCAGTTTGACCATCCGTCTACGGATGATAAGCCGAACTCAATCTCAACTTAGAACCCAAAGAACTTTGCAAACTTTTCCAAAATCTTGATGTAAATCTAGGATCTCTATCCGACACAATACTCTTAGGAACTCCATGTAACTTCACAATCACGTGAACATAAATCTCGGCTAACCTTTCCAAAGGATAACTAATATCAATCGGAACAAAGTGAGCAGATTTAGTAAGCCTATCAATAATTACCCAAATAGCATTATGATCTCTTTGCGTATTCGGCAATCCCGTAACAAAATCCATAGATATACTATCCCATTTCCATTCCGAAATGCCTAACGGTTGCATCAATCCACTAGGCTTCTGACGTTCCACCTTAGACTTCTGACAAGTCAAACACGAATACACAAAACGAGCAACATCCCGCTTTAACCCGGACCACCAAAAGATCTTCTTCAAATCTTGATACATCTTGTTCGCACCCGGATGAATTCTTAAGTTTCTTCGGTGTCCTTCCTCCAATATCATCTTTTTCAACTCCGAATCATCGGGAATACAAATACAACCATGAAATCTCAAAACTCCAAAATCATCAACCTTGAAATCTCCACTCTCATTCATCATCAAATCAACGAACTTCAAATTCAACTTTTTCTTTTCACAAACGGTTGCAAGAAAATCATTCGTGATATGTAGCATACCAAGTTTCACACTTCTAGGCGTCATTTCACAAACCAAACCTAAGTCTCTGAAATCTTCCAAAAGTTCCCATTCTTTCACCATCAAGGCGGGCATATGTAACAACTTCCGACTTAAAGTATCGACCACCACATTCGCCTTACCCAGATGGTAATTCAATCCAAAGTCATAATCTTTCAAAAGTTCTAACCATCTCCTTTGCCTCATGTTCAATTCTTTTTGATCAAATAAATACTTCAAGCTCTTGTGATCACTAAAAACTTCAAATCTTGCACCATAAAGATAATGTCTCCAAATTTTCAAAACAAACACCACGACCGCTAACTCCAAGTCATGGGTAGGATAATTCTTTTCATGCACTCTCAATTGCCTCGAAGCATAAACCACAACGTTTCCATCTTGCATAAAAACTCTACCTAAACCTGTCAATGAAGCATCACAATACACCACAAATGGATCGGTAGGATTCGGCAAAATCAAAACCGGCGTCATCGTCAACCGTCTCTTAAGCTTAATGAAACTCTCTTCACAATGAATATCCCAAACAAAAGCTTTTCCTTTAAAAGTCAACTGCGTCAAAGGAAGTGCCAACTTCGAAAATCCTTCAATGAACCTTCGATAATAACCCGCCAATCCTAAAAAGCTTCGGATTTCCGTAACCGACTTAGGAGTCTCCCATTGTCTTACTGCATCAATCTTGGATGGATCAACACAAATACCACTACCGGAAATAACATGCCCAAGAAAACTTACTTCCGACAACCAAAACTCACACTTAGACAACTTAGCATACAATTGTTTTTCTTTCAAAATTTGCAACACAATCCTTAAATGCTCTCCATGCTCCTCTTGAGACTTAGAATAAATCAAAATATCATCGATGAACACAACCACAAAACAATCCAACTGCTCATGAAAGATACGATTCATGTATTCCATAAACACATCCGGCGCATTAGAAACTCCGAATGGCATCACGAAGTATTCGTAATGACCATACCGTGTCCTAAAGGCTGTCTTCTGAATATCTTCCTTTTTCACACGAATCTGGTGATAACCTGATCTCAAATCAATCTTGCTAAAAACACGTGCACCAACCAATTGGTCCATTAAATCATCGATCCTTGGAAGCGCATACTTGTTCTTAATTGTCACCTTGTTCAATTGTCTATAATCGATGCACAAACGCATACTTCCATCTTTCTTCTTTACTAACAATACCGGAGCACCCCAAGGAGAAACACTAGGCCTTATAAATTTCTTGTCTAACAAGTCATTCAATTGTTTCTTCAATTCTACCAACTCCGATGCCGACATACGGTACGGTGCCATCGAAACTGGTCTAGTACCAGGAACTAGATCAATAGAAAACTCAACTTCTCTTTCCAGCGGTACATCCGTAATATCCTCCGGAAACACTTCTAGAAAGTCACACACCACTGGAAAAACATCAAGTTCCATCTTACTCTCCACTGACAATGATGCAAACAAACCGAACAATTGAGCTTTGTCCACTAAAAGTTTCTTCAACTCTTTAGTGGATAGAAAACTCACATCTTCATCATCTTCCAAAGAAGGAAACCTCACTAACTTGTGATAGCAATATATGTGAACTCGATTAAACTGCAACCAGTTCATACCCAAGATCACGTCCAAACCCTCCAAAGGCAAACACACTAAATCCATGACGAAGTCTCTACCATACATGGTCAGAGGACAACTTACACACATCAAAGACGTAGTTACCGACCCTGAAGCAGGAGTCTCAATAACCATCTCACCACCCCAAGAAGTCACACACAAGTTCAAACACTTAGCGCACTCATGAGAAATGAATGAATGAGTTGCTCCCGTATCAATAATAGCAATTAAAGGCGTACTATTAATAAACCATATACCTTTAATCAGACGGTCTGCACTGGTAGTATCCTTTCCAGCTAAAGCAAACACTTTACCACCTTCCTAAGCTTGCTTCAGCTTAGTACACTTAGTACTAATATGTCCCAATTCTCCGCAATTAAAACATTTCATCACATTCCTTCTACAATCAGTTGTTACATGACCAATACCTCCACAGTTAGAACACTTTGCAACGGTATTTCCGCAATCAAAAGACTTATGACCCAATTCACCACACTTGTAGCACTGAATGGGACCAGAACTCCCTCATCCAGATCTCCTATCAAAGTTTCCCCTATGTTTGCCCTTATCAACAGGCGTCACATAAGGTCCACTCCTTACTTGCTGCTTTCCTTTCCTTTCATTCACACTCTTATAATGTGTGGAACGAGCTTTGCTATCTTCCTAAAAAATTCTACAACATTCTATCAAATCCGAAAACCTTCGAATTCTTTGATATCCCACCGCTTGCTTAATCTCAGGGCGCAAGTCATTCTCATACTTAATACACTTAGAGAATTCCGCTGTAACCGCAACATAATGAGGATGAAATTAAACCAATTCCATAAACTTAGCCGTGTAGTCCACCACGGACACATTGCCTTGCTTCAACTCAAAAAATTCCATTTCCTTCTTCCCCTTCACACTCTCAGGGTAATACTTCCTCAAGAATTCCGTACGAAAAAAATCCCAAGTGATTGTTTCCTCATTCACCTCAATAACTTGTCGCATATCGACCCACCAGTCGTCGGCTTCTTCCCTCAGCATGTGAGTCCCAAGTCTCACCTTATTTCCTTCAGCATAATTCATAACTCTGAAAATTCTTTCGATCTCTTTCAGCCAAATCTGAGCACCGTCAGGATCGAATCTTCCTTTAAAGACCGACGGTTGATTCTTCCTGAACTCATCATTCTCATTCGCATTCGGTGCACCCTGCACCACTCTAGCCATTGCTTCCATGGCAGCAGCCATCGCAACATCATTTCTACCAGCCATATTCTGATCAACCCAGAAACAACAACAAGGTTAAACCACAGCTTAACCGTTAACAGCAATAAGACAACCACAACTGACTCAACACTGGCTCTGATACCACTTAATGTAACACCCCCTTTCTATACCTCCAAATAATACAAATAATCATTTAGGCACATAATATAAATTCCATCAGAGTATAATTGCATCATGGCATAAAAGAGGTATGTCACATTATTCATGAAATAAAAACATAACATACAACACCTGCTCGACATATGATATGCAACCGTGGGGTAACTTTAAAAACATATGAACTTAGTCCTCACACCCACATCTCAATATTTAGAATAAAAGCGGAAAATCTAAACATTGAATCACAACCGACATGTATTTACATAAATACATATTCACATCATCCACTGTAATTCATCAACAACATTCATATTTACATAAGCATGCATCACCAAAAATACATATACATATGTATTCATCAAAAAGAGCCAAAGGCTTCCTAGCTACCCGGTGTTACATATCAGAGCCATCTGAAAAAAACAATGAAGACACACTTCACAAAAAGGGATCACCAACATACTTAATCTGCAATGCCTCATAGAGCATCATAAAACAACAGAAGGGTGAGAAATACTATCATAATCATCAATGCATATAATCATATATATATATATATATATATATATATATATATATATATATATATATATATATATATATATATATATATATATATATATATATATATATATATATATATATATATATATATATATATATATATATATATATATATATATATATATATATATATATATATATATATATATATATATATATATATATATATATATATATATATACACACAAATATAGAATACACATATTCCCCATTTCTCACCATAATTCATCATCCCTCATCATATACACCGCAATGTATAAATAAATAAATAATGGATAGTCACCAAACATATTTATCATGCACATATCCATAATTCCAATCAATCTATATAAACATACACAATATGTTCATTTCATCACCAATTCACATAAACATCTACATTCATGTTTATTTCACCAATGCATCATATAAAGATGATAAATGCAACTCATAGAGACCGACTCCCGACTCTATGCAGATGCAAATGCAGTACCGACTCATTCAGCAGGTTCAATTGAAGAACCAAAATGGAACCATCGCTCGTTACCGAAGTAACTCCCCGTCGGACCTACGATGTTCACCCATCGCTTACACCCCACATGGGCACACGATGTTTTAGGATTGCTCACACCCCACACGGGCACACAATCCGATTGCTCACACCCCACATGGGCACACAATCGTTCTGCAGATTCTACGTAGAATCAATTATAAACCATCGCTCACACCCCACATGGGCATACGAGGTTTATGTAGATCCTACACGAGATCAATCAACACAAGAATGCATATCATGATGCTTCACATGCAAAATGACTCATGACATTCTTGAAATGCATAGATATTCACAAATATATTTCTCATGCATTCTTCACATATTAACACATACAATCATCATACATTCACCATGTATATTGTATTCATCATTCATCAAATTCATCATGCATTTTTAATCAATTTTAAACAATGCATATAAATTGCCCAACGACCACAATTCACAATCGATTCGTAATCTAGGATTCACGCCATACGGCTACCCACAACACACAAGAGGTCGATCGCAACCGAACGCTCTAGCTAATTAAGTTTCACTCACTTAAAATCATTATTTTCGATTAATCGGTAATGTAATACCCCAAATTTTGCCCTAAGATTTGTCGTCGCATTTCATTGCATTTTTATTGCATTTAATCAATTACTAACAAATTTATGTAGTCGTTTGACTTTTTTGCAGGTAAATATCATATGGCATGCATTTTTTTTCTAAAAAGTAAAAATGGCACAATTGGCAGGAGGACATGTGTAAGGAGTTATGAGTGTGAGAGGTTGAGAGTTCGAATCTCACCTTTGTCACTTTTTTTGTTTTTTATTATTTTTACTCTAAATTTTTCTATCTTTCATTAAAAAAAATAACAAAAATAGTTTTATTATTATTTAATTATTATTTTCGTATTTTAATTAAATCATTTTTTAAAATATTATTTTTTTTCACTTTTTTCTAAATTATTCATAAAAATATCCAAAAAATCATAAAATAAAAAAATATTGAAAAAATTTTGTTCTTTTTATAATATTTTTGATTTTAGGAATCAATAGGATTATTAGTTTTTATTTTAAGTTTATTTTAATTATTTTAAATTATTTAAATTTTATTTTTTCTTAACTAATTATTTAGTTTGGGCTTTAAAATGGGCTTTAGGGACATTATTGACAATTTGGTGTTAACCCTAATTTGTTCCCTATATATACATGTGTTGCCTTGTTGGAAAAGGGGGGAGAATGAAAAAAACCTAAGAGGAGTGAGTGCCGTTTGCCGTTATTTAGTTTTCTCCTTCATCCATTACTGTTGTTTCTTTTTCTTCATCTTTTACCGTTATTTCTTTTTCTTCATCTTTTACCGTTATTTCTTTTTCTTCATCTATTACCGTTATTTCTTTTTCTTTATCTATTACTGTTACATTTATATATATATAATTTTTAAATTGTTAGAGTTTATATATATATATATATATATATATATATATATATATATATATATATATATATATATATATATATATATATATATATATATATATATATATATATATATATATATATATATATATATATATAAGATTAATTTTTGATCGAATTATGTCGATACGATGTTTGCACATTTGTGTGCATGACGCGTGACATTTGTGTTAGTTCGATCTGGTTGCGATGATCGCATTTTTGTGTGAGCAATAATACTATTTTTTGCTTAATTTCTTTTTCTTTGCGATAAATTTTGTTTCGTCCGATTTAGATCTGGTTGCGATGAGCGCATTTCTGCGTTAGCAACATTGTTGGGTTATTTGGCACATTTAAAATTCATTATTGCTTTATTATTATTATTATTATTATTATTATTATTATTATTATTATTATTATTATTATTATTATTATTAGTATTATTATTATCATTATTTATTATTATTATCATTATTATCATTATTATTACCATTATTATTATTATTGTTATCATTAATTTATTAAAACTTGTTATAATATAAAAATCTGTTTTTTAAAATAAATAACATTAACATCTTTTCCAAATTAATATGAAAACCTATTATTTTTAAGAAAAACTTTTTTTTAGATAAATTTAAAATAATAACTAAAATCTTTTTTTTTTATAATAACTAGAACCGTTATTTATTTTATTTTATTATTGTTCAATTCAAATTTCATTATCATATTGTATCTGCTCCTCTCATGTAACCTCGCGAACTTAACAATCGCTCTTTAAATTCTGCCTTTAAATTTCTGCTTGCATGGTTTAAATTATGACATTATCTCTCTGTTTGCAATTCAATTATCTCACGCGTTTACCATTATTTCTGTCACATTGCACACATCCGAAGGTTAGGTTTAACTGTTTGGCCGTCGCGCCAATAGTCCATAAACCCTCACACATTCAAACCCTCAAAATTACACCCTTACAAACCCTAATTTTCACAAATGCCTCGCCGCAGGCAAGATTACAAAACTACCCCTAGCTTTAGGTCAAAGAGTCGCCGCACTCATTTTAGGGTTTCCCGACGCGGAATCCCTAACCTAACCCTAATTCACTTAACAATTTACAACGTAGATATTGGAGTTCCTACACTCCGCGTAAGCGTGTCCTTAAGACATGTTTATTCCCCTTGAGACCTTGACCACAGTCAAGAAGTCTCTAACCTCCCTTTTGAGGGGAACTACGATTACTCTGATTCCACTCCCGTAAGGATACGTAGGCACAAGATGCGATGTCTTGCCGAGTAAACTTAGAATTAACCCCTTAGGTCTATTTTCTCACTTTTAATCCCTTTGTACATATACCTTAAGCAAATAAATAAAGCAAAATAGTAAACATCTGAACAAAAGGTTCCTGTAGAGTACTACATAAGTTTAGGGTGCTAATACCTTCCCTAAATCTTAACCAACCCCCGAACCCTAGATCTTTCCCCGCATTGTGTTTACGATGCAAAAATAGGTTTTCCCTCTTTTGACCTTTTCCTTCGGATAAATCAAAGAGCGGTTGTGAATTGAATTGCGATTCAAACTCATTAATAGTTTGTGATCCTATTTCCACCGCAACAGAAAATGGCGACTTCACTGGGGAATCTAAACTTTTGAGGGTTACCCCTAATTTGTTCATGTTTATTACTATTTGCGTTACTATTCATTTGCATGTACATATTGTACTTTGATTTTGGGACTGTTCCTTGTGTTGTGAGATAAGTCCTACGCCCGGACTAGTGACATTATTATAGGATGGGGATATATTCGATGAGGCTTATAGGGAGTGAGTCCCGACCAAGCTGATTCGAGAATCACCGCTCAGTTGAGACCCTTTCGAAAATGGTTCGGTTGAACGAGTAGTCGTGAAAACGTTTTCCATGGTCGATTAGAGTCTGTGATATTGAGGACCGTAGTACCTTAACACCACCTTGGCCTTATTTAGGACGTAGTGCGGGAACTATGTGGGAGTAATCCTATAATGGTTGCTACGCGATACTACACTCAAAAGAGGTTCTCTTGAGAATATTATTAACCCCCGAGTCAATCAGAAAGTTGATAATATCCGAAAGATGGGCTGATGACTTTGGGCACCTTTTAGAACCTTGTTCTGCAGGTACAACTAACCTATAGTACACTCCTTTTGGGGATGGGTAGACCTTAACTCCGCTCACGTACCTTTAACCTAGGACTTTGTGTGTTTTCATGCATTGCATCCATAAAGCATCATATTGCATTAAGATTTCATGGAATTCAAACTCTATTTATGAACATTGCAAGATACCATGGATCACTCCAGAAGGCATACTTTGAAATTTACTTTTAGGGGTTTTAATTTGGAAGTCCTAGAGAAGCTAAGAGATTTGGTTCAAGATCAAGAAAAGTTCCAAAATAGATATGGAAGGCTATTGTCTTTGTTGAAGGTTCAAGTAAACGAAGGACTTCTTGTGACTTTGCTACAGTTTTATGATCCAAATTATCACTGCTTCACCTTTCCAGATTATCAGCTCTTGCCTACCTTAGAAGAGTACTCTCAGTTGGTGGGATTACCGATCTTGGATAAATCTCCATTCCCTTTCTTGGAGGAAGACCCTAAAGAACGAGATATTGCTAAAGCCATTTGTCTAAGGATATCCGATGTCAAAAACAATATGATCACCAAAGGGGGGACCTCCGGTTTTCTCAGGGACTTCCTAATTAAGAAGGCCCAATTTTATGCCGATCATAAAGACAGGTTTGCCTTTGAAACAATATTTGCTTTGCTTATTTATGGGTTGCTGCTTTTTCCTAGTTTTGAGGGGTTTGTGGACCTTAATGCAATCAAGACCTTCATGAGAAGAAATCCGGTTCCAACACTATTGGTTAATACTTATCATTCAGTACATCTCTGAAACTTTCATGGTGGAGGAATGATTACATGTTGTGTGCCATTACTATACAAATGGTTTATTTCTCACTTACCCAAGTCCGGTCCGTTCTGGAGACCTAATCAAGAACGTTGGTCGCAAAAAGTTATGGCTTTAACTCACTCTGATATTGATTGGTATAATCGCATGTACGATGGGATATCGATCATTGATAGTTGTGGAAATTTCAACAATGTGCCTTTGCTCAGTTTCAATGGAGGAATTAGCTACAATCCGGTCTTAGCTCGCCGACAGTTGGGATACCCCTTGAAGGAACCGCCTAAAGGTATTCATGTGGAGAAAATCTTTTTCAAAGACGACAAAAAGCTTCAAGATCAGATTCTATCCTCTTGGAATCATCTGCATAGGAAGGACAAAGAAAGTTTGGGAAGACCTAATTGTGTGTCCATGGAACCATACCTTCAATGGGTCCGAGGAAGAGCTATTGAGTTGAAGATGCCCTACTCTCGCCAAGATCCTGTACCTCAAAGAGAGGAGCCTGTCCAGTATTTCATGACTGAAGCTGAGACTTTGAAGATCACTTTGAAGAGATCACAACGCGAAACAGAATCATGGAAGAACAAATACCATGTGATGGTCAGCAAGTACGAAGAACTTCAAAAGCAGATTCAGTCGAAGAATGATGAAATACAATCCTATAAGAAGGGAAGGCTCTACGAATATTTATTTTTCTCTGAATCTCCGTCTGCTCATTGAAGTTGTGGAAGATGCTTCTCTAGGATTTTCTAGGCTTTTATTTAGCTATTTTGGTTGCAAGAATATTGTTTTGTAATTTGTCTTCGATGAATTAAAAGTTTCTTTGGTATTCCGCAATATTCGTAAATATTTGAATTCCATGAAATCTTCATTTGCATTCACATTTTAGCATCATACTTTTGCATTGCATGTGTCTCCCGATTTCTCATACTCGGTTCTCTCACCTTCCAGTTTTGTCACCCTGAGTTCTCTGCATCAATACGACCCTTCATAAGGATGGAAGATTAAAACCAAGAGATCAACCGTGTCAGCCATGAACTCGAAGATCTTCGAGGAAGTGTAGGGCATATTTTGGAGATGCTACGAGCTCTTAGTGTGAAGGTGGATGCTCAGTCTACTGTTGTTTCTGAGACTACTAATACCGTTATGGAATCTCAACCAGCTGTTACTGTCGAGAATGTACCTCCTCACGGTCTTCAATCCGGTTTGGTGCCTCCTAGTGCTCAACCAGTTCGACGAGCTACCCCTCCAAAGTGCAAAACTCCTAACTCCGACAATGGTAAAGGACCTACACGTTCGAGGAACCGCAAAATGGCTACTCCTCAACCTTGGCAACATCAGCAGAGTTATGTTCAAGGTTATCCGTTTCCATATGCTCAGCAACCCTATGTAGCTACTGTTGCACCTCCTTTCGACCAACAGTTTCCTACATACCAGCCTGTGCAGTCAGCTCCGGTATATCAAGCACCGATTTATCAACAACCTTCCGGTTATCCGCCCATGCAAGTTTCTGTCAACAGTCAACGAGTGCCCAATGCTCCTGTTCACCAACAATCACAGAATCAGGTTCCTTATCCCCGTAAGAGGCAGTATAAGTCTTGTCCTCCAATTCCGATGACCTTCACTGAGTTATACCCCCATTTGGTACAATAGGGTCTGATTATCACCCGTGCTTTGGGTCCTCCGCCTAATCCGTTACCTGCAGGTTACAACGCTGCCGCTCATTATTTATTTCATGAGGGTGCACCCGGCCATGATCTAGAGAATTGCTATGCTCTTAAGAAAGTTGTCAGAAATTTGCTAGAAACGAAGAAGTTGTCTTTTAGCGATGCTCAGATGAAGATCGAGACTCCTCTCGGGGTCCCTCACTTGTCGGGTTCGAATTCTGCAAAGCATGCTACTCCTGTGACGAATCAGCCGAATCCAGTAATTATTCAAAGGCCTAGCTCGCTTCATTTCAGTAACCCTCAAGATGATATGACCGAGATCAACAAAGAATCCGGGAAAGTTGTTTTGAAGCAACGACTGAAAACTGTTGAAGATGTGACCAGCGTAACTGGGGCAAGCCATGACGACTCACAGTGATCATGAACCAGACGTCCTTTCCATTGAGGCTCCGCCAAAGGAAACTGTTACGTTTGAATGCAAGATTTCATAAACATTTAGAAGGATTTTTCCGACAGTTCATTTATATGTATTTCTCTTTGATTAAGCATATTTAGCATGTACGAACTTGTTTATCTTCGATTAATTAATGCAACGCATATGTTTGTCTTGAATAAATCCATTCGTTTCACTCATTCAAAAAAAAAACGTTTTCATAAATCATAATGCCAACTTTACCCGATCTCTTGTTCTGATGGAGAATTAGGGGGAGGATGACGAACCCAAAATGGCAGATTCCTTGTCGTATGCTTTCGATTGAAACCCGCTGATGATGTAAGGCATTGTTTCAAATCCCAAACACTGGAGATATAAGGATGTTAATCCCTAGTCAACCCTTTGAGCCTTGAAGTAGGAGTTTTTCTTTCTTTTTAAGAACCTTCATCCTAACCTGGGGCAGGGTAGGTTTCAGTTAAACCGATCGAGCGCTTAGACTCTTAAAAAGGAAGAGCAAACCTTCGAGAATTTATCCTTAGCATCTTAAGAAGTCCAATACAATGGCTATCCCTCGGTTACCTAAGGAGTGGGGCAGTCACGAGCCTTTCGAAAGATTTACACGACTTGTGCATAAAAGAATATTCAAAAAAATAATAAAAGCCCGCTAAGTCAAAACCTATGAAGGAGACTTAGGCAAAACTGGGGCATCCCGCTGGACTCCAAAGTCAAATCAAAAGATGTTGTCCAGGCAAAAGTTAGGGAATAAGAACAACAAACCAGTACTTTTTAGAACCCCTATAAAGAACAAGGTCGTGTGACCAATTTCCAAAAGAAATAGGTGAGTGACTGCCATGTCCAAAGCCTTGATAAGTTCTCGACCATAGCAAATCCGCTTGAGATATGAGCGTTCGTATCCGGTTAACTGAATTAGGATTGGAGAACATCACGAAGAATGGGTGGGTACAAATATAACTTTGAGCCTTTATCCTTTGTTTCTTAAACCGTGAACCGAGCCACGATACAACCTTTAAAAGACCTAATTGAAGTAGGACTTCGGTTGAAAGCATACTTGACAAGATCACGTTTCCTGACTCCTACGAGCTATGCTCAGAAAAAAATTCATGTTGGCATTATAATTAAAACTTATATCCTGACTAGTGATTTCGGTCACAAGTTATTGCGATATCTTTTTCAAAACAAAAATTCAAGACAAATATATGTGTGTATTGACAAGCTCAGGATAGGCATTTCAGGCATGATGACTTTGCTTGATATCTTAGAGATTTACATATGAACATAACCCGTGGAACTTGAAGATCCTACTAAACAGGGGCAGGCAGTTTCCCAATTCGCTTACCAACGCGAGTCTGACGTTCTTAAGAGCTATTTCCCAAAGATTTCGTCGTAACACGATTAATTTGTGCCAGTTACGTCGAGACCTGACAAATCTCTCAAAGAGTTTGAAAACAGTGGGGCAACCAGACTCCATGTTTCTCTATAAAATCCTCTTGAGATGACCATACCTCACAACACAAGTATTCTGGGGCACCATGTTTTTGAAGAAACAAATGGCGACTACTATAAGGTCCTTCAAGATCAAAACCATGTGGTTTCACAACTTTTCCTCATGCACCCGATGGATTTTACTCACGGCGGCCTTCATTCCCCAGTAAATCTCAGTGTTGCAACAGGCTCCCAAGCTATTGCCTCATCACAGTCCCCAGAGAGACTATAAGCTGACAACTTTTCTTGGGTAACTCGAAAGTGTCCCTCAGGTTTTTCTTCTCCCCATGTGAAGACATGATACTGTGCACCCAAGCAGATTACCTTCTCCCCAGAGAATTCAGAACATTTAAAACCAGATTTGGTTCCACCATTGATCCTTCTCACCCATGATTGACGTATTGGTTGCAGAGAACGCAGGGTATCCCCGTCGAGATGTTTATTTCATCTCTCGTCCCGTCTCTAGTCTGTTTCGTCAGCCTACGCAAGGGCATAAGCATCACATGCCTATTTCATTACATATTTCATTACATATTCATTACATATTCATTACATACTCATTACATACTCATTTCATAACATCCTGCATATTTACATACATAGACATCAACATACATTCATATTAACATATTCATTAACATACGCGTTAGCATGCACAGGTTCATTGTGTCTCTATCATTGGTCGTTACCGCCGAGTAACTGGGTTCGTCCATTCTCTTCAAATAGATTGTCAGCCCTAAGCATAAAATACATATGTGTTTCCAAGTTTCCCTACGGAGCTCGATCCTCGTGGATGACGGTTACTTCAGCTATCTTTCCTCGCCAGGATAAGATATCTACCCTTCGAGTTCATTCCCTCGATGGAGTCTTGATTACCAATTTTCTTTCTAGCTCGATCCTAGATTGAATCTCAGTCTTGTCGGTCGTCGAGCCCAACCGGACGTGCATTTATTTTGCACCATCTAAAGATTTTCACCATGCCATGGCAGATACGCGACTGTTTTCGCCAGAGAAGTTTATCACTGTACCCGGACGTGCATTTATTTTTCACTATCTTTCAACTAATCCTTTACAGATGCACGCCAGTTCACGCCTGGAAAATCTATCAGTACAACACTTTACAATCCTACATTGTTACAGCATCGGTATGATACATTTCTCGCCTGAGAAACCTATCGATATGACAACCTTACACAACACAATACACGCCTGTTCTCACCAGAGAAGCTTATCATCATCTGTTATCACCTCTACAAGCAGTTCTTACATGAGAGGCTTATTATTGCTACTCTTGCAAAATAAGCGACATCTCTCGCCTGAGAAGCCAATCCTATCTTCGTTATGACTCGCAGCAAATGGCCATCTCCATTGAGCAGTTGGGCTTCCATTTTCCCTGTCGTCTTGAAGCATGGGGAGGTTTGAACCAAATCGTATTCAGGAGAGCACGATCTTGAAATACGGGGAGGTTCGAGCGGAATCATATTCAGGAGAGCACGATCTTGAAGTATGAAGAAGTTCATTTACCCTTTAGTAAAAGAAGGAGCGGAATCATATTCAGGAGAGCACGATCTTGAAGTATGAAGAAGTTCATTTACCCTTTAGTAAAAGAAGGAGCGGAATCATATTCAGGAGAGCACGATCTTGAATTATGAAGAAGTTCATTTACCCTTTAGTAAAAGAAGGAGCGGAATCATATTCAGGAGAGCACGATCTTGAATTATGAAGAAGTTCAGTTTACCCTTTAATAAAAGAAGGAGCCGAATCATATTCAGGAGAGCACGATATTGAATTATGAAGAAGTTCATTTACCCTTTAGTAAAAGAAGGAGCGAAATCATATTCAGGAGAGCACGATCTTGAATTATGAAGAAGTTCAGTTTACCCTTTAATAAAAGAAGGATCCGAATCATATTCAGGAGAGCACGATCTTGAATTATGAAGAAGTTCATTTACCCTTTAGTAAAAGAAGGAGCGGAATCATATTCAGGAGAGCACGATCTTGAAGTATGAGGAAGTTCAGTTTATCCTTTTCATATTCAGGAGAGCACGATCTTGAAGTATGAAGAAGTCCATTTATCCTTTAGAAAAAGAAGAGTCAGAATCGTATTCCAGGCGCCGACCTTAAATATGAGAAGATTTATATATCAGATAAGCAGCAGCCTCTTTATTTGAGTGCTTATTCATTTTGGCATGTAAGCCCCTTCCAACGATAAGTGACAGTTCTCCCTCGAGAAGCTTATCAGGGCATTTCCCATTAAAGTCCATTTATTTTGGCATACAGCCGGTCTTTACCCTGTATATTTGATACGGATTCCCGAAAAGTCCGTTTGATCCTGTCACGAGAGATAGTTTACAGAAGCTTGGATGTTATTCTTTGCTCAATGCTCCAGCATTCTGTAATCGATCTTGCAGTCGTACATGATCCAGTTTTACTTTTAGATTCCCCAGTGGAGGCCGTATCATAGGGGCCATCTCCATTTGAGAATCTCGTTCCCGGTCTAAAAATGATAATTGGTCGTGTTCGCACCAGCTGACCATCATTTTAGAATTCCCCAGTGTTGTACTGTGTCCCAGCGCGTCGTTTTCCCCAGTGTGTTCTTCTCGTAGCGTCTGTCCCTGTGTCGTCGTATTCGTCAGCATTTTCGCACTCATCATTCCAGCATACGCATCATATCATATTCATGGCATTGTCTGCATTAGTCTTGTTTGGTCCATAACATTGCATATCGCCACATATAAGGGCAAAATTTTCGGTTATCTATATTTAAATCCCTCCACCATGATTCCTCGAGTCTCCGCCACTCGAATCACCCGGTGAAGTTATTTAAATAGGGGCAACTGTAATACCCCAAATTTTGCCCTAAGATTTGTCGTCGCATTTCATTGCATTTTTATTGCATTTAATCAATTACTAACAAATTTGTGTAGTCGTTTGACTTTTTTGCAGGTAAATATCATATGGCATGCATTTTTTTTCTAAAAAGTAAAAATGGCACAATTGGCAGGAGGACATGTGTAAGGAGTTATGAGTGTGAGAGGTTGAGAGTTCGAATCTCACCTTTGTCACTTTTTTTGTTTTTTATTATTTTTACTCTAAATTTTTCTATCTTTCATTAAAAAAAATAACAAAAATAGTTTTATTATTATTTAATTATTATTTTCGTATTTTAATTAAATCATTTATTAAAATATTATTTTTTTCACTTTTTTCTAAATTATTCATAAAAATATCCAAAAAATCATAAAATAAAAAAATATTGAAAAAATTTTGTTCTTTTTATAATATTTTTGATTTTAGGAATCAATAGGATTATTAGTTTTTATTTTAAGTTTATTTTAATTATTTTAAATTATTTAAATTTTATTTTTTCTTAACTAATTATTTAGTTTGGGCTTTAAAATGGGCTTTAGGGACATTATTGACAATTTGGTGTTAACCCTAATTTGTTCCCTATATATACATGTGTTGTCTTGTTGGAAAAGGGGGGAGAATGAAAAAAACCTAAGAGGAGTGAGTGCCGTTTGCCGTTATTTAGTTTTCTCCTTCATCCATTACTGTTGTTTCTTTTTCTTCATCTTTTACTGTTATTTCTTTTTCTTCATCTTTTACCGTTATTTCTTTTTCTTCATCTATTACCGTTATTTCTTTTTCTTTATCTATTACTGTTACGTTTATATATATATAATTTTTAAATTGTTAGAGTTTATATATATATATATAAGATTAATTTTTGATCGAATTATGTCGATACGATGTTTGCACATTTGTATGCATGACGCGTGACATTTGTGTTAGTTCGATCTGGTTGCGATGATCGCATTTTTGTGTGAGCAATAATACTATTTTTTGCTTAATTTCTTTTTCTTTGCGATAAATTTTGTTTCGTCCGATTTAGATCTGGTTGCGATGAGCGCATTTCTGCGTTAGTGTTGCACCCCAAATTTGTCCTACCTTTACATAGTTTCTAGTGCCACTTTATTTTGAATGAATAAAATGGCACAATTGGCAAGAGACCGTGTGTAAGGAGTTGTGAGTGTGAGAGGTCGAGAGTTCAAATTCCACCTTCTTCACTTTTTGTTTTTTCTTTTATTTTTGTTCTAACTTTTCTATTTTTCATAAAAAAAAATAACAAAAATAGTTTTTTTAATTATTTAATTATTATTTTCGTATTTTATTTAAATTATTTTTTTAAAAATATTATTTTTCACTTTTTTCCATATTATTCATAAAAAACATCAAAAAATCAAAAAATTAAAAATATTAGAAAATATTTTATTATATTTAGTAAATAAATAGAGTTTTAAGTTGTTTTAAGTTTGTTTTAATTTAGTTTTGACTAATTCTTTAAGTTGGGCTTTAAAGTGGGAATTAGGTTAGAGCTAACCCTAATTTGTTACCTATATAAACATAAGTGATGGGAGGAAACTTCATTCACATCAGAAAATCAAGAACAGGTCATCAGAAAAGGAGACAAAAAGAAATACGGCGGTCGTCAAGATCCGGAGGTTCAGAAGAGTTTCGAAGCTCATCATCATCACCTCCATTTGAGAAAGAGGAAAAGAGATCCAAAGAAGTTCGTCGAGAACCATTGCCGCCGGCGAAGAACAAGCGAAAGCATCACCAACCGGCAACTGAAATGTAAGCTTTTATGTTATCCCAATTAAAACCTCTTCCAAATAATTAAACTCTCATTTCATTTTTTAAACCTTTTCTTTTTTTCTAACTAAAAACCCTTTTTGTGAATTATAACTAAAACCAGTTTTTGATTATAATTACAGTAAGTAAAAAACTTAAAACTTTTTCTTAATTAAAACACTAACCACTAATAATTTTTTTTAATAAATAAACAGTGTTTAAAACACTTTTATAGTTAAGTGAAAACATTTTTACTAACTTAAAATTAACCCAGTCCTAAAATTAAAACTTTTTTTTAAGTATTAAAATTAACATTTTTTTTAAGTTTTAAAGATTAAAAATTAAAACATGTTAGAAAGGGTTAAAACTTTTTTCTAAAACTTTCTTTAAAATTTTAAAACTAACATTCTTTTAAAGTAAGACTAACGAACCTTTTTTTTTATGTAAACTTCTTCTTTTAAAAAAAAACTTATGATTAGAGTTTTTTTTTAATTTAAGACTTTCTCTTTTAAAAATTAAAATTAAAATTAAAACTTTCTAAAGATAAAAAGTTAAAACTAAAGTTTTGTTTATTTAAAAATTAAAACCTTTTAAAATTAAGACTAAAATTTTAATAAAAAAAATATAAAAATTAACAAAACAATAATAAAAATTCCAAATTGCATTTTCGTGTTTCTTTTAATATAAAATATGTTTGCCATATTTTCGTCTAACTTTTCACTAACGTTCTCTGTTTCTCTCCTCAGATTATACATAGATTATGATTCATATTTATTTTAATTTATTTTGTTCCATGGATGTAATTTACGCGAGGCCATGGTCGCGATTTATTTTGTTTTTGTTTTTTTGGGATTTGTAATTTACGCGAGTGATCGTCGCGACGCTTTCTTTACTTTCCGCACTTTAATTTTTCCGTATAATATTTTGTCATGTTTGCATGTTTTACCGTTAGAATTCCCTCCGAAGGAATTAGGTCTAGTTGTTTGACCGCCGAGTCAATAACCCTAGTTTTAGCCGTCTCAAACCCTAATTAACCTAGGCGTCCCGCCGTGGACAAAAATACCCTTTACCCTAGTTTTAGGTCAAAGAGTCGCCGTACTTTGTTTTAGGGTTTCCCGCCGTGGAATCCCTAATTTCAACCCTAAATTTTTAATTAACAAATTCAACGTAGAAATAGGAGTTTCAAAGACTCCACATAAGCGTGTCCTTAAGATACGTTTATTCCCCATTGAAACCTTGACCACAGTCAAGACGTTTCTAACCTCCCTTTCGAGGGGAACTACGATTACTCTGATTCCATTCCCTATCCAGGATACGTAGGCACAAGACGCGACGTCTTGCCGAGTAAACTTAGGACTAACCCTTAGGTCTTTAGGTCACTTTTTCCCTTAGTTCAGTATATACAGATAATAATAAATAAAATAAGAAAAGCATACAATAAACAAAAGGTTCCTGTAGAGTACTACAGAAGTCTAGGGTGCTAGTACCTTCCCTAAGCTTAACCAACCCCTTACCTAGGTCTCTTACCGCATTGTGTTTACGATGCAAAAATAGGTTTTTCCTCTTTTGACCTTTTCCTTCGGATAAATCAAAGAGCGGTTGTGAATTAAGAATTGTGATTCAAATTAATTAATAATTTGATATCATATTCTAACCGCAATAGAAAATGGCGACTTCACTGGGGACCCTCCTAATTTTTAAGGGTTACCCCTATTTTGTTTATTGTGTGATATTTTATTAATTATTTTTATATATCATTGTACCTTGTGGGGATACCTGTTATTGTGAGATAAGTCCTAACCCGGACTTGAGTGACCTTATTATAGGAAGGTGAGATATTCGACGAGGCTTGCCGGGAGTGAGTCCCGACCAAGTCAACTCGAGAATCACCGCTCAGTTGAGACCCTTTCGAAAATGGTTCGGTTGATCGAGTGCAGTCGTGAAAACTTTTACTATTTTCAATTGGAGTCTGTGATACTGGGGACCGTAGTACCTTAACACCACCTTGGTCTTATATAGGACGTAGTGCGGGAACTATATGGGAGTAGTCCTACAATAGTTGCTACGCGATACTACACTCAAATGAGGTTCTCTTGAGGATATTATCGACCTCCAAGTTAGTTGGAAAGTTGATAATATCCGAAAGATGGATTGATGACTTTGGGCACCGCTTTAGAACCTTGTTCTGCAGGTACAATTAACCTATAGTACTTACCTTTTGGGAAGGGTAGACCTTAACTCCATTCGCTGTCCTCTAACCTAGGACCTTTGTGTGTGTATTTGTGCTTTGCATCCATAAAGCATCATATCATTTCCAGTTTCAAGGAATTCAACAGTCTTTTGCAAACTCAAAAAGGTCCTACATTTTAGAGTCAAAAAAAAATTTCTTTCCAACTGTCCTAAAAGGGAATATTTGCAATCGACCGTTGAAATTCTTGGAACCATTACATGGCATTAGCATCACATTTTTGCATTGCATTTTTCCCCCGGTTTCTCATTCTCGGTTCTCTCGTCTTCCAGTGTACCTTTGAGTCGTCAAGCTGATTCCTCGACACAGATATCAGACTAGAGCTAACTATAGACGCCAAATGTCAGAACAAGAGGAACATAATGCGGAGGTCCGAATGGAGATTGATGAGTTGAAAGCAGGCATGACCAGGCTTACCGAGATGCTTCAAGTGTTGATTGCTAGAGGAGAGCCACCTCAGAGGACTGTCATTCAGGAAGTTTCAAGTGTTGATCCACCTCTTGTTTCAGTGCCGCCCTCTAGTTGGCCTGAGTTTGGTTTACCTCCTAACTACTCTCCACCTATTGCATCTGCTGCTATGATTGGTCAGGCTGTCAGACCGGTTTTTCAAGCTCCTATCCTTACCGAGGCCCAACCTGTGGTCCACACGGTTAATCAAACTATCCAAGCTCCCGTTGAGAATCCTCCCTATGAGTACAATGTTGCCGATGTTCAAGAAGATTTTGTTGAGCCTGAGATCACCCGGGAACAGTTTCAGATCATAAACAAGAGACTCCAAGCTGTCGAGGGTACTGATTTCTTCAATGTTGATGCAGACAATATGTGTCTGGTTTCTGGTCTCTTTTTGCCTGCCAAATTCAAGACTCCTGAGTTTGTGAAGTATCAAGGTCATTCATGTCCAAGAGCTCACCTAGTCATGTACTTCCGAAAGATGGCAGCTTACACCAACAATCAGAAGTTGCTCATCCATTGCTTTCAAGACAGTTTGAGTGGTGCTTCTCTTAAATGGTATATGAACTTAGAGCATGACAGTGTCCACTGCTTCCAGGATCTTGCCAATGCTTTTATGAAGCAGTACAAATACAATTTGGACATGGCTCCCGATCGTCATCAACTTCAGAGTATGTCTCAGAAGGAAAAAGAGTCGTTCAAGGAGTATGCTCAGCGTTGGAGGGAGTTAGCTTCTCAAGTCGAACCCCCTATAGCAGAGAAGGAACTGACAGGAATATTCATGGATACTTTGTCTCCTTTCTATTGGGAAAAGATGATTGGGAGCGTCTCTTCAAGCTTTACAGATCTGGTGACTATTGGCCAAAGGTTAGAAGAAGGTTTGAAAAATGGGAAGGTATCCAAAGCTGCCGAATCTTCTAATGGTGCAAAGAAATCCTATGGGAATTTCCATAAGAGGAAGGACGAGCAGACCAATGCTGTCATGACTGAATCAAGAAAGCCTCGCCAGGGATCTCAACCTGTTGTTGCTCCGCAGCCAGCTCAGAATCCTCAACGTCCAGTTATTAGACAAGACCAGTATCAAAATAGGAATCAATTTGATCCTATTCCCATGACTTACACAGAACTTTATCCTTACCTGGTTCAACAAGGGCTGATCACTACAAGGGCTTTACCACCTCCTCCTAATCCTCCTCCAGCTGGATTTAGGGCTGATTTCCAGTGCGCTTTTCATGAGGGTGCCTTAGGCCATGACTTGGAGCATTGTTTTGCACTGAAAGCCAGAGTGCGTGAGCTGATGAGAGCAGGGATACTTGATTTTCCAGACAATCCTCCAAACATCCAGAAGAATCCTTTGCCAGGGCATCAGAAGTGAAGCTTCAGGCTGACCTCAGTAGGCTATTTATTTGTTTTAGACATGACAGTTTATCTTTGTATTGTTTTAATCACAGACCTTTGTTTCTCATTGTTTGTATTTTCCTTATTTTATTAGCTGTTTTCTTTCGAACTATGTTTGTACTTTTATATCGGTGAACTGAGCATTGCAACTTTTGATTTAATTAATTTTATCTATTATTTTTATCTCTATGCTTTATCTTTCAAATATTTACCTTTGTCCGAATTTTTGGTATGCAAAGATTGGAGGGAGGATGACGAAAACGTTATACCCATAACTGCTGTCAGTATGCTTTCAATCAATCCTTGTTGACGATGTGAGGCATTGTTTCAACTCCCAAACACTGGAGAAATAAGGAAGTTATCCCCTTGTCACCCCCTTCGAGCCTAGAAGTTGGAGTTTCTTTCTTTACAAAAAAACCCGCAATCTTAGCCTGGGGATGGGTAGTTCTCAGTTAACTCGGTTGTGCTTTCATGCAATACACCTTTCATATAAAGGTTGAATTCACAAGTTTTCCTTCGTACACAGCAAGTAAGTGTCGAAGATGTTTTCCAATTCAAAAGCCGATGATGGTTCATCGTGATCATTAAGCTAGGCAGTCACTTTCTTTCAAAAAAAAAAGTCTGCTAAGTCAAAACCTATAAAGGAGACTTAGGCAAAACTGGGGCATCCCGATGACTGTAATCTTCACAAGAAACAGCTCAGGCAAAATTTAGGGATAATGCAGAGAGGAGTTTTAAATCCTTACCCTAAAAATCCTAAATGTCAAAACAACCAAATGTTATAAGAAAGTAGTGACGACCATCTCAAGAGTCCCTTGACTTTCGAACCATCATTACTACCATCAGTGCAATTCCTAACCTATAGGAACCTGAATGCATAATATGAGTTAACTGAGCGTAGGATTGAAGATTATCACGTAGATTGGGTGGGAACAAACAAATTTTGAGCCTTTATCCTTTGTTTCATAAACCGTGAACCAGGCCACATTACAACCCTCAAAAGACCTAATTGAAGCAAGGTTATTTTGAAAGTATACTACAGCAAGGTTGCGTAACCTGGCTCCAAAAGATCTTTGTGAATCATTTATTTTGGCAGTACACCTTTGTTTTAAACTTTGAGCGTCTTGAACCGTTGTGTTCTGACTAACGACTCATGTATTTTCCATCTTTCAAAAATAATTTTGATTTCAAAAGTCGCATGAACTTTGCATTACCATGTTTGTATGAATATTTTTGTTTGCAAACTGGCTTTCCTCTAAGGAATTTTCAAACAATGAGAAACTTGGTCAAGTGATCTTATCGGGGGCAAGTTCCTTTTACATCTTGTCAAAGAATTAGTTCAAGATTTGTTCAAGGCAATATCTTCTCAGATTTGGTTTATCCAGAGAATTGTTCAAGACTCAGACTGGGGCAAGCCCTCCGAGGATACAACAAAACAGTCGATTCCACGAATCAGACAGCTGAAGCAATTATCAATTCATTTGACCTGGGGCAGTTTACTTGCATAATCCCCAAGCAGTTATTCATCATTCCTACAGTGACTATCAACTTGATACAGTTTAACAGAATGACAGTGATCTCCGTGTTGAGGAATCAGTCCTCCAGTTTTGTCATCTCACAGAAAGAGTCGAGTCTTGTCGTCGACGTCTGCATTTGCATTTGATCATATGTCATAGCATAATTCCTATACATGTGCACATCTTGGGTGCTTTATTCCCCATTTACATTTCTATCTTGGGTGCTTTACTCCCCATTTACATGTCTATCTTGGGTGCTTTACTCCCCATTTACCTTCTATCCTTGGGTGTTTTATCCCCCATGTACCTTTATCCCGGGTGTTTTATTCCCCGTTTACCAGATATTCCTGGGTTTACCTAACATCATGGTGTTTTACCCCCATTTACTTTTTTTTCCCTGAGGTCGTGTTTTACTCGCGTCTTACCTTGTGGGCAAAATTTATTTACTTGGCATCATGGGTGTTTTATCCCCATTTGCTTCTTCTCCCGAGGTCGTGTTTTACCCGCGTCTTACCTTGTGGACGAATTTAGTTACTTGGCAGCATGGGTGTTTTATCCCCATTTGCATTTTGCTCCCCGAGGTCGTGTTTTATCCGCGTCTTACCTTGTGGACGAATTTAGTTACTTGGCAGCATGGGTGTTTTATCCCCATTTGCATTTTTCTCCCCGAGGTCGTGTTTTATCCGCGTCTTACCTTGTGGACAAAGTCCAGTTTACTTGGCACCCATCGACTATTTTGTGTCATGTCTATCTGACGTTCTTCCAGATACGACGTGTCTCCTTTTCGATGTTCTTCCGAAATGTTCTGATGTTTGTCTCTCCCTATATGTTTTCCGGTGAGTCCTGAAGATCCCGCTCGATCTCTTCAAGGAATGTCCCGAAAACTCTAGCGTTTGTCGTTTACCTGGTCCTGTCTCCGTGTGGATCCTATGTTACCTTGTCACCACCGCATGTCTACTTCCCCAGTGCAATTCTTCGTTGCGCTGTCCCCTATGACATCGTGTCGTCTGCATCCTTGCATTCATCATTCCATCATACGCATCATATTAGATTCATGGCATTGTCAGCATTATAGTTCGTGTTATTTTGTCCATATCATTGCATATCACTGCATCTAGAGGCCAAATTTTCGGTTATCTGTATTTAAATCCCTTTCACCGCGATTTCTCGAGTCTCCGCTGCTCAAATCATCCGGTGAAGCTATTTAAATAGGGGCATCTGTTGCACCCCAAATTTGTCCTACCTTTACATAGTTTCTAGTGCCACTTTATTTTGAATGAATAAAATGGCACAATTGGCAAGAGACCGTGTGTAAGGAGTTGTGAGTGTGAGAGGTCGAGAGTTCAAATCCCACCTTCTTCACTTTTTGTTTTTCTTTTATTTTTGTTCTAACTTTTCTATTTTTCATAAAAAAAAATAACAAAAATAGTTTTTTTAATTATTTAATTATTATTTTCGTATTTTATTTAAATTATTTTTTTAAAAATATTATTTTTCACTTTTTTCCATATTATTCATAAAAAACATCAAAAAATCAAAAAATTAAAAATATTAGAAAATATTTTATTATATTTAGTAAATAAATAGAGTTTTAAGTTGTTTTAAGTTTGTTTTAATTTAGTTTTGACTAATTCTTTAAGTTGGGCTTTAAAGTGGGAATTAGGTTAGAGCTAACCCTAATTTGTTACCTATATAAACATAAGTGATGGGAGGAAACTTCATTCACATCAGAAAATCAAGAACAGGTCATCAGAAAAGGAGACAAAAAGAAATACGGCGGTCGTCAAGATCCGGAGGTTCAGAAGAGTTTCGAAGCTCATCATCATCACCTCCATTTGAGAAAGAGGAAAAGAGATCCAAAGAAGTTCGTCGAGAACCATTGCCGCCGGCGAAGAACAAGCGAAAGCATCACCAACCGGCAACTGAAATGTAAGCTTTTATGTTATCCCAATTAAAACCTCTTCCAAATAATTAAACTCTCATTTCATTTTTTAAACCTTTTCTTTTTTTCTAACTAAAAACCCTTTTTGTGAATTATAACTAAAACCAGTTTTTGATTATAATTACAGTAAGTAAAAAACTTAAAACTTTTTCTTAATTAAAACACTAACCACTAATAATTTTTTTTAATAAATAAACAGTGTTTAAAACACTTTTATAGTTAAGTGAAAACATTTTTACTAACTTAAAATTAACCCAGTCCTAAAATTAAAACTTTTTTTTAAGTATTAAAATTAACATTTTTTTTAAGTTTTAAAGATTAAAAATTAAAACATGTTAGAAAGGGTTAAAACTTTTTTCTAAAACTTTCTTTAAAATTTTAAAACTAACATTCTTTTAAAGTAAGACTAACGAACCTTTTTTTTTTATGTAAACTTCTTCTTTTAAAAAAAAACTTATGATTAGAGTTTTTTTTTAATTTAAGACTTTCTCTTTTAAAAATTAAAATTAAAATTAAAACTTTCTAAAGATAAAAAGTTAAAACTAAAGTTTTGTTTATTTAAAAATTAAAACCTTTTAAAATTAAGACTAAAATTTTAATAAAAAAAATATAAAAATTAACAAAACAATAATAAAAATTCCAAATTGCATTTTCGTGTTTCTTTTAATATAAAATATGTTTGCCATATTTTCGTCTAACTTTTCACTAACGTTCTCTGTTTCTCTCCTCAGATTATACATAGATTATGATTCATATTTATTTTAATTTATTTTGTTCCATGGATGTAATTTACGCGAGGCCATGGTCGCGATTTATTTTGTTTTTGTTTTTTTGGGATTTGTAATTTACGCGAGTGATCGTCGCGACGCTTTCTTTACTTTCCGCACTTTAATTTTTCCGTATAATATTTTGTCATGTTTGCATGTTTTACCGTTAGAATTCCCTCCGAAGGAATTAGGTCTAGTTGTTTGACCGCCGAGTCAATAACCCTAGTTTTAGCCGTCTCAAACCCTAATTAACCTAGGCGTCCCGCCGTGGACAAAAATACCCTTTACCCTAGTTTTAGGTCAAAGAGTCGCCGTACTTTGTTTTAGGGTTTCCCGCCGTGGAATCCCTAATTTCAACCCTAAATTTTTAATTAACAAATTCAACGTAGAAATAGGAGTTTCAAAGACTCCACATAAGCGTGTCCTTAAGATACGTTTATTCCCCATTGAAACCTTGACCACAGTCAAGACGTTTCTAACCTCCCTTTCGAGGGGAACTACGATTACTCTGATTCCATTCCCTATCCAGGATACGTAGGCACAAGACGCGACATCTTGCCGAGTAAACTTAGGACTAACCCTTAGGTCTTTAGGTCACTTTTTCCCTTAGTTCAGTATATACAGATAATAATAAATAAAATAAGAAAAGCATACAATAAACAAAAGGTTCCTGTAGAGTACTACAGAAGTCTAGGGTGCTAGTACCTTCCCTAAGCTTAACCAACCCCTTACCTAGGTCTCTTACCGCATTGTGTTTACGATGCAAAAATAGGTTTTTCCTCTTTTGACCTTTTCCTTCGGATAAATCAAAGAGCGGTTGTGAATTAAGAATTGTGATTCAAATTAATTAATAATTTGATATCATATTCTAACCGCAATAGTTAGCAACATTGTTGGGTTATTTGGCACATTTAAAATTCATTATTGCTTTATTATTATTATTATTATTATTATTATTAGTATTATTATTATTATCATTATTTATTATTATTATCATTATTATCATTATTATTACCATTATTATTATTATTGTTATCATTAATTTATTAAAACTTGTTATAATATAAAAATCTGTTTTTTAAAATAAATAACATTAACATCTTTTCCAAATTAATATGAAAACCTATTATTTTTAAGAAAAACTTTTTTTTAGATAAATTTAAAATAATAACTAAAATCTTTTTTTTTTATAATAACTAGAACCGTTATTTATTTTATTTTATTATTGTTCAATTCAAATTTCATTATCATATTGTATCTGCTCCTCTCATGTAACCTCGCGAACTTAACAATCGCTCTTTAAATTCTGCCTTTAAATTTCTGCTTGCATGGTTTAAATTATGACATTATCTCTCTGTTTGCAATTCAATTATCTCACACGTTTACCATTATTTCTGTCACATTGCACACATCCGAAGGTTAGGTTTAACTGTTTGGCCGCCGCGCCAATAGTCCATAAACCCTCACACATTCAAACCCTCAAAATTACACCCTTACAAACCCTAATTTTCACAAATGCCTCGCCGCAGGCAAGATTACAAAACTACCCCTAGCTTTAGGTCAAAGAGTCGCCGCACTCATTTTAGGGTTTCCCGACGCGGAATCCCTAACCTAATCCTAATTCACTTAACAATTTACAACGTAGATATTGGAGTTCCTACACTCCGCGTAAGCGTGTCCTTAAGACATGTTTATTCCCCTTGAGACCTTGACCACAGTCAAGAAGTCTCTAACCTCCCTTTTGAGGGGAACTACGATTACTCTGATTCCACTCCCGTAAGGATACGTAGGCACAAGATGCGATGTCTTGCCGAGTAAACTTAGAATTAACCCCTTAGGTCTCTTTTCTCACTTTTAATCCCTTTGTACATATACCTTAAGCAAATAAATAAAGCAAAATAGTAAACATCTGAACAAAAGGTTCCTGTAGAGTACTACATAAGTTTAGGGTGCTAATACCTTCCCTAAATCTTAACCAACCCCCGAACCCTAGATCTTTCCCCGCATTGTGTTTACGATGCAAAAATAGGTTTTCCCTCTTTTGACCTTTTCCTTCGGATAAATCAAAGAGCGGTTGTGAATTGAATTGCGATTCAAACTCATTAATAGTTTGTGATCCTATTTCCACCGCAACAGAAAATGGCGACTTCACTGGGGAATCTAAACTTTTGAGGGTTACCCCTAATTTGTTCATGTTTATTACTATTTGCGTTACTATTCATTTGCATGTACATATTGTACTTTGATTTTGGGACTGTTCCTTGTGTTGTGAGATAAGTCCTACGCCCGGACTAGTGACATTATTATAGGATGGGGATATATTCGATGAGGCTTATAGGGAGTGAGTCCCGACCAAGCTGATTCGAGAATCACCGCTCAGTTGAGACCCTTTCGAAAATGGTTCGGTTGAACGAGTAGTCGTGAAAACTTTTTCCATGGTCGATTAGAGTCTGTGATATTGAGGACCGTAGTACCTTAACACCACCTTGGCCTTATTTAGGACGTAGTGCGGGAACTATGTGGGAGTAATCCTACAATGGTTGCTACGCGATACTACACTCAAAAGAGGTTCTCTTGAGAATATTATTAACCCCCGAGTCAATCAGAAAGTTGATAATATCCGAAAGATGGGCTGATGACTTTGGGCACCTTTTAGAACCTTGTTCTGCAGGTACAACTAACCTATAGTACACTCCTTTTGGGGATGGGTAGACCTTAACTCCGCTCACGTACCTTTAACCTAGGACTTTGTGTGTTTTCATGCATTGCATCCATAAAGCATCATATTGCATTAAGATTTCATGGAATTCAAACTCTATTTATGAACATTGCAAGATACCATGGATCACTCCAGAAGGCATACTTTGAAATTTACTTTTAGGGGTTTTAATTTGGAAGTCCTAGAGAAGCTAAGAGATTTGGTTCAAGATCAAGAAAAGTTCCAAAATAGATATGGAAGGCTATTGTCTTTGTTGAAGGTTCAAGTAAACGAAGGACTTCTTGTGACTTTGCTACAGTTTTATGATCCAAATTATCACTGCTTCACCTTTCCAGATTATCAGCTCTTGCCTACCTTAGAAGAGTACTCTCAGTTGGTGGGATTACCGATCTTGGATAAATCTCCATTCCCTTTCTTGGAGGAAGACCCTAAAGAACGAGATATTGCTAAAGCCATTTGTCTAAGGATATCCGATGTTAAAAACAATATGATCACCAAAGGGGGGACCTCCGGTTTTCTTAGGGACTTCCTAATTAAGAAGGCCCAATTTTATGCCGATCATAAAGACAGGTTTGCCTTTGAAAAAATATTTGCTTTGCTTATTTATGGGTTGCTGCTTTTTCCTAGTTTTGAGGGGTTTGTGGACCTTAATGCAATCAAGACCTTCATGAGAAGAAATCCGGTTCCAACACTATTGGTTAATACTTATCATTCAGTACATCTCCGAAACTTTCATGGTGGAGGAATGATTACATGTTGTGTGCCATTACTATACAAATGGTTTATTTCTCACTTACCCAAGTCCGGTCCGTTCTGGAGACCTAATCAAGAACGTTGGTCGCAAAAAGTTATGGCTTTAACTCACTCTGATATTGATTGGTATAATCGCATGTACGATGGGATATCGATCATTGATAGTTGTGGAAATTTCAACAATGTGCCTTTGCTCAGTTTCAATGGAGGAATTAGCTACAATCCGGTCTTAGCTCGCCGACAGTTGGGATACCCCTTGAAGGAACCGCCTAAAGGTATTCATGTGGAGAAAATCTTTTTCAAAGACGACAAAAAGCTTCAAGATCAGATTCTATCCTCTTGGAATCATCTGCATAGGAAGGACAAAGAAAGTTTGGGAAGACCTAATTGTGTGTCCATGGAACCATACCTTCAATGGGTCCGAGGAAGAGCTATTGAGTTGAAGATGCCCTACTCTCGCCAAGATCCTGTACCTCAAAGAGAGGAGCCTGTCCAGTATTTCATGACTGAAGCTGAGACTTTGAAGATCACTTTGAAGAGATCACAACGCGAAACAGAATCATGGAAGAACAAATACCATGTGATGGTCAGCAAGTACGAAGAACTTCAAAAGCAGATTCAGTCGAAGAATGATGAAATACAATCCTATAAGAAGGGAAGGCTCTACGAATATTTATTTTTCTCCGAATCTCCGTCTGCTCATTGAAGTTGTGGAAGATGCTTCTCTAGGATTTTCTAGGCTTTTATTTAGCTATTTTGGTTGCAAGAATATTGTTTTGTAATTTGTCTTCGATGAATTAAAAGTTTCTTTGGTATTCCGCAATATTCGTAAATATTTGAATTCCATGAAATCTTCATTTGCATTCACATTTTAGCATCATACTTTTGCATTGCATGTGTCTCCCGATTTCTCATACTCGGTTCTCTCACCTTCCAGTTTTGTCACCCTGAGTTCTCTGCATCAATACGACCCTTCATAAGGATGGAAGATTAAAACCAAGAGATCAACCGTGTCAGCCATGAACTCGAAGATCTTCGAGGAAGTGTAGGGCATATTTTGGAGATGCTACGAGCTCTTAGTGTGAAGGTGGATGCTCAGTCTACTGTTGTTTCTGAGACTACTAATACCGTTATGGAATCTCAACCAGCTGTTACTGTCGAGAATGTACCTCCTCACGGTCTTCAATCCGGTTTGGTGCCTCCTAGTGCTCAACCAGTTCGACGAGCTACCCCTCCAAAGTGCAAAACTCCTAACTCCGACAATGGTAAAGGACCTACACGTTCGAGGAACCGCAAAATGGCTACTCCTCAACCTTGGCAACATCAGCAGAGTTATGTTCAAGGTTATCCGTTTCCATATGCTCAGCAACCCTATGTAGCTACTGTTGCACCTCCTTTCGACCAACAGTTTCCTACATACCAGCCTGTGCAGTCAGCTCCGGTATATCAAGCACCGATTTATCAACAACCTTCCGGTTATCCGCCCATGCAAGTTTCTGTCAACAGTCAACGAGTGCCCAATGCTCCTGTTCACCAACAATCACAGAATCAGGTTCCTTATCCCCGTAAGAGGCAGTATAAGTCTTGTCCTCCAATTCCGATGACCTTCACTGAGTTATACCCCCATTTGGTACAATAGGGTCTGATTATCACCCGTGCTTTGGGTCCTCCGCCTAATCCGTTACCTGCAGGTTACAACGCTGCCGCTCATTATTTATTTCATGAGGGTGCACCCGGCCATGATCTAGAGAATTGCTATGCTCTTAAGAAAGTTGTCAGAAATTTGCTAGAAACGAAGAAGTTGTCTTTTAGCGATGCTCAGATGAAGATCGAGACTCCTCTCGGGGTCCCTCACTTGTCGGGTTCGAATTCTGCAAAGCATGCTACTCCTGTGACGAATCAGCCGAATCCAGTAATTATTCAAAGGCCTAGCTCGCTTCATTTCAGTAACCCTCAAGATGATATGACCGAGATCAACAAAGAATCCGGGAAAGTTGTTTTGAAGCAACGACTGAAAACTGTTGAAGATGTGACCAGCGTAACTGGGGCAAGCCATGACGACTCACAGTGATCATGAACCAGACGTCCTTTCCATTGAGGCTCCGCCAAAGGAAACTGTTACGTTTGAATGCAAGATTTCATAAACATTTAGAAGGATTTTTCCGACAGTTCATTTATATGTATTTCTCTTTGATTAAGCATATTTAGCATGTACGAACTTGTTTATCTTCGATTAATTAATGCAACGCATATGTTTGTCTTGAATAAATCCATTCGTTTCACTCATTCAAAAAAAAAACGTTTTCATAAATCATAATGCCAACTTTACCCGATCTCTTGTTCTGATGGAGAATTAGGGGGAGGATGACGAACCCAAAATGGCAGATTCCTTGTCGTATGCTTTCGATTGAAACCCGCTGATGATGTAAGGCATTGTTTCAAATCCCAAACACTGGAGATATAAGGATGTTAATCCCTAGTCAACCCTTTGAGCCTTGAAGTAGGAGTTTTTCTTTCTTTTTAAGAACCTTCATCCTAACCTGGGGCAGGGTAGGTTTCAGTTAAACCGATCGAGTGCTTAGACTCTTAAAAAGGAAGAGCAAACCTTCGAGAATTTATCCTTAGCATCTTAAGAAGTCCAATACAATGGCTATCCCTCGGTTACCTAAGGAGTGGGGCAGTCACGAGCCTTTCGAAAGATTTACACGACTTGTGCATAAAAGAATATTCAAAAAAATAATAAAAGCCCGCTAAGTCAAAACCTATGAAGGAGACTTAGGCAAAACTGGGGCATCCCGCTGGACTCCAAAGTCAAATCAAAAGACGTTGTCCAGGCAAAAGTTAGGGAATAAGAACAACAAACCAGTACTTTTTAGAACCCCTATAAAGAACAAGGTCGTGTGACCAATTTCCAAAAGAAATAGGTGAGTGACTGCCATGTCCAAAGCCTTGATAAGTTCTCGACCATAGCAAATCCGCTTGAGATATGAGCGTTCGTATCCGGTTAACTGAATTAGGATTGGAGAACATCACGAAGAATGGGTGGGTACAAATATAACTGAATTAGGACAGTCGCTCACATATTGTTATGGGCGCCCGTTTATCACATTGTGCGTCTAATTCTTGATTATATCATCTGTTGTCGGAATTACTCACTCATTCATGAAAACGAGTGAGGTAATTTGTTCTTATTCGTAATGATATGAAAGAAGTCAAAAAGATTACGCCGCATTAATTAGAGTAATAGAAATGTAAGTGATCTCCCACATTATAAATAGCTAGGTTCTTCCATTTGCTTGGTCATTGAAGTTATAGCCAATTAGAGAAATTGGTATGTAGTATACAAAGATAAGATAGCTAGATGTTTGTTCTACAAGATTTTTTCTCTAACAATAGAAAACAACATCTTTAAAATTTCAACTGTTTTCATGCAGAAAATGATGTCAATTATAGCACGCAGAGGCTTCAAGCAAACACTAGACAAAGCAACTCGTTTGATAGATGCTTCACCTTCACTTCTTCAAGAAAAAGCAAATTATAAAGTAAGTAAAATCATTATATATTTTATTATTTTAGTTAATATTAACGCAAAATATAAATTAAATGCTTAATGTTTTATTTGTTGTTTTGTTGCTAAAGATGATGTCAAGTATAGCACCATTAGGCTCCAGTTTCTCCCAAGCTCAAGAAAGAGTAACAAAATTGACAGAAGCTGGTCAAGATACTGTGATCAATGCATCACTTACATATCTTAAAGAAAAAAATTATCCATTAATGTAATTTATTAAAAATATTTAAATTTGTTTTCGGGCTGAGTCCATAGTAAAAATCATCCATTAATAAATGTGATTTAAAATAAAAAATATTACCATCTGTCTTCTATCTATACAACTACTAAAACGTACAAAGTGATTAAAAATATTTATAGAAATTTTTAATTTCATCCTCAAATTTTGGTACCAAAAGAATTAGAGATGAAATATTTTTACGTCACTAATTTTCGACGCAATATAAAATTAGAAAGTTGGTTAATTTTGTCTAGGGAGAAACTGCGAGGGCTGTTATGGGCGGTGCTATAGCAACTTCAACTCTTCTGGGAGTGCCTTTGGGACACAATGGATCATATCACGAAGGTCCGACATTTGCTCCTCCTCTAGTTAGGGAGGCCATTTGGAATGATAGCACAAACTCAACAACTGAAGAAGGTATATATCTTTGTCGTTTCAACTAAGAAAATTTATATAGATTAGATATATTAATTATTCAATAGATTTAAAAAGTAAAATTTATTTATAATATGAAATGGAGAAAATAAAGTTTTAAATATAAACTCAAATTACACATTTTTTTTCTGCAGGCAAGAATTTAGTTGACCCGCGTGTGTTTGCGGATGTGGGCGATATCCCTATCCAAGATCTACGAAATTTAGGAGTCAATGAAGACAAATTAATGAATTTTATTAGCGACTCTGTCAAGATAGTGATGGATCATGTATACTTCTTAAAATTATTAATCATTTTTATGGTATTAATTACACAATTTACTTTATTCTTATGATTATTATTCTTGCAGGCTCCATTGCGTCCCTTAATTGTTGGAGGTGATCACTCAATATCATATCCTATTGTTAGAGCTGTCTCTGAGAAACTTGGAGGACCAGTTGACATTCTTCATTTTGATGCACATCCGGATCTCTATGAAGATTTTGATAATAATTATTATTCACATGCTTCACCCTTTGCTCGAATCATGGAGGGTAAATATGCCAATCGATTAATACAGGTATTCTTTTAAATCTTAATTCATCTATTAAATCTTAACACCAAAGTTTTTATCGGTGTTTTAACCATATGCTTCAATTACTTTTCAATATGCATTGCAATCTCAACCAAAATTTAAAACTAATTTCACAATTTGTAAAATAAATTGCATATGTCTGTTTTTTCATGCTCCTAACTCATTAGTTTATTTATTATAGGTTGGTATACGATCAATAAATGATGCTGGAAGACAACAAGTCGAAAAATACGGAGTAGAGATACATGAAATGAGACATTTTGCAAAAGACCGCGACTATTTAGAGAATCTGTTCTCTTTCTCCTAACTCACACTTGTTTTTTTTTAACAATATTTACAATTATCGTTGATGATTAAATCTTGATAAATTTATTTATGCAGACACTTGGTACAGGTGAAGGTGTAAAAGGTATATATGTATCAATAGATGTTGATTCTCTTGATCCAGGCTATGCTCCAGGTGTGTCTCACATTGAATCAGGAGGCCTTTCTTTTAGAGATGTTCTAAACATTCTTCAGAATCTGAAAGGCAATATTGTTGGTGGAGATGTTGTTGAATACAATCCACTACGTGATGTTTCTAATAGAATGACGGCACTTGTTACTGCTAAGTTGGTTCGAGAGTTGGCTGCAAAGATGTCCAAATGATGAACTAAGCGGGGTTCTTCTGCTGTTGGGATTTAGTTTCTGCTATGTTTGATTTGAAGCATTAATAAAAGAGTTAGTGTGTACATGTGCTTTAGGCTTTAACTAGTCTAAGTTAGTGCACATTAATGTTTGTGCTTTGTTTTTAATTTGCTTGTTTTGAGTTTATGGCTAAATAAAGACTTATCAATGTTTTTTTTTTGGTAATATAATGAATGAGAACAGACTTTACAACTTTTTTGATAAGACAAAAAAGCACAAGATATAATTGATACTAGGGGTATAAGCGAATAAAAAAATCAATTAAATCGACAATTCAAATCTAAAAAAATTAAGGTGGTTTGGTTTTGTTCTCGATTTTAGTTTTTAGGAACCACCAAATCGCTGAAACAAATCGATGGCTATATTTACCCACTTAATCTTTTGTCTTGGTTCAACGATCCTATACAGACAATAACAAAAACCACCAAGAACAATCCTCTTGGATTTACAACACACTTATTTCCAACAATCCTAGACAATAAGTAAAGGCTTATATAAGAAGATACAATCCACCTTCCTATAGATTCCTCCTAGTACCAAATAATCTTTGATACTAAGGAACTTGTAACAATTACAATGTATTTAAATAAATAAAGTTTGTAGAATTCTTTAAAACTTATAACAAAGTCTTCTTCTCTTTCAAGTATGAAGATTCAAGACAAATTTTCTCTAAGTGCTTAAGATACTTTTATGACAATAATGTGAAAATGTATTTCAAAAAAAGGTATCTAATATGAAAGTTGTATAGAAAATAAATGTGGAGAGATTTTAATATTTGTATGAAAGGCGAGTGAAAAATGAAAATTTGAAATGAATTTATAATGATATAAACACCCATTCAAGGATCATGACAATGGTTAGAGAAATTATGAAATTTAATAAGAGAAATGATGTAAAAGATGCATTCAAACAAAACATTTTTCAATTCTGATATAGTACTTGTTAAACCTGTTAAACGGATACTTGACTTAACAAGTTCACAACATTTTTCAAAACTTAAATTTCAAATATTGTTTTGGTGCGAATTGTGGCGGTTTTTTTATGTTGTTACGACGATTTTAAAGGTCACTATTTACCAAAAACCGAATGTTTGAAAAAATTGAAAAATTGAAAAATTGTCTAAGTATTTGAACCAATCTTATGCAACATCTATTGACTTATCCAAGTCAATAGATTATATTTGAAAGTGATTTAATATGGTTCAAACATGAAAAATAATTTTTTCAATATATAAGATAATAAATATTTTAAGCACTAAGAATGTTTTAGTCAAGAATTTCATATTTCTAAAAGTTTGATCAATCCAATCTTGCAAGTGTAGTAAAGTCTTATGAATTTCTTCTTTTTCCTTCTGTGAACATATCATTGTTGAGTTTGTCTTTATCAATGAGATTGTCTTCATCAAAAGACATTGGAAGCTTGTCTTCACACTCTCCCCCTTTTTGATGATGACAACCATGAAAATTATGAAGTCTTGAGAAATATAATTTGTTGAATCATGGACATGATATTGAAGTCTTTGTATGTGATTGAGATCATGAGAATACTCCCCCTTAATTTAATGTCCATATATTTGAGAGAAACTCCCCCTAAATTTGACAATCCATGCTTTCTTTGATTTTTCCTAAAAAAATATTAGTGTACAAGCATGCAAAAAATATATGGTTTCTTCTCCCACTTTATCATTATCAAAAAGTAGAAAAAATAATATGTGAAAGAGTATTTGAAAGTATACATAAATGATAAAAACAAAAAATATGTTGTGAATCGGATACCTTCAAACTAGGTATAAACCGTTTCTTTGTGATCAAGAAACACACAAGTATTAAGGTTAATAAGGAAGAAAGCAACAAAGATTGGTTATTAAACTGCTATTCTTTCCTTTCTCTTAGAACAAGATTACAAGTATACAAGAATAACAAAATAACATATCTCCCTTGAAATTAGGATTTTATCTTCCTATTTTTCCTTATGCCAAGATTGAGAAACTAGCATCCTATTTATAATAAAATAGCACACTAACCTAATGGGCTTTTTAACAATTATCCATTACAAGATAACTTAGGGTACAAACTAACTTAAACAATTGGGCTTACTCGCGAACATTGCTAACAACCCCAGCAATATTGACTAATGCATGTTAGAACAAACTTCGACTACAACATGCATTACTCGCGAACAGACTTCGACCATACTAGAGTTTGATCCAACATCTCACAAATCTCCATCTTGGATATGACTCTATAACATCAAGAAACTAGCTTTCTTCATGCAGCTTTATTAACTGCATACAGTGGAAAAACTTGCAACTGGATAACGTCTTGGTGATCATATCAGCAGCATTATGATCTGTCGAAACCTTCAGCACTTGGACTTCTCCACGCTCGATTACCCCTCTGATGAAATGCAACCTCACATCAATGTGCTTGGTTCGCTCATGATAGGCTGAATTCTTCGACAGGTGTATTGCACTTTGACTATCACATTTAATAGTGATAACTCAACTTGAAGTTTTAGCTCCTTTGCAAAACGTTCAAGGCACAATGCTTCCTTCACAGCTTCAGCTAAGGCAATATACTCCGCTTCAGTGGTTGATAAGGCAACGACCTTCTGAAGTGTTGCTTTCCAACTGATTGCTGTCCCAAACATAGTGAACACATATCCAGAGATAGATTTTCTAGAATCCATATAACCTGCATAATCAGAGTCGACATATCCTTCGATTGCTGCTTTACTATCTTCACCCAAGGCTCCAGCATAAATTAAAACTCTATTCAGAGACCCATTTATGTACCTTAAAATCCACTTCAATGCTTGCCAGTGAGCCTTTCCAACATTCTCCATGTACTTGCTTACAAGACTTACTGCATATGCTATGTCGGGTCTAGTACAGACCATATCATACATCAAAGAACCAACTATGTTAGCATATGGAATGCTATTCATATAAGTTCTTTCAACATCAGTGCTGGGACACTGATCTATACTCAACTTGAATTGAGGGTTTGTCGAAGTCACAACAGGCTTTGAATTCGACATACCAAACTTTACGAGAACCTTCTGTAGGTATGCCTCTTGAGATAAGCATAATTTTGATTGCTTTCTATCTCTCCAGATGTCAATCCCAAGAATCCTGGACGCAGCTCCCAGATCCTTCATGTCGAACTCTTTATTGAGTTCAGCCTTCACCCTCATTACCTCTTCGACATTGTTGCTTGCTATTAGAATATCATCCACAGAGAGCAACAAAATAGCAAATGAATTACCTGGTCGAAATCTGAAGTAAACACAGTGGTCGAACTGATTTCTGATGAAACTTATGTGTGTCGTGAACTTGTCGAATCTCCTATTCCACTGTCAAGGAGATTGTTTCAGTCCATATAAATATCTATTCAGTTTGCACACATAATCTTCCTTCCCCCTTTCGACATACCCTTCAGGTTGCCTCATCAGGATTGTTTCATCTAGATCACCATACAAGAACGCAGTCTTCACATCCATCTGTTCCAGTTCAAGGTCGAACTGGGCCACCATGGCAAGCAACATTCGAATGGATCTGTGCTTCACAACAAGAGAGAACCCTCTAGCAACCAATCTTGCCTTGTATCTCTTTGACGTCACTCCTTCTATTCCTTCCTTAACTTTGAAAATCCATTTACAACTGACTAAGCTGGCTACAACAGGTTTCTTGATCAGTTCCCAGGTTTTGTTATCATGAAGAGATTTCATCTCATCATCCATGGCCTTCAGTCATTCAGTCTTCTTTCGACTCCTCATAACTTCCTTATAGTCTATAGGTTCTTCATATAGAACCTCACTAGCAGAGATTAAGGCATAAGATATAAGATCTGCATAACCAAGTCTCTGAGGTGGCTTGATGACTCTCCTCGACCTGTCTCTTGCTAGCAGACAGTCATTACCAATCTCCTCATCTTTGAAAACATCTTCTGCGTCTTCTTCGACTTCATCTGGGGTAAGCAATTCAGCATCAACATGCTCCACCTCAACAAGAATCTCTTCCTATTCCAGCTCTTCGTCAGCATCATCAGTTTTCTTGAAAGCCATCTCTACTTTATTGAAAACTACATCTCGATTGGTGATACACCTCCTGTGACCTATCTCTAGGCACCATAGCCTATAAGCTTTAACTCCTTCAGGGTATCCCATGAACATGCACTTCAGAGCTCTAGGTTCGACCTTGTCTTGCCTAATCTGAGCACAGGCCACACAACCAAATACTCTTAGTCTGTCGAGACTAGGTGGATGTCCCGACCAAACTTCTTCAAGTGTCTTCATTCCCAAGGCAATCGAGGGACATCTATTTATCAGGTAAGCTGTTGTCGAAATAACTTCCGCCCAAAACACCTTCTTCGATCCAGCACTAACCAACATGCATCTAACCCTTTCAAGGATTGTTCGATTGAATCTCTCAGCTAAGCCATTTTGTTGAGGAGTACCTGCTACAGTCTTATGCCTTGCAATCCCAGACTCAACACAGTAATTGTTGAATACTTCGTTGCAGAATTCAAGGCCATTGTCGGTTCTCAACCTCTTAACCTTTCTGCCAGTTTGAGTTTCGACCAGAATCTTCCAACTTTTGAAATTATCAAAAGTTTCATCCTTCGTGTTTTGAATGAATACCCATAGCTTTCTAGAATAGTCATCAATGATGGATAGAAAATACCTTGCATCTGAGTGTGAAGGATTCCTTGCAGGACCCTAAAGATCAGCATGAATGTAATCTAGGGATCCATGTGTTCTTTGCTTGCCTTTGTTAAACTTCGCCCTATAGGATTTACCAAATACACAAGATTCACAGAATTCCAACTTTTCGACTTTGTCACCTCCTAGCAGGTTCTGCTTCCCCAATTCGACCAGACCTCTTTCGCTGACATGGCCTAATCTCATGTGCCATAATTCTATCTTCGACATAAGTTTCGTGTATGCAACATTTGTCGAACCACTTACAACCTCAGCCTTAAGGATATACAATCCTTGTTTCTTCACGCCTCTTAAGACTTCCTTCGACCTCTTTATGACGCTTAGGATACTTTTATCTCCTTTAAAAATGTATCCTTTTCTGTCGAATTCACCAAGAGAAATCAAATTTCTCTTCAAGTCAGGTACGTACCTGACTTCAGTCAATAACCTTATTGACTCATCATGGAGCTTGAATCTCACTGATCCAATACCTGCAATTTTGCAAGATTTGTTGTTTCCTAGCAGCACAGATCCATCATCTTGATCACATAGCTCCTCGAACAATTCTATGTTTGGAGTCATGTGCCAAGTGCAACCTGAATCCATAATCCACTCTTTCCACGAGTCGCCACTTGAAACCACAAGAACATCAGATGAGTCGAAATCATCTTGAACAATGGCTGCATTGCCATTACCTCCATGATCTTTCAGGCGTTCAGGGCACACCTTTCTTATGTGACCCTCCTTCTTACAATGATAACATCGAATACTAGATGTTTCGCCACTATAAGACTTCTGTTGACTTTTACCTTTCTTCTTGTCGAACTTACCATCCTTTTGCAAGAATTTTCTCTTAACGGCCAAACCTTCACCTACCGTCGAAGGTTTATGCTACTTTCGTTCGTTCAAGTCCTTAGAATACAAGGCTAATTGAACTTCTTCAAAGGTCAGGGACTCCCTTCCATACAAGAGAGTTTCTTTGAAGTGAGCATGTGTTCTGGGAAAAGCACACAACAACAATAGTGCTTGATCTTCATCATCGATCTTCACATCAATATTTTCAAGATCAAGAATCAGCTTGTTGAACATATCCAACTGCTCAGCCAACACTTTGTCTTCACTCATCTTGAATGAATATAAAGCTTTCTTCAGGTAGAGTCGATTCACCAGAGATTTGGTCATGTACAAACTTTCAAGTTTCACCCATAATCCCGATGTTGTAGTCTCCTTTGATATCTGTCGAAGAACCTTATCACCAAGGCTCAACAATATTGCGCTGTGGGCTTTCTCGATCATGCCCGTCTTTTCTTTTGCCGTTAACGCAGCGTCCATGGCCGTCTCACCCTTCAACGCTTCCAAACAATCCTGCTGAACCAATAGGGCTTTCATATTCAAGCGCCACAGACTGAAGTCGTTCCCTCCGGTGAACTTTTCAATCTCATACTTTGTTGAAGGCATCTTCTCCACGCTCACCGCACCAATTTGTTGTGAATCGGATACCTTCAAACTAAGTATAAATTGTTTCTTTGTGATCAAGAAACACACAAGGGTTAGGGTTAATAAGGAAGAAAGTAACAAGGATTGGTTATTAAACTGCTATTCTTTCCTTTCTCTTAGAACAAGATTACAAGTATACAAGAATAACAAAATAACCCCTCTTCCTTGAAATTAGGATTTTATCTTCCTATTTTTCCTTATGCCAAGATTGAGAAACTAGCATCCTATTTATAATAAATAGCACACTAACCTAATGGGCTTTTTAACAATTACCCATTACAAGCTAACTTAAACAATTGTGCTTACAAGCAAGGCCCAATTCAACATGCTAACAGCCCTAGCAATATTGACTAATGCATGTTAGAACAGACTTCAACTACAACATGCATTACTCGTGAACAGACTTCGACCATACTAGAGTTCAATCCAACATCTCACAAAATATAACACATATAATAACATCATAAAATCAATGAGACCAAATGGTAAAAATACAATCATGTAAATAAAGATCTTACTTATAAATTAATTTTAATAAAGAAGAATACATGTACCTTGTGATTCTTTATGAGATGTTGTAACTTTATTCAGATAGAACTTTCAAGAGTCTTAACTTGATTTAATATCACTTTTGCTTAGTATACCAAGTTCTCTTTGAATTTTGTAAAATGTGTCTCGAGGAAGCGGCTTTGTGAAGATGTCTGTTAATTAATTTTGAGGATTGTTATATAACTTTAATCAAATGATGCATACACGTATTATTAAAGTCTCAAAGCATGTTATTACATAAATACGAATTGTGAGTGACTTTGTTCTAGTATGAGATTTATTAATTAGTAAGTAATGTAAAAATTTCATTCTAAATTCTTATAGACATTAGGGTACCTCCCTCCCATAATCTAAATTTAAAACTTGATTATTAATAAATAAGTATTTTTTTCCCAAGCCTGAACTACTTGGTTGTGTCTCGTAATCTGCAAAGGAAATAAGAATGGTGATGTATATGAATGTGAAAAGTAGTGAAAAACAAAAGTATGAGTAATGAGTTACTTGGAATGTTGTTTCAATAATCCAGAGAGGGAAGCACGACGAGTTGAATTATAATTGCATCTTGTGCAGCATGAGTCCAAACTAATTTTATCAAATTATCATAATAATTATTAGTATATTTAAATTATCATTAATATAAAATGATAGACTAATGAATGTAGAGCATTTATTAGAGTGTACAATTGGAAGATAAAAGTTAAAATTACATCATAAACTACGAGTGACAATTATTTTCTGACAAATATTTTTTTTATAAATATGCCATTTATTTTGGGACAGAGGAAGTATAATGAATGAGAACAAACTTTACAACTTTCTTGATAAGAGAAAAAACCATAAGATATAATTGATACTAAGGGTATAAGCGGATAAAAAATCTGATTAAATTGACAATTCAAATATAAAAATATTAAGGTAGTTTTGTTCTTTTCTCAATTTTAGTTTTTAGAAACCGTCAAGCCCATGAAACAAATTGATGACTATAGCTACCCACATAATCTTTTGTCCAACCCATTATTAAGCCCAAATTTTGGTTTGACTCTTTCTTTCAGCAAAACATGTAACCAAAAACTTAAACTAGAAAAGATAAAAATCAGAAACCATAAGTCACAAAACCTTGCTCTCATCGAACTGTTGCTCTCGTTGAACGCCACCGTTGTTGATCTCTTCTTCATCTTTATTCTTTGTTATGATCACCTTATTCATGTCTCAAGTTCTCTTAGTTAGTTTTCATCTCTTTTTTGCTTCTTTTTCTTCAACGAAATTTCTTTTAGTCTTGTTACAAAATAGTCTTAATGTGTGTTTATGGTGTGAAGCATGTTAATTTATGTGTATTGCTATCTTTTGTTGTTATTGTTGTATTTTAGTTGTTATGCTTTCAATCCTATTGCAGTGTTGTGTTTTATGTAAAAAAGAATTAATTAGAGAGGTATGTTGGAGATGAAAATGAAGATCTTAAGGATCCTTTATTTGATATTTTGGGCTGGTGGAAAGGAGAATCTATAAAATTGATTGGCACATTAATTTTGGCCCATGGATCTTTCCTTTTTTGTGCCAATATCTAGCCTATAAATAGAGGTCTCTCCCTTCATGTTTTCACGTCCAAAAATGTGATCCTCTTTATCTCACTCCTCACTTTCTATTTAAAATATTTTACTATCTTCTCTCACTTTAATTTAACCATAGCGCTTTGATAAAGTCTTTATATTTAGTGAGGAAGTCTGTATTCTGGAAATTGGTTATTATAAATTCACCAATGAGCGTTTTTCTCTTGGTTGAATAATTTATCATTAAAGGAGTGTATGTTTGGGTTCAAAAGCTAAATCCTTTAAAAGTTTGTTTGGGGTTTTAGGTTCTTAAGTTTTCGTTTTTATTCGTAAGCCCGACCTGTGTTAAAAGCTTATTTTGGTTCAACAAGACTATTTTAAAATCTCAATTTGGTCTGTGGTTATCCTATTTAAAACCTCGATTTGTTCTGTGGTTATCCTATTTAAAACCTTGATTTGGTTTGTGTTGGGTTTTTTTTTTTTGGATTTTTATGCATTATGCAAAAAAAAAAAACACGGAGTTTGCTCAAGCTCGTTCTGGTGCAGAAGGAACACATGTTGAACATGATATTCTAACATATGGGCTGCAACATCTGGTCTTTTGGAAACAGAAGATCTGCAAGTCAAGGAGAAAACATGATTTAGATGTACCAATGCAACATGCTGAACTCGATGTTCTAGCATGTGTTATTCAACATATGGCCTTTACAGCAGGCCATACAGGATATTGTTTTATGCATTTTGTTATGATTGGTTTTTAATCAGATTTGATGCTTTTATTTTGAAAGGCTAATGGGTCCTGTTTTTCCAACACTGGTAAAGGAATTTTGGATTCATGCAAGCGCTGGTCCCAAGTTTATTCATTCCTCGGTTCTAGGAGTGGAGATAGTCATCACTGAAAACCTGATCAGACAACTGTTTAGTTATACTGAGTCTGATGGAGTTTCAAATCTTGCTTCTTCTCGCATTGATATGGCTAGGGTTTATGAAGAAGTTACTATAGCTGGATTGCCGTCAAGTAAGGTTAAAGATTTGAAACCCATTTATAGGATCTGGGCAAAAATCTTTATGAGTACTTTTTTTTCACAGAAAACCATCCAACTCACCAGACTATGTGAGTTCGGAACATCTGTATTTTATGTACTGCATCAGCAAAAATGTCAAAGTGGATCTACCGTATCTTATCTTCAGTCATTTACTAACGCATGTCAAAGAAACCAGAGAGGAAGTAAGAGCTAAAGCTGGTAAAGTTAGGACGTGGATACCCCTGGGAAGGTTGATTTCAGACATCCTTATTGAGAACAAGCTGGTACAGCATCTAACAGATGCGAAGATTACAGAAGATCTGACTTACATCATTGGCTCTGAAATTAATGGACTCAATCTGAAAAGGATGAAAATCATTTCAGAATTGAAAGGACAACTCAGGAAGATCAACTCTGAAGAGGTTCAAGGCAGAAGAATTCCTGTGGAAGATTTTCCACTATTCAGTGCAGATGAACCTAAGGAATTTGTCTGGTTGTACATTACTGAATGTCTAAAGGAAGGAATGCCTTTACCTGCCAATCTCGTTCAGAAGCCAGGAGAAGAATTGCCCAATCAGATGAAGGAAAGGCGCAGTAAGAGGAAGGCTGACGAAGGATCCGTTCAGAAGAAGAGAAAAGCACCTGAAGCTTCAAGAAAGAAGAAGAAAGAAGGAAAGAAGGCCAGAATCAGCCCTAGAGAAGCTACTCTGGAAGAAATCAGAGACACCATTCAACAGGTATTAGCATCTGATCCTACTCCTACTGTTCATTCACCACTGTCTTCACCACAACTCTCTCCAAGCCTTATACAAAGAACTTCTAAATCCAAACAGTCTGTCAATATCCCATCTGAACCACTCCCCTCTGAACCAGTAAATTTACAATCATCTCCTGTACCAATTCCGTCTGAACCACAACCTCAAACAATTCAAACAGATATTCCACCACCAGAACCAACTCAATCAGAAAACTCTCCAACAGCAACTCCACAACCAACTTTGTCACAACCAGAGAATCCCCAATTAGAGACTCTCCAACCAGAAACAATTATTTCAGAAAAAAATCAACCAGAGACTGTTCAAACTGAACACTCTGAACAAACAATTCCCTCAGAAGATCCAAATCTTTCTGACAATTTTCTTGATATTCAACCCCTCAACCAAACAATTGAAATTTCTTCAACATCTGTTCACTCAAATGAATCTTCTGGTTCATCTGACTGTGATTCAGAATCACTCAAACAAGCTCGCTCTGAAAGTGTTATGAAGAAACATCTTAACATTGCTTTGTTTCATACCCCACCAAACTCTCCATCTCATCAACAACCATCTGAAACTCAACCTTCTGACACCCAAACAGCTGAAAACCAAACCATTCCTCAATCATCTGAACTCCCTCAATCTGACATCCACACATCTCAACCACCCACACCTCAACCACAACCATCTGAACCTACTCCTGCTAACACCCCTTGTCCTTTTTCCTCTGGACAGACTGAACAGTCAGATTTAGGATCTTGTGTTAATGCTATGTTTGATATTTTCAAAAAGGAGTTAGATTCTGAATATGATCGTGTTAAGGCTGTATGCATGTCTAGTTTGGATCCAAATGTTTCGAATACTGCTTGGAAGCGCTTCATCTGGATGTTTAACAAAGCTGCCCTAAAAGTTAGAGCAAAATGCTCTAAGCTTGCTAAGACTAAATTTGCTGAGTTAATAAAGGTAACGATGATGAACATGCCTCCTCCTCCTCCTGTGTTACTTTTGGAAGCTGCTCCTCCAGTAGTTCCTGAATCTGAAATGGTTGAACAAGCTTCTGTTGAAAACCAAACTGAAGGGAACCCTGCTGCTACTGCATCTGCTCCGTCTTCATCTGTGGTTTCAGAACTTGTGAATGATGTGAAGGATATAAAGGACTGGATGATCAAGCAAGAGAAAACAACTGATGAAATCAAGACCTGGATGTCTAAGCAAGAAGAGTCAGCTGCCAAGATGACAGAGCTTCTGACCCTCATTGCCTCTCGCCAGACCTAGTTTTATTTGTTGTTTTGCACATGAACTGCTTTTTTGCTTTCTGTTTGCTTTTATTGTGTTATGTGTTTTTGGCCTCTGCCTGTTTGACTGTGAACTTTGGTTTGTTTTAATTGCATGATAACATGTTTTGGCTCCTATTTGATTCTTTTCTTCTATATCTTTATGTCTTTGAAAATCTTTTTGATTATGACAAAAAGGGGGAGAAAAAGAGAAACTGAGTGTTCAACCTATAAGCAATTACTAAAACTAAAATTCAGACATTTTATTAACTTACTTTGAATTTAAGTCTTTCAGATTACATTGATATATCTGACATAATTCATTGAAGTTACCCTGAGACTGTGTCAACCAGAACCTGATTCTCTAAAGAAAATCTGAGTATTCAATCAACTCTGATAACTCTGATATCTTACTCTGATACATTTATTCTGAAAGAGAAATCATGCAAGATGATAACCAGACATTCTGACTGAAGAAAGTCATATGTATCTGGCATCAAGATTTGACTCTGAACTCTTTCATCAGGCTCTGAATCTGAAATATACTTAATCAGAAAGGGAAGTATTCTATTCTATTGAAGTATTTATTTCAGGGGGAGATTATTAATCTCAGGGGGAGTTTCTAATTCTTAATCTTTATTGAACAAAATTTCTCATGTTTTGTCATCATCAAAAAGGGGGAGATTGTAAGAGCACAGATTGTGTCTTAGTTATATCTCTATGTTTTGATGATAACACTTATAAATTTTGTATTCAAGAATTATATACTCTAAACGTGTTCTAGATTGTTTGCTACAGGCACTAAAGAAAATTATCTTAAGAAAGCAAAATTGGATCTGAACATTGTTTTTATGAAAGGCTTCATAAGTTCAAGAGCATCTTAAGTAAAGATCTGAACGCTGCTCCCAGAAGAATCTGTCTACTGTCTCTTGAAGATTCTGAAGCAGGAGCCTCTAAAGCATAGAAGACTCTGCTCTGAGAGATTTACACGCTCAAGCACACAAGCTGCACATACTCTGATTCAGCTCAATCTGAAGAATATTCAAGACTCTGAAGATCCAGATGATCTCTAGTCTGGAGACTCTGAAGATTCAGATTCTAATGTTGAAAGCTGAACTTACTTTGAAGAAGATTTAAATATGTACGTTGGTTTTTCTCAACAGCTCTTTCCTATTTTGTGCTAGACACAAGGACACAGACAAAAAGGTTTTATCTGTGCATTCCATTCTGAGGAAAGTTTTCTGCAAGTAAAGACAAAAGGCATCAGGCTTGTTTCAGCACAGCCTCCAATGTGAAGACAAAATGCTTCAGGCTTTTCTGCACAGCCTTCAATGTAACAAGACTTCTTGGATCTTAGTGCCTATATAAAGAAGTCCACTCCATCTTCTTCAGCATCGAAACTCTAGAAAAATCACTCCTCAAAGCAAATCTTTCAAAGCTCTTAATTATATTATTTTGCTTTAACATTGTTCTTAACTTAAGAGAAATATCACAGTTGTGATAACAGCTTATTAGAAGCATTCTTACTCTTGTAAAAGCTTTACATTGTTTGTAAAAGGTTTTCCTTAAGAGGATCCAGTTGGGATCAGTTGCTCTTGAGAAGACTAAGAACAGTTGTTCTTAGGTGTTGCTATTTGTAATCTGTTTGATTAAAATAGTGGATTAAGTCCTTGACAGAGAAAGGCAAATCACTCTTGAGAGGGTGGACTGGAGTAGTTGTTTTCAACGAACCAGGATAAAATTATCTGCGTTCTAATCTTTGATTTTTAGGTTTACTTATTCAACCCCCCCCCCCCCCCCTTTCTAAGTAATTTTCTCACCTTCAGAACCTGCGCTGGGGAAGCACCAAAGAAATTTGCAGTTCAATTCATTTGATTTGCCAACTGTTGGTAACTCTGAATCGTATTTTGAATCAATGGGTTGAATATCGTACCCATCTGTTGATTCAAAGTGTTTACCATGTCATGATTACTCTCATCCATCAGTTGTCTCAGTGCTAATACAAAATTAGTGGTGAACGTTGGCATTGCCTAGGAACTGAATCCCATTCCCATCCGGGGTGGTATTGTTCTACCGTGATTACCTATGGCCGAGCCAGACGCAAAAATGGGTGAATATGTATTCACAACGTTATCAGGAAATGTTGATAGGTTGTTATGCAAACTTGTCATCACTGTTGTTGGCATCTCATAAGGTTGCTCACATCCTAACATGGGCATTGTAAAACTTGTGGCGAATGGCCTAACCTCTGCCACCATCATTGGTCTAAGAGTCACTCGGTGACTCTAGGGTATAGGTGATATGAACGTCCCCTCTGGTAACGTTAATGGCGCAACTGTTGTTGGCAGTATGGTCGTAGTGCTAGCGGTCAAAGGAATCGGCTCAGTCGTTGTTGTAGAGACCGTGTCTACCCCAACACTATAAGAGGGTTGTTCTCCATTGTTATTCATGGGAATTGCCATTCTCTTGACGTATCTTCTCACAGGTTTCCTAACTTCTCTCTCTGTTATTTTACCACACCTTAATCGCATGCCCACTCACACGATGAGAAGTTAAATGAAGTGCAAAATTATATATTTTTCCTTAAAAAATGCAAATTAAAAACACACACAAAAAGTGTCCCACCGGGTGTGCCAATTTGTTTACTGTGAAATTTGGTAAGCAAAACAACTTTCATTAATACTTAAGCGGTCAAACTCAAAAATCTCCCGAAACATGTTTGTGTGTATTTAAGACTTTAAACATCATTTTGCCTTTGAAATTGAAAGAGTAATATTTGAAAATTAATGATGTAACTTGTAACAAGATTTAAAATATAAGATTTTGAAAATAAAGGAAACTGAAATCGAAGTGCAAGAATTGTAATGCAAGATCGAAATGTAACTTAATGCAGAAAAAAGACTTGAATGTAATAATGCTTAAAATTTGTAAATGGTGGAACGCATACGTACATTTTCCTCACTCGTTTCTCAAATGCGCAGATACTTTGAGTTTACAGAAATACAAGTACAATTGCGGACCCTTTTGCACAATGATAATGAATCCCTTTATATACTATTCTAAGAACGGTCGACTAACCATATCACGACAAGTTTCAATCCCAAACAGTCATTTCTTCCCACGAGCTTTCACGTGTCTTCGAGTAACCGTATGCGTTAAACCAGTTCCCGCTCTTTCAATACCATTCAAATATCCTAATTATTTTTACTGGTCATCAGGAACTGACCCAACTACGTTGAAGTTTCTAGTGTCAACCATGCTTCGACATCACACTTTATAGTATTTTCCACATGCATCATCCAAGTCGACATTATTTTTATTATAATAATAAACTTTAACTTTAGCCAACATAGCACTCAATTTCATTAAATCCCTCAACACTCAAAGAATCCCTCACCACTGTTTCAACCAACATCACCCTATAAAATATTCGACCTCAAATCAACTTGATTCTTAATTAAAGTGGTATTAAGCACCACTTAACAATTCTCCTTAAATGGTTTTAATTAACTATATTTTACTACTTAAACTACCACATACATATTTTTAGACAAATTCAATAAACATAAGTAATTTTGATAGATGATTCGTGAACAAGAACTTGTACATTGTATATATCCATTTCCATTATAATAACGACACATTTCCAATTTTCTTGTCATAAACAAACCAATGATTTTTTCTCCATAATAAGTAGGTTACAACTCAAGATAACATTCAAAATGCACACCTATCAGCTGTTCAAATTAGGACAAATGCAGAAGGACCACATAGTAGGAGATAAGACTTGTGACCACATGCAAGATTTCATATCCTGCAATATTTAAATTAGGTGGCTCTAGTTTGATATAGAGAGCACAAAAAAAACGAAAATTTTAGTCGTATACCCATACTTTCTTGTCCTGTAATATTACTCAATATACACATGTTTTAAATTAATTTTTTTAAAATATCCAACTTAAAAAAAAAATCTGCTAGAAGAGGAGTGTTAATAGAAGTAAAGTCCTTTTTAAAACTTAATGAAAAGACGCTAATAGTATTAGAGTCATCTTTAAAATTATAAGAGGCGTCAATTGCTCTGAAATCGTCTCTTAAATTTTAAAGGGGAACTAATAGCATTAGAGTGATTTTATAACGTGATAACATATTTAAAATTTAAGAGGTGACTCCAGAATTATTGTCATCTTCTTTTTAATTTTAAAGGTGACTGCAATGCTATTGATGCTCCCTGGTTAGGTTGTAAAGGAGACTTTACCTTTATAGGCGTCTTCTCATTAAGTTTTAAAGGAGACTTTATCCCTATTAGTGCCCTTCATTAAGTTTTAAAGGGGATTTTATTTTTATTGGCGCCCTTTTTACGCAGACTTCTTTTTAAAAGAATTTGTATATTTTAAAAAATTGATTAGAAACATGATTATATTGGATAATATTATAAGGAAATATAGTTATATGGATAAAATTTCAAAAAAAAGAAAAATATGTGATTAAAATTATATTAAAATGAATGATCAATTTTAATTTTTATTATATTATTATTATTTTTTATTTTACTCTTTAATTAATAATATTACTTTTTAATATTTAATAAGAAATATTTTAATAAAAACTTATTCTATCTCTTTCATTATGAGAGGAGGGTGCATTTCCCAATTCAAATAGAAAAAACTTCATCTGTTTTGCAATGATTCTAATAATGCATTTCAATGTTAAACAAAACCAATAATTTTTCCTCATAACAAAACACTTGACTAGCAAAAACGTTTCCACTTTTCTTAGCAAAATACTGATATATACCATTAAGTTAATTATTATATGAAAATCAAAAGATTTATAGGGGATATTACTTTTTAATTCTATAACTTATACAAGAAAAATGTTACTAATAATTTGTAACATTTTAGCAAATGTTAGATATATAACATATATTGTACTTTTATATTTAAAAAGATATATTAGTGACCGCACACGATTCATCAAAAGTGAGTGGATAGTCGCTCACATATTATTATGCGCGTCCGTTTATCACATTGTGCGTCTAATTTTTGGTTATATCATCTGTTGTCGGGATTACTCACTCATTCATAAAAACGAGTGAGGTAATTTGTTCTTATTCGTAATGATATGAAAGAAGTCAAAAAGATTACGCCACATTAATTAGAGTAATAGAAATGTAAGTGATCTCCCACATTATAAATAGCTAGGTTCTTCCATTTGCTTGGTCATTGAAGTTATAGCCAATTAGAGAAATTGGTATGTAGTATACAAAGATAAGATAGCTAGATGTTTGTTGTACAAGATTTTTTCTCTAACAATAGAAAACAACATCTTTAAAATTTCAACTGTTTTCATGCAGAAAATGATGTCAATTATAGCACGCAGAGGCTTCAAGCAAACACTAGACAAAGCAACTCGTTTGATAGATGCTTCACCTTCACTTCTTCAAGAAAAAGCAAATTATAAAGTAAGTAAAATCATTATATATTTTATTATTTTAGTTAATATTAACGCAAAATATAAATTAAATGCTTAATGTTTTATTTGTTGTTTTGTTACTAAAGATGATGTCAAGTATAGCACCATTAGGCTCCAGTTTCTCCCAAGCTCAAGAAAGAGTAACAAAATTGACAGAAGCTGGTCAAGATACTGTGATCAATGCATCACTTACATATCTTAAAGAAAAAGCAAAGCTTAAGGCAAGTTATTTCCTCAACTTACTTATTTTTGTCACTAAAAAAATTATCCATTAATGTAATTTATTAAAAATATTTAAATTTGTTTTAGGGCTGAGTCCATATTAAAAATCATCCATTAATAAATGTGATTTAAAATAAAAAATATTATCATCTGTCTTCTATCTATACAACTACTAAAACGTACAAAGTGATTAAAAATATTTATAGAAATTTTTAATTTCGTCCTCAAATTTTGGTACCGAGAGAATTAGAGATGAAATTTTTTTACGTCACTAATTTTCGACGCAATATAAAATTAGAAAGTTGGTTAATTTTGTCTAGGGAGAAACTGCGAGGGCTGTTATGGGCGGTGCTATAGCAACTTCAACTCTTCTGGGAGTGCCTTTGGGACACAATGGATCATATCACGAAGGTCCGACATTTGCTCCTCCTCTAGTTAGGGAGGCCATTTGGAATGATAGCACAAACTCAACAACTGAAGAAGGTATATACATCAGATATATTAATTATTTAATAGATTTAAAAAATAAAATTTATTTATAGTATGAGATGGAGAAAATAAGTTTTTAGATTTAAAATCAGATTATCATTTTTTTTTGCAGGCAAGAATTTAGTTGACCCGCGTGTGTTTGCGGATGTGGGCGATATCCCTATCCAAGATCTACGAAATTTAGGAGTCAATGAAGACAAATTAATGAATTTTATTAGCGACTCTGTCAAGATAGTGATGGATCATGTATACTTCTTAAAATTATTAATCATTTTTATGGTATTAATTACACAATTTACTTTATTTTTATGATTTTTGTATTAATTATTATTCTTGCAGGCTCCATTGCGTCCCTTAATTGTTGGAGGTGATCACTCAATATCATATCCTATTGTTAGAGCTGTCTCTGAGAAACTTGGAGGACCAGTTGATATTCTTCATTTTGATGCACATCCGGATCTCTACGAAGATTTTGATAATAATTATTATTCACATGCTTCACCCTTTGCTCGAATCATGGAGGGTAAATATGCCAATCGATTAATACAGGTATTCTTTTAAATCTTAATTCATCTATTAAATCTTAACACTAAATTTTTTATCCGTGTTTTAACCATATGCATTTGCAATCTCGTCCAAAATTTAAAACTAATTTCACAAGTTGTAAAATAAATTGCATATGTATGTTTTTTCATGCACCTAATTCATTAGTTTGTTTATTATAGGTTGGTATCCGATCAATAAATGATGCTGGACGACAACAAGTCGAAAAATACGGAGTAGAGATACATGAAATGAGACATTTTGCAAAAGACCGCGACTATTTAGAGAATCTGTTCTCTTTCTCCTAACTCACACTTGTTTTTTTTTAACAATATTTACAATTATCGTTGATGATTAAATCTTGATAAATTTATTTATGCAGACACTTGGTACAGGTGAAGGTGTAAAAGGTATATATGTATCAATAGATGTTGATTCTCTTGATCCAGGCTATGCTCCAGGTGTGTCTCACATTGAATCAGGAGGCCTTTCTTTCAGAGATGTTCTAAACATTCTTCAGAATCTGAAAGGCAATATTGTTGGTGGAGATGTTGTTGAATACAATCCACTACGTGATGTTTCTAACAGAATGACGGCACTTGTTACTGCTAAGTTGGTTCGAGAGTTGGCTGCAAAGATGTCCAAATGATGAATCTTCTGCTGTTGGGATTTAGTTTCTGCTATGTTTGATTTGAAGCATTAATAAAAGAGTTAGTGTGTACATGTGCTTTAGGCTTTAACTAGTCTAAGTTAGTGCACATTAATGTTTGTGCTTTGTTTTTAATTTGCTTGTTTTGAGTTTATGGCTAAATAAAGACTTGTCAATGTTTTTTTTTTTTGGTAATATAATGAATGAGAACAGATTTTACAACTTTTTTGATAAGACAAAAAAGCACAAGATATAATTGATACTAGGGGTATAAGCGAATAAAAAAATCAATTAAATCGACAATTCAAATCTAAAAAAATTAAGGTGGTTTGGTTTTGTTCTCAATTTTAGTTTTTAGGAACCACCAAATCGCTGAAACAAATCGATGGCTATATTTACCCACTTAATCTTTTGTATTGGTTCAACGATCCTATACAGACAATAACAAAAACCACCAAGAACAATTCTCTTGGATTTACAACACACTTATTTTCAACAATCCTAGACAATAAGTAAAGGCTTATATAAGAAGATACAATCCACCTTCCTATAGATTCCTCCTAGTACCAAACAATCTTTGATACTAAGGAACTTGTAACAATTACAATGTATTTAAATAAATAATGTTTATAGAATTCTTTAAAACTTATAACTAAGTCTTCTTCTCTTTCAAGTATGAAGATTCAAGACAAGTTTTCTCTGTGTGCTTAAGATACTTTTATGACAATAATGTGAAAATGTATTTAAAAAAAAAGTATCTAATATGAAAGTTGTGTAGAAAATAAATGTGAAGAGAATTTAATATTTGTATGAAAGAGGTAAGTGAAAAATGAAAATTTGAAATGAATTTATAATGATATAAACACCCATTCAAGGATCATGACAATGGTTAGAGAAATTCTGAAATTTAATAAGAGAAATGATGTAAAAGATGCCATGATAAGATATGATGAAAAGATGCATTCAAACAAAATATTTTTCAATTTTGATATAGTACTTGTTAAGCCTATTAAACGGATACTTGACTTAACAAGTTCACAACATTTTTCAAAACTTAAATTTCAAATATTTTTTCAGACCGGTGCAAATTGTGGCGGTTTTTTTATGCTGTTACGACAGTTTTAAAGGCCATTATTTACCAAAAACAGAATGTTTGAAAAAATTGAAAAATTGTCTAAGTATTTGAACCAATCTTATGCAACATCTATTGACTTATCAAAGTCAATAGATTATATTTGAAAGTGATTTAATATGGTTCAAACATGAAAAATAATTTTTTCAATGTAAGATAATAAATATTTTAAGCACTAAGAATGTTTTAGTCAAGAATTTCATATTCTTAAAAGTTTGATCAATCCAATCTTGCAAGTGTAATAAAGTCTTATGAATTTATTCTTTTTCCTTCTATGATCATATCATTGTTGAGCTTGCCTTTATCAATGAGATTGTCTTCATCAAAAGACATTGGAAGCTTGTCTTCACATTCTCCCCCTTTTTGATGATGACAACCATAAAAATTATGAAGTCTTAAGAAATATAATTTATTGAATCATGGACATGATATTGAAGTCTTTGTATGTGATTGAGATCATGAGAATACCCCCCCCCCCCCCCCCCCCCCTTAATTTAATTTCCATATATTTGAGAGAAACCCCCTAAATTTGACAATCCATGCTTTCTTTGATTTTTCCTAAAAAAATATTAGTGTACAAGTATGCAAAAAATATATGGTTTCTTCTCCCCCTTTGTCATTATCAAAAAGTAGGAAAAATAATATGTGAAAGACAATTTGAAAGTATACATAAATGATAAAAACAAACAATATAACACATATAATAACATCATAAAATCCATGAGACCAAATGATAAAAATACAATCATGTAAATAAAGATCTTACTTATAAATTAATTTTAATAAAGAAGAATACATGTACCTTGTGATTCTTTATGAGATGTTGTAACTTTATTCAGATAGAACTTTCAAGAGTCTTAACTTGATTTAATATCACTTTTGCTTAGTATACCAAGTTCTCTTTGAATTTTGTAAAATGCGTCTCGAGGAAGCGGCTTTGTGAAGATGTCTGTTAATTAATTTTGAGGATTGTTATATAATTTTAATCAAATGATGCATACAATTGGAAGATAAAAGATAAAATTACATCGGAAATTACGAATGACAATTATTAGAGTGTACAATTGGAAGATAAAAGATAAAATTACATCGGAAATTACGAATGACAATTATTTTCAGACAAATATTTTTTTTTTGTTGTAAATATGACATTTATTTTGAGACGAAGGGAGTATAACGAATAAGAACAGACTTTACAAGTTTTTTGATAAGACAAAAAATCACAAGATATAATTGATACTAGGGGTATAAGCGAATAAAAAAACCAATTAAATCGACAATTCAAATCTAAAAAAATTAAGGTGTACTAGTGGAATCAAGGCTTGTTAAGTCGGGTCTAAAACTGACTTAAGAATTGCCGACATAAGAAGTTTTGACTTCTTAAGTCGGATTTGGACCTGACTTAAGAAAATTTTATTAGGTCGGTTTAACTACGTCCAACTTAGGTTTAACTACGTCCAACTTAATAAGTCTAGGTTTTTAGAAAGCCCTTATCCAATTTGTACCCGACTTAAGAACTTCTTTTCTTAAATTAGATATATTTAACCGACCTAACAAGTTTGGTTTTTTTTAATATCAATTTTTTTGGGATAGCGCATATATATATATATATATATATATATATATATATATATATATATATATATATATATATATATATATATATATATATATATATATATATATATATATATATATATATATATATACATATATATATATAAATATATCTATAAATATATGTATATATATATGTATATACATATATGTATATACATATATATACATATATATATATATATATATATATATATATATATATACATATATATATATATATATATGTACATATATATATATATATATATATATATATATATATATATATATATATATATATATATATATATATATATATATATATATATATATATATATATATATATATATATAATATCTGCGCCATGAGATTAAGAACATAAGTCCAGTAGCCCAAACAAGATGTCCAAATAAGAACATCCACGCCCAGACTGATAAACTATTCATACCAAAGGGGTTATATCCATTGATAAGTTGTGAAGAATTTAACCATAGATAATCTCTTAACCATCCCATCAAATAGGTTGAAGATTCATTAAATTGTGAAACATTACCTTGCCATAATGTAATGTGCTTCCAATGCCAATAAAAAGTAACCCATCCAATGGTATTTAACATCCAGAAAACTGCCAAATAAAATGCGTCCCAAGCAGAAATATCACAAGTACCACCTCGTTCCGGACCGTTGCAAGGAAAACTATAACCAAAATCCTTTTTATCCGGCATTAACTTGGAACCACGTGCATCTAAAGCACCTTTTACTAAGATCAATGTAGTTATACATATACATATATATATATATATATATATATATATATATATATATATATATATATATATATATATATATATATATATATATATATATATATATATATATATATATATATATATATATATATATATATATATATATATATATATATATACATATACATATATATATATATATATATATATATATATATATATATATATATATATATATATATATATATATATATATATATATATATATATATATACATATATACATATATATATATATATATATATATATATATGTGTACATATATATATATATATATATATATATATATATATATATATATATATAGGTATATATATGTGTACACACACACACATATATATATATATATATATATATATATATATATATATATATATGTATATATATATATATATATAAAGTTCCAATAGTTTTTCATCTAAAACAACTCCAACCTGCTGCAGGTGGTACAAAAGAGCATTATTTGTTAAAGATAGATTCATACAACCAAAAGAAAAGAGAGAAAATTAATTATATGAAATTATTAGTGTATTGAAATTATCATTAATACAAAATAATATAATAATAAATATAGAGTATTTATTAGAGTGTACAATTGGAAGATAAAAGATAAAATTACATTGGAAATTACGAATGACAATTATTTTCAGACAAACATTTTTTTTTTGTAAATATGATATTTATTTTGAGACGAAGGGAATATAATGAATAAGAATAGACTTTACAACTTTTTTGATAAGACAAAAAATCACAAGATATAATTGATACTAGGGGTATAAGCGAATACAAAAATCAATTAAATCGACAATTCAAATCTAAAAAAATTAAGGTGGTTTGATTTTGTTTTCGATTTTAGTTTTTAGGAACCACCAAATCGTTGAAACAAATCGATGGCTATATTTACCCACTTAATCTTTTGTCTTGGTTCAACAATCCTATACAGACAATAACAAAAACCACCAAGAACAATCCTATTGAATTTACAACACACTTATTTTCAATAATCTTAGACAATAAGTAAAGGCTTATATAAGAAGATACAATCCACCTTCCTATAGATTCCTCCTAGTACCAAACAATCTTTGATACTAAGGAACTTGTAACAATTACAATGTATTTAAATAAATAAAGTTTGTAGAATTCTTTAAAACTTATAACAAAGTCTTCTTCTCTTTCAAGTATGAAGATTCAAGACAAATTTTCTCTAAGTGCTTAAGATACTTTTATGACAATAATGTGAAAATGTATTTTAAAAAAAGGTATCTAATATGAAAGTTGGGCAGAAAATAAATGTGGAGAGATTTTAATATTTGTATGAAAGAGGTGAGTGAAAAATAAAAATTTGAAATGAATTTATAATGATATAAAAACTCATTCAAGGATCATTGCAATGGTTTGAGAAATTCTGAAATTTAATAAGAGAAATGATGTAAAAGATGTCATGATAAGATATGATGAAAAGATGCATTCAAACAAAGTATTTTTCAATTCTGATATAGTACTTGTTAAGCCTGTTAAACGGATACTTGACTTAACAAGTTCACAACATTTTTCAAAACTTAAATTTCAAATATTGTTTCAAACCGGTGCAAATTGTGGCGGTTTTTTATGATGTTATGATGGTTTTAAAGGCCATTATTTACCAAAAACAAAATGTTTGAAAAAATTGAAAAATTGAAAAATTGTCTAAGTATTTGAACCAATCTTATGCAACATCTATTGACCTATCCAAGTCAATAGATTATATTTGAAAGTGACTTAATATGGTTCAAACATGAAAAATAATTTTTTCAATGTAAGATAATAAATATTTTAAGCACTAAGAATGTTTTAGTCAAGAATTTCATATTTTTAAAAGTTTGATCAATCCAATCTTGCAAGTGTAGTAAAGTCTTATGAATTTATTCTTTTTCCTTCTATGATCATATCATTGTTGAGCTTGTCTTTATCAATGGGATTGTCTTCATCAAAAGACATTGGAAGCTTGTCTTCACATTCTCCCCCTTTTTGATGATGCAACCATGAAAATTATGAAGTCTTGAGAAATATAATTTATTGAATCATGGACATGATATTGAAGTCTTTATATGTGATTGAGATCATGAGAATACTCCCCCTTAATTTAATTTCCATATATTTGAGAGAAACTCCCCCTAAATTTGACAATCCATGCTTTCTTTGATTTTTCCTAAAAAAATATTAGTGTACAAGCATGCAAAAAATATATGGTTTCTTCTCCCCCTTTGTCATTATCAAAAAGTAGGAAATATAATATGTGAAAGACAATTTGAAAGTATACATAAATGATAAAAACAAACAATATAACACATATAATAACATCATAAAATCCATGAGACCAAATGATAAAAATACAATCATGTAAATAAAGATCTTACTTATAAATTAATTTTAATAAAGAAGAATACATGTACCTTGTGATTTTTTATGAGATGTTGTAACTTTATTCAGATAGAACTTTCAAGAGTCTTAACTTGATTTAATATCACTTTTGCTTAGTATACCAAGTTCTCTTTGAATTTTGTAAAATGCGTCTCGAGGAAGCGACTTTGTGAAGATGTCTGTTAATTAATTTTGAGGATTGTTATATAACTTTAATCAAATGATGCATACAAGTATTGTTAAAGTCTCAAAGCATGTTATTACACAAATACGAATTGTGAGTGACTTTGTTCTAGTCTGAGATTTATTAATTAGTAAGTAATGTAAAAATTTCATTCTAAATTCTTATAGACATTACGGTACCTCCCTCCTATAATCAAAATTTAAAACTTGATTAGTAATAAATAAGTATTTTTTTCCCAAGCCTGAACTACTTGGTTGTGTCTCGTAATCTGCAGAGGAAATAAGAATGGTGATGTATATGAATGTGAAAAGTAGTGAAAAACAAAAGTATGAGTAATGAGTTACTTGGAATGTTGTTTCAATAGTCCAGAGAGGGAAGCACGGTGAGTTGAATTATAATTGCATCTTGTGCAACACGAGTCCAAACTAATTTGATCAAATTATCATAATAATTATTAGTATATTTAAATTATCATTAATATAAAATGATAGAATAATAAATATAGAGCATTTATTAGAGTGTACAATTGGAAGATAAAAGTTAAAATTACATCATAAACTACGAGTGACAATTATTTTTTGACAATTATTTTTTTATAAATATGCCATTTATTTTGGGACAGAGGAAGTATAATGAATGAGAACAAACTTTACAACTTTCTTGATAAGAGAAAAAACCACAAGATATAATTGATACTAGGGGTATAAGCGGATAAAAAATCCGATTAAATTGACAATTCAAATCTAAAAATATTAAGGTAGTTTGGTTCTGTTCTCGATTTTAGTTTTCAGAAACCGTCAAGCTGATGAAACAAATTGATGGCTATAGCTACCCACTTAATCTTTTGTCCAACCCATTATTAAGCCCAAATTTTGGTTTGACTCTTTCTTTCAGCAAAACATGTAACCAAAAACTTAAACTAAAAAAAAAATAAAAATCATAAACCATAAGTCACAAAACCCTGCTCTCATCGAACTGTTGCTCTTGTTGAATGCCACCATTGTTGCTCTTTTCTTCGTCTTTATTCTTTGTTATGATCACCTTATTCATGTCTCAAGTTCTCTTAGTTAGTTTTCATCTCTTTTTTGCTTCTTCTTCTTCAACGAAATTTCTTTTAGTCTTGTTACAAAATAGTCTTGATGTGTGTTTATGGTGTGAAGTATGTTAATTTATGTGTATTGTTGTCCTTTGTTGTTATTGTTGTATTTTAGTTGTTATGCTTTCAATCCTATTATGGTGTTGTTTTTTATGTAAAAAAGAATTAATTAGAGAGGTATGTTGGAGATGAAAATGAAGATCTTAAGGATCCTTTATTTGATATTTTGGGCTGGTGGAAAGGAAAATCTATAAAATTGATTGGCACATTAATTTTGGCCCATGGATATTTCCTTTTTTGTACCAATATCTAGCCTATAAATAGAGGTCTCTCCCTTCACGTTTTCACTTCCAGAAATGTGATCCTCTTTATCTTACTCCTCACTTTCTATTTAAAATATTTTACTACCTTCTCTCACTTTAACTTAACCATAGCGCTTTGATAAAGTCTTTATGTTTAGTGAGGAAGTTTGTATTCTGGAAATTGGTTATTAAAAATTCACCAATGAGCGTTTTTCTCTTGGTTGACTAATTTATCATTAAAGGAGTGTATGTTTGGGTTCAAAAGCTAAATCCTTTAAAAGCTTTGTTTGGGGTTTTAGGTTCTTAAGTTGTCGTTTTTGTTCGTAAGCCCGACCTGTGTTAAAAGCTTATTTTGGTTCAACAAGACTATTTTAAAATCTCAATTTGGTATGTGGTTATTCTGTTTAAAACCTCGATTTGGTTTGTGTTGGTCTTTTTGGGATTTTTATGCATTATGCAAAAAAACACGGAGTTTGCTCAAGCTGGTTCTGGTGCAGAAGGAACACATGTTGAACATGATATTCCAACATATGGGCTGCAACATCTGGTCTTTTGGAAACAGAAGATCTGCAAGTCAAGGAGAAAACATGATTTAGATGTACCAGTGCAACATGCTGAACTCGATGTTCTAGCATGTGCTATTCAACATATGGCCTTTACAGCAGGCCATGCAGAATATTGTTTTATGCATTTTATTATGATTGGTTTTTAATCAGATTTGATGCTTTTATTTTAGCAATATTTTATTGATTTGTTTGACAGCTAGAGATGTTCAAATCAGATTTAAATATGGTTTAAATTTGAATTTGAAATATAAACAAATCATATCTTTTTGGACAAATTTGAGGAGCAAATCATATCCAACTTATTCAGTTGAGATTTTGGACGAATTAATTGCAGATGCCCATTGATAAAAGCCCAAAAAACATTTCTATATAAGGACGCTCAATTCTCATTTTTGGTCAAGACTTTTGGTGTATAAGAACTAGGTTCTTTGTGTTAGGGTTTGAGTCTGTGTTACTTGTATTCAGAGTTAATTCCCTAACAGGATTAGTGAGGAATCTAACTGTTGTGCACCTCTATGCTTCAGTAACTTGGAATAGAAGGTTCGTCTTAGTTGAGTTTTAATTTAAACTTTGTTTCTTGAGTTGTAAACACCAATCACACTTGTGTAATTGAGAAGAAAGTGAGTAAATTCTCATATTTAAGTGGTGTCCTCTAATAGAAAGTAACTAGGATTAGGAAGAGGATTTGAACATCATAGAGTTTGTTGATTCTTGTAAGACTAAGTGTACTAATTCAAAGTAGTGAATTTACCCAAATGTAGGTGTGGTTTCACCAAACTAGGTTACCATTCTCTTGTGTTTTTATAGCTTTCTACATTAATTTATTATTGTTGTCAAACTATTTCTGATCTGGCATAAGAAGTTGGACAAGTTTTCCTAACATCTGGTCTAACATATGCCCCTTGTGTAATCAAATTTCAATTAGTATCAGAGTAGGAACCCTGTTTTATTTGGGTGAGCTCCAAGGAAGATATTTTTTGTTTAGATAGACAACAACAAAGATGAAGGTTCAGTCAACAAGCCACCTATTTTGGATGTCACAAATTATGACTATTGAAAAGCTAAAATGGTTGTCTTTCTCAAATCTATAGACATCAAAACATGGAAAGTTATTATTAAATGATGGAAATATCCAACGATTACTTCTCAAGATGGTTCTACAAGTTTGAAGCCTCAAGCTGAATGGACATATGTAGAAGATAATGAAGCTCTTTGAAAAAATCCAGTGATTTCTTCTTATCCCCTTATGACAAGGGAAAAAAGAGATCATTTGTATGGTGTCACCACTATTGCAAATATGGCCATATAAGACTGTTTTATTACAGTTTGTATGGATATCCTCAATCTTATAGTCAGCCAAGGCCAAATAAAAAAGGGGAAAAAACTCAAGCAAAGAAAGTATAGAAGCCCAAGGAAATTTTCATGTGTCTTTTAGCATGTGTATCCTTTAAAGTCTCTACAAGAGAGGTTTGGTATTTTAACAGTGGATGCTCACAACACATGGCTGGCGAAAGGAGCTATATTGAAGATCTTAAGACCCACTCTCAGAGTTATGTTAATATTGGGATAGAACTAGAAGAAAGATAACATGAATAGAAAAACTGGTTGTCTTAGATCTCCCTAGTCTTGATAAAGTTCTTCTAGTAAAAGGTTTTGCTGCAAACTTGAACGTGTTGATCAACAAGACTAAATATGTTGTCACATGCAATAAATGAGGCTTGTTAACGAAAGGCTTAAGGTCTAAGAACAAATGCTACATGTGGATATCTCAAACTAGAAATGTTTCCTCAACATGTTTGTCATCCAAGGTTAGTGAGACCAAGTTGTGGTACATGAATAGTAACCTCAACAGTTCTGAAATCATCATACCTAAAGAAGAGAGAGTAATGGAAGAAAGATAGCTCAAAGTATATGATTCTCCAACAGATGTCCTACTCAAGGATCAGAGATCACTTCTGGCAATAAGAATGCTGAAAGTCTTTCAGCCAATGAGGAAACTTCATCCAAAAGTCTGACAGTTCACCTTGTTGAAAATATCATAAATGATGGAGTCAGAAATGTGATTACCAATTCATGCTTTATTAAGCCATCGGTCGATAAGGAAGATTTTAATTATGATTTCTTGATAAAAATTATGGGTGTGAGTCTATGGGGGTTAGTCTCATGAACTGAAGATGTGTTTGATGGAGTGTCAAACAAAATGGTGCAACATTGTGTTCAACATGTAATGCCTAACCTTAAGGAAAAACGTTCAAGAAAGATCTTATGTCTTTGTAAAGTAAATCAATTGGACGATAATGCTTATGGTATGAACATAATGCAAAGATTGAAGAATAAAAATGCAAGTCATCCAATGACTCCTACTGCACTTTGTTTATGCATGGAACAATGAATATTGGGAATGTGTGAAAAAGGTTCTTCCTCATGAGCTCTTGATCGCACTTAAAATAAGTCACATTGTTTCAAATAGAGTTATCGAGTTTTTGTATAATGCCAAGCTTGGAAAAGGTCAAATTTGTCAAGCTGGGAAGTAAGTCAAGATGATATCACCGATTATGAACTTTATGGGACCATGCAAGGAGTTTTCATTGAAGAAAAAGCATATGGTCAGGCTGGAGGTCCTCCCAACATTGAACAACCTACACTGGTCCAGAAGAAGAAGTTAAAGAAGATAACTGATTATAGAATAATTCTTCCTATTAATTCTGGAATTTTCACGATTCAAAATTAAGGTATTATGTTTAGTGTTCTTCTTGGTGTGTTGAATATCAGGTATAAGTTGTATGTCAAGAAACACGTTCTAGATATTGTTCCCCATAATGCTCCACATTATGATGATGTAACCCCTGAGAATAATTGTCAGTGATAATGATCATGGTGGAGGCCAAGTTAAGATTATCTCTAAAAAAAATCTCAACTTGGCACAAGAATATGCTCAAGACTCTTCTCTTGTTGCTCATCTTGAAGCCATCAGTATGTTTCTAGGTTTATATTGTAACCATGTTTTCACACGCGCATGCACACACACACACACGCACGACGCACACACACACACACACACACACACACACACACACACACACACACACACACACACACACACACACACACACACACGAATGCACGGGCACATGCACGCACACACACATATATCTTGTTTGCTAATTTTTTTATACATTATTTTTGTTTTATTCTACAATATAAAAATTTGTTGATAAATTCTAAATCATCATCATCATCATGCGTTTGAAAGTATAAATTTTGTTGCATACCCATTGCTTTTCAAGTTCAATGGTTTTGCACGTATTTGTTTCTGGTATAAAAATAATAAATTTAAGATGAAGAAAATAATGTTAGATTTTACAAGATAGAAGATTGTGTATAAGGAACCAATCTTTAATCTATAACTTTATTCTACTCTTGCAATCCATCCTAGAAATTATTTCCACATTTCTCTAAGTTTGTATTTCATTATTTTCAATCCAAATGCTTTCATTATATTGCCTTCTAAGGGATTTTCATCTAAGATATATCCTTGTACGTTCATGTTTTGATTGAGGGTTTCACAAAGATCACTAATGTTTCATATAGATATGGATGTCTTCACAATGTCTTGACCATTGTTAAATTATAAATGGACGATAAAGATTCGTTTATAGACAAAACTAGATTACATATCCCCATAATCGATAACAATAAGGGAAATGTAATTTAATTAAATTAAATATAAAAGTATGAGAAAGGAACCACTTTTTAATGAATAAAACATAAATATGTTGTTGTTGGAAATTAAAGTTTGTGTCCATGATGGACCTTTTCCCTGGGTTATCGAACCATCTAGGGAAAAAGATTCCTTACATACCCAAATAGAAAATACATCAAGTGATACATAATAACATTACAAGTAATGCATGCATATACATGCGCAGTTTATTTATAGAAGTTGATCGATCACACATGATGATGAGAAGCTGAAAACTATGCATCTGCAGCTTGGTTAGAACTTGAAGCTCCACTCAACTCAGAATAAAAAGCCCATGAAAGAACTTCTTGTGCTGCATATTGTTCTCCAGTGGTAGCTGAGAAACCAACCCTCACCACTCAGAAACAACATCCTTCAAAGACACAATTTCACTAAGAGTATAACTAATTGAATTAGGATAAGTCAAATAAACATTTAACACATTAGTAGCAGCACGAAATTGTATCACAACTTTAGCCGGTTCACGATTCTGCAAAATCCACGACTTAGTACTTTTGGATTTGATACTGTTAACATCGATTCCAATGTGTCGGTCTCCGTCGCTTGGATCCCATGCACTATTATAGAACGTGTCAAACTCAACAACAACTGTTTGACTAGTTTTATCATACTCTATGCTATTGAAAACTCCGAGATATCCACCACCTGTTTGCAAAAGAAACACCAGATAAACAAAGTTATCGGCACTATTGACGGCATTCACGTATTTTGCATTTCAGTAACCAAAGAATCATATATATTGTTTTAATTGATCCAAAATAAAGGGCAATTGAAAAATAACGTACTATCAGAACACTATTACTTTCACCATATGAATTTTGAAGAAGTATGCAACAATTCCAATTAAAATAAATACATAAAAGATTTTCGATTCCATATATACTTCATAGATTTAGTAATCACAAAATATCAATTCCAATTTTCATATTATTTATGGAGCAGTTCCGTAATGGTAAAATTTATTACGACAATAAAAAATATAATACCATCAATTCGTATTCACAAAAATAATAATAAATAATTGAGTCCTAACTCATATAATCTAGGCTCTGATACCAAATGTAAGCGGAAATATTCATGGATATTATATGAGATTAAAACATCAATACTTACTTGTTGAAGTCATGATTCAGAATTCCGAATGGATGAATGACCGGATCTTCCTCTGTATCTCACACTCCCGTTCACAACTTTCAATGGGGCAAGTTATGGAGCCGTCAGTTATGTTTCTGATTCTTTTTGTGATTACAGAGGGACCTAGCCATATAATATATATAACCCTAGTCCCTACCCATTATGGGCCCAAGGTTAAAGCCCACACTTTTACCCACACCAATCAGGTTTCAGATACTCAGCCATTAGTTAAAAATTGATCACTTAATTAATTAAAGGGCTTATATATGCACCCCCATCAGAATCACGATTAACCCGTTTTTTACAAATTAAACCACAATTGATTGTAGCCCATAAAATATTAGATAAATCTAACAGTTTTATCATACTCTATGCTATTGAAAACTCCAAGATATCCACCACCTGTTTGCGGCTTAGTATCCACTGGTGCGATGAAGAAGGTAAATCCGTCGGCAATGCTGACATTTCTAGGTGCATCTATGAGAAAAGTGAAGGATGTTGTAAAATCAGCAATGTTGCTTGTTTTGCTATCCCAAATATGGATTGGTGCAGAATAGAGAGCTCTGCCAACAGTGTTCTCTACTGCCTTGGTCAGTATCAACTTGTTATTTTTCGTATAGGCATCGCCTTGCAAGATTAGATTTGGCTGGTCTGAGACAAACTTGGGGATGGAAAAGAAAGTGGTTTTGGTTTTGGTTTCTATGGAGTTCACTTTGAAGAAAAAGATTGTTATTAAGGAAATGGATAGAACTATTGCATAGAATGAAGCAGCCATATTGTTTTTAATTTACTTCAATCCCATTGATGATGTTTATACATGCTAGGAGTCCATATGGCGGATGTGTGGCTAATAATTGAACACGATAACAAAACCCATCTCCCATTTTTCTATCCGTCCATAAATGATAAAAACGTGTTAAGTTTACATTTGTTCACTAAGAAGATTCTAATGTTATAAAACTTTGAGATGGACATACCTTCAAAGTACACATCATCCGAGCTTATAGGACCATAAATATTGTTACTTCATAGTATTGCATTAGATCAGGATGATCAAATTTTAAAATAATATAGGATTTCATAAACAATTAGACTCACCAATGTCAGTTTAATATATCAGTTGTCTACTAAAAAGGTTCTAATATTATAGAACTTTAAGATGGACATGCTCTGAAGAACACATTGTCGTACTTCAAAAATACGATTATTCGTAAAGTGTTCACTCGCTCGCAAAAAATGATTCAAACATAGTCGTCACCGAACTTTATTTATTTTATAGAAGGAACGGAAAAATATCGATAAAACTCTTAAAAAAGTGGTTGTCACAACCATATTCAGGTTCGCGAATCGATTACGCAAGGAGAAGATATTAGGTAACGAGCTCATTATAATTGATTAACAGGGTTCCTAATGGATTAGGTAACGAGCTTGGTCCTTTACCAATTAGATGCAAGCTCTAATTGATTAGACATTACAACTCTTTTTTCCTAACAAGTTAAGGCATTTCTTTAATCAATCAGGTAAAAGCCATAAGATATTATTCAAGAGATTTTGAAATAGATGGAGATCTAAAAATACCCTTTGTTGTGTGTATGTGTGTGTGTGTGTGCGTGTGTGTGCGCGTAAGTGTGTGTGTGTGTGTGTGTGTGTGTGTGTGTGTATGTGTGTGTGTACGTGTGCGTGCGCATTGTCTAAGTACCTCAAGAATTACTCTTGTTCATTATACACACTACTGATAAAAAAAAGATAAAGTAATAAGTGTGGGACCATGTGAGCTTTCACAACTTCAACTCCTTTTTATGCTGATCTTTGTATTTTGATTATTTTTGCTCTCAACACTTAAAATTTGAGCAGCTTCTCTTTTTGATAACTTCTAATCTTTATATTATGGATGTTTATGATTTACTTAGATTTACTATTTTTTTCTCATCAAATACACATGAAGCTTTATAACCTACATACATTGAAATAAACAGAAGACCTGCAAGCTATTAATGTAAGCCTAACAAGGTGGATATACTTATGAATGAGCCAACAAAAGGGTCATCAAAAGTTATTGCTCAAAAAAGTTAAAATAAAATCAAATTATGTACTCCTAAAACACAACATCTTACATTAGAAAACAAGAGCTAAGATAACGGACGCTGATGTGAGCCTTGGGGCGGAATTTTCCACGGGAAATTCTAAAGGTTTGCTCACAAAAAGGGTAGGGGTTAAGGGGGTACTACCCCACCAAGCTCGAAGTAAAATGAGAGAATTCCTAGATAAATAAAATTAGGGGTGGAAAACGAGTATGTCCGCCCCGCAAAATCCTGCAAAAAAATATAGTGGGCGGTCAGGAGAGCCTACGGGCACTGCACCTTTTAAGCATAAAAATGCAAAATTTTATGCTAATATTTTTTTCCCTCAAAATAACACAAAAGAATAGGACGGGGGTAGGACGTGACACATTAGAAGGTGAAAACCTAAACCCTTGGCCGACCCACAAAAAAGTGCAGGAAAAACAGGCATTCTTAATGAGTTGGGCCTATTTTGCACCCCTAAATAAGAACCACATGATCTCTTAAACTTTCCATAAGAGTAATTATAACACGTCATCCCAAAGGGTATTAAAATGCCTCATCCATACTTGAATTGTCTACACGAGGAAATAGTGAGTCTGAGAAACATATGGTCATAATGAATAAATAGGGAAGATAGGCGAACACCAAGAGAATTAACATTAGAGGATGGTTTCCCTCTACCATTGACCGCAAAATTATTGTCTAAAGATGGATGCATAATTACCAATCACATGAATAAAAAATGAATTTAAAAACAACAAAAGATACACATGTTTATCAATGCAAGAATTCATATAGTAGGGAAATATGAGAAGAAAAATCTTGAAGTAAGCAATGATACATCATAAAATAAAGCACAAAAACTTATGAGAACTCATATGGAGACTCAAAGGAGTTATGAAATTTAATAACCAAGGAAGTTAAGATAGTAAAGAAAGAACATGGTGGAAAGAAAACTCTCATTTTATAGAAACAAATTAGTCAGATCCAATGGCAAAGAAGGCTAAGAGGCTAGATTCGACAATCAACACATGAGGGCCTCATAGGCCATTAAGGAACAAATGTTACATAACATTAATATAATCACTCCCTAAAAATACAATTATCACGTCTTGACTTATCTGGATACAAATAAATCACCCATCAATCTAAGACCTTTAGCCAAGGGGCTATAAACTATGTGACAATAGGGGAAATGCCAAGGGTCATGGGTAATTTACCGAGATATCTCATCAACACTACCCCGAGTCTCTTCAAGGTAATGTTATGACTCTTTGAATCATGTCCATATTATGTGACTCTATAATCCGACTCTTGAAAGGCCATTGACGTCGATCACATAAGTCTCAATTAAGAGGATATAGGATTACTCTTTCAAAATTGTCCACAATTGTCAAACCAGGCGCAAATCAATTAGTTTACATAAAAGAAAATGTCTCCATGTGGCATAAGGGGCCAAACATGCCAACCTTTCTTTTGCTCATCAAATGAGGTCAAGCATTTGTAAAATATCCCACAATTCAATTTGACGTGAAGGTATCTACAAACTTTTCCTTGTAAAAAGTCTTAATGTAGTTGTCACACTAGTATCACAACTGATAGATGATGAAAAGCTTCCAAAAGTAGTTGAATTTAAAAGACAATTAGGCCTACTAACACCACTCCTCTAGAACAAGTGTCCACAAAGAAGGTTCTGGTATCACTGAACCTTGAGATTTTGTTTTCCTAATATACCTGACTAGAGCTATAACATGACTATATATTTTTTCAGATTGTACTTCAAAGAATCTCCTAACATTTGTCTTTTGAGATAGTTGTAGAAAAAAAAACTTCTAGGTTATTGAAAATTCTAGGACCATACTATAAAAGTCAGACAACAAATCAATATCAGATATACAAAATTCTAACTTTAAAACTTCACATTTAAGGTCCTCCTTGACTTTGACTTTGAGCGGTGGAGGACTTGTCGATACATCTCCACCACCCTGATAAAAAATTAAAAGATCATTTTTGATCGTACCTGATCAGAGAGATCGTCGGTTGGCTATGCGTCTGAGCTGTCAAACTGTTGACTTGACGGACAAAGGGGGGTGTACTTGAAACACACTCCGATGCCAAAGTAAGGGACGAGCATAGTGATAACAAGTACAGATAGAAAGGAGTGAGAATTAGATTACCTGACCCTCTAGTGGAAGAGGGTATTTATAAGGATCCCTCAGCGCAAGGCCAACGGTTACTAGGCATTGGGTTGTGCTGTCAGGCCTAACGCTGGTAACTGCTAGGGCTGACGTGGCGTCGTGAAGACTAACACATGGTCTTCGCCCTAGTGTAACTGTTCCATGCTATTCGGGAGGTAGAGGACTGAATAATCAGGACACGGATAGTCACCTAATGACATGTCTCTACGTAGGGAACACGTTTGAGAACGTGGGGGAGGTCAGAGGAGCTTCCCGAGATGGATGGGTTTTTCCCGACCGTGGGGTAGAAGAAAGGCGAGTCGAACAACTATGAGAATCCTACTCGGCCGCCGTTGGTCCGTGCCCGACGGGAGAAGATGTTATGTCCGATAGGTCTCTGCCCGACGATGAGGTCATATTGGACCTTCCATCCTGGTGGGGTTTGAGCCTACTCGGCTATGGGTCAAGCGTCGGCCCAGTCCAGAACAATTTCATTATTTATCAATAAATTCCAGTTAATCAATAACACATAAAGAAAAGTCCATTTCAATGTACAAGAGAAGAGAATGATCACTTTACTAAAAAATATATAATGTTTATTGAGATATATGTAAATATAGAGCATTATATATATTTTATAACACATTACATATAATGGATCAAATTTGTCATAAAATTTTTTCTTTTCAAAATTTGTATAAGATGAATTTTAGTCTTAATTAAAGTTGTATTAAGTACCGGTTAACACTTCTTCTCAAAGGGTTTAACTTAAGATTCAATTTTTACTCATAAACTACCTACCCCATTAAGTGTTAATAATAAATTCAATAAAAATAAAAATAAGTGGTAATTTGGATCGATGATTCGTGAACAAAAACCGAGTTTTTTGCTAATATGCCACAAACTGAAATCAAAAGTACCAATATGCCACAAGTTGAAAAACATTGACCAATATGCCACGATTTCTAAAAGGGCTCGTCCTTCCATTGAACGACCCTATGAAAAACACAACTCCATGAAGGGGCTCGGCCAACCATTGGCCGACCCTTTGAAGGTCTTTTTTTTTATATTTTAAATATAAATATAAAATATTTATTATGATTTTATATATTTAATTGTTTTTTAAATATTAAAAACTCATTACATGATTTAAAGTATTAATAACTTATATAATAGACATTATAATTTAAGAAATATTTTTAAAAATAATTTAAAAAACAAATAAAGTAAATTAGACGAGCCGATTTGACGGGCCTGCTACATTCAGACATTTTCTACGCATATGGCCAATTTCTCGACATATTCCACATCTTCTCTTTTCTTTCTCAAGATCGTCCATTTCGGTTCTAATGCTTGTACTATTTGGACGCCCTTTCTTATTCCTTTGCATTGTCTCGTCATGGCAAAGAGTGAATCCTTCATATGTTGGCCAATTTTGGTGGTTTGGAAGTCCAAGGAAGCTTTCGATGTAGACTTTGAATACACTCAGAACCTTGAAAATATCTGGTATGTGCATGTTGTGGTCATGTCGTATATTGGCACATGCTGCGATTACATGGAAGCAAGGTAAATGAAATGCTTGAAACCTCCCACAATCGCACCAACCTCTCCTGAGATCAATGCTAAAAGTACCTAATGGTCGGCCATCGTGTTGATTAATGCTTTCGGAAACTATAAAACATAATCTCTCACAATCAAATTGAATGACATTATGGCTGCTAGATTTACTCGCTTCGTCGGCCATTCCCTTATTACAGTTTTTCGTGAAACTTTGACCAAATGCCAACATTTTTGTCCAATTGTGTCCTCATTTTCCAAACAGCGATCCCAAACGTTGACTTGACCAATGTTGTAATAGGAAGGTTTCAGGTAGCCTTAAGTACCGAGTTCATAGCTTCGGCCAAATTTATTGTCATGTGTCCCCACTGTTGTCCTCCCTCGAACGCCCTCGACTACTTCTCTCTGGGAATACTGTCTATCCATTCCAAAGCTGCTTTATTTGTTCTTCGTATTTCGCCCCTGTAGTAGTTAAATGTTGCCTTTGTTAATGCATATCCTGTAGATGAAAATGTTTAAACAAAATGTTCAGTAAAACATATGAAAATTAATTTGTCAATAAATAAAAATTGAAACATCAACTTGTGAAGATGTAGGCATACCCATGTTGACAACTGTTTTTCATAGTTCTTTGTCTCTGAACTCACGCATGAAGTTTTGCGCAACGTGTCTGATACAGTAAACATGTGAAGATTGAGGATACTGCCACCCATTTTCAAGATTATCGTAAGCACTCTTGATTGATGGATGTCGGTCGGATATTAGACAAAGATTGGCCTGGAGGGTCACATTCATTCTCAAATTCCTGAGAAATAAACTCCAACCATCCTTTGTCTCACCTTCAACCAATGCGAATGCTATCAGGAAAATGTTACCATTTCCATCTTGTGCCACAACCATCAACAAAGTCCCTTTGTACTTGTCGTACAACCAGGTTCCGTCAATTTGCACAATAGGTTTACAGTAAGTAAAACCATGAATACACAGTTCCAATGCCTTCAAAAGTCGATGAAATTTCCGTTTGTCACCCAATTGGGATCCGTCGTCTATAATAATTATAACAGTTCCAGGAATATATGTCTTTATCACCAAAAACCATTATGGTAAGTCATTGTAAGACGTCTCTGAATTCCCATAAAGTGATTCTACGGCTTTAATCTTTGCAATCTAAGATTTTCGATATGAGATTCTATAACCGTATTTTTCAGCAATATGGGCTTGTATCACTTTGACTTTTAGTGAAGCGTCGCTGTTAACAAGTTCCCTGATGTTGTGGCTAATAATTTCATAATCTAATTTTCTATGATCCCGTGACATAGAAGTTATTGTGCAATTACGTGATCCACTTATAGTAGCGATCTCTTATAATGTGCTCTTTTTACGCAATGCAGCTCTACATGAGAAGATGCATTGTGGGTTCTTACATTTTATTATATACCTTACTGAATCATATTTATATACTGCATAGTCAAGATTGTTACTTATATGCCAATGTTGCAAAAAAAGAACACACGCTTCCTTATTTTCAAACACCAAACCTACTTCCAAGTTGTCACCAATATGGTTTGGTTTGTCGTTTTCAAAAATATAGATGGGTTGAGAAGACTCCAGACATATGTTTGACATATGCACTGGTGGATTGTACAGATTAATGGGTTGAGCATTTATTACCTATGAATGCACGGGGAACACATCCTCTTCATCACCATCACCGAATAGATCTTCAAAGCGAACATCATGGAGTTCATCGTCACTATATTCACCAACCTCCTTGTTCCGTATGAAAGGTTCATTATTTTGCGTTATTTCTTCACCATTTGTTTGGCTCACTCCATATTGATGCGAATATGATGATTGCGTTGGATATACTTTGTCATCAAGGCGAACATATAACTCAATCATCTTCAAATGAGGCATTGTGTAATTACATTGGAACATTGATTTGATTGTGTTGTCTGTATCTATCTTCACCATTACGTAGAAGACACCACTATCTACCCCATTAGGTAATGGTTGACGGTAAATAATATCCTGAACTGAGCATTGCACTTTTTTTTTCGATTCTTTCTTTTAGATGAAGAATATCATAACTACGATGAAGTTTGAACATCACCGTATTTGTTCCGTTGAATGAGAAACTGGTACTTTGATTAGTGAACACAGAACCATTATAGTGCATGGTGACCATTATATTTCTATCTGCCATAGCTTTGATACAAACAGTGTGTGAGTTGGATGGGAGTCTACAAGACATGCATGCAAAATATATAGTGATGAGTGCATGTTGAACATGTGTAAGGCCATCCATCCAAAGGATGAGTGCATGCTGAACACGTGTAGGGTCGTCCATCCAAAGGACGAGTGCATGCTGAACACGTGTAGGGTCGTCCATCCAAAGGGCGAGCCCTTGAAACAAATGTGTAGGGTCGTCCATCCAAAGGATGAGGCCTTGAAGCTAATGAATAGGGTCGGCCAACTAAGTGGCGCACCCTTGAAGCACGTGTAACTGCATGTCATTTGATTGGCATAGGGTGCAACGTGTAGTATTAGGGTGCAGTGTGTAGTAATAGGGATGCAGAGGAATCATGTAGGGGGAATCATGCAGAGTCAATAATTTTGACTCATCTATTTTTCCAACGTATAATTGCATGGCTCACAAGTTTTACTCATCTCTTTTTCTTATAAATAGCAACAAATTTTATTCATATGCATTGCAAAAACAACAAACTAAATCAATATTTCAACACCTTCATTGTTTCATCAGTTATAAAATATTCTAAATGTCAATGTTGTGGATGGGAGAAAACCATCGGGGAACACCGACCAATGTTGTCGCCTATGTAAGTTTTTTTTCTTCATACTTGTGTTTAATATTACATCATTACGTTGTATTTATTTTTCAGCATTTGAAACAGTCCGACAACGAGAGATTTAGACTATATTCTCATGTTATCGATGCACCAAGTGACGCAATCAAACTGTATTTGGAACGAGTAGGTTTCGCAAAAGTTGCAGAAATAACCACTATCAATGTTGATTCAAAGCTTGTACTTGCTATGGTGGAGAGGTGGAGACCAGAAACACATACTTTCCATCTTCCAACAGGTGAATGTACCATCACTTTGGAAGATGTAAGTATGTTATTAGGTCTCCGTGTGAATGGTAAGGCTGTGAATGGTCCTACTCAGGTAGGCAGTGATGTATATATGGAAAATTTAGGTATCGAACCTTCGACATCTGATAAACATAAAGCCTGTGTTAAAATTGTTTGGCTACAAACTATATTAGCACAACTACGACGAAACCCATCACCATCCGATAAGGAGAACCTTCTCCATGCAAAAATTTATATATTACTACTCATAGCTAAAGTATTGATGCCAAACAAGAGCCATAACTATTTACATTCTTCTTGGATACCCCTAGTAGGAGATTTAGATAAATGCAATAGATATAGTTGGGGTTCTGCTTGTTTAGCTACATTATATAGGCATATGTGTAAAGCATGTAGGGTAGGGGTAAAAAGTATTGGAGGGTGCGTTCTCCTACTGAGTGTTTGGACATATTGGCATATACCACTAATTGCTCTAGAGAGTTCCGTCGATTCATACCATCCTTATGCAACAAGGTAAAAATTATTTACATTTTTTTTACATCCCTTTATTACATTTCTTTCTTTTAAAGTTGCAAGAGTTATTCGAAGAGGCATGACTTACCAAAATAATCTTCGGCACTACGTCCGAGGATTTAGATTTGCACTAGATAGATTTAGGGCTAACGATGTAAGTTTGTTACTGCTACATTCTCTAAATATATGCTAACATCTGTATTTAAACTCTAACTATTATATTTTCTGTAACAGTTTATTTGGAGGTCCTACCCGAACTACCCATAATGCGTCCTTGCAGATAGCCAGATTTGGAGCGCGACCAATTCAATTATCAATTTTCATATTGTTGAAATGCATCAAGCTGATAGGGTAAAATTGCAGTTTGGATTTCAACAAGATATCCCTTCTCAGCCTAGATGTCTACGCGAACAGCATGAAACTGAAATGCCCAATACATGGGGAGATCATTGGCGCAATATAAATAGATAAGAGAATAACGAGTGGAAAAACAGAAGAAAAAAAATTGACCCTACAAGGTAACATGTTTAGCGGTAACTATGTTCATAGTACTGCATATATGCAATGGTTTTTATCCATTCCATTTATGCAAGCTTCTCAAGGCTAGTTCCTATAAGACCCCCGTCAATATGCATCGTCTTCATCACAGCAAAGGTCCTCGTCGTCCATGCCTTAGGAAATGTCTCAGATGAACCCTTCGCAATTTCAATCTCAGACATCTTCATTCACCCAGCCCACATACCAACACCCCAACCCACACAACCCCAACCAACATATCAACGCACTCATACCACATTCTTTTCCACCTCCTCTCAACAACCAACACCATACACCCAACCCCATAACATAACTTCTACTACCACCAAGAATACCAGGAACAAACCACATTTTGACCATCTTTCCAATTCAATCCAATTCCTCGACCTAATTTTGATTTCTCTAACCCTCAATCACAACACCAAACATTCAACTCTTCACTGTCTCAACCGACTTCTACCGGCCGCACTGGCGATGTTTATTACCCTCCCATCCAACAAAGCCCTCCAACCACCTTCAACCAACCATCCCAGTCAGTCCCCAACTATCTCCTAACTGATGATTAACTCATGAAATGTCAAGGTTTTTCTTTTACTAATGTGGACATGGTCGATAAATCACATCAACCTGAAAATGAAGAGTTGTCTTCCGACTCTACCCCATCACCTACAAGATGATAACCCGAAGAGTTAGACATCGGGAAACGAGTGAAAAAGAGTAAAATGTGTGGAACTGATGGTCATTTACGTAGACAAAAATGATGTATCTTTTTCACTCATCGGTATTAATAAAATTTCTTTTATTTATGATTTTATTTAATAAACAAATTATTTTAATTAATTAAACAATTAATTAAATATTATGAAAAATATTTAATAACATTATAAAATTAATTAAATTATTCATTTATTAATATTTTAAATCATGTAATAATTTTTTAATATTTAAAAAATAGTTAAATATATAAAATCATAATAAATATTTTATATTTATATTTAAAATAATAAAAAACAAAAAAAAACCTTTAAAGAATCGGTCAATGGTTGGCCGAACTCTTTCATAGGATCGTCCAATGAAAGGATGAGCCATTTCAAAAATCGTGACATATTGATCAATTTTTTTAAACTTGTAACAATTTAATATATTTGATTTCAGTATTCGACAATTTAGTAAAAAACTCAATAAAAACGTGCTTTTCATCACAACAAAGAAACCTTTTCATTTTTCTTTGTTACTTCTCAAAATCCAATGATTCTTTCCCATAAATGTCCACACCTACCAACTGTCTAAAGTAGCAAAAATACAGGACCACATAGTAGGAGACAAGACTGAATAGAACCTGCAAGACTCAAACTCCAAAACATCACTTTACTACAGCACTAAATGTTGAAAACAAGTAGGGCATAGAAAACATGTGATTCAAATAACAAAATCTAGTAGATATTCCAGCAGCTCAATTATTGGTAAGAACATCTCAAGATACGTGTAATTTTTTTTCTTCAATTTTGGCATATCATCTGCATGATTGTTTCAAACAATTTGAAAGCTCAGTTTTAATTTTAAAATCGATCATTAGTAAAAGTTTTTAAATATTTAAAGAGTCGTCTTTTATATAAGTTTAAATTGGGACAGAATTTTACTTTAAGTTAAATTATTTTACGATATTCCAAACCTTCTTTCAGTGGGGATATTTCTAAATTATTTTTCAATATTTTTCTTATATTTCTTTTTATTTTTTATTTTTTATCTTCTTTTATCTCTTCAGGTATTTTAACGTTTTATAAATGTATGCATGTACTGCATCACTTGTTTAGTTTTCACATGTTATTGATATTGATATGAAGACCTATAAAATAAAATTAATGTTATAGTTGGAGACGCGTTAATTGTACTATCTTTAAGAATTTTCTGTGTAATTCGTTAATCTTTTAAGATTTAACAGATTTTTTTTTCAAAATTGAGGATTTAGAACTTGTAAGAAAATTATCTCTAAAAAAATGTCATAATCAAATATATATATATATATATATATATATATATATATATATATATATATATATATATATATATATATATATATATATATATATATATATATATATATATATATATATATATATATATATATATATATATATATATTAATTTGGCTTAATATCTTTTTTGATCCTTTAACTTTACTCAATATTTCGCTTTGCTCTCTTAACTAAAAAATGTTATATAGTGGTCCATTAACTAACATTCCGTTACATATTTTAGTCATTTTTGTTAGTTTTTTTAAGAAAAAATTAAATATAGTTTGTTGGACAATTTAAAGTTGATTTAGAATTTTTTTATTTAATATTTATAATTTTATTTAATAATATTATAATAACTTTATTTAAAAAAATTTAAAGTCAGAACTCAAATTATCACTAACCCACACTTCAAACTTTAATCCTTTTTCAAAATTCTATTTTCTAGGTCATGTCAATTTATCTCCTCCTCTTCCGCTATCACCGTCAAAATCAGAACCCAAATCCACTATTCTTCAAGGTGCAAGACCAATTCCTTTTTTGATTTCAATTTGAACAGGTCTCATTGTGAGGTTCTTTTTTCTAAAGCCAGTTGAAGTTACTGCTCAAGTATAGTTGTTGTTTTCAATTTTCCTTTCAACCATAGCTGAACTTGTTTTAAATTGATTTGGTTGATTGTGATATCTTGTCTTTTAATTTCAGTATCTTTATTTTCAATAATTTTCACGGATCTAAACAGAGCACAACAAAATAAAAATTAAGGTTTATGTTTCTTTGCAAAGTTGGTGTTCTTACGTTTGTTACTGATAAATATTTTAACAAGTGTTTTGGTTTCACTACGCCAAAACAGACCTTTAGCAGCGCTTTTTTTGACCTTTAGCAGCGCTTTAAAGCGCTGCCTAAAGTGGCGCTGCTAAAGGTAAAGGCAGCGCTTTTTTTGTGGAAAAAGCGCTGCTAAAGACATCACCTTTAGCAGCGCTTTTTTACCCCTTTAGCAGCGCTTTTAAAGCGCTGCCTAATCTCCCCCCCCCCCTCCCCCCTTTAGCAGCGCTTTATTAAAGCGCTGTCTTAGACCCCCCCCTATAGCAGCGCTTTATGAAAGCGCTGTCTTAGACCCCTCTTTCCCCACCTATATCAGCGCTTTTTTAGCAGTTTCTCTGTCCCCTTTAACAGCGCTTATACATAAAAGCGCTGTCTAATGTGCACGTTTTGAAATTTTTTTTTTCTGATTAATGACATTTTTTATATATTTTTCAATAAACCTGCTTATATTACAATACCTGCTTATATAATTTAGCCCTTTATTTCAGCACTTTGGCTTTATATACACAATTCAACACTTTGGCATTATGTGCACAATTCAACACTTTGGCATTATATGCACAATTCAACATCACAAATTATATACAATTCCACTTTAATATATATAATTCAAAAGCTTCACAATTCAACATCACAAATTATATACAATTCTCAACTCGAAATTCAACATCACAAATTATACAATTCTACTTTAATTTCTTCCAATCTTCATTGCTGGCCATAATATACCTGTAATTCAGGAAAACTAAAGTATCAAATGAATGACATTCAAATATATATATATATATATATATATATATATATATATATATATATATATATATATATATATATATATATATATATATATATATATATATATATGTATATATATATATATATATATATATATATATATATATATATATATATATATATATATATACACACATAAGAAACGTATAAATAAGAAATAATATGTTATTTTATTGAATGAGACAATATGTAATTTTACAAGTACCTTTAACATCTTTTTCTTTTTTTAGTTCGAAGGTGCTTTACTTGTCTCTTAACAACACGGGCGGATGGATTGATCCAAATTCCCTCGCTATGATCATTTCTAATATATGATTCGTCTGCTATAATATTCTCATCTGGATCATCCCTAACATAAGATTCATTCTCAACATCAACCTCCCCATTTTCTCCAATGTTATCGTTGATTACTTTGTTGGAAAAAAGAACTATAGACCATTTCATACTTTTCGGATCAGTGACATAGAACACTTGTTTAGCTTGCGTGGCTAGAATAAAAGGCTCATCTTTGTACCCCACCTTATTAAGATCCACTTGCAAAAAACCTGACTTATCCATACGTATGCCACTATTACTTTCAACCCACTTGCATCCAAAGATAGGAATCTGAAACTTCTCATAATCAAACACCCAAATGCGCTCGATTACCCCAAAATACGAGGAAATGTGCATTGATTCGGCAAGCACAGTGACACCACTATTTTGCATTGTACTTTTATCATCTTGCTCCTTGGTATAAAATGTGTATCCATTAATTGCGTATGCGCTATAAGAAAACACATGCAAAGTTGGACCATATGCTAAACATCTCAACCTTTCTGTTATTGAAGCGGGATCAGAATAAAACTTTGAATAAATATGCTCTTTGAACCATGTTATAAAACTTCGATTGTGCTCACGTACTATCCAATTTTCATTTCTATTCAGATTTAAACCTCGGAGAACGTCCTTGTGCAATTTAACGTACTGCTCAACCTCAATGTCATTGTGCAGAACATATAAATGCACTTGCTCCCGTTCATCCCTTGAAACTGTCACAACTTTATTTCCAATTAACTGTTTACCTACTACTTTTTCAACAACATCAGATTTTGGGAGGCCAATGGATTGAACGTTGGACAAATATTCAGTACAAAACTCAATAGCTTCTTCAACAATGTATCGTTCAACAATACATCCCTCTGGTCGACTTCGGTTTTTCACATACCCTTTCAATATTTTCATATAACGTTCAACTGGATACATCCATCTCATATATGCAGGTCCACACAGTTGTGTCTCTTTCACGAGATGCACAACTAGATGTACCATTATGTCAAAGAATGACGGAGGAAAATACATTTCAAGCTCACACAAAGTAATAATTATATCTTTTTGCAATGTTGGTAAGATCGCAGGATCGATCACCTTACTACAAATAGATCTGAAAAAGAAACACAATTTTGTTATTGCGCCTCTCACTTTTTCTGGCAAAATAGAACGTATACCTATTGGTAGAAAGTGTTCCATAAGAACATGGCAATCATGTGTCTTTAAACTCTTTAACTTTAGGTCTTTCATAGAAACAAGTCTTCTAATATCTGAAGAGTATCCTTCTGGAACTTTAACTTCACTAAGAAACTTACACATTATCTTTTTCTCCTTTCTAGACAAAGTATATGCAGCAGGTGGTAGATAAGTGCGATTTCCTTTCTTCTGGGGTCCTAATTCATTTCTTATTCCCATTGCTACCAAGTCTTTTCTTGCTTTAAGGCCATCCTTAGACTTTCCTTGTATATTGAGTAACATACCAATAACACTTTCAAATACATTTTTTTTAATATGCATAACATCAAGAAAATGTCGTACATACAACGACTTCCAATACGGCAACTCAAACAAAATTGACCTCTTCTTCCACCCACGCGTGGTAAGCGTATGAGCAAAAGGCTTGCCAAACTGAGTACTCACATCTTTCACCTTTGCAAAAATTTGATCGCCGGTCAATGTAGGTGGTGCTCTATGTTGTTCTGAATTTCCATTGAATTCTTGTCTCCACCCACGGTACTGATGATTAGAACTTAAGAATCTACGATGACCAAGAAAGACATTCTTCTGACCAAATTCCAACCGCGTCCAATCTGTGTTTTCTTCACAGATAGGACACGCACATTGACCTTTAATGCTATACCCCGATAGATTTCCGTATGCTGGGAAATCATTAATTGTGCCAAACAACATGGCCCTCAAATTAAAACTTTCTTTCCTATATCCATCATAAACCTCCACACCGTTCTCCCACAAACTTTTTAAGTCTTCGATTAAAGGTGTCAGGTATACGTCTATGTCGTTTCCTGGTTGTTTAGGGCCAGAAATTAACATAGATAACATCATGTACTTACGCTTCATACATAGCCATGGAGGTAGGTTATAAATCATAAGAATTACAGGCCAGGTGGAATGGGAGATACTTTGCAGACCGTGCGGATTCATTCCATCAGTCGATAATGCCAAGCGAAGGTTTCTAGCTTCTTCTCCAAAATCAGGATAATCATTATCAATTTTCATCCACTGTGGTGAATCTGCCGGATGTCGATACTTCCCATCTATAATTCTATCATCTGCATGCCAAGTAAGGTGTTTCGCATCTGTTTCACTACGAAACATGCGTCTGAATCTCGGAATTATAGGAAAATACCATAAGACTTTTGCTGGTGACAACTTCTTCTTATACCGAGATACACCGCATTTAGGACACTCGTTTAATGATGCATACTCATTTCGAAACAAAATGCAATCATTTGGACAAGCATGTATCTTATCATAGCTCATACCAATAGAGCATAACATTTTTTTAGCTTCATAGGTTCGATTGGCAAGAACATTATCCTCCGGAAGCATCTCTTGTAGTAGGGCTAACAACTCTGTGAAACTTTTATCCGACCATCCATTACCCGCCTTTAAGTTGTACAACTTTAATACCGCAGACAATCTTGTGAAAGTAGTGCAACCTTTATACAACGGCTTCTCTGCATCGCTTACCAACCTCTCAAACATCTTTGGACAATCTTTAAGATCTTCTTCAAGTGCTTCTGCAATATCTTCGACTCGATCACAATCGTATGTATCCCTACCATTGTCCTTTGAAGTAGAGGTCGTATTGTTCTGGGGTTCAACATTCTCGTTACTTATCTCACCGTGTAATGTCCAACATGTGTAACTTCGATCAATTCCATGTCTCATTAAATGAGATTCCAACTGAACTGCGTCAATTCGACGCCCATAACAGCAACCTAAGCAAGGACATGTGATCCTACTGGGGTCTTTGGCGTGTTCAACAGCAAATTTAACGAAGTTTGATACCCCATTCTCGTACTCTTTTGACAATCGATTAACAGACATCCAATTTTTATCCATATTATGAAAGTTAGGCAAAAACAGAGAATACCTGTAAAGAAATCACTACTTCTAAGAAAGTTGTACAGTAGGATGCTTGGAAACAATCACAACCTTGCTCTTCTCAGGTAACCCCTATAACAGACAATATATACATTTTATTAAAATCATATTAATAATTAACCAAAACAAAAAAACTAGATAATCCAACAAAACAAATCATATTAAAAAAAAGTAGATATATTATAATAAACTATTCTACTATTAAAGCATACTTTCATTAATATGATTTTAAACTATTCTAAACTATTTTATAATGCTCAAAATGACATGGACTAAATTAAAGCATACTCTCATAAATGGTGGAAATGGACTAAATTATTCTAAACTATTTCATTAATATGATTTTAAACTATTCTAAACTATTAAATCATACTCTCAAAAATGGTGGAAATGGACTAAATTATTCTAAACTATTCTAAACTATTGCATTAATATGATTTTAAACTATTCTAAATTATTAAAGCATACTCTCAAAAAATTTGGTAATGGACTAAATTATTCTAAACTAATTTATAATGCTCAAAATTCATTGTGGCATTTCAACAAACACCTTGCATACAAAACTCAAGCCAATATCAAAAGAGTAATGCTCATCAATGGTATCAACAAAAACAAGTCAATAACTCAGAAAGAAGTAGCACTAACATCATCTAATCTAGAAAAATGCAATACTAAGACAATAATCCATAAAAATGCCGTAACAGTCGCGGATTTACCGTAACGGTGGAGGAGAACGAAGGGTGAACGGCGGCGAAAGGGAACGGCGAACGGCGGCGAAAACAAATGGAAGACGGCGGCGCAAACGGACGGCGACGAAAGCTTCAACGGAGGGCGAAAATGGAAGATAGGGCAATGGAGAAATGAAGAAACGAAGAAGAAAACGAAAAAACGCGTGTTCTGTTTCGTTTACAATTCTGGAGGGTATATAAAAATTATTATACTAATACCTTTAGCAGCGCTTTTTAAAGGCCTTTAGCAGCGCTTTAAAAAGCGCTTTCATAGGGTGCCATAACAATGACATATAGCAGCGTTTTATAGAAAAAGCGCTCTCGTAGGGTCCCCTTTTAGCAGCGCTTTTAAAAAGCGCTTTCTAAGGGTCCCCTTTTAGCAGCGCTTTTTAAAAGCGCTTTCTAAGGGTCCCCTTTTAGCAGCGCTTTTTAAAAGCGCTTTCTAAGGGTCCCCTTTTAGCAGCGCTTTTTAAAAAAGCGCTGTCTTTGGTAGGTAATTTTTTTCTTTTTTTTTTACTGACTATTTAGCAGCGCTTTTTTTAAAAGCGCTGTCTTTTGTGCGCTGCTAAAAATCAATTCTGGCGTAGTGTTTTCTTAAAAAAACTTTAACAAGAAAATTGAGTGCACGAAGAATCAGATTTTAATTCATTTAAAAAAGAGCTGCGTTGAAGTTGAAAAGGGTTTAAACTTATTATGTTCTTCAGTGATATAATAATATGGATTAACAATTTAATAATTTTATGTTTGTGTTGAAGTTTTTTTAAGTTTAATTGTTAGTTAGTATATGAAAAAAAAAATGGGTTTGTTTTAAAAAATTTTGGATTTTAATATGAATGTGTTGAAAGTCAGGATAAAAATAAAGAAAGAGGAGATGGAAGGAGATAAACATTGTCTATCAATTCAGCCCTAATTAATGTTTTTTCATCAAAATTAACAAAAGAGACAAATTAATTTAATGGAAGACAAGTTAAGAGATTATTACATAATGTTTTTAAATAATAGGACCAAAAGCAAAACTTTGCTGTTTTTATAAAACAACAACACGTCAAATTTCGTTGAAAATGATTAATGTCAAAAACTCTCTTTCAAGACCTCTTTTCTTTTACTTTTTAAAGAGCAACACGTAGAAATTACATTTAAAAGGTATATTAACAAAATTGAAGTTTCTTAATATTAGATAGTTGGCATTGATAAAATTCTGTTACTTATCAAGACATTAATTTGCCTAAATTTAAAATTGTTGAGAATATATCTTCTAATTTAATTGTTTCTGATATTGTATAAATATAATTAAATTGATATAAAATTAAATTAAATTAATTCAATTCACTTGATTGCAATCAAGATTATTTAATATAATATTTCAAACTATTTCAATTTATAGACCATTAAGAGCAAATATCATAAGCAATTGAGAAATCAACTACATGGCAAAAAAAACAACAAATTAATTATTTCTATTCATTATTAACTTATTCGTGAGGATTAAAAAATTAATTTTATATATTTAAAATTTAATTATTATTATTTTTTGATAAAATATTTTAAATTAATTTTAAATTTAAATTTTAATAAAATATTTAAAAATTAATTTTTATTTATTTAAATAATTACAACAATCTTCACATATTAAAAAATAAACAAAAATTATAAAATTATATATTTATTTTTTGGTTAACATCATAAATGGATGCATCAAACTGATATAGCAAGCTATATGAACCAGTTCTAAAATGATACTATTTAACACGCTGTGACATTGGTGTAGCAAGCTATATGAACTAAAGACACATGTTAGAGATATATCACTTGCATCACACCCCACAGTTCTTGCAGTTGATGTTGTGGTGCGCTATTAGGCCATGCTGGTTCTTGTTTTTTCTAATGAGTGCTTTAGAGATTTCGTCAAAATCTCATACAAACGGCTCCACTTGATAGTCATGTAGGTGATTTCATCAAATGTATGTTGCAAATCATACACCACTCATAAGGGATATGAAATTCATTAAAAGCTACAAAAGTTTATCCTCTCTTTAATGCATTTTTTCCTCTTTCACACCATAAGAAAGAGACAAAAAATTATTAATTAATTAATCATTTTTCGTGCTAGCAGAAGTAACAAGTAATTTGTTATTATCCATATGAACTTTTTTCATGGGATCTCAATCACAAAGGTTGGATTCCCTCACTTGTTAATTTCAATTAGCTTAAGTCTCATTTCCCTCGATGTGCCACAAATTATTTTCCTCCCCAGAGGCTTTCTCAGAGGGTCAGCTAAGTTGACTTATGACTTCACATAATCGATTAATATTATATAAAAATCACTTCCAAAGGATGTCTCTTTTCTTTGTTTTTCTTCTTCTTAAATCATCACTTGTATTTTCATTTGAAATATCTAAAGAAGGTTTATCAACAAAATTTCCTACTTTAAAAGGAAAAAAAAATTTCTAAAAATTCAACATTTTTAGTTTCAACAAGAGTGTTATTAGCAAGCACATTACTTTTAAAAACAAGAAATCTATATACAACATTATGTTCGGCATAACCAATAAGCAAACAATCAAATGTCTTACAACCTATTTTTCTTTTTTCGGAATCAGACAACATGACTTTTGCTAAACATCCCCACACTTTTAAATATTCCAAAGCCGGCTTATAAACTTTCCTAATTCATATGGTGTTTTACTGGTAATTCTATGTGGAATTCTATTTTGCAAAAAACATGCGGTTAACAAAGTTTCACCCCAAAGGTATTCAAGTGCATGTGAACTAACAAGCATATCATTCATCCTTTCTTTTAAAGTCTTATTTTTTCTTTCAGTTACTCCACTTGACTAGGAGAATAAGGGAGAATTACTTCATGAATTGTTCCTTCTTTTTCAGAAAAATAATTAAAAGAAATGTAATTTCCTCCTTTATCGAATCTAACTCTTTTTAGTTTTCAATTTAATTGATTTTCTACCTCAGTTTTGAATAAGATAAATTTATCAAGTGCTTCATCATTATGTTATAACAAATAAACTTTAGTGAATCTTGAACAATCATCTATAAAAGTTATATAATAGTTATTTCCTCCTCTAGATGTAGTTGATTTTAAGTCTCCTAGATCAGTATGAATTAGACTAAGAAGATCAGATTCACGTTCCACAGACATACATTTTGTCTTCATTAATTTCGATTCTAAACAAATATCACATTTACCAGATTTCTTTTTATTTAAAGTAATTATATCAAGACTTTTCATTCTATTAATATAAGAGGAATTAACATGTCCTGATCTAGCATGCCATATATCATAAGAATCAATCAAGTAAGCAAAAGAAGACACTTTATTATTTATAACTTCATAAATGTTCAACACAAAGAGTTCCCGGTCACATTAACCTTTTCCCACAAATACATTATTCTTTGTTATTACAATCTTGTCAAATTTAAATGACACTTTAACACCATATTTTCTTAAAAGAGGCATAAAAATTATATCATTCATAATATTAGGCACATATAATACTTCACATAAAGCCAAGGTCTTCCCTGATTTGAGCTTTAACATAAGTTTTCCTTTTCCTGACACTGCAACAATTCTAGAATAACCAAGATAAACTTGTTCTTCTCCGTCCTCCACAGTAGTGTAGTTTGTAAAGGAATCTTTATTAGCACAAATGTGCCTAGTAATCCTAGAGTTTACTACCTATTTGTTCACATCAAAGTCATAATATTTTCTTGAGCAATGACAATAGCAATAATATCATCTCCTTCAGCCAAGTTAGCTTTAGAATGATTGTCATTCCTCTTGCAATGTCTGCATTGAGGTGCATGATGACCTTGATTACAACAAATATAACATTCTCCTCTTTCTTTTTTATAAAAGTGAGATTAGTAACACGAGGGATATTATTATTATGATTATTATAACCAGGTTTATGATCAAGTTTGTGATCATACCTCTTTTTATGAGGCTTATTCGGATTGTTATTCTAGACCAGATTTGCTAGAGAAACAAAACTTTTTGCCTTTGCAGCATTACTCTCCTTTTTGTTTGTATCCTCGATAATGACGTGTGTGATCAAATCTGCCAATGGTTATTCCTTTTGCTTGTGTTTGAGTCGATTCTTGTAATCCTCCCATGATTTTGGCAACTTCTCAATGAGAATTCCAGCAAGAAATTGATCCAACAGTTATGTTTTCAGCTTTCAATTCTTGTTATGTTTTCAGCTTTCAATTCTTCCAATAATTTATTATACTTGGTTATTTGTGCCTTTATATCTTTATCTTCAGACATTTTCCAATGGTACTAATTTCCAATCACAAATTTTTGTTTTCCAGTATCTTCAACGGTATACCTTAAATTCATTAAATCCCCTATCTCCCTTGCTTCTTAGTAGGATCAGTAGACATCAATTAAATTGTTAGAAAGTGTACTTAATCTTTTGTGTCGGTATACCTTGTTTGCATGTGCCCATTGATCGATAGCTTTTTTAGTTGCAGACAACGTTGGTTTTAGTTTTGAGAGAGTATAAGAAACACCATGCATGTCAATGATGGAGTGAACACACTCATACCATTTGCGAAAGTTCTAACCATTGAAAACTTAAACTTTTGACACATCAGGAAATCGTTTAGCGTAATTGATCTTCGGCACAACGAGAGTTGGTTGATGTTGAATAGTTTCAACATCATTGATTTGATGCTGACGATTGATGTCATCACTGAAATTTTCTTATATAGCCATAAAAATCCTTGAGATTGTTGTTGATATTGCTACGAAGACTTGCAAAATAAAATCAATGTTATAGTCTAAGACGCGTTGACCGCACCGTCCTCAAGGATTTTCCGCATAATACACTAATTCTCCAGGATTTAATAGACTCTTCTCTCAAAATTGAGGTTTCAAAACTTGCAAGAAAATTATCTCTACAGAGAAGTTGTAACCCAAAATATATTGATTTTTTGGAAATTGATCTTTGTTTTTAAAGAACAACACGTCTAATTTGGTTGAAAAATACACCTATTTACTTTTCCTTTTAAAAGAGAAATACGTAAAAATTATGCTGAAAAATATTAATAGCATTTAAAAGATATATTAACAAAATTGAAGTTTCTCAATATTTGAACGTTCACATTGATAAAATTATGTTACCAATCAAGACATTAATTTGCCTAAAATTTAAATTGCTGAGAAATATAATTAAATTGATATAAAAGTAAATCAAACGAATTCAATTCATTTGATTGCACTCAAAATAATAAAATAAAGTGTTAAATATAGGATTTGGATCCTCTCATTTTTTATATATCATGTCATCTCTTATGTTTTTAATCTAACGGTTCAGAATTTATAATGAATAATTAAATTAAAAAGGTCATTTAATAGGAGAGAGAAATAGATAAGTAATTAAATGACTTTTTTTATTTAATTATTCATTATAAATTCTGAACAGTTAGATTAGAAACATGAGAGATGACATTAAAATTCGAGAGGATCCAAATCCTTAAATATATGATACCTCTTGCAATGTTAGCGAAATTCGATTTAAATTGGATCTCCCTTAAAACATTAAAATTATGTGTGTTTTGCCTCCTAAGCATACAAGTCACCCTCGTGTAGTTTTTTTTGTTCATCCCCCAAGATTTAATGTTTAAATTGTACCTTTTAGGGGAGGGTGGAACAAAAAAAAATATTATAAGAAGAATCCAAAAAAAAATATTACAGCTAGGGCTGGCAATGAACCGAACCAACTCGAAAATAGTTCGAAATTCGATTCGACAATTAAATCGTTGAACTAGGTTCATGAACCAAATGAGTTGAGTATGAGCGAAAAATTAAGTTCGTTAACTAAATGAGCTGAACTTGAACTATACATAGTTCGACTCGTTAGGTTCATGAGTCAACTCGATTACATATGAGAAAAATTATACTGTCTTTAAGATTAGGTTTAAATATTTACTCCAAATCTTAGACAAATTTAATCTTCAATTTAGTAGTTTTTGAATTAGACTCTCAGATGTATCTCTTGAAAGTTGTGTAAGTTTTGAATTAGTAGATTTCGAAGATAAAGTTAAATTTCAATATGATAACTTTTATTTTATTTAAATATTTTATTTTAAAAAAATATATTTATTTAAAATGTCAAATATACTAAAAAATATATATATGTAAAAAAAATAGCTTTTAAGTCCGTGAATCATGTGAACTGAACCTAATGAGATGAACCTAACGAGTTGAACCGAACTGTTCGAGAACTTATAACGAGTCGAGTTTGAGCTTAAAAAAAAGTTCGTGTTGAAATCGAACTCGAACTCGAACTCGAACAAATCTTAACGAGTCGAGCCGAGCTGAGGTGAGTTCGACTCGACTCGACTCATTTCCAGCCCTAATTACAGCAGATAAAACGAATTTCGCTACATTGTAGGAAGTGTCATATATTTAACCCTTAAATAAATTATTTCAAAACATTTTAATTTATGGACCACTAACAACAAATATCATACGTAATTGAAAAATCAATCACATGGTAAAGAGCAACAAATTAATTATTTCTATCCATTATTAACTTATTCATGAGGATTCAAAAATTAATTAATAGAAATTTATTTTTATTATTATTTTAAAATGAAGGTTAAATAAAATTAAATTTCTAATTAATTTTAATAAAATATTTTAAAAATTGATTATTATTTTTTGTAATAATTACAATAATCCGCCACATATTAATTTTTTTAAAAAAATTATAAAATATTTATATATTTATTCTTGGGTTAACATCATAAATGGATGCAACAAACTCGCATAGCAAACTATATGAACGAGTCCTAGAATGATAGTATTTAACACATTGTGATATTGGTGTAGCAAGCTATATGAAGCAAAGACACTTAATGTATGTTAAAGTTATATCACTTGCATCACACCCCCAACAGTTCTTACTCTTGATGTTGTGGTGCACTATTAGGCTGTCCGAGTTCCTGGATTTTCTAATGAGTGCTCTAGAGATTTCTCCAAGATCTCATACAAGTGGCCCCACTTGACACTCATGTAGGTGATTTCATCAAATGCATGTTGCAAATCATACACCACTCATAAGGGATTTGAAATTCATTAAAATCTACAAAAGTGTATCCTCTCTTTAGTGCAGTTCCTATCACTTCCTCATTCACACCATAAAAAATAGACAATAATTAATTAATTAATTAATTATTTTTTGTACTAGCAGAACTAACAAATAACTTTTTATTATCCATATGAACCTTCTTTATGGGATCTCCAATCACAAAGGTTGGGTTCCCGTCATTTGTTAATTTCAATTAGCTTTAGTCATATTCCCCCCATGTGTCACAAATTATTTTCCTCCCCAGGGGCTTTGTCAAAGGATCATCTAAGTTGACTTTTGACTTCACATAATCGATTCATATTGTACCATCTTTTAACAACTTCTTTACTACATTATGTATCAATTTAATATGTCTATTTTTACCATTGAATGACTTGTTCTTTGTCACGACTATTGTTGATTGATAATCACAATGCAACAACACTGATGGAGTTGGTTTTATTCCTAAAGGAATGTTTGCTAAGAAGTTTCTTAGCAAGTCAGCTTCACTATCAGCCAATTCTGGAGCTATGAACTCTGATTCCATAGTTGATCTAGCTATAATTGATTATTTGGATGATCTCCATACAACTGCACTTCCATTGAGTGTAAACACATAACCACTAGTGGATTTTATCTCATATGAGTCGAATGTCCAATTAGAATCACAATATCCTTCTAATACAAGGGGAAATCCACTATACCCAATACTATAATTCACGGTACCTCTCAAATACTTGAGAACTCTAGAAATAGCTTTCCAGTGATCCTGATTGGGGTTATGTGTATATCTCTCAATCTACCTACTACAAATGCAATATCTGGTCGAGAAAAATTCATTAAATGGAGCAAGCACCCAGTAATTTAAGCATATTGATTTTATCAATAAGATCACCTTTATTCTTCTTTAATTTAGAGTTAGCATCATAAGGGGTACTCACCGACTTTGAGTCATAATGACCAAACTTCCTTAGAAGTTTCTCAACATAATGTTCTTGAGATAGTATTATATTATCATCCTTCCTTATGATTTTAATTCTCAATATTACATTTGCTTCACTCATATCTTTCATTTCAAATTTGGAAGCAAGAAACTTCTTAGTTCTAATTACAATATCAATACAAGTATCAAAGATGAGCATGTCGTTAACATGCAAACATGTAATCACACATTCATTATTCACAGATTTAGTGTACACACATTTATCAACTTCAATTAATAAAAATTTATCACTAATCAAAACTTGATTAAATTTTTCATGCCATTGTGTTGGTGTTTGTTTTAAACCGTTTAATGATTTAAGAAGTTTACAAACTTTATTTTCTTGACCATAAACTACACATCCTTCGCGTTGTGACATATAAATTTCTTATTCTAAATCTCCATTTTAAAATGTTACTTTTACATACATATGATGAATAACCAATTTATGAATAGAGGCAGAGAAATTAAAACATGAACCGATGAAATTCGAGTTACTAGAAAAAAGTATCAAAGTAATCAATATTTTGTTTTTGAGTAAAACCTTTTGCTACTAATCTAACTTTATATTTTTCAATAGAACCATCAGGAAAATATTTTTTCTTAAAAATCCATTTACAACCAGTTGGTTTTGCTCCTTTCGGTAAATCAACCAAAATCCAAGTATGATTTTTTGAAATTGAATCCATTTCAATTTTAATAGCTTCTTTCCAAAGTTTTGCATAAGGAGAAGAAATTTCTTCATAAAATGTTTAAATTTCATTTTCAACAAGATATGTATAAAAATCACTTTCAAATGATGTCTCTTTTCTTTGTCTTTTGCTTCCTCTTAAATTAAAAATTGTATTTTCATTTGAAGTATCTAAAGAAGGTTTATCAACAACATTTTCAACTTTAAGAGAAAAAAACAATTGTATTAGTTTCAATAATAGTGTTATTAGCAAGCACATCACTATTAAGAACAAGAAATCTATATGCAGCAATATGTTCGGCCTAACCAATAAACAAACAATCAGATGTCTTAGAACTTATTTTACTTTTCTTAGGATTAGGTGACATGAATTTTGCTAAAAAACCCCCCAAACTTTTAAATGTTTCAAAGTTGGCTTATAACCTTTCCAGAATTCATATGGTGTTTTACTGGTAATTCTATGTGGAAATTTATTTTGCAAAAAACATGCGGGTAACAAAGCTTCATGTTAAGGGCCAAATTGTACACATTTTTGATAGTATTTTATGACCCTTTCCAATTGTTTCTTTGGTATTTTAGTAGTAAATTCATATGTTTTAGTGTAAATATGCAAGTTTATGATTATGCATGTACATATTATAAATTGTGACCATTTTGATGTTTTTTTAATAAATTTTCTTGCTTCATATAATGCGTGAAACCTATGGATGATGGAAGAGGGCTTTGAAGATCAATTTCGTGATATTTTGACGGAAACTCACGCTTAGCGCATTTTTCAGCGCGACTTCATCACGTTTTTTATGAAAAGGAAGTAGATAAGGGCCATTGACCATGCTTAGCGTGCTCCAACTGTTCTTAGCACGCTTTTTGGGAATTTGCCGCCTTTGTGCTAATTGCGCTAAGCGTGCCTTGATGGCGCTCAGTGCGGTGCCACTTACAGGCACATTATGGAACTTGTACAAATAGGCACTTGAGTAGATATTTGAAACACTTTTCATTTTCTGCACTTTTAGATTGTAAAAAGATTTTTACGCTTTGAAGCTTAGAAATTCCAAGAGAAGTGAAAATCAAAACTTTGGAGCATCAATCTTCAACCTTTCGACTTTGATGCTAGTAAAGATTTCCTTTTTACTTGTTGATCAAGCTACCATGGTGATGGCTAGCTAAACACCTTTTGTGTCAAGATTATAGGTAGTTAACCTTACTAGTATGTATTTATTTTGATATTTTGTATGTGAACAAAGTTGATGATCAATATATGATAAAGATCTTTTCTTTTAATGAATATGTATGGTTTGAATCACTCTAGACATAGATTTTCTAAGTCTTGATCTAAGTTCTTCATCTACTAACAAACAAACTGTAGACATATATTTGGGAGTTAATATTTGCTTTGTATTGATCTTTATGTTTATTGTTTCGATTGTTGTTTCGAGAAATCATCTAGCGATTGAAACAATAATACCCACAAAGTCGCTTTAGAAATAAACGGAATCGAGAGGATACAGGATTGCATTGATCTAAACTAAGTTCACATGCTTGATTATCCGGATATGTATAAAACGTGTTAACGAAATTTAATCTTGACATGCTTTTCTTAAAACAAAACATCTTTCTTTAGTTTATTCTTTGTTACCAAAACAAGTGAAAACATATGTTACCAAACCAAAACTCTTTGAAAACCCTTTTCTTGAAACTCATAAACTATTGAATAGAGATAATTAATTTATTAGGAAAATCCATGTAGATAGGATAAAACAACCCATCTAGTGATGATGAATTGGAATTTATTGGAGGAGAAGTTCCTTGAACGGTTTTCCCCTTACAATAGATTCATGGAAGCGAAGACGGCGATATCGGTGTTTGCTCAAGGTGGAAATAAATCTCTCAATGAAGCTTGGGAGAGGTTCAAATCTATGTTACGAAAATGTAAAGACCACAGTTTTGATGAATTAACTCAAGTGCACATCTTCTGGAATAGGCTCCAATAAATTTACAAGACTTTGTTGGATGCTACTTCGGGTGGATCGTTAATGTCCAAAAGCATAGAAGATGCAAAAGATTCTAATCTTCATATCTCCGGATAAAATAAATTTAAATATAGACATCTGTCACACCCTATTTTTAACCCTAGCATCCCACCTTTCTTGCATTCTTCTTGCATAAAATTTCTAGGTCAATCATACCTGCATAGCTAACCAAATCTTTATGCTTCATTATTTTTTGTATGTTCACTATTGAATTAGGGATTTCCCTCAGAGGGGGCCTCAAGAATTAGTCAGTCAAGTATTTGAATGCACCATCAACCAAGTACACTAGATGCAAGTGAATACCCATTCTTACAAGTACCTCAAGATATGACTAGCTGTTTCTGATTCAAGGTAATCCCATAGTTTTTCTATTGGGTCACTTCCCTCAAGTTTCATCATAAGCTTCAGTATATACACAAGGAGGATTAAGGTTTACCTCTATTGACATTGATCATAGGAATTTGAGAAGTAGGGCATTGATATCAAACCCAAGTTTGTTGGGGTCTTAGTACATTTGGATTTTAGAATTTCAAGCCTGGTTGCAATATGGTATTGTCTCGGGAGTATTATCCTTTGAAGAATTTTGGGCCATTGTTAAGAGTTTTCATAACATGATCATGATATAATCACCATTCAAGCATCCAATTTCGAAGGAATAATTTGTCATGATAATCATTCTCATGGAATATGCTAATTGATTTTAAAACTTGTGATTCAATTTGATCCCAAGATTCAGGTTGTGTCCATAAGATCCAAACTGGAAATATCAGATTCAAGTTCAAGTCATTGTTTCAAGATTTTTGTCCAAGTTGCAATCTCAAAGAAGTTTTATGAAGAGGAAGTATCGATTCAAGGTTTAATGTCATAATTTACCAATAATGGATTCAAGGCTTTCCTAATGTGGCTTCTTAGGATACAGAGGCATACCCTTGTTTTCACACGTTACCTAAGTTCAAATATTATGCCCACCATCTATTCATGAATTCTTTTGTTCAAGTTCAAATATCAAAGGACATCACATCATATACTCATACACCATTCGAATATTTTCTAAAAAACTATGCTCCTATCATATTACAATTTATCCCAAAATTACAAGGAAACATCAACTTGAAAGTTTACAATTCAAAGCCTTCATTGCCAAAATGTGCAAGTTAACGTGTAATTACAAAGACAACTAAGCACAATTTTCACACTTTTGGATCCAATTACATTACTCCTTAGGTTTCCTAAGATTTCTTTTGTTCATTTGCCTTAAACCCAAGTAACTCCTAGACACCATCATGGGAGTATAGCCATACAGGATCTAATCCACACACAAAAATCAAAACAATGACAAGTTTTGTGCTAAAAATAAGGGGACATTGTGAACTTATTAGTACACTACAAGAGTCCGCATGAAATATATGAAGAACTTGCTAATCAATACGGTAGAACCTCGTCTTCAGACGTTGCTAAGAACCAAGTCACCGCAAACCACGTCAACACTGTCCTTGATGCAAAGAGTTTTTTTTGTTTTGTCTTTTTTTTCTTTGTAATAAGGTCCTATCATCAATTGTTTCCTGTTTGGTGTCTTAGGTTAATTTGTTCGTTTCCTTTGGTGTGTACTCTTTATTTGAAATGTTTTGTTTCCTTTTCTACTGGTGTGTTTATGTTCTTGCAGAGTCAGTTTTTTTGGTTTGTCAAAATTTTGCACAATAGGGGGGAAAAGTATAGTCTCTCCAAAAAGGTATTTGGACTTGTGAACTTTTGTTGTATGAAGAATGTCCTTCCAGATGTTCTGTCATTCTGGTTGTACCTTGGAGTCTAACGTTTTGTGTCTTGTGTTATTCATATGTTGCTTCTTCCATATGTGTTTTTAATGACTATGGCTTCTATCATATGTGTTTCTAATGACTTGAACTAGTTTAGTTCAAGCTTCTGCCCAGGTTGGTTTTCTTTTGCTTCAGAAAAGTTTCTTCTTCCATTTTGAGAGGAAGATTTATTCCTCCGTGACAAGGACTAGTTTATGTGGTTTAGAGGGGAGTAACTTAGATATTCCTGAAGATGCAGGTGATATTCCTAAAGATGCAGGTGATATTCCTGAAGATGCAAGATATCTTCTTCCTCATGTACACAGTTGCAATGGTTACATGTAATGCAAATAGTGTTGTTTTTTATTCTGTATCTCTAGGGTTTATTGTGCAAAAGGTGTTTTAGCCAAAATTTGTCAAAGGGAGAGATCGAAGGTTCCATGGTTTATGGATTGGCAACAATTTTTCTAAAACACGCTTCACTACAGGATGTCGTGTGTGATGTTGTACCATGCTTCTCAGCTCACCTTGAGAGCAGATGTTCTAATAGATGTTGGAACATGTTTTACCAAAACTTCTATTCTGAGTGTTTTAAATCTTGACGGATTTGGTATGTTTTAATTCTGTGATATTTCTTTTGGATATATCTTAGTAATTATGAAGGTCAAGAAGATGCTATCATGAACAAGATTCTGTATCTCCAGGTGTACACAAAACGCTAAAATTGGATGATGAGATGTTTTAGAAAACTTTGAAGATTTGTTCCTGCTATTGTGGAGAAGATTCTGCAGGTGGCTTAAAACTGACAAAATGGAAAAGTCCAAGCCCATTCTGCACGAGCCTATAAAAGGAGACTTACTAAACCTAAAATAGGGTGGAGTAATTGTTGTAGAAATCGTGTGTGCAAATAAGGGTTTAGGGTTTGAGTTTCTTTTAGTGTGTTTTTGTATTGTGTCACTCATGCGTCTTCTGATACATTGAGGTAGACTGTTTATTAGCCATTCATCCATCACCTGGATGCTTGAATTGGAATGATGTTATTAAGTTATAAGTGACCACTCTAAGCTTTTAAGCAAGAGTGAATTGTCCTGGATTGAAGATTCTAAGCAAGATCAAGTATTGTCTCTGAAGTGTGTCTTCTTTTGATGTATTTTTATGTCTATCACTGCTATTAGTGACCGGTAGGAAGTGAAAGGGGTCTTTCATACCTAGGAGAGTCTTAGGTAGAAATTTCATTGGCTAGGTATTAAGTGAGAAGTTGTAAACTGAATTGTTTAGCTTTGAATTGATACTGCTAATAGTGGATTTCCTTCCTGGCTTGGTAGCCCCCAGACGTAGGTGTTGTTATACACTAAACTTGGTTAACAACTCTTTGTGTTCTGTTATTTTCTGCATCTTTAACTTTGTGTACCTTGGTCCTTATGTTTTAAATAGATATCAGTGTCTCGACATCTCTTAGGACATTTGATATCTACATACTAGAATTTCAATCTAGAAATTTTTTAGATATTTATGAACCAGGAATCAGAAAGTCATTTTAATCCGGCTCTTAAGATTGAAAAGTGGGCTCTTAAGATTGAACGCTGTTGTGCTTCATCAAGCTCTGGTACAAGGAATCAAGAAATTTTAATCATAATATCATACAGGTAAGTTCTTACTTTCATGATAATTAATATTTTTTGTGTATTCAAATTTTGATAGTATAAAACTTAGGGGGATCTTACGAACTTATGACCTTATTAGCATACTTTGGCAAATTTTTATGTGATTAAATCAAGTAAAAATTATTCATTAAAAGAGATGGTTTTGTCATCATTAAAAAGGGGGAGATTCTAAGAACAAGACCTGGTTCTGCATCTAGCCTTATGTTTTGATGAAAATAATACACAGATTTATAAAGAACAATTTTGTGCCCTAATGGTTTTTTTAAGTGTACAGTTACTAGATACAAGTTCTGACTCTGGGAAGGTGACGTGTGACGTCATCAGACTCTGAACCTAGTGCACTCTGATTCAAATAAGTACAATGAGGTATGTTCTACAAAGATAATGAAGCTTAGGATTACTCTGCTCAATGCTTCTAATCATTGCTCATCCATAAAGCTTAATTTTATGACTCTGATAAGAGAAGCCTCTGACATTATCATGCTCTAAATTCTTGCGCTCAACAACTCTGATGAACTGTGTCACCAGACTATGGATCAAGACTCTGAAGACTGGGTTCTTAAGACTCTCTCAAACATAATTTGATTCTTCTATGCTTGCTTCATCAACTCTATTTATGAAGCATCTGAATATTAGAAGATAAGATCAAAAGTTTTACGTGAGAAAATAATACTCAGTACAAGATCAATATTCTTTCCACTACACTAATTTCGTTGGAAAAGGAATGTACTATTGTACCATTTTATATCCCATTTTTAAAAACCGTTATGCAAGGATACATCTATTTATAGAATTCCATTACTTCCCTCCAACGAATCTTTTCTATTTCCTATATAAAGGATTTTTGGAAGAATGGAAAAATAAGAAAACTGAGATAACAATTGGCAAAGAGCTATTACGTAAATATTGGAATATTGTGAATCTTTTGAGAGAAAGAAAAGTATACACGCAAGGAACTTTTGTTCATACACTTTCATAGAAAATATTTTTGTGTGTAAATCTTTCTAACACATTTGTATAATCTTCTTTCATAGAAGAAACTTTGTAACACACTTTGTTTGTCAACTTTTGAGTTGTATTTCCTTGAGAGACCAGAGTATTGTTTACCATGAAAATTGGTAAACAACTACTGGTCTCTAAAAATGGTTTACTTCACAGGATCAATAAGTGAATCCTAGGACATGTGCTTTTGTTCAAACTTTATTTGAAAAGTCTATGAACATTTTGATAATGCACATGATTGGAAAAACGTTGTTTAAAAATTGAAAGTAATTTGCATAATTTGTAAAGGAATTACAATAAAGAACTTCAAAGTAAATTGCAATGAAAAAGTAATTGACAAAATGTAAATAACTTTATTTGAAATGAAAATATGGTGTTTCAGATGTACATTCTCAACGAAACTCTTTTCTCAATACACTTAGATACTTTGAGTAATTTGTTAGTATTTGTATAATAATTGAACATACAAAAATCCTATACACTAAGACTCCTATTTATACTAGGTCAAAAATAACCGCTATGAACAGTCTTTTCTTCAGAAAATGGCACGTTTTTCTCTACATGTCTTCAATTCGTCACAGCTTTACATGCGTCACCTCTAAGAAACGGATAAGGATAAAATACAATTATTATCCTTATTCAAAATTCAAAGTCTTCGTCAAAACACAACCTCAGTATTGCCTCCGTCAAAATTGCAATCTCAGTATTTCCTCCGCCAAAATTGTAATCTGAACTTAGAAATATTTCTAAGTTTTATCCCAACGCATTCCTCTTACAAAGGATCACTTTGACTAGAATCCTCAACAATACTCCTGTTGAATTCCAAAACATCTCACAATATTTCTTTTGCTTAGCATACTTAAATCAATTCCTTGGTGTTGGAATCTCCAACTAACAAATTGCCCCCTAAAAATGTCGTTTTCGACTAAAATGGAGAAAAAGGCATTTTTTGAAAGTATCTTTTGACACCATAAACCCTCTGTCTACTATGACGGCATAGTCATCATGACAATTTTTCTTAAACGTCTTCTCAGAACCCATGCGCGAATCTTTATAGCCATCATGCACCTAGTCCCTATGAGATCGTGGGTCAGTTCAACTGCCACATGTAGCGGCGAAATTTGTGAGTGTAAGCTATTGATTAACTTAACTCAAAATTTCAAGAATCGCCATCGTACTTTTATTTTATCCAAAAGGAAAGGAAAAAGAGTGAACAAAACCTAAGCAAGTTCTAAACAAGAACAAATAAATAGAGACTGGGTAAGAAGGTTGGGTACGCGATGGGAAGGTGTTAGCACCCAAAACATCTATAGTAATCTATAGGAGCCCTTTGAAATACCTACAATTTTTGGTTTGAAAAGGTTTGTTTGAAAGGATATTGGGGAGATGAGAAGAGAATTATTGTTTTAAGATTTTTATGTTTGAAGAGACTTATCATCTCATGCCTACGTACCCACAAAGTGCAATGTAGGATCAAAACCCCGTAGTTCGTAGTACAAATAACAAAAATAGTTTGTTTTGATTGATTTTAATGTAAAGACAAGTCGTCGTTTTAAGGAGAAAACTACGACTAGTCACCCACAAGTATAAGACAATATTTCCATCACCTAAAGATGAAGGATTTTGTTTGGATTAAAATCAACAAGTCTATCACTCAACATCTAAGTGGAAAATGTCAACATCTTAAATACTATGGGGAATAAGAGAATTATATCTCAACTATGGAAATGACTCATGTTTAAACTTTATGAAAAGTTTTTAAAAATGAAAAAGTGTACAAAGACACAAAAATATTTGAATGAGTTTTTTTTTATTTTTTATGTCTTTTTGAAATTGGTCAAAGTATGATTATCATTGATTGACATTTATTAAAGAAAACAAAGTTTGAAAATCACTTGACAAAAGTCAAGGTTTTATTATGAAAGCGGTTTTAAGTTTGAAAACAAGAAAGTTTTTGAAAAAAGGGAGAAGATTTTGAAAATTTAAGAAGGGGAGGAGATGAAGTGACTACTCTAGAAAACAAAATAAAAGTTAAAGATAAGAAGGATCTAACCGAATTCTAGCATACTCCATAGCTAATGAAATAAGAATTCCATCTGATTTGAAGCATAAGCAATTGAGCAAGCCAAATAAAGGCAAAGATCCATAATACTCCAAGCATAGGGAAAGAGACCTAATTCAAAGTCCAAGGGTCCAAGAATAATCCAAAAGGTCCAAGGTCCAAGTTCAATGCAAAGGATAGTAACCATAGTCCACTATTAAGAGAACAAGTTTTTTAGGGGTTTAAGCCTTTATTAAATGATAAAAATGGAGCATAAAAATAAAAGAGAGATAGGGAGAGAGAAGAAAACATAAACAAAATTAGTACAATAATATTGTTAGTGAGTGAGTGGTTAGCTGTTAGAAAAAAATAATCATGATGGTTAACTCATGCACTTAGGCCAAAGTTAATGAAGACTCATTAGAGATTGATAAAATCAAAGCTTTATAACAACAAGTTTCATAGGTAATGGACCTAAGACAAATAATCAACCATACTTGGACTTTCAAACATAAGTTTGAGCGATGAATGATCACTTTCCGATTACGGGACAATTTAGCGCTATGTTAAGCAATCGTAATCGGATTTATATAGAAACCATGACTATCTGAGGCCGTTCAATAAAAATGTTAGTGCTATTGCATGCAAGAGAAATGATATGTAGATCACTCTCCGAAAGCAATACCACACGAGAAGAAAAGTGGTAACGATCTCATCTTCATCAAGAACTTAAAATAAATTCCAATGATATTGAAGAATTTCATCGATCAAAAGAAAAAGAGAAAAGGAAAGGGAAAGTCAAATTGAACTATAATTTCAAGGTCATTCCATCTTTAAGTTCATCCACTCATCTTGGTGGATTAAATAACTAAACATATCATTAACTCAAAGCACCTAAAATGAATTGAACAATTCACTTTAAAGATAGATTTGAATTAGTGAATGTTTAGCCAACTTCATCTACACCCTAAGTCCAATGAATTTAAAGAGGAAAAGGACATTTAAAAGTGAATTCCAAGGCAAAAACCAAAGGAAAAAGAAAGAAGAAGAAGAAAAAACCAAAATTGTCCCAAAATAAAGCCAAAATGGCAAAATGCTCACTGTGTAATCAATAACCACTGCTAAAACAGCAGCAAATCCACTTTTAAAATGTGCAAAGCTTGATCAATCATTTCTTCAAACACCTCATGATCAAGGATGCAATTGAGCACGAAAATTCAAGTAAAATAACAGCAAACAACACCAATAGAACACAATTTGCAAGATTCAAAGATCAAGCAACAAGAATCAACAATAGATCATATTGTGAAGGATGTATTAAGAACAACAATGGTGGATCAAGAGGTTACCACTTCAAATATGAAAATTATTCAAACCAACTCGACAAACCACACTCCAAAGCCTTGATCTACTGAAATTGATGATGAAAAAGTGAATGGGTGAAGGTTTAAATCAAAGATTAGTAAGTTCTAATGATGAACTTACTAACTTTCAAAGGAAGAAAGAGCTTTGGTGAATTTGGTAGTTGGAGAAAATTAAGAGTCAAGAAAGAATTTGACAAGGTGAATTTGGGTATTAAAAGCTTGTGAAATGAATGAAATATGGCCTTTATTTATAGGATTTAAGCTTGGAAATTTTGGTTGTTTGGAATCTGGTTTGGAATCAAAATTAGGCTTGAAATTTGAATTTGGAGGCAAAGTCAAGATCAAATGGTGATTAGTGAAGGTGTATGGTGGGAATTAATTATGATGAGGTAGGGGAATTAAAATGAAGTGATTTAGAATATTCTCATGATGCAACATTTAAATTTCGTGCCAAAAATGCTGCAGAATTTGAATTTGGCCAATTTTCACAAAATGTGCACAGGGTAATCGATTATCCTAATACTGGTAATCGATTACCATAGTAAATAAATGTGAAAAATTGCCTTTTTGATGTGTTGTCTTGGCTCTGACTCGATTCTTTTGTTTGTCAAAGAAGGCATGGAAATAAACACATGAACCTTGGAGTCTCTTGAATAAAAGTCAATCAAATCCTGGGAGACTCTTGATCAGATGATTTTGAATTGTTTACAAATCAACTTTGACTTTGTTCAGACGAAATTCATTCAAGCTGAGAGACTGGTATTTGATATTTTTGGTCCCAATTCTTCCTAAAAAAGTTGGTAAAGGAAAAAAGAAACATTTTTCGGATTCTGAATAATGGTTAGTAAACATAAACATAAATAAATATCAAACAAACAAGAAAACAAGGGTGTCTGGTGATCTCTCAAGAACAAACCTGTAAAGGAAGGCAAAAGAACCAAAGCTTGCGATCTTGTTTGTGGATTGAGATGCAAATGATATGTGGGATCTTAGGGGTAAAAATTAGGGTATTACAACTGCACCTAATTAAGTTTCTTCTATCTGGAGATATGAAGATTGACATCTTTGTCTCGAACAGATAGAATAGACTTAAATATAATAAGTAAACCCAAATTTTGACCCTAAGAGGCCACAAAATGATATGATTATGATAATGATATGCAGACATAAGACCTCTGTAGGGAAAAAATGCCACAGGAGATGAACATACACTAGGGAGCAAAAGAAAAGAAAAGAGACTCCGCAGGGGAAAACAAAAGAGTAAGATTCCATTCCAATAAAGGAAAGGAAACGAATCAACTAGGGAAGAGATACCAACTACCGGTTACTGGGCGAAGATACTCAAACTGAAGAGAAGAGGTAAAATAATTTCTATTGGTTATTGAGTAGAAAATAAGGGAAATAAACACAAGAGAATCATAATCTACTGGTTACTGGGTAGAAAACAAAGAGATGTAATACTTATTATCGGTTATGGGTAAAAAGTAACCCACTTGACGAGATAATCAACTACCTGTTACTGCGTAGGAAAAAAAACAATGCCAACTACTGGTTATTGAGTAGCTTAGCGAGAGTAATAAACCTGAAGGAAAAGGTAACCAACTATCAGTTACTGGATAGGGTAAACAATATATCAACTACCTGTTACTGGTAGGAAAAAGAATATTACCACAAGGAAAGATTACCGACTACCAATTACTGGATATAAAATAACGGTAACTAACCAAAAGAGAGACAAATGTTACCTTCTTTTAGTTACTGGGTAGAAAAACAAAGGCAACAGGCTCAAGAGGAAGGATTACTTTTACCGGTCACTGGGTAAAAACAAAGGATAACCAACAAAAAGGGGTGAGAAATATTACCTGTCACTGGGTAGAAAATAAAGGCAATATATTCAAAAGGTGAAGAAATATTACCGGCTACCCGTCACTAGGTAAAAAATAAAGGTAATGAACTCACAACGAAAGATTACCTACTATCTGTCACTGGGTAGAAAATAAAGGCAATATACTCAAAAGGTGAAGAAATATTATTGGCTACCTGTTACTAGGTAGAAAAATAAAGGCAATGGACTCACATTGAACGATTACCAACTACCTGTCACTGGGTAGGGTAAACAAAACTCGACTACCTGTCACTAGGTAGGAGAAAGAAATAAAGGTCGACTACCTATCACTGGGTAGGACAAACATAATTCAACTCCTATCCTTGGGTAGGAGAAAGAAATATATCATTAGCTACCTATTACTGGGCAGGTCAAATCACACAACAGACTTCTCAAATAAAGGGACAATCATCTGTTGGGGTTGAAATATCAATAACTCTGTCGAGGATCTTCAAAAGAGATACGGATAGGTTAAATCATACAACAGACTTCTCAAATAAAGAGACAACCATATATTGAGGATTTCACAACAAACTTCTTACTATGACTTCTTCCATAGAGATGTCGTTTGATGGAAAAGCTGGTCGAATAAGGATCCATTATTTCACAATAAACTTCTCTGTTGATGATGAACTAGAGAGATGCCATTTACTGCGAAGATACCAATGAATTCCCAAAGATTATTTAAGCATCTCAAATAAAGAGGCTTCCACTTGTTATTAGGTGAGGTTTACCTTGTTGGGGACACACAAGCTGCTCAAATAAAGAGGCTGCCACATGAAGTCGCACAAGAAAATACCAAGAGAGTGTTATCAAAACACCGCTGGGGAAATTCAAAGCTTCATCTTCTGATGGGGATTAATAACAAATTTCTGTAAAGGAAAATAAATCCTCAAAAGGGAGAAATAAATACCTTCTCATCATCCAGGTTTCACAGCCCAAAGAAAATCAAAATAACCACTACAAAAGACCAAAGTTCAATCCAGGAACAAACTGGAGAGAAACAGTTAAACAAGACTCGACCTAATGAAGAAATACCTCAACTGGGGATCAATTCCATCTAGATAAAAGCTGGGGAGGAAGGCTAATAAAAAAATCTTCCACGAGGCATAAACTCAGTAGGAAATTAGAAAGGATATGAATTTTCTACTTAGGGTCGATACTCTAATGGAGAGAGGACACACGCATTCCACGGGGATAACAACACCGGAGAATGGGTAAGCACCAACAAAAATGCAAGATGCACAATGCAACAACAAAATGCTATGCTCAACAAAGTGAATGTGCATGCAATGCATATGAGTATGAATATGCTGACAAAACAAACAAAGATAAACAGAGGGTGAACAAAACATCACAACACCACTGAATATTCGGATAATATCAACAAGCTCGAAACGTCACTAGAGATCCTGCTAGGAATTTAAATGAAGAAATCCTGCAAGAAATAAGCAAAAGCCATCAAAGGAAAATAAATCCTACTACAAGGCTCAAATCTCGCTGAGGAGAGGAAGGTAATACTTGGGAAAAAACCAAAGATCAATCTTCAATAATCAATAATCCACAAAAGGGATAACAACACCAACTTTGCTTTGAGGAAGGAAGATAAATTGTTGGGGGGGAACATCAAACCAAATCTTCTTGAACCATCCTGGGGATAAGAAGAAAATTCAATCAAAATCAGTTTCCAAAGGGATGGAGAGATCTGCTGCAAAAAATAATGGATTTGCTAGGGATTGTAATGATGTAAACAACTACACAAACTCCATTGGGGAATAATACAACTCTTCTGGGGATACCAGAAAGAACTTTGGGGGCTATCCAACTCTGAGAAAAACATCCTGGACTTGCCGGGGAATATAAGAATTTAACATCATAGCAAAAAGTAAAGTTGTGGGGGATTTTAAATCAATACTCAATGCAAGTGAGAGAAAACCCAACAGGTGACTGTTATATCAACACTTCTTAGAAGAAAGCAACATTGCTCTTTGCTTGGGAAACATCTGAAATAAATATGCATAACCTCTACTAGAAAACAACAAAGACAAATCTCTGCGTGGCATTAACATCAAGGAGAGGTGGCCTTTAAAACTGCTCAACTGCCTGACCATAACCTGGTTGGATGAAGGAAACATACTCAGCTAGAGAAGATTGGAATCAAGACTTAGCTGGGGAAACTGAACAACACCCGTCTAGTTATCCATAGGAACAAAACTCTACTAAAGAAATATCAACAAACTCTAATGGGTAAACATCAAAACAACTCTACTAGGGCGAATATCAACAAGAACAAACTCTGCTGAGGAGATAACACTAAGTTTTATGCTTCGAGATTTTACCATTCTTGGGATAACTGTTGACATTACTTTTTATATTCATAAATTAAAGAAAAATGTTTTTATAATTTTCAAACTTTAAATCAATTATTTACATTTGTTTCAAAAATCAACATCAAAAATAAAATGAAACTCTATAAACAGAAACAAAATTAGAATTGCAAATAAAGGGACAAAGGCCCAAATTTTATTGATAGAATGGTAGTCTGCAAAAAGGCGTAACTCCATGATCATTACAAAGTTTGAAAAATGGTAAATATAATGGAAGGGCTACATTGAAATACAATGACCACTATTCTCCCTAACAACTTTGAATTCCATTGTGCTTGAGACCTCAACTAGAGATGATTGAAGTAAAGTCCTTGATAGGAAATGTTGCTTTAAGCGGTCAAGACTCGCCAGATGCAGTTACTTGCCATAATCCCTAACTTTTTCCTAGATTACCTTCTCGGGTTTTCAATCTACTGGGACAATTATTGTTGTTTTTCTCTCTAATTTTTGCCTGGACCGCCCTTTCGGGTTTTCAATCCACCGAGACGCTCATTTTTTCCTAAGCCGTCTTTTCGGGTTTTCAGCTTAGCGAGCTGTTCTTTTATTTTTTAGGCGAAGTATTTGTTGACTACATCGGCGTTCATATGACGAGTGAACTCTTCACCATCCATAGTTGTAAGAATTAATGCACCGCCAGAGAAGGCCCTTTTAACAACATATGGGCCTTCATAATTAGGAGTCCATTTTCCCCTAGAATCAGTGGTAAAAGTCGAGATCTTTTTTAGCACGAGGTCGCCTTCTTTGAACACACGAGGTCGAACCTTCTTGTCAAATTCTTTCTTTATTCTATGTTGATACAATTGGCCATGACACAAGGCCATCATTCTTTTCTCTTCAATCAGATTTAACTGGTCATATCTACTCTGACACCATTCAGCTTCAGACAGTTCAACTTCCATCAAAATTATCATATAAGGGATTTCAACCTCTACCAGGAACACTGCTTCCATACCATAAACAAGAGAGAAAGGGGTGGCCCCTGTTGAAGTGCAGACGGATGTACGATACCCATGTAAAGAAAAAGGGAGTATATCATGCCAATCTTTGTATGTAACAACCATCTTTGGAATGATCTTCTTAATGTTCTTATTAGAAACTTCAATAGCCCCGTTCATCTTGGGTTTGTAGGAATAAGAATTATGATGCTCAATCTTAAAATCATCACATAATTCCTTCATCATCTTGTTATTCAAATTTGACCCATTATCAGTGATAATCTTGCTTGAAACACCATACCGACAAATGATTTGGTTCTTGATAAATTGAACCACTACTTGCTTGGTCACATTGGCATATGATGCCGCTTAAACCCACTTGGTAAAATAGTCAATAGCCACCAATATAAAATGGTGTTCGTTCGACACTTTAGGCTCAATCATTCCAATCATATTAATGCCCCACATGGAGAAAGGCCATGGAGAAGAGATAATATTTAGAGGAGTTGGAGGCACATGAATTTTGTCAGCATAAATCTGGAACTTATGGCACTTCTTCACATATTTACAACAGTCTGATTCCATTGTCAACCAATAGTAACCAGCCATTAACATCTTCTTAGCCATTGCATGTCCTTTGGCATGGGTACCAAAGGATCCTTCATGAATTTCTTTCATTAATATGTTTGCTTCATTCTTGTCTACACATCTTAGCAAGACCATGTCATGATTTCTTTTATACATCACATCATCATTCAAGAAGAAACTACCAGCCAATCTTCTCAAAGTTTTCTTATCCTTCTTGGATGCCCCAAGTGGGTAGTCTTGATTCTGAAGAAAAAATTTAATATCATAATACCAAGATTTATCATCAACCTCTTCAACTGCAAAAGCATCTACCATTCGATTCTCTGATCTCAGTATATAGTGAAACTCAACCTTATTGAAGAAAGTTGACAACCTTCTTGCATAATCATGATAAGGAATCAAATTAGGTTGATGCGTCACCCACTCCCCTTTAATCAGATTAATCACCAGGATTGAATCTCCATATACATCAAGAATCTTGATTCTTAAACCAATAGCTTCTTCCAAGCCCATAATACATGCTTCATAATCTGCCGCATTATTTATGCAAGTGAACACCTTGCAGTAAAAAGAATATGAGAACCATAGGGAGTAACAATAATTTCCCCAATACCATTTCTATACTCATTAACAGCTCCGTCAAAAATCAAACCCTATCGGGATCCAGACTCAGGCCCTTCTTCAAGTAATGGTTCCTCACAATCTTTAACCTTTAGATACATCACATCCTCATCAGGAAAATCAAACTGGATAGGTTGATAATCATCAATTGGCTGGTGTGCCAAATGATTAGCCAAAACACTTTCTTTTATCGCTTTTCGAGTTTGGTACTCTATATCATATTCTGACAACAACATTTGCCAACGAGCAATCGTCCCAGTTAAAGCAGGTTTTTCAAAGATAAACTTGATTGGATCCATTTTAGATATCAACCAAGTCATATGATTCAACATATACTGGCGGAGGCGCTTGACAGCCCAAGCTAAAGCACAACATGTCTTTTCAAGCATTGAGTACCAAGACTCACAATTGATGAACTTCTTGCTCAGATAGTAAATGGAAAATTCTTTTCTCTTAGAATCATCTTGTTGACCCCGAACACAGCCCATAGACTCTTCCAGCACAATCAAATACATGATCAAAGGTCTTCCTTCCATGGGAGGAGACAAAATAGGAGGTTCAAGAAGATACTCTTTAATTCTTTCAAAATCTTTATGACAATCCTCTGTCCATACACAACCTTTATCTTTGCAGAGAAGCTTGAAGATCAGCACACATGTGGCAATCATATTGGATATAAATCAGGAGATATAGTTCAAATGTCCTAAGAATCCTCTTACTTATTTTTCTATTTTGGGTGCAGGCATTTCCTGAATAGCTTTAACTTTACCAGGATCAACTTCGATGCCTTTCTGACTGATAATAAAGCCCAACAACTTTCCAGAACATACACCAAAAGTGCATTTATTAGGATTTAGACGGAGCTTAAACTTTCTTAAACATTGAAACAACTTCAATAAGTATTCAATATGACCTTCTTCAGTCTTCGACTTACAAATCATGTCATCCACATATACCTCAATTTCTTTATGCATCATATCAGGAAACAAAGTGGTCATAGCTCTTTGGTACGTTGCACTAACATTTTTCAAACAAAGGGCATCACTCTGTAACCGAATGTTCCCTAGGGTGTAATGAATGTTGTTTTGTCCATATCCTAAGGCGCCATCTTTATTTGATTATAACCAAAAAATCCATCCATAAAGGAAAAGATGTTGAACTTAGCAGTATTATCTACCAACATATCAATGTGTGGCAGTGGAAAATCATCTTTTGGATTTGCTTTATTCAAATCTCTATAGTCAACGCACATTCGAACTTTTTCGTCTTTCTTTAAAACATGCACAATATTAGCCACCCGTCGAGGATACTCAGCAGTTACAAGAAAACCAGCATTAATCTGCTTATGAACCTCCTCTTTAATCTTCACAGCCATGTCGGGATGAGTTCTTCTCAATTTCTGTTTCACAGGTGGACATCAGGCTTTAATGGCAAATGGTGTTCTACAATATCAGTATCAAGACCAGGCATGTCTTGATAGGATCAAGCAAACACGTCAACATATTTTCTAAGAAGCTCTACCATTCTCTTCTTAACATCTGACTGAAGCAGTGCCTCAATCTTGACTTCTCTCTTATCATCATCGGAACCCAAATTAACCAATTCTACCGGCTCTTCATGAGGCTGAACATCCTTTTCCTCGTGCTCAAGTAATCGGGAAATTCCATTTGGAATCTCTTCAACATCCTCTTCTTTCGCTTCAAACACAGGAAACTCAAAGTTGGGAGAGGTCATAAGGTCATTGTTTTCAATGGGTTTAACAAACAATCTGCACAATGATTTATGTTTGATTTTAGAATATGAATAAGAAGTGAAAATATTATATAGATAAAAGTGATTAACACATCATTATTTTTTTGGTTCTTTATGTTACCATTTTTCAGAAGTAAAGCAAAAAGGAAAACAAAATATGGATAAATAGAATAACATTTTATTGATGATGATAAAAGTTGAAACAAAGCCCTCACAAATTCACTTTCACCTTGGGCAGAGTGAAAGGGTTTTTGAAAGAAACAAAAACAAATTACTTTGAAACATGAACAATAGTAGGAATGTCAACAACGATCCAATTCTAGCATATCAATCAACACGTCACAAAGTTGGGAGTTTCTTCCTCTTGATCATCCTTAACGATAGCGCTGACTTCATACTCAGATTCCTTAAGTCTCGGTTGAGGAGGGTAGAAGGCTACATATGCATATTCTGTCTCAGAACTGTATCCAGGATCTTCCAAATAAGGTTCCTAGTCTTGAGCAAGAATGGAATCATCTTCAAAACCTTCTGAGATGTAATCTTCAGAGTCATCTTCAAGAAATGCAGATGTAGCATGATCTTTGGCATGGATGAACCCAACACTTCCGAAAACCTCATGAATACTCTTTAGTTCTTTGCGGGTTGAACCAGATAAAAACCCAAACCAACTCTATCTTTTTTCTTAGCAACTTCAATGACTCATCCCCATCTATCATCTTGGCCACCCTTCAACACATGTTGTTCATCTTTCAGAGAAGACATGGACACACCATTCTTCTCGACAATGTTATCAACTATAGAAAGATCCTGGAATGGAGTTCTAACATCCTCGTCAGCATAAATATAAGAAAAAGATGACAAACTGCTCACCAACATAGCCTGTTCTCCACCAACAACAACGAGTTTACTATTCTGGACAAATTTCAACTTTTGATGGAGTGTTGAAGTGACAACTACAACTTCATGAATCCAACGGCGTCCCAGAAGACAACTGTAAGCAATACTAATATCCATTACATGAAAAGTAATCTGGAATAAGCACATACCTATCTTGATGGGAAGACCGACCTCTCCAATCACAGTCTTCCTTGAGCCATCAAAGGCTTTCATAATGACTCCACTGAATCTCATAGAAATACCTTGATAAGGAAATATAGATAAAGTAGAATTTGGCATCATATTCAATGATGACCCGGTATCAACCAGCACATTGGATAGAGTGTCCTCCTGGCAATTGATGGAAATATGGAGAGGCAAATTATGATTTCTTCCATCTTCAATCAATTCTTCATCATAAAAGCTCAGATTATTACATGCAGTGATATTGACAACAATGCTATCAAACTGATTAACAGTCAAATCATGGTCTATATAAGCTTGCTCCAATATTTTCTGCAGGGATTCTCGATGAGCCTCAGAGCTCATTAGTAGGGATATAATAGATATTTTTGATGGCGTATGCAAAAGTTGATCCACCATATTATATTCACTCTTTTTGATCAATTTTAACACTTCATCATTATCTGATTTCAGGTTTACCTCACTCGATTGATCGGATTCAAAAGAAGCCTTCAACAAAGTTTGCTTACCTACAACATCTTCACTCGTCTTCAAGGGTACATTAGCAAACACTCGACCACTTCTGGTCACATGTCCAACGTCTGCAATAGTCACGGCTGAGGAAAGATAAGGAATGCGAACCTCTTTTCCATCCTCTAACATAGTAGAAATTTATTTGTAGGGAACAACTTTGTCTGACTTATATGGTACCGATCCAGGAAAATGAATGACCAAAGGTGTTACAGCAGATTCCTGACTATTGTAAGAAATTACAAGTCGTTCAGGGATGTTGAAACGTGGAACTATGACATTCACCTCATTCTCAACTTCATTTCTATTTGCAGTAACCTGAATCAAATTTTAATCAATTATCTTTTGTAAATCCTTCTTTACAATCGCATACTGTCGTACCTCGAAAAATACGATCCTCGCGATGGACGCGGAAAATACTGTTCGAAACAGAGTCGCCACCGAACTTTATTCATTCCAGGGATGGAATAGGAAAATATCAATAAAACCTTTAAGGAGATAAGAACATGGTCATTGCAACCAATATTCTAGGTTCGGGAGTCGGTTACGCAGAGGGAAGGTATTAGCACCCTCTATGTCCGTTGTACTCAACGGGAACCTCTTGATTCGATTCAAGAGTAAAGTTAACTATGCTTGTTTGTTTTCTTCTAAGGTTTCTCCTAAAGGGAAATGGGTGGTTTTAAGATAGGGTGCTCGCCAAGGATTGGGTCCCTTGTGCCTACGTATCTTCACTTGTAAGAAGTGGAAAATCAGAGCATTCGTAGTTCGTGGGACTACGGGAAAAAAAGGGGATTGTGCTCGCTAGGATTATTGTAATTCTATGCCTACGTACTCTCAACAGATATGAGAGATCAGAGCAGCTGTAGTTCGGCTAACTACGGTAAAAAGTTTGGTAAACGAACGAGTGTTTAGGTCGCATTCTAACTGCTAAATGTTGGCTTGTCTGCTCGCTAGGGGAGGCTGAAGCACGAGTTTGTTATGCGCGAAAGAAAGGACTAAACAATGTTCTTTAAGAAAAGGTATGTTTGGGTTGGAAATCGCACGAGGGCGAGGGGTTAGGTTTATCGTATTGGATGTTTTGGTTTTGGAAAAGGAGGGTAGATTTTAATAGGTTTAAGGTTTCAATTGCACGGGGGCAAGAAATAGGAGTTTGGTTAGGTAATTTGATGGAGAATGACGACTATTCGATAAACGAGACGTCGGTCTCGCAATTAATTAATCGGGGCATTATTGGAATGCTAGATTCTAACGACACCTTTTTCATTCGACTACATTCGAAATATGTTTGAGAATGTTCCAATCGCACGAGGGCGAGAGAAGAGAGTTGGATTGAATATTTTAAGAGAGAATAACGACTACTCGATAAACGAGACGTCGGCCTCGCAATCAATTAATCGGGGTATCGTTGGTATGCTAGATCCCAACAACACCTTTTCATTCAATTAATTATGAAATTGTATTTTAATGGACAATGACAGAATTTGTCCAAATAGTTAGGGCATGTATTTTATATACGAAAGGTCGAGTAATCCACAACCTAAAGCGTACGCCCTAAGAGTGGTTACTCAAGAATTCGAGGAGTGCGAGACTCCAAGAACTCAATTCTTTCGTAATTTAATCAAGAAAATAGTTTGGATTTGACGTATGGTTTAGAAACATACTAGGGTTTAGACTCGATCGCACGAGGATGAGGAACGAGATTAGATGGTTTGAAAAAATTAGGAGGAGTGACGACTATTCGATAAACGAGGCGTCGGTCTCGTAATCAATTAGTCGGGATATCGTTGGGATGAACGATACCTTTTTCATCCCATTAATTATGAAATAGTGTTTGTTGGATAGTGAAAGTACTTGTCCAAATAATTAGAAGTGGTGTTTTCGAAACGAAAGTTTGAACGACACACCATTCAAGGCGTACGCCTCAATAGTAGTCACTCTCGAATTCGAGGAATGCGCGACTCCAAGAACTCGATTCTTTCGTGATTTGATTTAGAAAATAATTTGAATAGTTTAGCGTACTCGGACTAGGAGCGCTAGGTATTATTGAAAATAAGATCGGAAGGATCACAACTCAAGGTGTGCACCTCGAGAGCGGTCACTTAAAGAATTCAAGGAGGGCGAGATCCAAGAATTTAATTGTTTTGAAATTTGTTTGAGAAAAAAATAGTCTAATTTAATTAAGAAAACTAATTTTAACTTTCATATATAAAAATAAATTAAACAATTGTTTATAAAAAGATTTTTGAAAAAAGCTAGTCATATTTAATTGTTTTGAAAAGAGTTTAATATCTTAGAAAACAATATTTTAACTTTGTTAATAAAGTAGTTTTGTTTAAGTTTAATATTTAAAATATTATTTGGTAATAATTTTGAAATATATTTTTTAAAAGAAAGAATAATTGGAATTCCTTATAAAAATATAATTAAATAAAATTGATTTAAAAATATCTTTTGTAAATTTTAATTTGAGTGAAAAAAACATTTTGGAAACCGAAAGACGGAACCACCACAACTCAAGGCGTACGCCTCGAGAGCGGTTGTCCAAGGACACAAGGAGTGCTAGACCCCAAGAGCCCAATGCTTTCGTAATTTAATTAAGAAAATAAGTTTAACATTGTGTCTTAATTGAAAAAAAGAAAAATTTGAATTGTATCGAAACAAAATAATTAAATTTGAAAATGTCACTTAATCTTGGATTTTGTTTATTTAAATTATAATTAACACAAAAATAGTATATTCATTAAACTAAATAAAATTGCTTAATATATATTAATGTCACAGTAAGTAGCATGTATCTACTAAAAATCCAAAAAAAAGGTGAAGATGGATACGACTTAGAAACATATATACATACAACAAAATGAGACAATCAGTATAATTATATAAATGCTTCATATCCTAAAACCAGAATAAAAAAAAGCAGGCACGTTTGAAGTGAAGATAATAACAGAGATAAAGTTCATCGTAGTGGAAAATGAAATAATTAACATTGGTGCAAAATCAATTATTTCAATTTCAAACTAACAACCATAATCTTAAACTTTGAAGCCAATTCTCTACATAATGAAATTTTAAAAAAAACATGTTAAGTAAACCAAAATCCCTGTTACTGCTAAATAGAGTGTCAACAATTTATGCAAAATCAAAACAATACTCAAACCAATTTGTAACTTCACAATACATCAACCGAAACCAAATGAAAACTACAAAACAGAAGCAATTCAACTTTGTATGTATACAATCAGCACACCTCAATTCCGGACAATGTTTACGTATTTCAAATACACAATAACAGTAGCATATAATGCTTTGGGATCAAACAACACACTAACAAATCTTACAATCGTGAACCAGATGCACCGTGTGATAAAAAAAAACAGAAACGATAATCAAGGTAGCATGCAGTGCACACTATTTTCATAAACACTTAGCAGTATGATTTTCACAACACTTACGCAAAAGCTGCTCTATTAACAAGAATATCATGTGAACAGAAATGATTAGTCGGGTATGCTTCAAATAAACATGTTATAACAAGCATCTATGTAATTCATTCCAAATCCTAGTTGAAAGCAACAACCAAAATACAACCAATATGGTGTAAGAATTAAGACATACTGCATCCTGTAATTAACACCAATATCAGTTCAACCAAAAAACTTGAAATTACAACATGGAATAGAGTGGAAACAATTATTAAATGTGTAGCAGAAATAAGGAACAAGATTCAACTCAGAATACCTAAATACTTTCAGTTCAAAAATGTTACCGAGTCCGAGTTGTTACTGATGAAAGCTTGTTGTTATTACCGTATCAATGTTGTCGGAGCTTTCCTGCTCTTCAGAAAACAACAATGAATCAAGTATTCCTGGCCGTGATGTCAATGTTGCAGAGATTATTTGGGATTGAGTGGTTCAGAACTGCGTCGCTGCTACTGTTGATCCTTATACGTAAATGGCTTGTGGAATAGGACTCGAAGGCTAATGTTGTGGGTTTTAGATCCTGTTATAATCGTGCTTTCCGAGAACGCAGTTGGTTGCAAACCTTGAGTCCACAAACTTCCAATCCTGCAAAAAAATGAAACAGCTACAAACAATAGCACAATATCTTTTGCGAACTCGAAATGGAATACGAGTTGGGTCATCATGAACTGCTATTGTTGTAGTGTCGTAGTCGGAGCCATTGAGTTGAAGAGCTGTTGAACTGGTGTGATCTTCATTGTCACTTGCTTTTTATACTCAAGTTCCGAAATCACGACATGAACATAGGTTAGAATGTTTTAACAAAAATCAATCACAGGAATATGGCAACAAATGCACATGAATGCATAGAGAACACGAAACGATTTGTACTTCATCAAACAACCATATCAGAGCTTTTTTTTAGAACCAAAATCACATACCTAACAATAGCAGCAAATGAATCAATTAAAAAAAATGAACACAAACCTCAATATAAGACAAAACCTCCCATGGAAACAAAACCAAAGTTATTGTGACTGTGACAGTTGTTGTTACTCCACTGACGGAAACCGCGCGAGCTGAGGATGTCACATCCTAGCTGAGAGCAGATACAGGAGTGTACGATGTTGGTGCAGTCGAACTTGAATCTCGTAATTGTAGCGAGGAATTGAGACAGAGCCAAGTCCTCCCCGTTTCGCGTTGTTGCATTGCAGAGAACTCGCGGTATGCCATTGTCATCGTAAGTATGAGAGGAACATGGCCGATTATTGTTGTTGATGACTTTGATGCATATGGAGTTGTGTTGCTGGACTCAAAACAAAATAGTGATGAAGTGAGGGGCTGCTATAGAAAACCATTGAATTTATTGGACGTGGAATCGAAGTTAATGTCGATAACCTGCACAAAATCAACACAACTCCACACAAGAACGTAAACAAGCTCGAGTATTGTAATCAAAACAAAATATGTACTAAAACTAAATGAAGAAAGTCATTAATTCATACGCCAAATTGAAAATTATAGTTGCTGCGAATTGAATTATAGCCATAGCCTATACCTTCGAGTTACGATATAGCACCATAAAGTCAAAGCAACCTTACACAAACCATTGTCGAGTTGATCACAACAGTGGTAGCTAGGAACAGAACCAAGCCTTCTGCGTTATTACATTGGCAAGTTTGTTGTTGAAAGCTTTACCGTTGCTCGAAAAGAAGAGAGGACTGGAATTTGACTGCTTCAAGACCGAACGCATACTTGTTGAGTTTGAATGCTTAGCAGCAACACTAACGCAATGACAACAGCAGCTCCCAGATGTGGAAACAATTATATTCGAGCCACATCATCGAACTGATAAAGAAACCCTGAAAAAATAACAAACAACACAACATACATAGGACCGTGAATCACACTCGAGGGCGGTAACAGAATTGTTCCTTTGGGCAAAAGAAGTTGTTGCTGCTCAGAGTTGATTCATGGTGGTGAGTTCATTCGTTGCCTGAGATCGTCGTTGTCATTGAGTTGACTAGCACTGCCACAAAATGAGTCGAAGCTTTTGACGAAATTAGAATGAGCAGCTTCGGTACACGGTCGATGACATCGTTGTATGTTCGAGTGTGTGAAACCGAGCGATAATGTTGCTGTTGAGGCTGTTGTTGCAAGAGTAAGCTTTGAGTTGAGTTGCGAGCTGCTGTTGAGTGCCATATGGTGTTGAACGCGTTGTTACGAACCCGAGCTACCGAGGTTGTTTTCGTTACCGACACCAGAGCTGCTACATTTATTGTTGTATACCAATGCTAGCTGAAAATTTGTATCGCCGTAAGGCAGGAAATGGAATGCTTGTTGCTTCTGAGACAAAACTCGTGCACGACTCGAAATGCCGAAAGACATTGCGAATACCAGCAGAGATTTTTGTTGTGTACCCGGAACAAGGTCTATTAAACTCAAACAGAACAAGAGAAATTTAAGCGTTCAAACACTGCATATAATCTTAAGCCAAAACATATGAAATATGAATCACAAGCTACTGCTAAGTTGAGTTGTCGTTGTTGAATCTGAGATTGTGCAAAACCGTAACAAAAAGTGAAACAACGTTATTGCTAAGTCGGAGCTTTGCAAGCAGTCGGAACCGTTGAGTTGTCGGAGTCGCATCGGTTTTAGTTGCTTGATGCTGTTAACTAAAGTCCCGTGAGAGTTGTGTTACTGCAAACTGAAGCAGATTTAAAACTTAAACGTAGTTGATTCCCATTTCGCATACGATTCGAACCGTTACGCGGTGGTTTGTCGTCGTTGATTCGAACCACAACTGTTGTAGTTCGTAGTCTCATTGTGGTTGTGATTTATCGGCGATTGAGAGTGAAACAGTAATGGAGGAAATGGATGAGACACAAAGCAGGTTCCGACAACAAGATCAGAGTTGCGATTTGAGACGAAACAGAGCTGTTGTCCTGATGTCGTTTGTTGTTGCTGACTCAAAGCTGCGTGAGAGTTGCGTTGATTGTAATCAAGACTTAGTCATGGTTGCGCTATTGTTATCGCTGAGCTGAAAGTGAGCTAGTCGGGGTGCTTCTGTTACGGCAGCAGAAGGTGAAGACGAAAGGAACGCTGAAGGAATTTGAAGTGTTTAGTGGTGGTGAGAAGTTTCAATGGCGGAGGAGAAGATGAAGACGATTGAAGGAGAAATGGCGGCGGAAAAAATGGAAGGGGAAGAAATTGAAGATGACGAAGGGAGAAGGAGAAGGGTATGTGTGGGCGTTAGGGTTTCGGTGGGGATTTTTTTGGCGCCGATTTGGTAATTTTAGGGGATCATGAACAGTGACTAGGGTTAGAAAGGGGGTGGCCCAATTTAGGGTTCGGTGAACAGTAATATCCCTCATTTTTAGGGTTCTCCCCTTTTTTTTAGGGTCCCCTGTCAACAGTAGCTGAGTCTCATATTTATCCCAAATTAACCCTAATTTTCAATTCCATCCAACCGTGTCTTTTTTTTTAATTTTCATATTTTTGTTTTTTTCTTTAATTTATTTTTCTGAATAATTTAATAATCAATCCTAACTCTATTATATTATATTAACTATTACTAAATTAAACTCTAATCAAATTTTTAATATAAATCCTAATTAAATTCTAACTCTATTTTTTTTTAAATCTATTTTTTTCTAAAATAAAATTTCTAAGTAATTAAGTTCTAAATTAAATCTATCTAATTAAAATTTTTAATTTAAATCCTAATTTCTAATTCAAAACTAATTACAATTAATATTAAAAAAAATATTATATTAACCTATCATAAAAATGAAATTATGAAACAAAAATAATGATAGATATATACAAAAAACAAATGCCACGTGGCATGCTCTTATTGGGCTAAAAAAGTAAAAATGCTCATTTTTGTTGAAAATACGCTACGTTGTATAAGCGAGATAAATTAAAAACAAAGTCGGGCAAATGAACATTTTGAAAAATAGTAGGACAAATTTGGGGTATAACAGATACCCCTATTTAATTGCCTTGAACCTGAGAGAATGAACAGCTGCATGGCGTTCATTTTTAGGGTGGAAGTAAATTAGATACAAAAAAGACCCCGAAATTTGTCCGACAAGCAAGTAAAAATGCACAGAGATGGGATATACCAGAACAGGATGACAGGATGCAAAATAGATGAATGAGATAACCTGATATTCTCTGGGTGGTCGAAGCAGTCTCTTATCCAATAAGGTTCTTCGCGATACCAAAGCAGTATCTCGAACAAAACTTGAGATTCTTCGGGTGGTCGAAGCAGTACCTTATCCATTAAGGCTCTTCGATGATACCAAAGCAGCATCTCGAACAAAACTTGAGATTCTTCGGGTGGTCGAAGCAGTACCTTATCCATTAAGGCTCTTCGATGATACCAAAGCAGTATCTCGAACAAAACTTGAGATTCTTCGGGTGGTCGAAGCAGTACCTTATCCATTAAGGCTCTTCGATGATACCAAAGCAGCATCTCGAACAAAAACTTGAGATTCTTCGGGTGGTCGAAGCAGTACCTTATCCATTAAGGCTCTTCGATGATGCCAAAGCAGTATCTCGAACAAAACTTGAGATTCTTCGGGTGGTCGAAGCAGTACCTTATCCATTAAGGCTCTTCGATGATACCAAAGCAGTATCTCGAACAAAACTTGAGATTCTTCGGGTGGTCGAAGCAGTACCTTATCCATTAAGGCTCTTCGATGATACCAAAGCAGTATCTCGAACAAAACATGAGATTCTTCGGGTGGTCGAAGCAGTACCTTATCCATTAAGGCTCTTCGATGATACCAAAGCAGTATCTCGAACAAAACTTGAGATTCTTCGGGTGTTCGAAGCAGTACCTTATCTATTAAGGATCTTCGATGATACCAAAGCAGTATCTCGAACAAAACTTGAGATTCTTCGGGTGGTCGAAGCAGTACCTTATCCATTAAGGCTCTTCGATGATACCAAAGCAGTATCTCGAACAAAACTTGAGATTCTTCGGGTGGTCGAAGCAGTACCTTATCCATTAAGGCTCTTCGATGATACCAAAGCAGTATCTCGAACAAAACTTGAGATTCTTCGGGTGGTCGAAGCAGTACCTTATCCATTAAGGCTCTTCGATGATACCAAAGCAGCATCTCGAACAAAAACTTGAGATTCTTCGGGTGGTCGAAGCAGTACCTTATCCATTAAGGCTCTTCGATGATACCAAAGCAGTATCTCGAACAAAACTTGAGATTCTTCGGGTGGTCGAAGCAGTACCTTATCCATTAAGGCTCTTCGATGATACCAAAGCAGTATCTCGAACAAAACTTGAGATTCTTCGGGTGGTCGAAGCAGTACCTTATCCATTAAGGCTCTTCGATGATACCAAAGCAGTATCTCGAACAAAACTTGAGATTCTTCGGGTGGTCGAAGCAGTACCTTATCCATTAAGGCTCTTCGATGATACCAAAGCAGTATCTCGAACAAAACTTGAGATTCTTCGGGTGGTCGAAGCAGTACCTTATCTATTAAGGATCTTCGATGATACCAAAGCAGTATCTCGAACAAAACTTGAGATTCTTCGGGTGGTCGAAGCAGTACCTTATCCATTAAGGCTCTTCGATGATACCAAAGCAGTATCTTGAACAAAACTTGAGATTCTTCGGGTGGTCGAAGCAGTACCTTATCCATTAAGGCTCTTCGATGATACCAAAGCAGTATCTCAAACAAAACTTGAGATTCTTCGGGTGGTCAAAGCAGTACCTTATCTATTAAGGATCTTCGATGATACCAAAGCAGTATCTCGAACAAAACTTGAGATTCTTCGGGTGGTCGAAGCAGTACCTTATCCATTAAGGCTCTTCGATGATACCAAAGCAGTATCTCGAACAAAACTTGAGATTCTTCGGGTGGTCGAAGCAGTACCTTATCCATTAAGGCTCTTCGATAATACCAAAGCAGTATCTCGAGTGATAATTTTGCTGAGGAATAGTTGAGCTAAAATCCCTATTAGAGGAACAACATCGTCCAAACTCTGCAAGGGAGAAATCTTCAAAAAACTCTCTAAGATAACCTCTGCTTGGGGAGCCACCAGAGCAATAGTTGCTGAGGATTATCATCATCAACTGCATGGTTGAAGAATGACTTGCTGGGGAGTAGAATTCCCTGAACTCGTGGGGTCTTAAACCCTTTCAGAGTCTACTGCCAACTTCACTGGAGGACTGACCAAGATGCTTGCAAACTGATCCTGGATCCATGCCATATTGCTATGCAATGCAATGTTTTATGATGCCCAAACATGCAACTAAGGTGCAACTGCTAGGAAGTGCACGATGCGAATGCAAATGATATGTTAATGCTTGATATGATTATGATATGAGGTTGTATGTCGTGCTTATGATAATGCAGCAACCAGGTATGCTGGGGATAAATCATGTCGGGGACGTCACCAGGGATTGGATTCGGTAGTTGCCAAATGGTTTGGACTTTGGTTATTGAGGATGCCAACGAGGGTGGACTTTTAGTGGTTGCCAATGAAGACTGGACATTTAGGGTGAATTTAAGGTGCCAATTGGTGTGGCTTTTTGTGGTTGCCAATAAAAAATTGGACTTTATGTGGGGTGTGCCAAGCGAGATTGGACTTTTGGTGATAAAAGGATTTGACTTCCCGACACACAGTTTCTGGCAGTGCTACAGTCAGAAGACAGATGTGGATACTCTTGGTGTCCCAAGTTGGATCCTTTGCAGAAGTGGTATACTTGTTCTTGTAAGAACCTTGCTTCTAGCTGATATGTCATGATGACTTACAAACATTGAGCGTAGCGACTTATCCAAAGCATGTTAACTGCGCGAGCGTAGTGACTTAACCAATGCGTGTTAATCATGTGAGCGTAGCGATTTAACCAATGCATATGGATTGCGTGAGCGTAGCGACTTAACCAATGTGTTTGGATTGCGCGAGTGTAGCGACTTAACCAATGCATTTGGATTGCGCGAGCGTAGCGACTTAACCAATGCGTATTAGTCATGCTTTTGCTCTGCCCCGAGGCCTTTGACGCTTGTTGACCTCAACCATCAGCTAGTTTGCCCCAAGTTCAACCAGTTTGCCCCAGTCTGCCGGGTGTTTGAAGGACTTTCTTCTGGGATGAGAACTTTGGCGATGATTATACCAGGATATGGCTTGAACCTATTTTCCCCAGTGTCTAGGCCTTGCAGTGGTTTGCACCGGTTTAAACCTCAGAAGGACTTGCCCCAAATTCGTAGGGTCATGAGAAAGTCTTGATTCAGGTCAACACCAATGAGCGATCAAGTTCCTCTTTGACTGCACTTTGTAGGAATTTCTATAATGTCAAATACTGATTTGCAGTTTAAAATTGTTCATTCAAAAATGGTAATTTTAATGCGACATTCTTGTAAGTTTTGAAAATATCATTTATTGGGAATGATGTGAAAATGTGTGACGAATTGGACCATTAGCCCAAACACAATGCTGATTTATCTGGTGCGAAAGATATAGCAAGAATATGACACCAATACATAAGATTAGCAAATATGTAGGAGTCAGTTTACGCAAACTTATGCTTTCAGAATAAACCTCCGCCTCAATTAGGTCTTTTGAGGGTTGTATCGTGGTCTGGTTCACGGTTATAGAAACAAAGGATATAAGGCTCCAAATTTGATTTTAACCCACCCCTTCTTCGTGATGATCTCCATACCTACGTTCAGTTAATTTTGCACCTGCTTGACGGTGTAAACTTGATGGTTCAAAGTTTGCTTGAAATGGCAGCCACCTTATTTTGATGGATGTCAGCAACCCCTTGATTTGGGTGGCCACTGAATCTTATTTTGTTTTTGTTGTTGAGGATTTGAGGGCCTCTTTTTTTTCTTTTTGATCCCTAACTTTTGCCTGGACTGATTTTGTTTTTCGAGTCCATCGGGATTGCCTTTATTTTTGCCTAAGTCTCCTTTTGAGGTGTTCGACTTAGCAGGCTTTTGATTTTTTTTTGGAGACTTGTGACTGCCAAGTCATTGGTCATTGATGAACCGTCATGACTTTTGGATTTTGCCTCGTGATTCGAGTGCGTAATCAGGTTAACTGAACACTACCCTGCCCCAGGTTAAGCGTAAGTGTTTAGCAATCCCGAAGGAAACTCCTACTTCTAGGCTCGAAGTGGTTGACTAGGGACTAACTCCTTATCTCTCCGGTGTTTGGGGATTTGAAACAATGCCTATACATCATCAGCAGAATTTTATCCAAAAGCATACTATCAACAATTATGGGTATTTAGTTTTCGTCATCCTCCCTCAAATCTTTGCTAAACAGCAGTGCGATAAAGGAAGTGGAGTGAAAATTTTTTTGTGATTTTTTGCAACAAGTGAGAAAATATGAGTGAATACGAATGGATTTGATCAAAAACATGCATAATTATCACATTAACAATACCATTAATAAGAAACAATGTCTAAAAGCAAGTAGCACTTAACATAAAGGAAACTACAAATGCACAAAAATGATAAGGAAACTGCCAGTATTGAGGAACTGAGCTCTTCTTTCTTGCTTCACAGTTGGGCTAACTTCTGGCAGCTGTTTCATCTTGCCTTTTGTGTTGTTCTCGTCTTTTCTTAGCTCAAATTGATTCTGTCTCAAGTGTTCCATGGTCTTCCAGCACTAAGTCAAGTTCATTACTTGTGTCGGGAGATCAACCGCGGATTATGGATAAAGAGTGGATAGGCTTTTTCGGTTTTGGAATATGTTATACGATGCAAATGAAACACAGATGTAGTGATATGCGAATGCAATGCAGGTGCAAACAGGATCCAGGATAACATAAGCAACTCAAAGCAACCTAACCGGTAGGCTATACCAGGCAAGTTCTAGATTCTTTACCCACAGACCCACTCATGGGATATGTTCTATGTTGATGGACAAGGTTCCCAGGATCACGGACACCGATCGCATCAACATCACGCAACAGGCTAGCTGTATTATAACGAGAGTACGATAGGATCTCTCCTGAGCAGAGTCCTCATGCTAGGCACACGAGGAACGGGTCCTCAGAGACTAACATTACACGACCACCAATGCAGAAACTGGTTCTAAGATTTGTCCCCAGAGTCACGGACCCTTCATGAATAAAATCGTGCAACAGGCTAGCTGCGTTACGATAGGATCTACGAAAAGGTCTATTCTGGAGGAGCTTTCATGCTAGGCACACAAGGAGCGAGTCCTTGGGGACTAACACTAATTACTACCAATTCTAAACTATGTTTTCTCTCTTCTTTTTCCAAAGCTCGGGTGTAGAGTTTTACTTGCAATGCTATCCTCGAATCCAGCAGGCAGATATAATAAACAACATACGATAGAAAGAGAGAACAAGAAATAAACAATAGGAGAAAATAAACATAAAGAAAACAGGTAAGCAAAAGGTTAGTACTCTCGAATCGAGTCAAGTTAGGCTTGACTCTCTCTTGCATAGGGCAATGCATATCCCCAGCAGAGTCTCCATGTGTCGTACCTCGAAAAACACGATCCTCGCGATGGACGCGGAAAATACTGTTCGAAACAGAGTCGCCACCGAACTTTATTCATTCCAGGGATGGAATAGGAAAATATCAATAAAACCTTTAAGGAGATAAGAACATGGTCATTGCAACCAATATTCTAGGTTCGGGAGTCGGTTACGCAGAGGGAAGGTATTAGCACCCTCTACGTCCGTTGTACTCAACGGGAACCTCTTGATTCGATTCGAGAGTAAAGTTAACTACGCTTGTTTGTTTTCTTCTAAGGTTTATCCTAAAGGGAAATGGGTGGTTTTAAGATAGGGTGCTCGCCAAGGATTGGGGCCCTTGTGCCTACGTATCTTCACTTGTAAGAAGTGGAAAATCAGAGCATTCGTAGTTCGTGGGACTACGGGAAAAAGAGGGGATTGTGCTCACTAGGATTATCGCAATTCTATGCCTACGTACTCTCAACAGATATGAGAGATCAGAGCAGCCGTAGTTCGGCTAACTACGGTAAAAAGTTTGGTAAACGAACGAGTGTTTAGGTCGCATTCTAACTGCTAAACGTTGTCTTGTCTGCTCGCTAGGGGAGGCTGAAGCACGAGTTTGTTATGCGCGAAAGAAAGGACTAAACAATGTTCTTTGAGAAAAGGTATGTTTGGGTTGGAAATCGCACGAGGGCGAGGGGTTAGGTTTATCGTATTGGATGTTTTGGTTTTGGAAAAGGAGGGTAGATTTTAATAGGTTTAAGGTTTCAATTGCACGGGGGCAAGAAATAGGAGTTTGGTTAGGTAATTTGATGGAGAATGACGACTATTCGATAAACGAGACGTCGGCCTCGCAATCAATTAATCGGGGCATTATTGGAATGCTAGATTCCAACGACACCTTTTTCATTCGACTACATTCGAAATATGTTTGAGAATGTTCCAATCACACGAGGGCGAGAGAAGAGAGTTGGATTGAATATTTTAAGAGAGAATGACGACTACTCGATAAATGAGACGTCGACCTCGCAATCAATTAATCGGGGTATCGTTGGAATGCTAGATCCCAACAACACCTTTTCATTCAATTAATTATGAAATTGTATTTTAATGGACAATGACGGAATTTGTCCAAATAGTTAGGGCATGTATTTTATATACGAAAGGTCGAGTAATCCACAACCTAAAGCGTACGCCCCAAGAGTGGTTACTCAAGAATTCGAGGAGTGCGAGACTCCAAGAACTCAATTCTTTCGTAATTTAATCAAGAAAATAGTTTGGATTTGACGTATGGTTTAGAAACATACTAGGGTTTAGACTCGATCGCACGAGGATGAGGAACGAGATTAGATGGTTTGAAAAAATTAGGAGGAGTGACGATTATTCGATAAACGAGGCGTCGGTCTCGTAATCAATTAGTCGGGATATCGTTGGGATGCTAGATCCCAACGATACCTTTTTCATCCCATTAATTATGAAATAGTGTTTGTTGGATAGTGAAAGTACTTGTCCAAATAATTATAAGAGGTGTTTTAGGAACGAAAGTTTGAACGACACACCATTCAAGGCGTACGCCTCAATAGTAGTCACTCTCGAATTCGAGGAATGCGCGACTCCAAGAACTCGATTCTTTCGTGATTTGATTTAGAAAATAATTTGAATAGTTTAACGTACTCGGACTAGGCGCGCTAGGTATTATTGAAAATAAGATCGGAAGGATCACAACTCAAGGTTTGCACCTCGAGAGCGATCACTTAAAAAATTCAAGGAGGGCGAGATCCAAGAATTTAATTGTTTTGAAATTTGTTTGAGAAAAAAATAGTCTAATTTAATTAAGAAAACTAATTTTAACTTTCATATATAAAAATAAATTAAACAATTGTTTATAAAAAGATTTTTGAAAAAAGCTAGTCATATTTAATTGTTTTGAAAAGAGCTTAATATCTTAGAAAACAATATTTTAACTTTGTTAATAAAGTAGTTTTGTTTAAGTTTAATATTTAAAATATTATTTGGTAATAATTTTGAAATATATTTTTTAAAAGAAAGAATAATTGGAATTCCTTATAAAAATATAATTAAATAAAATTGATTTAAAAATATCTTTTGTAAATTTTAATTTGAGTGAAAAAAACATTTTGGAAACCGAAAGACGGAACCACCACAACTCAAGGCGTACGCCTCGAGAGCGGTTGTCCAAGGACACAAGGAGTGCTAGACCCCAAGAGCCCACTGCTTTCGTAATTTAATTAAGAAAATAAGTTTAACATTGTGTCTTAATTGAAAAAAAGAAAAATTTGAATTGTATCGAAACAAAATAATTGAATTTGAAAATGTTACTTAATCTTGGATTTTGTTTATTTAAATTATAATTAACACAAAAATAGTATATTCATTAAACTAAATAAAATTGCTTAATATATATTAATGTCACAGTAAGTAGCATGTATCTACTAAAAATCCAAAAAAAAAGGTGAAGATGGATACGACTTAGAAATATATATACATACAACAAAATGAGACAATCAGTATAATTATATAAATGCTTCATATCCTAAAACCAGAATAAAAAAAAGCAGGCACGTTTGAAGTGAAGATAATCACAGAGATAAAGTTCATCGTAGTGGAAAATGAAATAATTAACATTGGTGCAAAATCAATTATTTCAATTTCAAACTAACAACCATAATCTTAAACTTTGAAGCCAATTCTCTACATAATGAAATTTAAAAAAAAAACATGTTAAGTAAACCAAAATCCCTGTTACTGCTAAATAGAGTGTCAACAATTTATGCAAAATCAAAACAATACTCAAACCAATTTGTAACTTCACAGTACATCAACCGAAACGAAATGAAAACTACAAAACAGAAGCAATTCAACTTTGTATGTATACAATCAGCACACCTCAATTCCGGACAATGTTTACGCATTTCAAATACACAATAACAGTAACATATAATGCTTTGGGATCAAACAACACACTAACAACTGTTACAATCGTGAACCAGATGCACCCTGTGATAAAAAAAAACAGAAACGATAATCAAGGTAGCATGCAGTGCACACTATTTTCATAAGCACTTAGCAGTATGATTTTCACAACACTTACGCAAAAGCTGCTCTATTAACAAGAATATCATGTGAACAGAAATGATTAGTCGGGTATGCTTCAAATAAACATGTTATAACAAGCATCTATGTAATTCATTCCAAATCCTAGTTGAAAGCAACAACCAAAATACAACCAATATGGTGTAAGAATTAAGACATACTGCATCCTGTAATTAACACCAATATCATTTCAACCAAAAAACTTGAAATTACAACATGGAATAGAGTGGAAACAATTATTAAATGTGTAGCAGAAATAAGGAACAAGATTCAACTCAGAATACCTAAATACTTTCAGTTCAAAAATGTTACCGAGTCTGAGTTGTTACTGATGAAAGCTTGTTGTTGTTACCGTATCAATGTTGTCAGAGCTTTCCTGTTCTTCAGAAAACAATAATGAATCAAGTATTCCTGGCCGTGATGTCAATGTTGCAGAGATTATTTGGGATTGAGTGGTTCGGAACTGCGTCGCTGCTACTGTTGATCCTTATACGTAAATGGCTTGCGGAATAGGACTCGAAGGCTAATGTTGTGGGTTTTAGATCCTGTTATAATCGTGCTTTCCGAGAACGCAGTTGGTTGCAAACCTTGAGTCCACAAACTTCCAATCCTGCAAAAAAATGAAACAGCTACATAAAATAGCACAATATCTTTTGCAAACTCGAAATGGAATACGAGCTGGGTCATCATGAACTGCTGTTGTTGTAGTGTCGTAGTCGGAGCCGTTGAGTTGAAGAGCTGTTGAACTGGTGTGATCTTCATTGTCACTTGCTTTTTATACTCAATTTCCGAAATCACGACATGAACATAGGTTAGAATGTTTTAACAAAAATCAATCACAGGAATATGGCAACAAATGCACATGAATGCATAGAGAACACGAAACGATTTGTACTTCATCAAACAACCATATCAAAGCTTTTTTTTAGAACCAAAATCACATACCTAACAATAGCAGCAAATGAATCAATTAAAAAAATGAACACAAACCTCAATATAAGACAAAACCTCCCATAAACAAAACCAAAGTTATTGCGACTGTGACAGTTGTTGTTACTCCACTGACGGAAACCGCGCGAGCTGAGGATGTCACATCCTAGCTGAGAGTAGATACAGGAGTGTACGATGTTGGTGCAGTCGAACTTGAATCTCGTAATTGTAGCGAGGAATTGAGACATAGCCAAGTCCTCCCCGTTTCGCGTTGTTGCATTGCAGAGAACTCGCGGTATGCCATTGTCATCGTAAGTATGAGAGGAACATGGCCGATTATTGTTGTTGATGACTTTGATGCATATGGAGTTGTGTTGCTGGACTCAAAACAAAATAGTGATGAAGTGAGGGGCTGCTATAGAAAACCATTGAATTTATTGGACGTGGAATCGAAGTTAATGTCGATAACCTGCACAAAATCAACACAGCTCCACACAAGAACGTAAACAAGCTCGAGTATTGTAATCAAAACAAAATATGTACTAAAACTAAATGAAGAAAGTCATTAAATCATACGCCAGATTGAAAATTATAGTTGCTGCGAATTGAATTATAGCCATAGCCTATACCTTCGAGTTACGATATAGCACCATAAAGTCAAAGCAACCTTACATAAACCATTGTCGAGTCGGTCACAACAGTGGTAGCTAGGAACAGAACCAAGCCTTCTGCGTTATTACATTGGCAAGTTTGTTGTTGAAAGCTTTACCGTTGCTCGAAAAGAAGAGAGGACTGGAATTTGACTGCTTCAAGAACGAACGCGTACTTGTTGAGTTCGAACGCTTAGCAGCAACACTAACACAATGACAACAACAGCTCCCAGATGTGGAAACAATTATATTCGAGCCACATCATCGAACTGATAAAGAAACCCTAAAAAAATAACAAACAGCACAACATACATAGGACCGTGAATCACACTCGAGGGCGGTAACAGAATTGTTCCTTTGGGCAAAAGAAGTTGTTGCTGCTCAGAGTTGATTCACGGTGGTAAGTTCATTCGTTGCCTGAGATCGTCGTTGTCACTGAGTTGACTAGCACTGCCACAAAATAAGTCGAAGCTTTTGACGAAATTAGAATGAGCAGCTTCGGTACACGGTCAATGACATCGTTGTATGTTCGAGTGTGTGAAACCGAGCGATAATGTTGCTGTTGAGGCTGTTGTTGCAAGAGTAAGCTTCGAGTTGAGTTACGAGCTGCTGTTGAGTGCCATATGGTGTTGAACGCGTTGTTACGAACCCGAGCTACCGAGGTTGTTTTCGTTACCGACACCAGAGCTGCTACATTTATTGTTGTATACCAATGCTAGCTGAAAATTTATATCGTCGTAAGGCAGGAAATGGAATGCTTGTTGCTTCTGAGACAAAACTCGTGCAGGACTCGAAATTCCGAAAGACAATGTGAATACCAGCTGAGATTTTTGTTGTGTACCCGGAACAAGGTCTATTAAACTCAAACAGAACAAGAGAAATTTGAGCGTTCAAACACTGCATATAATCTTAAGCCAAAACATATGAAATATGAATCACAAGCTACTGCTAAGTTGAGTTGTCGTTGTTGAATTTGAGATTGTGCAAAACCGTAACAAAAAGTGAAACAACGTTATTGCTAAGTCGGAGCTTTGCAAGCTGTCGGAACCGTTGAGTTGTCGGAGTCGCATCGGTTTTAGTTGCTTGATGCTGTTAACTAAAGTCCCGTGAGAGTTGTGTTACTGCAAACTGAAGCAGATTTAAAACTTAAACGTAGTTGATTCCCATTTCGCATCCGATTCAAACCGTTACGCGGTGGTTTGTCGTCGTTGATTCGAACCACAACTGTTGTAGTTCGTAGTCTCGTTGTGGTTGTGATTTATCGGCGATTGAGAGTGAAACAGTGACGGAGGAAATGGATGAGACACAAAGCAGGTTCCGACAACAAGATTAGAGTTGCGATTTGAGCCGAAACAGAGTTGTTGTCTTGATGTCGTTTGTTGTTGCTGACTCAAAGCTGCGTGAGAGTTGCGTTGATTGTAATCAAGACTTAGTCATGGTTGCGCTATTGTTATCGCTGAGCTGAAAGTGAGCTAGTCGGGGTGCTTCCGTTACGGCAGCAGAAGGTGAAGACGAAAGGAACGCTGAAGGAATTTGAAGTGTTTAGTGGTGGTGAGAAGTTTCAATGGCGGAGGAGAAGATGAAGACGATTGAAGGAGAAATGGCGGCGGAAAAAATGGAAAGGGAAGAAATTGAAGATGACGAAGGGAGAAGGAGAAGGGTATGTGTGGGCGTTAGGGTTTCGGTGGGGATTTTTCCGGCGCCAATTTGGTAATTTTAGGGGATCATGAACAGTGACTAGGGTTAGAAAGGGGGCGACCCAATTTAGGGTTCGGTGAACAGTAATATCCCTCATTTTTAGGGTTCTCCCCTTTTCTTTTAGGGTCCCCTGTCAACAGTAGCTGAGTCTCCTATTTATCCCAAATTAACCCTAATTTTCAATTCCATCCAACCGTGTCTTTTTTTCAATTTTCATATTTTTGTTTTTTTCTTTAATTAATTTTTCTGAATAATTTAATAATCAATCCTAACTCTATTATATTATATTAACTATTACTAAATTAAACTCTAATCTAACTTTTAATATAAATCCTAATTAAATTCTAACTCTATTTTTTTTTTAAATCTATTTTTTTTCTAAAATAAAATTTCTAAGTTATAATGAAGTTCTAAATTAAATCTATCTAATTAAATTTTTTAATTTAAATCCTAATTTCTAATTCAAAACTAATTACAATTAATATTAAAAAAAATATTATATTAACCTATCATAAAAATGAAATTATGAAACAAAAATAATGATAGATATATACAAAAAACAAATGCAACGTGGCATGCTCTTATTGGGCTAAAAAAAGTAAAAATGCTCATTTTTGTTGAAAAATACGCTACGTTGTATAAGCGAGGTAAATTAAAAACAAAGTCGGGCAAATGAACATTTTAAAAAAAAGTAGGACAAATTTGGGGTATAACACATACTCACGAGAGTTCATAAAATAAATATAAAAAGCGGCATAATCATGCTCAATATCATGGAATTCGCTCAAAGTAGCATGCATCTCAACAAGTGACCTCTGAATCCAATGAATATCAAAAATACAGTATCTACCAGGACACCCATATACCATATTCACAGACGTGTTACCACGCTTAGGCAGCATATTTGATTGCACATTGGGATTGGTATCTTCAAAAGATAGAATGCCACTTTTTACAAGCTCTGCCACTTCATATTTCAAGGGGTAACAATTTTCAATATCATGCACAGGGGAACCCTGATGAAATGCACAATGGGCCTCTAGCTTATACCACCGTGGAATATCTATAGGAACATTCGGCGGATCATGGGTCTGAACCAAATTCATCCTTATCAAAGTCAAAAATAATTCAGCATACGACATCAGAATGGGACCAAATTGCACTTTCTTCTCCACACGACCTTGATGATTATTTTGTTGTGTTTTTAGTTGGAACCGTGGTTGGTAATTTGAAGCAGCTTGAGCGGCAAAAGCGACATTGATAACAGGCGTAACAGAAGCTACTTGTTGCTTTACGACCCTGTGACTTCTGGACCTCTCTTAAGATATGACATCGGTTTCTCCTTCCTTTTTCTTAGAAAAACCAACACCAAATTTCTTCGCACTTCCAGAACTACCTCCTTTTGTCAGATGTTCCTCACGGACAACTTCCTCTAACCTCATTCCCATATAACCATTTTCGTAAAATCACTAGGAGCACTCGCGACCATCTTTTCATAATAAAATGGAACCAAAGTCTTCCAGAAGATTTTGATCATCTCTTTCTCTTTAAGTGGAGAGCTTATCATGGTCCGACGCCATATCTAGATTGTACTTACAATGACGAATAAAAGCTTATCCGAGATCATTGAATGTCTTGATTTGGGAACTATCAAGTCTCATGTACCACTTTAGTGCAACACCAGTAAGACTATCTTAGAAATAATGAATCAACAGTTGATGATTATCAGTATAGGTGGACATTTTTATGGCATACACGACCAAATGGCTTTGTCGACAAGTGTTCCCTTTATATTTCTCAAAATCCGAAACCTTGAACTTGGCAGGAATCTTCACATTTGGGACTATACAAAGCTCGTGAGCATTCTTTCCAAATAACTCTTTTCCTCTTAAAGCCCTAATTTCTTTCTGCATCTCAGCAAACTGATCTCGAAAATCATCCATACGATCATCCAAACTCTCGCTCGGAGCAGTGTGGAAAATTTTTTCTTCAGCATAAGGCGTAGTGTGAACTACGAGTGGAGGCACAAGTACATCAGTAGGAACAACCAAAATCTCAGCATTAGGAACAACATTAACCAAATAAGGTGGTACAGTCATAACAACTGGTACTCTCGGACCTTCTGAAGCAGGAGGTTGATATCCCTCTGGCACAAAATTGAGAGGCATGCCCCATGGGAAACCAGGAGGCATCTGATATTGAGAAGCATTAACTAGAGCCACAGAAATGGGTGTTGATACGATCTCAAAAATCACAATTCTCTGCACAGGAGAAGGAGGAGGAGGTGATGGCTGATTCTGAGCAACCACCAGAGCTTCCATCGCAGCAGTGAGTCTTTCCATACTATCCTTCAGAATTGTCACCTCTTCGCGAAGCTCACGGTTCTCTTGTTAGAATTGATCCATCTTCCTCTTGAGATTAGCTTGAGTGTTGTAGTGATGTGATAACTTGGCTGAACGAAGACCAAAAGAAACATAAGACACCTGGAAAAGGCAAAAAACAATGCACAAGATGCAAATAAAAATGTTTCAATCAGCTTTCAAGGATATTTAAAATATAAAGCAATTAGAAACATCATAAAGAAATATCACTTTTTTGAAATACGGATAAACATCTCATTTCATTGAATATAGAAAGAGCTACACTTGGAAGTACAAGTTATAGAAGATCAAAACTCAATAAGAAAATGCTAGATTCTAAGGATTATAAGGAGCAGCTGATGATGATCCGAGCTGATACTTCCTTCTAAGTCTCTTAATCTCTCTCGTAGTTGTCCTTCATGGCGGTCTTCTCTAACACTAGTTGATCCATAATACCTTTCCAAGCACCAGAAGTAGGAGGATGTAATGATGAAGTAGTAGAGGAAAATAAATCCTCTCCATGTCTCTTCAAAGTGGTCACTCAAGCAACTCAATCAAATCATCTTTCTCCTTCATCTACTTTTGAAACTTCTTCTTCTCCTTGTTAGAAGCATGAAACTTACCTTCCCACATATCTTTCTCTTCACCTTGGCCAAAACATCTTGAAGAGTCTTTACATCATCAGAAGGAATAGGGAGTGGCATATCGACCATTGTAGTCATGGGTTTCTAAAAAGGATAAGGCATTTTGAGCTATTTACCTCTCTTCTTCACCCAAAGCGTATAAGGTTCCAAGGTAATGCAAACTTCTCTTCAAAGCTCTTCTTTACCCATCCTAGGAATCTTAGTCCAAGAATGAGCCATTATTCTCCTCAAACCAAGAGTGTCGTCCCTTCCTTAGAAAAAAACCCTCTAATAGAATATTTTTAGGGTTATCCTTCTACATATAACCAAGCTGACGACGAGCTAAACTCGGGCTATAGTTAATTCCACCTTGTGTTCCAAGAAGAGGAACATTGGAGAATTCCCCAAAATTATCAATAATCTGGACATTCTCATAAACAGAAGAAGACCAAGTAATTTTAGCATGAGTAAGGGACATGATCCTCTGAGACCACCTTAAACAAATCTTGTTCTCACAAAAAGTATATGATTGTGGCAAGTGCAAAATAAACCACTTGTACAACAGAGGTGGGCAACAACAATGGTACCATTCCCCTTAGAAGTCCTGTTATGGATGGAGAAATAGGTGTCACCAAGTAAGGTCGGAACATGGTTCTCGATCAAGAAAATCCTAATAACATTAACATCCAAAAAGTTGTCAATGTTAGGGAACAAGAATAGTCCGTAGATAAGCAAAGCAAAGATAGCCTCAAACGCCAATGTGCTACCAAGGTTAGCAAATTAAGTGGCTTTCCCAATCAAGAACTTAGAAGTCAAACGCTTGATGCCTCCCTTAACCGTAAAATTAGCATCTATATCATATTTTGTCAAATGGGTGGCTGCAACAATATCTTTGGCCTTAAGAACTTCCTCCAAACCAGTATAAGGAACTTTATCAGAAACTGGTATACCCAACAGATAAGCATACTCCTCCAAGATTGGCATGAGCTGATAATCAGGAAAAATAAAGCATCAGTAGACAGGATCATAGAATTACACAAGGGTGTTCATAATTCTCTCTTCAATGTTGGTAGAAAGAACAAATAGAAGTCTCCCATAACGAGATCTGAAGCTTGCACAATCAACTACCAAGGACACCAGCTTTCTCAAATCTGTAAGATCAGAAGCTCGGAAACCGTACTTCTGAGTGTTTCTCCTTTCAATATCCATAATCACAATATCTGCGATGTTTGCAAAGGAAAATCTCTGAGATCTTTAAAAACTGACTGAAATAAAATGTCCAGGAATGCATGAGTGCAAGATGCAACACCCACAAACAAGATCATATAAAGCACACGGGTTCAAAGGTTCGGCACAAGCATGGGGCCAAAGGTAAGAACCAAACCACAATGGTGTGTACTAAGGTTATATCAGCACCTGTAGAACAAGGTTCTAAAAAGTTCCCAGAGTCATAATTCCATCTGTTGGATATTATCGGCTTAAACAATTACTCGTCGACCAACAATATTCTCAAGAGAAACTCGTCTGAGTATGGTATTGTGTAACACCCATTTTTAATTATTTATTCTTTTGGTGTTATTTTATTTTGGTGTGTCCTTTGTGGGGGAGTGTATCGGAGCGTGTGGGTGGGTGTCCTTGAGTTATAGGAGTTATTTAATAAAATGTAGATTTAATAATAATATAATATAATCAATAATGATGATAATCTAATTATTATTATTATTATTATTATTATGATTATTATTATTTATATTATTATTAATAATAATAAAATAAGGATTAAAGGGGTATTAGAAGAGGTTGAGGGAAAGGAGAGAGTTAGAACACGATAAGTCAGTTTTAAAGAGAAGAGGAAAGAGGAAGAACAAGGAGGAAGAGAAGAAGGTTAGGGCTAACAACTCTTCAAAGTTCTTCGTCAATCGGAGCATTAATCGAGGTAAGGGGGAGAAACGGGTTAAGATTGGTAAATTGCATGAACAGGGTAGAGGGGATTCCTTAACCCCGTAGGAATTTGGTGAATATGAATGACATATTGAAATGTTGATGATTATTGTTGTTGGTATGATGAATTGTATGTGCATTGATGTGTTTATGAGCATGGCTGCTATTGATGACTTTGGGTACGTGTTGTTGTGAGATTGGGGAAGTTCTGAGTAACTTCTGTAGTTCTGATGATGAACATAGGTGTGGGTTCTGGAGTTAAAATTGATAGAAAATGATAGAGTAGTGTTTATTAGTTGTAGTATTGATATGATTGAAGATAGAAGTAGAATGATAGGCTTGAATTTGAGCAAGATAACAGTTCTGGACTGTGAGGGTTTTGATAGATCGCAGAACTCGCTAAGCGAGTAGCTAGCGAGCGAGCTAGCGAGCGATTCGCTAGGTAGTTCGCTAGGAGAGCTAGTAGCGAGTGTTTGCTATGGCTTCGCTAAGAGAGATGGGTATTGAAGGCTTCCAGTAGCCACTGTCTGCCTTCGCAAGGGAGTTCGCTAGGCGAGCAGCTAGCGCTAGGGCTTCACTAAGCGAACGAGCCAGCGAGCATGACAGGAAATTGTGATTTTTGTACGGTGAGGTGGTTCTGTTGTTTTGTAGTATTCCTTGAGTTGTGACCAGTATATATATGGTGATTGGTGGTGAAGAGTGTATACTTGACATTAAGAGGTGAAATCATGTAGTGATTGAACTTAATTAAAACAAGTAGATTGAGGTGTGAGATAGGTATGGAGCATGGTGATAGGATCAGGGGGATTGTGTGACTTTAATTAAAATAAATAATTGATGAACAATGTGTATGTGTGATGTATGGTGATATGATTAGGGGATCGTGTGCACCTTGTGTGCTTGAGTTCATTGTCGTGCATTTGGTGTTATGCATTTCATGGTGTTGGTGGGACGAATCATTGCTCAAGAGGAGTGTAGGTGATTCATCCGTACTCCATTGCGGAGAATGGTGGGGATAGATCATGGCCAAAGATGGGTGTATGTGATCTATCTGGGGTTCGATTGAATGAACCAATGAGTCGGTACCGCATGCATGGTGTTGAGTTGCATATTTGCAGTATGGTGTGTTGTGTTGTTGTTGGACAGTAGGTCGCTATTTATGAATGTTGGGTGATATTTTATATGATTGCTACCTTTATTTCACGTATTGTATTACCGATAATTTTGATCATGTTTTCTCACCCCTTTGTTGTTGTTGTGGTCTGTGCTTCTTCGGAAGTACAGATAATCCAGGTACTTAGCTAGCTTGGATAGTGGTGTGCGAGTCGAGTCTTAGAATGCTCTGATACGTAGCACGGGACTTGGGTGTTTATTTGTTTTTATGCTGAACTTGTTTTATTTCCTGTGACATATCATGTTGACGAACCTTTTAATGAGATCTTTTTATGTAATTCGGCGGATGGCCGAGGATGATGAATTAAATATTATTCTGCTGTTTTGATTTGAAAACCTTATAATGAAGAGTATTATGGATTATGTGATGTGATATCCCACTTGATGAGGGGAGACTCTGATGTTTATTTGGATTATTCGTATTTTATTTTAATTTTGGGAAGTGGGGTGTTACAATTGGTATCAGAGCAGGTCGGTCCGTCCGACTAGTGTAGTTGTTGAGTCTGTCCTTAGGATAGAGATTGTGTATCTTTTAACCCGGTGTTGTTATTGTTGAGCAGTATGGCAGGAAGGAATGATGCTGCTTTGGCTGCTGCTATGCAAGCGATGGCGCAGATGGTTGCTAATCAGAACCAAGCTGCGGGTGCGCAATTTAGGGATTTGGCACAGTTTCAGAGTAACAAGCCGTCGACGTTTGAAGGAGGAGTTTTGGATCCTGAAGCTGCGCAGAAGTGGCTGAAGGCGATTGAGAAAATTTTCAGGACGATGGGTTGTAGCGATGAGCAAAAGGTGAGGTTTGGTACTCACATGCTGGAAGGTGAAGCTGAGGCTTGGTGGGACAACAGTCGCCAGAGATGGGTGACTGCAGGAACTGCGATCACTTGGGATGTAGTTCGAAAGGGTTTTCTGGAGAAGTACTTTCCGGAAGACATACGAAGTGCTAAGGAGATAGAGTTCCTAGAGCTGAAGCAGGGTGATCTGACCGTAGCAGAATATGCTGCGAAGTTTGAGGCGCTGGTGCAGTATTGTCCTCATTACAATACTGAAGATGCGATGACCTCTAAGTGTTTGAAATTTGAGAATGGGCTGCGTCCGGAAGTTAAGTTGGGGATTGCTTGTCAGAAGATCAGGAATTATCCGGAGCTGGTAAGTAGAAGCAGGATCTATGATAATGACAACTGGGCCAGGATTGCACATTATAAGGCGGTGAATGATCGTAAAGGTAAGCAGAGATTTGGTGGTACTCCTTACAGTGTTCCTGCTGATAAGGGAAAGCACAAGGCCGCTTCTGATAAGAAGTCTAGAGAAGGGAAAACATCTGTTGATTTGAAATGTTTCCGGTGTGGTGGCGCGGGTCACCGTGCTAATGAATGTCCTAAGGAGGTGAAGAAGTGCTTCAAGTGTGGTAAGACAGACCATGTAATAGCTGATTGCAGAGCCACTATGCCTACCTGTTATAACTATGGTGAGAAAGGGCATATCATTACGCATTGCGAGAAGCCGAAGAAGTCTCAGGCGTCTCAGGCCAGTGGTAAAGTGTTTGTTGTAGTGGGAACTCAAGCTGCCAGTGAAAAGCATTCTATCAAAGGTACTTGTTTCATCAATAATATTCCTTTGACTGCTATTGTTGATACGGGTGCAACCTACTCGTTCATTTCTGTTGATTGTGTGAAGAGGTTAGGATTGGTGTCGTCTACTCTTGATCGACGAATGACTATTGAAACTCCCTCTATTGGTTCAGTGACTACTTCTTTAGTGTGCTTAAAGTGTCCACTGAATATTTTCAGTAGAGACTTTGGGGTAGATCTGATTTGTCTACCACTTGGTAATTTGGATGTTATTATGGGTATGAACTGGTTGGAGTTCAACCGAGTCTACATCGATTGTTTTCGGAAGGTGTTGTTGTTTCTTACTCCAGAAGAGGAAGCATTGGCAGATTCCTTGTCTAATAAGAAATTGAGGACCCTGTTGGAGGACAAAGCTAAGATGTTTGCTTTATTTGCGTCATTGTCTATTGACAGCAAGACATCAGTGAAAAAGTTGGCTGTGGTGAATGAATTTCCTGAAGTGTTTCCTGATGACATTACAGAATTACCTCCGACGAGAGAAGTTGAATTTAGTATTGATCTTGTTCCTGGTACAAGACCTATATCTATGGCGCCGTACAAGATGTCGGCAGTGGAATTGGCTAAATTGAAATCTCAGATTGGAGAATTGTTGGATAGAAAGTTTATCAGACCGAGTGTGTCGCCGTGGGGAGCCCCAGTGTTTTTGGTAAAGAAGAAGGATGGCAATATGCGTCTGTGCATCGATTACCGTCAGTTGAATAAAGTGACCATTAAGAATAGATATCCTCTTCCAAGGATTGACGATTTGATGGATCAGTTGGTGGGAGCTAGGGCGTTCAGTAAAATTGACTTGAGATCGAATTACCATCAGATTAGAGTGAAAGAAGGTGACATTCAGAAGACGACATTTAGAACTCGATATGGCATTACGAATATGCTGTAATGCCTTTTAGGGTGTCTAATGCGCCGGGAGTGTTTATGGAGTATATGAACCGAATTTTACATTCTTACTTGGATCAGTTCATTGTTGTGTTTATTGACGACATATTAATTTATTCTAAGTCTGAGGAAGAGCATGCAGGACATTTGAGAATTGCGTTGCAGGTATTGAAAGATAATAAGTTTTTTGCTAAGCTATCAAAGTGTGAGTTCTGGTTGAAGACAGTGAGTTTCTTGGGGCATGTAATATCTGGTGATGGTATATCGGTGGACCCATCGAAAGTGAGTGCAGTGTTGCAGTGGGAACCGCCGAAGACAACAACGGAAATTAGAAGCTTTTTGGGTTTGGCAGGTTATTACCGAAGATTTATTGAAGGGTTCTCTAATTTGGCGTTGCCATTAACTCAGTTGACGAGGAAGAATCAAGTTTTCATGTGGGATGTTGCTTGTGAAGAAAGCTTTGAGGAACTGTAAAAAAATTGACTACGGCACCGGTGTTAGTGTTGCCAACTCCGAGTGAACCTTTTGTGGTGTACTGTGATGGTGTACTGTGATGCGTCTAAGTTTGGATTGGGCGGAGTTCTTATGCAAGATGGTAAGGTGGTAGCGTATGCTTCGCGGCAACTGAGGGTGCATGAAAGGAATTACCCTACTCATGACCTTGAGTTGGCTGCGGTAGTTTTCATGTTGAAGATCTGGAGGCACTATTTGTATGGTTCGAGATTTGAGGTGTTTAGTGACCATAAGAGCCTGAAATATTTTTTTTGATCAAAAAGAGCTAAATATGAGACAGAGAAGATGGTTGTAATTCTTGAAAGATTATGATTTCAACTTGAGTTATCATCCAGAAAAGGCGAATGTAGTAGCTGATGCCTTGAGTAGGAAAGCAATTCATATGTCAGCTTTAATGGTGAAAGAGATGGAACTAATTGAGCAGTTCAGAGATCTGAGCATGGTTTGTGAGACTACGGTCGATGGTGTGATGTTGGGCAAGTTGCAGGTGAGTAATGATTTCCTGGATTTGATTAAGGAAAGTCAAAAGCTAGATGTGAAGTTAGTAGATTTGATGCCTAGGGTGGAGAGCGACCCTAACAGTGATTTTAAGTTGGATAGTACAAATGTGTTGAGATTCAGAGGCAGGATTTGTATGTTGGATAATGAAGAACTGAAGAATTCAATTTTGAATGAGGGACATCGTAGTAGTCTGAGTATCCATTCGGGAGCTACGAAGATGTACCATGATTTAAGGAAGTTAATTTGGTGGTCTGGTATGAAAAGAGATATAGCTAAATTTGTTTATGCCTGTTTGATATGTCAGAAGTCAAAGGTAGAGCATCAGAGACCTTCTGGATATATGTAACCGTTGGAAGTTCCGGTTTGGAAATGGGATTGTATCACTATGGATTTTGTTACGGGTTTACCGAACACGGCGAGAGGATTTGATGCTATTTGGGTAATTGTGGATCGACTTACGAAGTCTGCACATTTTGTGCCGATCAATATCAGCTTTTCGTTGGTGAAGCTAGTAGAGATTTATATTCGTGTAATTGTGAAGCTACATGGTGTTCCATCGAGTATCGTGTCGGATAGAGATCCGAGGTTTACTTCAGAATTTTGGAGAAGTTTGCAGGAAGCTTTGGGTACTAAGTTGAAGCTGAGTTCAGCTTACCATCTGCAAACTAATGGTCAGTCAGAGAGGACTATTCAGTCGCTGGAAGATTTGTTGAGAGCTTGTGTGTAAGGGTGGTGCGTGGGATACTCATTTACCGTTGATAGAGTTCACGTATAACAACAGTTACCATTCTAGTATCGGAATGACACCGTTTGAGGCTTTATATGGTAGGAGGTGCAGAACTCCTCTGTGTTGGTATGAAACAGGTGGGAATATGGTATTGGGACCAGAGATGGTGCAGCAGACTACTGAGACCATTCAGATGATTTGTGAGAGAATGAAAGCGTCTCAGAGTAGGCAGAAAAGTTATCATGATAACCGAAGGAAAGAATTGGAATTCAGTGAAGGTGATCACGTGTTCCTAAGGGTTAACCCAGTGATTGGTGTGGGTCGTGCGTTGAAGTCCAAGAAGCTGGATCCTAAGTTTATTGGACCGTGTCCTATTTTGCATAGAATTGGTGTTGTAGCTTATAGAGTGGCGTTACCGCCTGAATTGTCGAACTTGCATGACGTGTTTCATGTGTCGCAACTGCGAAAATATGTCTCGGACCCATATCATGTGATTTCGAGAGATGAAGTTCAGGTCCGGGAAAATCTTATTTGAATGAGTTTTTGTATTTTTTTTATGTTTTTTTTGAAATTTGTCAAAGTATGATTATCATTGATTGACATTTATTAAAGAAAACAAAGTTTGAAAATCACTTGACAAAATTCAAGGTTTTATTATGAAAGCGGTTTTAAGTTTGGAAACAAGAAGGTTTTTGAAAAAGAGAGAAGATTTAGAAAATTTAAGAAGGGGAGCAGAGGAAGTGACTACCCTAGAAAGCAAAATAAAAGTTAAAGATAAGAAGGATCTAACTGAATTGTAGCACACGACATAGTTAGTGAAATAAGAATTCCATTTGATTTGAAGCATAAGCAAATGAGAAAGCCAAATAAAGGAAAAGATCCATAATACTCCAACCATATGGAAAGAGACCTAATTCTAACTCCAAGAGTCCAAGAATAGTCTAAGAGGTCCAAGGTCTAAGTTCAACACAAAGGATAGTAACCATAGTACACTATGAAGAGAACAAGTTTCTTAGGGGTTTAAGCCTTTATTAATATTTTAAACAAGATATGGTCCAATAATATGATATGAAATGATAAAAATGGAGCATAAAAATAAAAGAGAGATAGGGAGCGAGAAGTAAATATAAATAAAATTAGTATAATAATATTGTTAGTGAGTTAGTGATTAGTTGTTAGAACAAATGATCAACGATGGTTAGCTCATGCACTTAGGCCAAAGTTATGAAGACTCATTAGAGGATTGATAAAAGTAAAGCCTCCTAACAACAAGTTTCATAGGTAATGGACCTAAGATAAATAATCAACCATACTTGGACTTTCAAACATAAGTTTGAGCCACAAATGATCACTTTCGGGTCAATAAAAATGTTAGTGCTAATGCATGCTAGAGAAGTTATATGTAGATTACTCTCCGAAAGAAATATCGCACGAAAAGAAAAGTGGTAACGATCTCATCTTCATCAAGAACTTAAAATAAGTTCCAATGATATTGAAGATTTTCATCAATCAAAATAAAAAGAGAAGAGGAAAGGGAAAGCCAAATTGAATTACCATTTCCAGGTCATTCCATCTTTAAGTTCATCCACTCATCTTGGTGAATTAAAGCACTAAACATATTATTAACTCAAAGCACCTAAAATGAATTGAACAATTCACTTTTAAGATAGATTTGAATCAGTGAATGTTTATCCAATTTCATCTACACCCTAAGTCCAATGAATTTAAAGAGGAAACTGGCCTTTAAAAGTGCATTCCAAGGCAAAAACCAAAGGAAGAAGGAAGAAGAAGAAGAAGAGAGAACCAAAACAGTCCCAAAATAAAGCCAAAATGACAAAATGCTTACTGTATAATCGATTATCCTCAGGGAGGTAATTGGTTACCACTGCTAAAATAATAGCAAATCCAATTTTAAAATGTGCAAAGCTTGATTAATCATTTCTTCAAACACCTCATGATCAAGGAGTCAATTGAGCACGAAAAATCAAGTAAGATAACAACAAACAACACCAATAGAACATAATTTTCAAGATCCAAATATCAAGCAACAAGAATTAACAATAGATCACATTGTGAAGGATATATCAAGAACAACAATGATGGATCAAGAGATTACCACTTACAATCTGAAAATTCTTCAAATCAACTCCACAAACCATAATTCAAAGCCTTGATCTACTGAAATTGATGATTAAAAAGTGAATGGATGAAGGTTTAGCTCAAAGATTAGTAAGTTCTAATGATGAACTTACTAACTTTCAAAGGAAGAAAGAGCTTTGGTGAATTTGGTAGTTGGAGAAAATTGAGAGTCAAGAAATGAATGAAATGACACCTTTATTTATAGGATTTAGGCTTGGAAAATTTGGTGGTTTGGTTTAGAATTAAAGTTAGGCTTGAAATTTGATTTTGGAGGCAAAATTAAGATCAAAAGTTAGTTAGTGAAGGTGTATGGTGGGAATTAATTATGATGACATAGGGGAATTAAAATGAAGTGAACTAGAATATTCTCATGATGCAACATTTGAATTTGGTGCTAAAAATGCTGCAGAATTTGAATTTGGCCAATTTTCACAAAATGCACACATGGTAATCGATTACCCTAATGGTGGTAATCGGTTGCCACAGTAAAAAAATGTGAAAAATTGCCTTTTTGATGCGTTATCTTAGCTCTGGCTCGATTCTTTTACTTGTCACTGAAAGCATAAAAATAAACACATGAACCTTGAAGTCTCTTGAATAAAAGTCAATCAAATCTTGGGGGACTCTTGATCAGATAATTTTGAATTGTTTGCAGATCAACTTCAACTTTGTTCAGACGAAATTCATTCGAGCTGAGGGACTGGTATTTGATATCTTTGATCTAAATTCTTCTTAAAAAAGTTAGTTAAGGAAAAAAAAATTGGATTTTGAATAATGGTTAGTAAACATAAACATAAACAAATATAAAAAACACAAGAAAACAAGGGTGCCCGATGATCTCTCAAGAACAAACCTGCAGTGGAAGGAAAAAGAACCAAAGCTTGCGATCTTGTTTGTGGAATGAGATGAAATTGATATGTGGGATCTTAGGGGTAAAAATTTGGTTATTACACCACCGTCTCATCGCTCGTTTTCCAACCGGAATGTGTCTCGCTATCGTTTCAACCATCAATGTCAGAAATGAACCACTTTATTTCATCAATCTATAAATAGCGAAGAGCAACATTTCTTCAACTTTTTCCATCTTCTGAGTCTTTCTTAGCAAGAATAAACTTTCTCTGTATTCTTCATCTTTTACAAACAAAAACCATTTTTCTTCAATCTCTGCTGCATCAATGGTGTTTTCTTCCAAAGTTTCGAAAGATTACCCAGGTTATCAAGAATATAAGAAATCAACGGAACTTGCTCCAGTTCACAAGATCTTGGGCCCAAGAGTTATGGGTAAACAGCAGTACATACCTGAATCTACCAATCCCAGGTATTAATTCCTATTTCTGTTATGGGTAAGACGCTTGCCATGTTAGGTCCCCCATAAACCCTTATGCTAACCCTAATAGACTTAAGGATTTTTTTCCCAACATACCATCGCTAAAAACCCATAGCCAAGGGGGAAAACCTAGGGCTAATGAATATATTGAGGCTGATGAAAAACTAAAAATTGATAACCAAGGCTCACCTTCGACTATGGCTTATGAAAAATCTATTAATCTATATTACATGAATAATAACTTTAGGGTGTTTCAATCATTCCCTTTATTTAAGAATCCCTCATATTACTTTTACTGGCTAGAGAAAATAGAAAAGAAAAAAAATCCCAAATCTGGAAAGATATGGGTATCTTCGACATGATTCAGCTGTCAAAAGTTAGACCTGGCTATTGCCAAGCCATGCTAGCAGCCTCTTTATACTTTTGGGATAGCACTCACAATACCATCCATCTCCCATGCAGAATGATGACTTCTACCCTCTTTGAAATTACTTCTATTATTGAGCTTAAACCAATTGGGGAAAACTATGACCCAAACTTTACGGTGGAAGATTATATTAGTTTCGACACCACCAAAGCAGCTTTCACCATTTACATTTCATATTAACATGATAAAGACTTTGTAGAAGCATCTGACCAAGAGCACATTGCTTTCCTTGCTTTATGGTTATGTCGTTGCCTATTCTGCTCGAGATCTCTCCATGTGGAAAAAAGTTATATGACCATGGCGAACCAACTGCATGCTAGACATAACCTTTGTCTCAGCAAAATGATCTTGGCCAACCTCTACAAGTCTTTAGGGGAAGGCGTCACAGTTCTCAAAATCATTCAGTCCAAAGGAAATTTGTTACTTTCTGGCCCTTTTTGGCTGCTGCAATAATGTTTGAATGCTACCTTTGAAGCCTCTTTACCAGTTCGCAACCCCATAAATGCAGAGGCTGACAAAATAAAGAATAAGAGAGTCAAAGGAACACGACTTGCTTTGCTGACCCCAAGTGATGAGGGATTAAATCTCCAATAAATCTTCACTAGGTATGTGATGATGTTCGCCAAGCGCTACAGCTTCACACCAAACATGGCTCCTTTTGCTGATAAGAAACATGACCGTAAATGGTTTACAAGGAAATTTCCTACCCCGTCGAAGGACCAAGAAGCATAGTCCCTTGCCATCTAGGAAGCATTCCTTACCCCTAGGTTATTGGCCACAAGCCTTTGACCCTTAAGACTTCAAATCACTCTCCTCAGTTACCAACTCAACTTGGTCTCTCGACAGTTTGGTCTTATTCAAATCATGCCACGACCACTTTTTACCAAAAAGAACTCATTGATCATATACAATATGATCCATACAGAAGCTGAATGTAAAAAAGAAATGGCTCGATACACGGGCATCACACAACTTGCTCCTGTTTTCTTTAAAACATCATTCCTTTGCACCCAAGAGTTTGATACTTGGTGGAAGGATTACTATACCAAATAAGTTTTCGACGTTCTTTCCTTTACTGAACATCTAACTCGTGCTTTTGTTTCTGTGCAGGAAAAAGTCAAGAAAGGTACTTCGACTCACATCAAAGAAATCCAAGCATTCCAAAAATACTTTGAAACTACCTATAGATTTGATGATCTTAGTCGAACCATTCGTGAAGTAGTTATTACCTTGAAAGAAAAAATTACAAAGAAACTAGAGGATTTAAAACTACATTCGTACATTAAACCTGAACAATGGTACGTACTATCTTTTAACATGTATCCCCCAAAATTTCCTCGACTGCCAAGTGTTGAATTTTGTGTGGCTTTTAGTCCTCCATTTCTAGACTGGTTCATCTGTGGGGATTTTGTAAAAATCCTTCGAAAAGAATCTCAAAAACGTGGCAAGCGGGTGGTTCCAACTAAGCACCATCTAGACAGTTTCAAAGGACACCTTCATATTGGCATAGAACCCGTTCGTGTAGAGTTCCAATCTACGAAGGTGTGGAATATGAGGTTTTCCAACTCACCTTTTTCAACAATATCTTATTTTTCTGTTACTTGTGATAACTATATTGATTTTTCCAGCTGTGAGAATTCCTTCCAAGAAGGCTACCACATACAAAGGTGTCGTCAAAGAGAAAGACGAGGAAAAGTCCACTAAAGCACCAGCAAAGGTAGACTTTGTCTCTTATTATTATTATTCTTTGTATATTCCTCATATTTTAATACCTGAGGCATGTTTTCTTTTTGGCCAGTCGAAAACCACCACCATATCCAAAGAAAAAGAAGGAGAAAGAAACTCAAATCCAAGTGATAAAATCATATGATGAAGATCTATCTCTGGACACCTCCAACTAGCCCGGGATGAAGAAGAAGCAAGCAAAAATTTCAGATTCCAGCTCTCAACCAAAATCCAAAGCTGCCAAAACTCTCAAGCAAAGAAACCCCTCACTCCCAAAATACTTGAAGCAGATCCTGATCCAACTATTAAAAGTTAGACTGCTAAGGCAAATCCTGAGGGGTCGAAAGCGAAAATTCCATCTCTGAGGCTGAAGGTCCTAAGGTAAATTTTTTTACCTTAATCTCTTGAATTACTAATGGATTTTTACTTACTTTCGACTCACCCATATTTGATTTTTCAGGGTGTCGCAGAGGGCACAAAGCAACCAACAATTGAACAAACTATCCCAATAAGTAGTAGTGATCCTTCTTATAATCTAACAAGCACTCCCTCTTACCATCCAACATCTCCCAAATATTCTAACAAAAAGTCTACTGGTGAGATAAGTAAACCCGCTGAAGAAAAAGATTTACCCTCAAAGATTACCACCGAACATTCTCAAACAAGTGATTCAGAACATGAAAAGGATCCACAAGAGAATGACGCCTTCATTAACGTTGAAGGTGATACAGAGATGCCAAATGATAAAGGAGTTGTTGAAGACGTCTCCGAGGATGGCTCTAAATCGAAAGCAACACAAGGCGCTGGTGGCCCATATGACGAAGAGGGAGATGATTAAGAACAAGATGATGATGATGATGATAACAACGAAAGAGACGATGAGAAATCATATGATCAACCCAAAGCTAAACAAAGTTCTGATGCTACAATGGAAACCTCAGAAACTTCAATTGGTACTACTGCTACCCTCTTATGGGAAGAGATAGAACCGTTGAAGCAAACTAGACCAATTGAATATTTGAAGGCCATGATCAGCGCAATAGGTAGTTTAACTGAGAAGAGTCCCAACACTTCAACTGTGTCAAATGGTCAATCCACAGGAGAACTTGGTGATGACTTATTGCCTTCAATACCGATCTGTTCCAACTCTTGGAAAATGATAATTCCACTTGCTTTGTGATCAAAGATCTTCTGAAACAAGTTAATGTTTTGACCATTTCTCCATAAGTTGTGGATGTCATCATGGATTTGAGATTTCTAGTTGATCAAGTTTTTGCAGATCTTAATCGTATAAGGGAGACTTCAAACAAAATAAATAACAAATTAGAGACCCAAGCAGCTGAATAGGATGCAGACACTGAATCTACTGCAAGAGTTGCAAAATTGGAGAAGGACTTTGAATAAAACAATAAGGAATTTGATGCTTGCGATAGGAATATCAGGGCTTGGGAACAACAAATAAATGAATTGCAAACCAAAATTACCAAGGCCAAGGAGTGCAAAGATGAACTTCAAAAACTCGATCAAGATGAACTGGCCAAGGAAATCCAAGTTGGAATGCATCATGTCGACATGGCTCAGAAACTGGGTAAGGAAATTGATGGCTTTGCTACCAACAAGTCTGTTTGTGAGCGGCGCTTGAGACTTCAAAAATCGAAGTACTAGAAAATGAAAGCTTCTTTTCCCTTTTAACTTGATTGTGATTTTCGAATTTTTGGTTCTTTATTGTAATGACTTTAAGCCCTGAGGGGCATTTATGTAGTGGGTTAGCCATTTTGGCAACCTATGCATTTTGATTTACCATTTTGGCTTCGACTGTTGTGTATGAATTATTCTTTCATCATTTTTATTTCTTGAAGTACAGGCTTATGTTTTTTCAAACATTTCCCATTCACTCTCAAGACTCTTCGATCCTCAGCTAATTCTTTGATTTAATATGCACCATTAGAAAAAACATGTATAACTTGAAAAGGGCCTTCCCATTTAAAGGACCATTTATCCAATTCCCTATCTTTTCGATCCATGAGTAAAATTATTTTCCAAACTAGGTCTCCATTCGAAAACAACTTAACTTTGACCTTTTTATTGTATGATTTCCTTACCCTTCATTTCTGCCTCTTTCATAATTCTAAGGCATTTAATCTTTCTTCATCTAAATCAACTAATTCATCCAACATCATGTTCAAATAAGATTCATGGAATTTCATGTTGTCTTTAATTTCTAGTTGATTGTAGGTAAATTTTGACTGGTAGAACATCATCGTGGCCATATGTCAGTAAAAAAGGTGTAGTGTTTGTAGCTTCTTTAGGGGAGGTTCAACATACCCATAGAATCTGATCCAATGTCTTATGCCAATTCCTTGGCTTTTTCCCCATATGCTTTTTGATTAGACAAATCACTATCTTATTTGTTGCTTCGACTTGACCATTTTCTTGAGCATAATAAGGCATAGACGTCAAAATTTTGAGCCACATTGCTCTAGTAAACATCTGAACTTTTCAACCAATGAAGATTGCTCCTTGATCCATTGTAATGGTTTCTGGGATTCCAAACCTATAAATGACATGCTTTCAGATTAATTTAATCACTTCCTCCTGGTCGACATTTACTAATGGTATAGCCTCAATCCACTTAGTGAAATAGTCTATCCCCACTAAAATGTATTTTTGACTTTTGGATGATGCTGGTGGAATTTCTCCAACTAAATCCAAAGCCCACCCTCTGAAGGGCCAAGGCTTCACTATGGAATTCAATTTGCTAGCAGGAACATGTTGAATGCCTGCATGTACTTGACATCCTTTGGAGAATTCGATACAATCCTTAAGCATGGTAGGCCAATATATCCCTTGTCGAAACAACAACCATTTCCTTTTATTACCCACTTGATGTACTTCACATGCCCTACTATGGACACTAGAGAGATCTAAGTATGTTTCAAACACGCTAAGGCATTTGAGTAAGACTCCTTTAGGCATCTTTTTAAATAATTTGTTCCCCATAAGAACATAACTTAAAGCATGATACCTGACTTTTCGTTCAACAGATGCTGTTGGATTTTCTAAGTATTCAACTATTGGCTTTCTCCAATCTTTGTCTATCAAACTATCTATGGCTAGTATATCAAAATTTTCTTCGTCAGCATATCATAGCTTTGTTGTTTACAAATATGTTTGGGGATAATCTAATTGATGCAACTCTTCCTCTAACTTCGATTGCGACTTGCAATTTTTCTTTTGAAATTTTATACCCAGAAGCAATTTTGGCCAAGTCACTGGTCTCTTGGTTTTCAATTTGAGGTATGTGTCGAATACTTACCATTTCGAACCTTCGCAACAGTCTATTGGTTATCACAAATTAAATTATAAGATTTTCTTTAATACATTTATACTCTTTTGTGATTTGTTTTATAACCAATTCTGAGTCACCCATTATTTCGACTCGAGTTGCCGCCAATTCCAACAAGATCTAAAGTTCGGCTATCAAAGCTTTGTACTCAGACTCATTGTTTAAAAAAAGAACTTTGACCTTATACTTGAATTTTGTTAGGATAAATAATCAATACTCCCACATATTTTCCACATTTGTGACTAAAACCATCAAAGTATAACTTCCAAGGTTCAAGCTCCAGATATTTTAGGGAGTCTTCGACTATAGAGTGGTCGACTATATAGTCTGCTACCACTTGTCCCTTAACAGATTTTAAAGGCATGTAAGTTAAAGAATATTCAGTTAAGGTCATTGCCCATTTACCAATTCGACTATGTAAAATTGGTTTCAATAATATGTTTAATAATGTCGAAATGAGACGAAATGTAAACATCAACTGACTTTATATAATGCTTCAACTTTGTACATGAGAAATATAAACATAGACATAACTTTCCGACTATACTATATCTAGTTTATGCATTATTTAAAACTCTACTAAGGTAGTAAATGGCTTCGACGCTATTTTCATCCTCTTGAGCCAACATGCTCCCTAAATTCGTATCAGGTGCAGATATGTACAATCTCATACTTTTATTCCTACAAGGACCTACTAGAATTGGAGGATGCACAAGGTATTCTTTGATCTTGTTGAACATCTCTTTTTGCACTTGCCCCCATTCGAAATCTTCCTTCTTGAGTCGAAGTAAAGGTGAGAAGGCTTGACCCTTTCCACTTAAGTTTGAGATGAACCTCCTTAGGAAGTCGATCTTCCCTAGCAACGACTGCAACTCCTTCTTCGTTGATGGCGTTTTTGCCTCCATGATGGCCTTGGTCTTGTTCTGGTTGATTTTGATTCCTTTCTTATGGACCACAAAGCCTAGAAAATCCCCCGCCTGCACATAAAAAGCATACTTATGATGATTCATCTTTAGAACATGTTTCCTCATTCTTTCAAATGATTGTCGAAGATGGTCTATATGACTTTTCCCTGAAACAAACTTAACCACAATGTCATCAATATCAATTTGCAGTAAATTTTCAATAAAGTCATGAAATATAGAGTTTACTGCCCTTTGATAAGTTGCCCCAGCTTTTTTTAGGCCAAAAGGAATTACCATCCATTCGTAGGTGCCTAAGGCTCTGGGACATTGAAATGCCATTTTCGGCACATCTTCTTCAATAATGAAGATCTGGTTATATCCAGAATACCTGTCGAGCACACTTAGATACTCATGCCCTGCATCCGAATCGACTAACATCTCCGCGACAAACATTGGGTACTCATCACTTGGGGTTACAACATTCAAATCTCTAAAGTCGATGCAGACCCTCAGCGTGCTATTTTTCTTAATAACTGGTGCAATATTGGCAATCTATTCGACATACCTGGTCGTGCGGATGAATTTTCATTTTAGAAGCCTTTTGACCTCTTCTTTGATCTTTGACTGAACTTCAGGTGCAAAACGCATTGGAGTCTGCTTGATTGGCTTCTTCCCAGGCTTTATAGGTAAATTCAGTTAGATGAGATCTCTGCTTAAACCAGACATCTCGTTGTAATCCCATGTGAAGCAGTCCTTGAACTCCTTCAATAGTTGGATTACTTCAATCCTGAGTTATGGGCTAATGTTGGCACTGATGTATGTTGGCCTTTTTGTTTCCCCCTCTCCCAAGTCATTTTCTTCTAAAGGGCATTGTGCTAGAATCTTTACGTTATTTCCCAGCGGATCCTTTTCGAAACCCAAAGGCTCGTCATCACATATGGTGTCAAACCTCTGACCTTGCACTTTATACTGATCCTTATCTGGTGGTTCTGGATCGAAATCCTTACCAGGACCTTGCAAGTGGTCTTCATTATTTTTGACTTCGACAGCCATGTACTTAACCTTAGCCTCTAGCGCCACTTTTAATTTGTTTTCGGCTATGTAAGCCAGAATCTTTTCTAGTGTCTTTGACTCAGTTATCGTCACCAAATTCACTTCCCAAACGATTTGGTTGGATTTCTTCCGTTCCAAATATAAAATCTTCCTCACCTACTACTTCCTTATCCCATTGGAAGCCATGGGCTGGATACAGGTAAAGGGAACAGAACACGTTGTCAGTGGGCGTAAGGTCAAACCCTGCAGGATTGTAAGGTGCAATGTGGGCCAGGTTCTTGTCGAAATGACGCCCATTCACCTGATTGACTTCAGCATGTAATAGCTTTGTTCTGCTTCTATATTCTCCACTATTCCATCGCTTTGCCAGATTGAAATCCGTTGATGTAGTGAAGCAGGGACAACTCCAATGCCATGGATCTATTCTCAACCCATAAGCAAATTATAGTTGGCCTTCGATGTTATGACCATCAACATAGTAGGCCTTGTAATAGTGCTAACTGTGAGGTCCACTTGGATTACCCCCATCGTAGTACCAACCTTTCCCTTATAGTTCGACATAACCATGTTATGGGGTTTAGTGTTAGTATCATCTTTTCCTATTCTTTTCAACATGTAATGCGGCATCAAATTTACAACTGCCCCGCCATCCACTAAAATCTTGTTTACTCCAATGTTTTCTATTTTTCCCCTAATAAATAGAGGCTTCAAATAGTTCTTCATGGATTCCTCTAGCCTTTTAAAAAAGGCGTTTTGTTCTTCTACACATCCGTTGTTCAAAATGTAATAGAAAACTGGCTTGTGACTGGCCATTACCAACTCAGTTGCATCATCAGGTTCCTCTATCTCCATAACTCGGTCGTATTCCGTAGGCAATACATACACCATATTCCAAGTGATATCTAATGAAGGTTCTGAACCTATGTCAAAATCACCTATCAGCATGTCATCTTATGCTGCCTGGTCAGACTTCTCCCCCATATCCTCCTTTTGAGAAGCAAATAGTTTTCTTTTGACAAGCTTATTTTCTTCGTTCTTGTCCTACTTAAGGGGTATGTTACTGCTCGATTCATCCTTTTCCTTTTCTGCAGCCTCTCTTTCAGCTTTACTCCTTCTCTAATGTCTCATCCAATGAGACCTTGACATTAGCTTATTCCCTTTATAGTTTTCAGAGTGATATGCTAGCTGCTTCGAGGCTTGGAATTCCTTATAGTATGCCAGTGAAGAACCTCTTTCCACTTCAAAGTTTTTTCCACTTCTTTTGGCCTTGCTCCCTTCTTTCGGCAGGCTTGACCCACTTGCCCCTAGGGGCATTATCAGTAGGCTTGAATGTGGTTAGTTTGTTGCCACAAAGTCCTTGTTCTCCTCGCTCTTGCCTCATGGGTGCTCCCTTCTTGTCGAAGGCGAAACGGTTATGATAGTCTCTCCAATTATTCCTATTTTTGTCTAGTCGAACCCCCTCCATATTTTCTGCTACGTTTTTGTCGAAAACTGAGCTGCACCTTGGGCACAAAAACACTTCATATCTCTTTTTCTAGCACCTTTGAAGGAATTTGATCAAGCTCTCATCCTGCTTAGGATAGGCCGCTTTGACGTACTCCTCTTGCCTTAGGCTTTGTTCATCAACCTCCATTGCAGTCTTCTGGTTCACTTCCACCATGTTAACCCCTAAGTTGTCACCCTCAATGATGTCCAAGCCTTGTAATTTGACTCTAAGGCCCTCAATGGCCTCAGTTATTTTTTTAATTTGTATGAAACATTAAGTTGTTTCATTTGTTGTGATCATTTGACTAGAAACCTCAGTAATTCCCTTGTTGAAGCCTTCAGTGAATCCTTGAATGAAACCCTCAGTAGTTTCCTTGTTGAAGTCCTCAATGACTCTTTGGATGAAGCCTTCAGTAGCTTCGACCATCATAACTTTCATGGTGTAATCCTCGGATACTTCCACCATATTGACCATGGATAGCTTAGAATAATGTCCATCCACTAATGGGAGAGGATCTGAATCAATCCTCATTTGAGACATCGACTTTTTTGAGAATTTGAGCCTTCCTTCTTTGATAGCGTTCTGAACAAGATCCCTGAAAAGAAAATATTGAGAAGTTTTATGGGAAAAAAATTATGATATATACAGAAACCCCTCTTTTTCCTTTGTTCTAAAGGAGGTGTTTTAGCGTCAGGAGGCACTACCATCTAGCCATCTTTCACTAGTAAATCAAAAATTTCATCACACTTGGTGACGTCGAAGGTATAATTTTTCTTAGGGAACTTATCACTCTTTTCTGGTTCGACTGGATTCTTTCCATTTGAAGGCATTAGGATTTTACAGGAATAAGGTGGTCCTTTCTTTAGTTCGGCAAGGTCAATCTCGTTTTTGTCGATATTCAAAGGGTCATCATATGTCTCATCTTTCTCAAATTCGACATAGGCTACCTTTTCCTTTCTCTTATTCTTATTTGCCCTGGCTTTTTCATCCTTCAGGTGTTCTACTTGTCGAACTCTATCGGCCAACTAGGCCATGTCCCTCAGGTATTGGGTATACAATTTCTTCGTAATGGAATAGTCAAGGCCACCAACAGCCATTTCGACCAACTTGTGCTCAGACACTTGTGTAAAACAGTTGGCCTTAAGCAAACAAAATCTATTCAAGTAATCATCTATTGATTCAGAGAACTTTTGTTTAATACTGGCCAACTTCTTCAAACTTATCTTCGGCTGTCCCATGTAGAACTATTCATGGAACAATCTTTCCAGTTGAGTCCAATTATGAATTGAATTCGCTGGCAATGTGGTGAACCATGTAACGACATTCTTCGTAAGGGATATTGGGAAATATTTTAACCTTAGGTTTTCATTATTGGCAATTTCCTCTGCCTCAATTAGGCATTTAGCCACGCGTTTGACAGTGGACTCACTAGTGTCCCCAAAAAATTTAGTAAACTTGGGGACTTTCCACCTAGGGGGTAGTTTGGAATGCAGAATGTACTTAGACAATGGTGATGTGTAATTTGGCCTATGAAGGCCAATATTTACCCCATTCCGTGCCATTATTCTTTCGACCATGGTTGCTAAGTTGTTGTTTGTTGTCATATCATCATGTGGAAACTGATTTATGACTTCGTCATTTTGGTTTCTATTCAACATCACTACCCTTGGTTCCCTTTTCCTTAGGATTTGTGGTTCAAGTCTAGGAGGTTCGACTCATACTCCCTGATTTACCCGTTTTCCTGGTGTATATTACGTTGGATTTAGTTAATGGTGGGGTCCTTTTCCAAGGCTACCCTTGGATTTTATATCATCCATTCCCTTTGAGGCTGTCGAGGGGGTTGTGGAACACCAAAGAAATCAGCAATGCACGTCATTTGCACTGTCATCTGTTGGTTTGTTTGGGTAGTGTTTTAGATTAAAGGGTTAAATATCACACACATTTGTTGGGCAAGCATTTGGACCATTTTGTGGTTGCTTTCGTCCATTTGCTGCCTTATCACCGCCGCAGAATTATTGGTGAGATTAGCATTTAGATAGGAAATCCCGTCCCTAAGGGCTGGCTGATTTGACCTATATTGTTAATGCTTGATCCAGATCCTTGTAATGGCGAAGTTACATTCACCACTGGATCTGTAAATGCTAATGTTGTATTATGCAAACTTGCCATCATTAAAGTTGGCATGCCATAAGGCTGTTTGCGACCAGTTAGAGGCATTGAAAAAATAGACACATAAGGTCTGAACAAATTATTCCCCATTGATGGGGGGTGTCAATGGTGGACCCTGTGCACCTACATAAGACAAAATGGGTCCACTTTGAGCAATTGACTGCACAGGTGTCATATTTGCTATGGATGTTGCAGGTTCAGATACAGACGCTAAAACCGCAGTTCCCCCTGTCGAAGACGAAGGGGTGGTTCTCCATTATTATTTGGTGGATTTTGACTCACCATCATCCTTACGTATCTTGTCCTTTATATTTCCTCGTTGTTTGGGGCTATTTTACCACTCCTTAGTCTCATACAACGAAGTTAGAGAGATGGTAAAAAATGAAGAACTTAATACAAAGAATTTTCAAAAAGAAAAATGTTTAAACAATAACATTGTCCCAATGGGCGTGCCAATTTGTTTACTGTGAAAATTGGTTAACAACCGATGGCCTCCAAAAATAGTTTACTTTACAGGATCAACCAGTGAATCCTAGGACACGCGTTTTAGATCAAACTATATTTCAAAAGTCTATGAAAACTTCGACAATGTTCATGATTGGTTAAATTTTGTTTAAAGTTTGAAAGTAATTTGCATAATTTGTAAAGGAATTGCAATAAAGAACTTCAAAGTAAATTGCAATGAAAAAGTAATTGACAAAATGTATATAACTTTATTTGAAATGAAAATATGGTGTTTCAGACGTACATTCTCAATGAAACTCTTTTTTCAATACACTTAGATACTTTGAGTAATTTGTGAGTATTTGTACAATGATTAAACACACAGAAATCCTATGCACTAAGACTCATATTTATACTACGTCGAAAATAACTATTATCAACGGTATTTTCTCCAGAAAATGACATGTCTTGCTCTGCATGTCTTCAATTCGCCACAACTTTACACGCGTCACCTATAAGAAACGGATAAGGATAAAATACAGTTAATATCCTTTTTCAAAATTCATAATCTCCGCCGAAACGCAACCTAAGTATTCCCTCCGTCGAAATTGCAATCTTAGTATTGCCTTTGTCGAAATTGCATCTGAACTTAGAAATATTTCTAAGTTTTATCCCAACGCATTCCTCTTACAAAGGATCACTTCGACTAGGATCCTCAACAATACTCCTGTCAAATTCAAAAATATCTCACAATATTTCTTTTGCTTATCATACTTAAATTAATTCCTTGGCGTTGAAATCTCTAGCTAACAGGTATAGTCAGAATTTCTCAAGAAGACATCGACAATTTATCTTTGTGTTTGTAATCAAGTTTGGTTATAGTGGATTAAGTCCTTGTGATAAAGCAAAATTACCTTGGCGGGTGGATTAGAGGCAACTTCGTTAATAGCAAACCAGGATAAAAATATTTGTATTCATTATTTTTGTTCAAAATTCTCTTGTTGTTTTTTATAGCAAAATATTTTCATTTTATAAATTCAACTCAACCCCCACCCCCTTCTTGTGTTTCTGTTACCTTCAAAGAGATCAAAACAATGACCATTGAAATTTTTCCTGAATGATGAATGGTTATTTTTTGGCTAATTATTTAGCCATGTAATGTAACTATAAATCAAAGTATTTCAGTCCATCTGGATGTTAACAGAAGCCTCATTGCATTATATGCTGGGCTTCTCCAGTACACAAGATTTTGTTTCCATAAGCACAGGAAAAATTGAGACAGAATTTTGTGAATACGTTGTGTCAAACTTCAGTGGTTCGGATCCAGCAGGAGGATGCTCAAATTCCAAAATAGATGCCTCCACCCCTCTGATAAAAACATTGACTAAGCAATTCAGCAATTTATCTGAAAAACAATATTTCTATTCTACCACATGTAGCTTAACTTAAGGGTTGTATCATCTTGGATTATTAGGTTTTTTTTCTATTTCTAGAACAATGGCCTTTCGTTCATATCATATCACATAGGAGATTCATTTTCTATATCACACTTATCCATCATTCATATAAACCAAATTGTAAAGATGAAACCAGAAACACTCACACTGGTGCTCGTGAATCTAGCAGGCATCGCGGAGAGAGCCGACACATCATTACTACCAGGAGTATACAAAGAGATCGGCGCTGCTCTCAACGCCGACCCCACTGCGTTAGGCTCACACTCTCTACCGATCCCTTGTTCAATCCTTCTGTTATCCTCTAGCCGTTTACCTCGCTACGCGCCACAATCGTGCACATGTTATTGCTCTCGATGCTTTTCTTTGGGTTGTTGCTACATTCTTCGTCGCAATCTCTTTCGCCTTCTTGCAGGCACTCATTTTCATATTTTCTTTCTCTTTTCTTCATGTTGAAAAATGAGGAAATTTTGATATGTAGTATAGTATATAACTTTGTTGCATGATATATAGGTGGAGATTTCAAGAGGTTTAAATGGCATAGGACTTGCCATTGTTATTCCAGCAATTCAGTCTCTAATTGCAGACTCCACCATTGATAGCAACCGTGTGTCGCTACTGCGAAAATCGGCGTCGGCTGAACAGAAGAGTCGCCACCGTGCGTTATTTATCCCAACAGAGGGAAAGGAAACGCTCAGAGTAAACCTACCGCAAAGACGGGAAAGGAATGGTCATCGCAACCAAATCCTGGATTCGGGAGTCGGTTACGCAAGGGGAAGGTATTAGCACCCCTCACGTCCGTCGTACTCGACGGGATCCACGCTTGTTTGGTTTGTCTAAAGGATGCAAAACAATCTATCTACGACTGCTAAATCTAAACGGCAAGAAATTGACTCGATAGAGCATCGCGCTCTATGCCTACGTATTCTCAAGAGAGAAAGTCAGAGTCATCGTAGTTCGGGAAACTACAGGGAATTGGCTCGCCAAGACTTCGCGTCTTGTGCCTACGTACTTCCACACAGCATGGAAGATCAGAGCTTTCGTAGTTCAGGCTAACTACGGCTAGACAGGGTGTTCTCGATCACACGGGAGTGAGAGGTAAGTTGTTTTGAGAGGTACGGGAACCTACGGGAACTAGAAACTACGGTCTGGTCTCGAATGCGCAAGGGCAAGAGAAAAGGATAACAATCAGTCGTCAGCGGGAAAGTCTCGATCGCACAGCAGCGAGAGAACAGATAGGTTAGTTGTTAGTGTGCTCGCTAGGATATCGCATCCTATGCCTACATATTCTCGCTCAGCACGAGAAATCAGAGCAACTGTAGTTCAACTAACTACGGGTAGAACGGGGACCACAACACAAATCTCATTTTATTAATATTCGGAAAATTACAATGATAAACTCCTAAAAAAAACATACCCATCTATCATGGAAAATCTAATGAAAAATAGTCCCCTAACAAGTGGACTTTTAATTCTACCTCTAAAAAGGTGTAAAATGACATCCTAAAAAGTATACAATCTATAAGCTATTATAATATTTCTTTATATTTTTATACTTTTTATTTCACTATTCTTTTATATTTTCTATTTTCTATTTTCACATCATATATTCTTTTTCTTAAAAAATCTAAGCAAACCAACATAAAAGAAAATAATAAAAAAGAAAAACAAAAAGGGGGGTGCAGGTTCAGCCAGGGGTGTTCCTAGCAAAAAAATACAGGGAATGTTAGGCCCAACCCAACAGCCAGTAATAAAAATGGGGGAAGGGGTGTAAGAGTGAAACAGGGGTGTGCATGTGAAAAAAACTCGTTGGGCTTCTGAACCCAATCCCCAGCCACGTATCCTCCCAGAACAAAACCCTAAATGCCTTTCCAATTTCAGTTCACTGTTCACAAACAAAAACTAGCGCCGTTTCTCATTCTCCCTTGGATTCTCTCTCACCAAATTTCTCTCTCGTACAACCCTCTGTTCACCATTCATCGATCTCCCTCACCTCACAAACTCTCTCGTTTCACATCTCAATCAAACTATCACAAACATCTCAATCTCTCAATCTCATCTCTCCCTTACAAACTCTTTTTTATCGTCTTCAAATTCCGTTTGAATCAACAGCAAATAACAACAGAAATTCGACAAAAAGCTGGGAGAATGAACGACTTTGAAGTTTGAGGATGATCTTGAAGTTCTGGAGGATGCAAGATGAACGCGTGATGAACTTATGAAGGTTGCTGGTGGATTTTTGAAGGAAGGCAATGAACATGCATGTTGATGAAGATTTCGAGGAAAATGATGGAGATCTGGAAAAACTCTATGAAGAACGATCAAGATTGATGAAGACGTTTGGAGGAATTTCTGGAAACGGTTACCGTCTTCTTGCACTGATTTGGATGGAGATTTGACGACGATTCTTGATGTTTGATGAACATGCATGAAGGTTGTTGATGACCACGGTGAACTCTCTGGGCGTAAGTTCTTGGAGAAAACCGTTGAAGATGATGAATGATGAATCTCGATGATAGTCTTTGATGATGTTTCTGGAAAATTACGGTTATGAACGATAAACTTTGAAGATCTGAAGGAGATTCTGGAAAATCCGTATGAAGATTAAGATGAGTGTTCTTGCAGATCTGGAAAATCGTGTGAATATTTGATGAAATTGTTGATGAATCTGGCGAAAGGTTGATAGATCTTTGAAGATTCCGGTGTGTTTTGGCCGTGTGTGATCTCTCCGGTGAATCTTTGAAGAAGCACATATGAAGATTGGATGAGTTTTCTGGCAAAATGCAGTTTTCCGGCGAGTTTGACGGTGGTCGGAGGTGGTTGGAGGTAGTTAGGGCTGCCGGCGATAGTTAGTTGCGGTGGTTGCATGGCCGGCGGCCATGCAACCGGTGAAGTGTGAGGGGACGACAGGTGTCGGGGTAGGTGGCAGAGAGAAGCTGCATGCGAGCCACGCGTGTACTGAGAGGGTGAGTGGAGAGGAAATTGGAATATGAGGTGGCTCTCTTTGGCTTGTACGCGTGTCATCTATTATATAGTATGCTGGCAATTTGGACTCTGACTTGACTTGGGCCTTGCTGAATAATACTGGATAAAAAGCCCAACGAAAATTTTGATAAAATGGACTAATGACCTAATTAAATGACTAATGCAATGATAACCTGGACTTAAGCATGATTAATGAAAATTAGTAAGGATTAATGAAAATGAAAAATGATATTAAACGTGGGACTAATAAAAAATGAAAATGACACTTAATAAAACCTAATAATATTCTAATCAAAAATTAAAACAATTAAAATTCTAAACTCTAATTAAAATCATTATTCTAAAATTCTATTAATATCTATATTAATCTAAAACCCTATTAAAAAATAAAAAGAAATCTATTTATTAAAATTCTAAAATTCTTATTTAAAATCTATTAAAAACTATTCTATTTAATACAATAAAATCTATACTATTTATTTAAAAGAAATTTTATTATTCTATTAAAAACTATTAAAAAAACAATTTAAAACCTATTAAAAAAATCTATAAATTCTAAAAATGATTTAAAGCTATTAAAAATGTTAAAAGAAATCTATTTAAATTCTAAAAAATCCATATTAAAATTTATAAAAGGCTATTAAATCCTAAGAATGCAAACAAAGGCAAATAACCAACATAAAAGAGAGCGCAAGACCAGATCGAAGCAAGCAGTAAATCCAGACACCAAGAACTTCCAACATCACTGCGTAAGCTGAAAACACCCAGGAAGCACGTGACTTCTCAAAATAACCTCCGATTATCCGAATCGGTCCGAAATGTGAAAATAAGGCTGTAACCCCGATAAAATCAATATGAATGAGAAAATGCACTGTATGCGGTATGCGAATGCGAATGCGAAATGTGTCGATCCATAAACCAAATATGGGACCCGGTTGGTCAAATTTTAGGGTGCAACAGCTGCCCCTATTCAAACGGCTTGGACCCGACTGGGTGAAACGCCCGGAGCCTTCAGACAATCGAGGTACGAGACGGTGGAATACCAATAAACCCGGAAATTTGCCAACTGCCAGAAATAAATTGCGAAATAAACTGCACCACTGCTTGGGGAACACTTTCTACAAATCTGATTTCAACACTATCTTGTCAATACTGGAATAAACTTATTGACTTCACTGGGAGAAGTACTTCTGTCGAATATAAGAACGCAATTCTGTCTTGTCATACAGGAAAATCCTCTTCTGCCCATCCATAACTCCGCCCTTGCTACGGGAAAATAACTCCGCCCTTGCTACGGGACACACCCTGTCCATCCATACAGGAAAATAACTCCGCCTTTGCTACGGGACGTACCCTGTCCATCACACAGGAAAATAACTCCGCCTTTGCTACGGGATATCTCCGCCTATCACACAGGAAAATAACTCCGCCTTTGCTACGGGACGTACCCTGTCCATCACACAGGAAAATAACTCCGCCTTTGCTACGGGGCGTACCTTGTCCATCCATACAGGAAAATAACTTCGCCTTTGCTACGGGACGTGCCCTGTCCATCACACAGGAAAATAACTCCACCTTTGCTACGGGAAATACCCTGTCCATCATACAGGAAAATAACTCCGCCTTTGCTACGGGACATATCCTGTCCATCACACAGGAAAATAACTTCGCCTTTGCTACGGGACGTACCCTGTCCATCACACAGGAAAATAACTCCGCCTCTGTTACGGGACGTACCCTGTCCATCACACAGGAAAATAACTCCGCCTTTGCTACGGGAAATAACTTTGTCGATAATACAGGAAAATAACTCCGCCTTTGCTACGGGACGTACCCTGTCCATCACACAAGAAAATAACTCTGCCTTTGCTATGGGAAATAACTCTGCCGATAATACAGGAAAATAACTCCGCCTTTGCTACGGGACGTATCCTGTCCATCACGCAGGAAAATAAGTCCGCCTTTGCTACGGGACGTACCCTGTCCATCACACAGGAAAATAACTCCGCCTTTGCTACGGGACGTACCCTGTCCATCACACAGGAAAATAACTTCGCCTTTGCTACGGGACGTATCCTGTCCATCACACAGGAAAATAACTCCGCCTTTGCTACGGGACGTATCCTGTCCATCACACAGGAAAATAACTCCGCCTTTGCTACGGGATATACCCTGTCCATCACACAGGAAAATAACTCCGCCTTTGCTACGGGACGTACCCTGTCCATCACACAGGAAAATAACTCCGCCTTTGCTACGGGACGTACCCTGTCCATCACACAGGAAAATAACTCCACCTTTGCTACGGGAAATAACTCTGCCGATAATACAGGAAAATAACTCCGCCTTTGCTACGGGACGTATCCTGTCCATCACGCAGGAAAATAACTCCGCCTTTGCCTGTCCATCACACAGGAAAATAACTCCGCCTTTGCTACGGGACGTACCCTGTCCATCACACAGGAAAATAACTCCGCCTTTGCTACGGGACGTACCTTGTCCATCCATACAGGAAAATAACTCCGCCTTTGCTACGGGACATACCCTGTCCATCATACAGGAAAATAACTCCGCCTTTGCTACGGGACGTATCCTGTCCATCACACAGGAAAATAACTCCGCCTTTGCTACGGGACGTATCCTGTCCATCACACAGGAAAATAACTCTGCCTTTGCTACGGGACGTACCCTGTCCATCACACAGGAAAGTAACTCCGCCTTTGCTACGGGACGTACCCTGTCCATCATACAGGAAAATAACTCCGCCTTTGCTACGAGACGTATCCTGTCCATCACACAGGAAAATAACTCTGTCACCATTACGGGAAATAACTTTGTCCGATGCAGGAAAATACTCTGAATACAACTTCTCTGCCTATCTTTGCAGTAGCTAACTCCACTGGGGATATTCTGAAAATAATTGTCAAACACTCGTCTCGATAACAAGTGGCTACTTCTGAACTTTGATTCCATTAAAACGTGAAACGTTGTCGCAGCAAGAAACTTGAAGAAACATTCCGCTGACCGGATACAATAGCGCCTCAATTGGCAACTCTGTGGGAGAAAATAATAAACTGAACTATGTTGTCACACGTCTCCTGGAGAGACCTCGATTGTCTGGTAATATCTGAGCTTTAGAACTCCATATTCCTATTGAGAAACACACCTGAAAGCAAAAGGTCAACCAACCTGATCTATGTTTCATAATGCATATGTTTGATAATGGCGTAATGCTCCACACAACATGGAAATGCTACGCGTTTTTTATTTGGTAGATGCAAATATGACACTATATGCCAATGCAAATGCGGGCTCGAACTGCTGGGATAGCTCTAACAAGCTTGCTTCATCAATTTTGGCCGTCGAGGACAAATATCACCCTGCTGGGGAGTGAGCGGGTATCACAAAGTATTCCGGCAAAATAAATGCCAGGACACACAGCCAACTCTGGCGGGGAGAGTTTTAACCTTCGATTTCCACCGGGAGGAAAGAAAACACTTGCTGAAAAGAGAGAACTCCGCTGAGGACGAAACGACTCTCTTGGGGAAAATCAACTGACTCCGTTGGGGAGAATAAATGACCCTACCGGGAAGGGAATCTCTACTGGGAAGAGTAGACTGTCTGGGTACAACTCACAAGTTTGGAAATATTAATCTTCTGAGGCTAAACCACTCTGCTCGGGATGGGGGATCCTTTTGGGGGACACCACACTGTCTGAATACAACCTTCGATCTTGGAATCGTCAATTCTATTGAGGGTAAACGGCCTTGATGGAGAATGTCCTTTGGATAAGCTGCGACTAGCTGGGGAATTTGATCCTTCTTCAGTAAGGAACATTGTTATCTCAGCTTCCGGGAATGAAGCGCGACCTGCATGGAGATTCACTTCACATAACGATCAAGTCTTTCATCAAACGCCTCTGGTTAGGGCAACATGAACTCTATTCCTTCTCGGAAATTTTCCCCAAGATGCCCCAGTCCGAGCATTTCGTCTGGAAAGGAGAGGCTAGCCATAGTGCTACTCACAATACCTTGCCCCTGAATCGGCACCAACCTTCTGATAAGGATTCTTCGATCTTTGTACCCTGACGGTTAGATCTGAACTGTTTCTACACGTCAAACCCCAAAAGAATGTTCCAACAACATCTTTTGTTTTTAGGGTGCTCGGCCCCGGTCTTGCGATAATCTTTTGCCCCTGATCGACTGATTCGTGGAGCAACGCCCATAGCCGCGAGAGATTTGCCAAAACTCGACCAAATTGCCCCAGATGAACTGATTCTCAAATGTACGACTTTACTGGGGATAAACGAACGTGCCAAGTAGGCTGGGGCTTTTGTACATCCGTGATAGGTCATACACTCCTGATGTTGGACAATACCCTGTCCGAATTCACGGCTTCTAGTAGAAGGGTCAATGGATGGCAGCACGATTTCCCGATATTTGTCTCAAACTTGAAGATTGGTTGAATCTGCTCAAGTAGCTCTGAGTAACTCTGATGACACTGAGAAGAACAATTCCTTTGCTTCTGATATGCCCCGGCTCGTGGGACCTCTGTGGGATAATCCTTAAAAGGAGATCTGAGAATCTGTACCCTGATGGTTTGATATGAACTGCCCCAACATTCTGAACTTCGGAGAAATACTTCAAATCAAATGACTCTCGAATAAAGAGTAAACTTCTGCGCTTTTAGGATGGCCTGCCCCTGTCTGCACAATGAAAAGATCCATCCTCAATTAACCACTTCTCAACCTGGTTGGTTTCAACATTTCTGAACTGACTTGCCCCGGAATGAGCGTTCGAGCGACTTATCCTGATCTGATCTCACACTGGAGGTATTTGCTTTCAAATCATAGCATTCCGGATTATTACCCCTGAGTGGGTCTCGAGAAGATTCACTTCTGATCAACTGCTTCTCAAATAAACTGTCCCATAATCCCCTGGCGCTTCGGGACTTGTCCTCAGACTAATTGATTCTGAACTTACTGGAAGTCAATGCCCCGGATTCACAGGGTTTCCCAACACACAATATTCTGATCTAGACTGCTGAATTATTCAGTCTTGTCTGATTATTCCCTGTTGGAATTTCCTTCATGTCAACTACTGACCTGCAAGTAAAATTGTTTATCCCGAATGGTAATTTTAGTGCAATGTTTATGCAGATTTTTTTTTTTTGAAAAAAAGTTGTGTTGTCACTCATTTACGTGTCATGACTGTGAGTGACGAATGAACCAACGTTCAAACGTAGTGCTTACGTGATCAGTGAAAAATACAACAAGGATATGATTAGCAAATCAAGAAGGAGTCAGGTTACTCAACCTTATCGTAATGTGCTTTCAGAATAAACCCTACCTCAATTAGGTCTTTTAAGGGTTGTATCGTGGTCGGGTTCACGGTTCGTGAAACAAAGGATATTTGGCTCAAATTATGATTTATACCCACCCCTTCTACGTGATGATCTTTGATCCTAATGTTCAGTTAACTTGGCACAAGTGCTCGCCTCTTCGAGAGGTATGTTGAATGGTAGGAACCATAGTTAAGGAACTCACGAGGTTTTTTTTTCTTTTTTAGAGTGACAGTTACTCCTTCTCGTTTTCGGTGTCTATATCTACACGACCTTGTCCTTGTTCGAGGATTTTTCTTTTGATATCCTTTCTTTTGCATTCTTTCGATTCCCTAATTTTTGCCTGGACTGACTCCTTTTGAGTTCTTTTCGATTTTTGAAGTCCAGCGGGATGCCCTCATTTTTGCCTAAGTATTAGCTTTCTAGCTTCTTCATTTTCTTTTTACTTAGCGGGCTTTCTTATTTCTTTTCTTGGAACAAGTCGTGTGACACTGATTGTCTTATTTGCCCCGAAAGGGTTGCAACTGTCTTACTCCTGCTTGGTGAGGTTTAACCATGGTGGTTGGCGAGGTACGACCTCTTGAGAGGAATAAACTTTGATTGGTTCTTGGAAGGCAACACTCCTCTGTAAGACTTGAATGCTCGGTCAAGCTAACTGACAACTACCCTGCCCCGGGTTAAGATGTGAGGGTTAAAAAGTCCGAAAAAACTTCTACTTCCTGGCTCGAAGTGGTTAACAAGGGACTAACTCCTTATATCTCCATTGTTTGAGGGATTTGAAACAATGCCTTGTACGTCATCAACAAGGTTTTATCTGAAAGCATACGATCGTCGGTTATGAGTATTCAGTTTCGTCATCCTCCCTCCAATCTTTGCTAATCAGTGATAAAGTGGAGTAAATAAAATGCAATTGTCAATGCAATGCAATAAATGAGCGACAGCGACATTATTAATTCAAAAAAAATGCATAGTCACTTTATCAATATTACCATTCGAAACAAACAATATTTAACAGCAAGTAGTAACTAACAGAAAAGAAACTACAAATGCAAATAATAAAAAGCCCGAGGACTGCCAATGCTGAGGGCGTCTGCCTGTGTGGACCTCTGGCTTCTCAAAAATAAACCCTCTGAATCTACAAGCTCAGACAGCTGAGAGGTAGGAGTGAACAGACAAAACTCCTTCTGGAAAGGAAATGCACTCTTGGTCGATCAACTGTTATACTGTCGCCTAAAAAGCTTTGCAATCTTCAGTTGAGTGCCCCGGGGATCCGCCATGGTACTGTCGCTACTGCGAAAATCGGCGCCGGCTGAACAAAAGAGTCGCCACCGTGCGTTATTTATCCCAACGGAGGGAAAGGAAACGCCCAGAGTAAACCTCGCACAACACGGGAAAGGTATGGTCGTCGCAACCAAAACCTGAATTCGGGAGTCGGTTACGCAAAGGGAAGGTATTAGCACCCCTCACGTCCGTCGTACTCAACGGGATCCACGCATGTTTTCGGATAAGGATTGTTATTTCTATCTACTCTAAAGGTCAGGGTTAAAAAGAAAGGAAAATGACTCGGCAAAGTATCGCACTTTATGCCTACGTATCCTCGTCTGGAATGAGAAATCAGAGTCAACGTAGTTCGCCTACCTACGGGAAAGGAAGGGAAGGTTGCTCGCTAGGATATCGCATCCTATGCCTACGTACTTCCACACAGCGCGGAAGATCAGAGCAAGCGTAGTTCGGGCCACGTATGACACAAGTTTGTCTTGATTGTTCTTATTCCTTCTGAAAAAAGTTTTTCTGATTAGCAGTCCAAGCGGACAAAAATTGACGTTTTGATGAGTTCACATTCTTTTACGGAAGAAGTGTCTTTTATTGTGTTTGAAACATTTAATGTGTTTTTCTGTTTGTTTTGAGAAAGAAGAGACAGAACTCTAACCTATGGTTGACAAGGGAATCAAACTAACCTAGTGTTATCATGCATGGGTTAAGACCTAGTGTCTATCATGTTCCTCTCCTGCACAGAGAGAAACAGAGATCCTAAGGGATAAACGGAAACAGAAACAATAGCAGATATATATAGTAAAGCAGTAAAATGCATGGATGCAGCAATGCAAGCGAGGCAAGGGAGTCCCACTCAACCTCGAACCTAGAAAACAATAGGCGAAAGTGAACAGACTTCACCTTCAACCCAACAGGTTAACAGCAAACAATACAGTCAGGAAAACCAATCAATACATCAGAAATGAAATACAACAAAAAGAAACAGCCACAGCAGCTCTGCATCAACATCTATCTTCAAATCATCTCCAATCAGCTACAGGCATCAATCTCCATCTCCACAACCTTCCAGCAAGGTCTTGATCATCAATCTTCCATCTGCAATGGCTTTTCTTCCAGTCTCAATCTCCAGGATGAACATCAATCAACAAGATGAAGTGAATGAATGTTAGACAGTCAATTACCTACCAAGGGTGGTTCATTAACTGTTAACATTATATAGACAATTTTCCCTCAAAAGTTCTATCTTTCAAATACATTCACTGATCCTTCCAAAGGAAGGAGGTGGATATTTGAAAGAGACTTTGAATCATAGAGAAAGGATGGATGCAGACAAGGCATTCCATGTTTGGGAAACAAGCTTTCTAATCTAGAGCTCTGCCTAGCTCCTAAACCCTAGTCTCCTCAATAGCTGCTAGCAAGAATCTCCTCATCAACTCTTGAAGTTGGACTTCAATCTCTGGATCTCCAATGGCTTCATCATCACGAGTCTTCAGCTCTCCCAATCCCCAAGCAATCCCAATACCCAAACAGACAAATTATAATCCCCAGAGAGGGCACACCACACCAGTCAAACAAATACAGACAGTAATAACAGCAGTAGGGGAATCCTAATAATTTCTAAGGGATCTAATAACTACCTATAGTCCCTATAGTCCCATATCCCAAACTTTCAGTCTCTAAATCCTAAGGGAAATGATTCAATTCTCCTAAGTCATCACTTAAACCCTAATTTTGTTCATGTTATTCACACCTAAACTAAACACCTAAAATTAAGTCCTAAAAATGGGAACTAAATTGTATATACAAGCTAACCTTATCTACTAATCACCCTAAAAAGAATGGGTTAAAAATATTAAAGCATTTGATCAAACTAAAATTAACAAAATCATGTACTAAACAAAACAATATTTACACCTATTTAAAAGGAAAATATGCCAAAAATACTAAAATGAAATGAAATATTAATTTTTTTGTATGACAATTTTCTTGACAAAGTTATGAAAAGCATGCAAAAAGAACCAATAAAAAATAAGCATTTTATGATTTGTTATGATTTTTGAAAGATTTAATGTTTTTATGAATGAAAATAAAATGAATTAATGAGATGGAGGGTGCAGCAAGTAATGGAAATTAGTTAAAACAAGGAAACGGGCCAAGTAGTGGGGGCGTGAAAAGCAATTGGCACTAGGCCCAGGAAACATCAGAAAACCAACAAAAATTAAAAAAACGGAAAAACGGTGCGAGTAGTAATTAAAATAGTGTAAATGGAATTGGGCTTGGGAACGGGGGTGTCAAAAGCAAGCGAATGCAAAGCCCAGTCATCCAGAATAAATGAAACGGTGCGTTTCATTGTTTGAAATTCCCTCCGTTTTTCCATTCAATTGCGTCCGTTGGATTGAGTTCCCAGTCAAATGTCAAAGCTAGATCAAACGGCTTGCAAGTCATCTTCAACCTTGAGTAAACCCTAACCCTGAAAAACCATAGCCATGCACGAACTTCTCCTCCTCTGTTCTCCCTCATCTCTCCATGGATTCCTTCGACTCCAAGAGCAAAGTTGCTCTATAAACTTGCCTCTTCACAGCCATGCCAATAACTCTCCCTAACACTCACTCAATAAACCAACTCGAAGAGAATAACAGTCTGACTCCACCATTAATACCTGTGATCAATTGCTTCAAATATCACCAATTCTTGTCCTAAACTCATCTACGTCTTATGCTGATCATAACAAGCCATTCAATGAAGATTTTCGTGCTCTAATCCAAGAGATACAAACCCTAACAGATTTTGTACACCTATGACAAACTCCATGAAAACTCTCCAAACTCACCAAACTCAGTCATTTATCCTATCTTAACAATTCTATGCTATCAAAACCTAATAATTCTAACTAAAACATGCAATTCGAAGGATGAACATACCTGGTGCAAAGTGAAGAAAACAACTATGTAGGGTGCTGATCCAAGGCTTGTAATGATTGGAAAATGATCCAAGAACTTGATGATGAATTCTGTATGCAACCAATTGTGCTCCAAGGCTTTGAATCTCCCAATTCCAAGATTCTTGCACTTTGAATGGTGAACTTGCACAGCTCGAATCCTCCTTCAATTTACCAAATGATTGTGTGAATTATGATCCTTGGATGATGATGATGATGATCAGATCAAAGATTGTGAGAATTGATGAGAATTTGAGAGAGTTTGGATTGATTTTGCCAATGAGAAAAAGTGTATGAAACTTGTGTTTATGAGAAATGTGAAGCACCAACCATTGCATGAACCTCTTCATATCAATATATAGGTGAATTTAGAAACTCCTAGAAGCTTGGAGAAACTTCCCATGTATGATTTCCCTTGGATTTGGCTTATGTACCTTCCATTATAAGTAACCATGTGTAACTTTCAAAACTTGAACTAAACTCAAAATTCCACTTTAGCCAATGTTTTCAAAATGATTTTTCCAATCAAAATGACCTATAATTTCACCTCATTTGGCCAAAATATGAAAAATCTCATTTTTTTAGGTCATTTTTATTCATTAAATCCACCAAATTTGAAACCTTGTGCTATGAATCTTTCCAATCTTTCATGGTCACTTTTATAGACTCAAAATGTCATTTGGAACAAGTTTGATGTTGTAAAGTTTTCCATTTGAAGCTTCCTTGTATGAGTATTGGGCATAGGCTTGAAATGACCTGTAATCCTCAGATGACCAAAATACCCTTTGCTTGCCAAGACCATAAGTAGAGTTCCACAAATCATATGAAGGCATACCATACCATTCTAGAAAGCTAAGACAACTAGGAACAACTCTTATGTTGACCAGAAATTCATTTGAAATCTCCTTGAGGGGTAAAAATAGCTTGGAAGTCAAGTCACTTTCACAGACAAAATTTCAGATACCTCAGATGACCTGTAACTTGCAAGGACCATAACTTGAGTTATATAAATCTCCTTAATGTCTTCCACCACTCAAATTAAAGGTCTTGAGATCCTCTACAAGTTTCATGTTGGCCAAGGATCCATTTGAAGCTTGCATTTTGACCTATCTTGCTTGGAAATTTGACCTAAACTAGGGGATTTTACATAGAAACCCTAATTTAGGAACTCCTCTTTTCCTTGATTCCTCTTGATTTCTTCTTAGCATAAAAACATACCCTTCTTTACATGTCAAATGATGAACCCCACATCTTTCCAATAGCCCTTAATTCCTTTCAATCAGTCAATTGACCTAGAGTTGACCTAGAGTTGACCCTAGATGAAATCCTAGTTGGCTGCCTTCAACTGCAATTCTTGTGATCATACCAATGACTTGTCTCCTTCTTCAAATGACTTTCTAATTCTCCCATGATGTCCAGATACCATCCATGCTCAGCCCACAGCTCACAATTTCTTTGTTGATCCTCAGATACCCTCAGATAGGAGATGGATGCACTTGCTTGATCCATTGACTTGATAGCTTTCCAATTCTTTCTGATGACTTGAATGAGATTGAATTTGAATAATAACCTCTTGATAGGCTCATAGATATGAGAATAATGATTGGTCCCCTGTTGGATGACTTGCTATGCTTATGCTATGCAGATGGTTAGGCTATGTACCTGACTCTATATGCAAATGCTAATGATATTGAAACATAAACCAAGTGAATAAGGTTGAGCAAATTTTAGGGTGCAACAGCTGCCCCTATTCAAGCGACTTGGACCCGATTGGGTGAAGAGCCCGGAGCCTTCAGACATTCGCGGTACGAGACGGTTGAATACTAAGAACCCAGAAATTTGCCAACCGCAGACATGAACTACACCACTGCTTGGGGATTATTTTCATCATCTTGAAAAGCTTCTCTTATTGCAAGAATAAAACTTCGCTTGTCCACGTTAGGACGCCTGTGTCGTCAACACAAAGAAATCTCAACCAAACTTGTCCACGTTAGGAAAAATCTCGACAGCTTCACTAGGGATGGCTATTCTGCCTCTCATCAGAAATAAATCGTCCATGTTAGGATTAAACTCTTCCACGTTGTGAATAACACTGTTCACGTAAGGAATAATACCGTCCACGTTAGGACTAAGACTTCGTCTAGATCTGTCCACGTCAGGACTAAACTTTTCCACGTAAGGAAACCTCCCTTCTTGCTTTGTCCACGTAAGGACTCCATCGTTCCACGTAAGGAATACATTGCTTTCCACGTACGGAAACTAACTTCTTTTCTGAATCTGTCCACGTCAGGACTAAACTTTCCACGTAAGGAATATAATCTTTCCGCCTTCGTTCCGCGTAAGGAATCACAATCTTATCTTGATTTGTCCACGTAAGGACTCCAATCTTTCCACGTAAGGAATACAATCTTTCTTTCCACGTAAGGAAACCACAATCTTCCCGATTTGTCCACGTAAGGACTCCCTTCTTTCCACGTAAGGAAACCATACCTTTCCACGTAAGGAATACTATGTCAATCTGTCCTCGTAAGGACTCCAATCCTTCTACGTAAGGAATACAATTTTGCTCGATCTGTCCACGTAAGGACTCCAATCTTTCCATGTAAGGAAACAATCTTTCCACGTGAGGAACTAACTTGTCCACGTTAGGACTATATCGTCCACGTTAGGACCCACCTTTCCATGTTAGGAATAACTCTCTTCTTGATTTGTCCACGTAAGGACTCCCATTCTGATACGTCCACGTAAGGACTCAACTTTCACTTTGCTTTGTCCACGTAAGGACTCCCTTCTTTCCACGTAAGGAAACCGTGTCGTCTTGATTTGTCCCCGTCAGGACTCACCTCCTGACTCGCTGAGGAAATAAAACCTTGTCCACGCCAGGACTCATGCACCTTCGACCCACTGGGGGAAGTGAGACTTGTCCCCGTCAGGACTCACATCTCAACCTGCTGAAGTAATATAACCTGTCCACGTCAGGACTCGCGCGTCTTCGACTTTCTGGGGAAATAAGACTTGTCCACGTTAGGACTCGTACTTTGCCAACAACACGAAGAAGGATAAATTTGTCCGCGTCGGGACTCTAGTATCTTGCCATCACAAAGAACTACAAACTTGTCCTCGTCAGGACGCACATTTCACCATTACGAATAAAGCTATCTGCTGGAAATAAATGGTCCACATCAGGACACCAACACGAAGAGTAACCAAATTTGTCTACGTCAGGACTCCACCTTCGATCAATACCAACACATACCGTCAAACTAGAAGAAATGTCCACGTTAGGACTCCACATTCCAACAATTCTGAAAAATCGAACCTGTCCACGTTAGGACTAGCACCTCTTATCAACCATGAGGAAATAAATCTGTCCATGTTAGGACCCCACTTTTCTAGCACAAAGAAAACCACTGACGTGACAGCGATTTTGAAGCGGACTCTACTGGGGATATTTGGAAACCAAGCTACCGGACGCCTGTTCTGATAATCGGCGGCAGCCTCTGAAATTCTAATTCATGAACCTGTTGATGACAAATAACTCTGCTTGGGAATGAGGAGAGATTTTGCCTACTGACTCTGGCGGGGAAAACAAGAGAAATTTACATAAACAACTCTGCTCGGAGACAAAGAGAACTTCATCATGATAACTCTGCGGGGAATAATGCCAAAGCTGACATTTCCTTGAATGTCTCACGCCAAGACCTCAGATGTTTGATACTTCATTTGAGCAAGAGCTCTCTCTACCTGCAAGAGAAACAACACTTGAAACAACAGGTTAGCCAACCTGGCTTATGTTTCAAAAATGCGTATGTTTGACGACGACGCAATGCTCCATTCGACATGGGAATGCTACGCTTTTATTTGGTGGATGCAAGTATGACACTATATGCCGATGCAAATATGACACTATATGCCGATGCAAATGCAGACTCGAATTGTTGGGATGCAGAAACTGCTTCAGCAAAATAAATGCTGAAGACAATGCCGACTCCGCTGGGAATAGCCAGGTGCTACAGGATTATTCCAGCAAAATAAATGCTGGGAGAGTGAAGTCGACTCAGTTGGGAAATTGGGAACTTAAACCAAGCACCTCATTGAAGGAACACCCTGCTGGGAATATAACTCTGCTGGAGACTAGCAGATGCGCTCGGTATGATTATACTTCTGCTGGAGAGTGAACTGATATCACACGGTGTTCTGACAAAATAAATGCCAATGCGCCACACCAACTCTGCCGGGGAGGGTCTTAATCTTCGAGTTCCACTGAGAGGAAGGAAAGCACTGGTTGGAAAGAGAATTCCGCTGGGGCGGGATGATTCTCTTGGGAAAATCAACTGACTCCGCTGGGGGAGAGGTAAACTGACCCTGCGGGGAAAGGCGAACTTGTCTGAATACAGCTCACCAATATTAATCTTCTGAGACTAAACCAACTCGGCTTGAGACACACTGTCTGAATACAACCTTATAATCTTGGGATCGCCAAACTCTGCTGAGGATGAATGACTTTGCTGGAGCATGTGCTTTGTATAAGCTGCGGCTAGCTGGGGAATTTGATCCTTCTTCAGGAAGAACATGCATGACCTGCGCGGGGGTCGGGTCTTTCGTTACTGCAATCTTTTGATCGTCTTCCTCGTACGGCTATGAAACCTGCAACAACACAGACAAGACAAGACAAGCCTATGCAACCAAATCTATTCAGGTTAGTGACGTTATTTTCAGTTAATCCAAAGCTTTAGCAATTGTCGGCAAGGGCCAGTGATGTTATACACATGCTAGTTTCAGTAAACTTAGGCGTTTATCGTGCACAAAACAGTAAAGAACCAGCATCAAGTACTGAATAACATATTTTATTGATTGGGCCCCTGAATAGGCGGAGTTTTGTACATGGGATGTAACTCCTGAAAAGAGGAAGCTACGCAAAGCAAGTATACAAGTATGCACAAGAAACATAAATATGTTGACAAATTAAACTTGTACACATGTCGGCAACGGGGTGCAGACGAACACCACGAACTGATCCTCCCATGACTCGCCTGACTCCAACGCTTCCCGGTATCCACACGTCCGAAGATATTGTATCCGATAATCGACCCCTCAGGTATATTCTCCCGCACTGATGCTCACTGTAATATCAAATTAGGACCGCAGTCATTTGCTTTTCAAATCCCTAACTTTTGCGTGAACCGCCCTTTACGGGTTTTCAGTTCACCGGGATACCCTTTTTTGCCGAAGCCGCCCAGTGTAGGTTTTCAACTTCACGGGTGTACATTTTTCGATTTATCCTTAACTTTTTCCCGAACCTTTTATTCTGTTTTTGGTTCGCCAGGATGCCCCATTTTTGCCTGGACTCTCTTTTTCTGTCCAGCGGGTCAACTTTAAGCAAAGTATTTTTTAACTGCGTCCGAATTCACAGGCGACGTAAAATCTTCACCGTCCATAGTGGACAACAATAAAGCTCCTCCTGAAAAGACTTTCCTGACAACGTATGGCCCTTCGTAGTTGGGGGTCCACTTGCCCCTGTGATCTGCCTGCGGCGGGAGAATCCTTTTCAGCACAAGGTCGCCCGTCTGAGAGCTTCGTGGATGTATCTTCTTATCATATGCTTTCTTCATTCGGCTCTGGTACAAACGACCGTATGCTAGAGAAGCTAGCCTCTTCTCATCCATCAAACTCAATTGGTTCAACCTGTCTTTCACCCATTCTGCCTCATCTAGTTGGACGTCTCGCAATACTCTCAGAGAAGGGATCTCAACTTCCAACGGTAGTACTGCTTCCATTCCGTATACCAACGAGAACGGGGTTGCCCCGGTTGATGTGCGTACCGTCGTACGATAACCGTGCAAAGCAAAAGGTAGCATCTCATGCCAATCCTTATAGGTCACCACCATCTTCTGCACAATCTTCTTGATATTCTTGTTGGTCGCTTCAACAGTGCCATTCATCTTGGGTCGGTAAGGGGAGGAGTTGTGATGTTCGATCTTGAAATTCTGACAGAGCTCCTTCATCATTTTGTTGTTCAGGTTTGAACCGTTGTCTGTGATTATCCGCTCGGGGATTCCATATCTGCAAATGATATCTCTCTTGATGAATCTGGCCACCACTTGCTTAGTTACATTTGCATATGACGCCGCTTCTACCCACTTAGTGAAATAATCGATTGCTACTAGAATGAACCTGTGCCCATTAGAAGTCGTCGGCTCGATCTTTCCAATCATATCGATTCCCCACATCGAGAATGGCCATGGCGATGACATCACATTTAGAGGACTCAGAGGCACATGGATCTTATCAGCATAAATTTGGCACTTGTGGCACTTTCTCGCAAACTTGAAACAATCAGTTTCCATAGTCAGCCAAAAATAACCTGCCCGCAGCAGCTTTCTCGTCATAGCATGCCCACCAGCATGCGTACCGAATGTACCTTCATGTATTTCCTCCATGAGCAGTTTCGCCTCTTTTTCATCTACGCACCGCAGTAGCACCAAGTCGTGGTTTCTTCTGTATAAGACACCATCAGGATTCAAATAGAAATTACCCGCTAATCTCCTGAGAGTCTTCTGATCTTGACTGGATGCCCCAGCCGGATACTCTTTATTCTTCAGGAAATTAAGGATATCGAAATACCACGGTTTATCGTCGGATGCTTCATCAATAGCAAATACGAAAGCTGGTCTGTCAAGCCGAGAGATAACGATTCTGGGAGCCTCATTCCAGAAGTTGACCTTGTACATGGAAGACAAAGTGGCGAGAGCGTCAGCCATCTGATTCTCTGCCCGCGGTACGTGATGCAATTCAACTTTGTCAAAGAAAGGCAACAATCTCCTTGCATAATTCATGTAATGTATCAAGTTGGGCTGACGTGTCTCCCATTCCCCTTTTATCTGATTCACGACCAGAGCTGAGTCTCCGTATACATCCAGATTCTTGATTCGCAAATCAATGGCTTCTTCAAGCCCCATTATACAAGCTTCGTATTCGGCTTCATTATTGGTAACTACAAAGGTCAATCGAGCAGTAAACGGGATGTGCGACCCGTGTGGCGTAGTGATGATTGCCCCTATTTCGCTACCGTAAGCGTTCACAGCTCCGTCAAATATCATCTTCCATTTGGAACCCAACTCTGGTCCTTCGTCAGGCAACGGTTCTTCACAATCTTTCATCTTTAGGTACATGATATCCTCGTCAGGAAAATCAAACCTCATCGATTGGTAATCTTCAATAGGCTGCTCCGCCAAGTACTCAGACAGCACACTCCCCTTTATAGCCTTTTGCGAGACGTATTGAATGTCATATTCAGTCAAGACCATCTGCCAACGGGCAATTCTCCCTGACAACGCCTGCTTTTCGAATACATATTTGATAGGATCCATCTTCGAGATGAGCATGGTTGTATGATTCAGCATGTATTGCCTCAAACGCTTGGCGGCCCAGGCTAGCGCGCAACAAGTTTTCTCAAGCATTGAGTATCGAGATTCACAATCTGTAAATTTCTTACTCAAGTAGTAGATCGCATGCTCTTTTCTTCCTGTCTCGTCGTGTTGACCGAGAACACAACCCATGCTTCCCTCAAGAACTGTCAAATACATAATCAAGGGTCTCCCTGCCACCGGGGGTATCAAAATAGGAGGCTCCTGCAAATACTGCTTTACTTTATCGAACGCCTTTTGACAGTTTTCGTTCCATGTTACAGCTTGATCTTTCTTCAACAGTTTGAACAATGGTTCACACGTAGCCGTTAGGTGAGATATGAACCGAGCAATGTAGTTCAACCTCCCTAAAAACCCGCGCACCTCCTTCTCTGTTTTAGGCGTCGACATTTCTTGGATCGCTTTTATTTTAGCAGGATCAACTTCTATTCCTCTTTCACTTACGATAAACCCCAGCAGCTTACCCGATCTCACCCCGAAGGTGCATTTGTTAGGGTTCAGTCTCAGCCTGAACTTCCTAAGCCTTGTAAATAACTTCAGCAGATTCACCAGATGCTCTTCCTCCGTCTGGGATTTGGCAATCATATCGTCAACCTAAACTTCGATCTCTTTATGCATCATATCATGGAAAAGAGTCGTCATCGCGCGCTGATATGTTGCCCCAGCATTTTTCAAACCAAAGGGCATCACTTTGTAACAAAATGTTCCCCAAGGCGTTATGAAAGTAGTCTTCTCCATATCCTCTGGCGCCATTTTAATCTGATTATAGCCTGAGAAGCCATCCATGAAGGAGAATACGGAGTATTGAGCAGTATTATCAACTAGCACGTCGATATGAGGAAGTGGAAAATCATCCTTTGGGCTTGCTTTATTCAAATCCCTATAATCCACGCACATTCGAACCTTGCCATCTTTCTTTGGCACTGGTACGATATTAGCAACCCACGAGGGATATTTTGTCACAGCCAGGAAACCAGCATCCCACTGTTTTTGAACTTCCTCTTTGATCTTTACTGCCATGTCTGGTCTAGTCCTGCGAAGCTTTTGTTTGACCGGTGGGCATTCTTCTTTCAATGGCAGACGGTGCACAACCATATCTGTATCGAGCCCTGGCATATCTTCGTACGACCAAGCGAATACATCACTATACTCTCGGAGCATTTCAACCAGTCTTCGCTTGATATCGCTCTGCAGTGCGGCTCCGATACGAATATTCTTCTCAACCCCTTCCGACCCCAAGTTGATAATTTCGATGACCTCTTCGTGAGGCAGAATGACACGCTCTTCTTGTTTCACCAACCAAGACAGTTCTTCAGGGACGTCACTATCTTCGACAACCTCTTCTTCGGCCTGAAATACCGGGTGCTCGAAGTCGGGACGAGTCATAGGTGGTTCAAGGATGTCATCTGAAAATGTTATCCTGCAAAAAGAATGGTTAAATGCTTCAAAATGCGTATAAAGCGAATAACCACGTTGCCATTTTATTGAAAAATACAAAACAAGAAAAACAGAGATTACAATATTTGCACATGAAAAACGCCTTTTATTTAATGATTAACACGCAATGTTCATAACAGCACAGCCCTAAGCAAATCATGAAGCCCCGGGCAAGGCATCAGATTGTTCAACAATTAATAAAGCAAAGCATTACTGTTTAAGAGTCACAGGAACAAGCTCCTGAATGGACCAGTTGCACAGTCCTTGTCCCGGCGTGCTTGGCTGAATCCAGGCATCCATATCACAGTCGCTGTCTCCTTCATCAGACTCCGAAGCAGCATTGATGGTTTCATGACATACTCCACTGGCAGAGATGGTTATTGGCCCTCTGCAACGGGGTGCCCCCACAGTAGGTGTTGACGACGATGGTTGGTATCCCATCCCGAACCGGTCCATCTTCACAGGAATATCCAACACTTTGCCCCAGCCCTTTGCTTCTCCTGCCTCCACCAGAGCTTGAGCCTCTTTATACGACGACACGGCTATCTCCGACACTTTGCTCGGCCTGGGACCTTTGCCCTTGACGCGCAACCCTTCAAATGCCTGGCAGGGTGTTTCGTGGATCTCTCTGTCGACCTCCACATATTTAAATGACGACAGATGGCTGACCAGGATGTCTTCTTCTCCGCATACCGTAACCACGCTGTCTCCGACCATATATTTTAACTTCTGATGCAGGGTAGACGTGACTGGCCCAGCCCCATGAATCCAGGGTCTTCCGAGCAGGCAACTATATGCAGGCTGTATATCCATGATATAGAATTCAGTCGCAAACACCTCCGGCCCCACCTGTAGAGGCAATGTTATCGATCCAAAGACTGTTCTTCGCGTGCCATCAAACGCTCTAACTACCAAGTCACTGGACGTGCACAAGATTCCTATGACATCCAGCTTCATCATCGCTTTCTTGGGCAGCACATTCAAAGACGATCCGGTGTTGACCAATACATGCGACATTACTGATCCTCTACACTCAACAGATATGTGCAGCGCCATATTATGATCTCTCCCCTTCGGGGTCAAATCGAAGTCGGTAAAGCCCAAGCTGTGGCCTGCATTCACATGTGTCAACACTCCTTCCAGCTGATTCACGGAGACGTCTTGGGGTACGAAGGAGGTATCCAGGACTTTCAGCAAAGCATTTCTGTGAGCTTCAGAACACAAGAGTAATGACAAGATGGATATTTTGGACGGCGTCTGTTGCAGATGCTCCACAATCTTGTAATCACTTTTTCGAATCAAGCGCATGAACTCTTCTACATCTTTCGATGCCGATGCTTTTTCGTTTGCCTGCACTGGGACATTTTCAACCATTTTTCCTTTCCCCTTTGCCAGTCTTTCGGCCTCCACCTCAGGCGATATGAAGATCCTACCACTCCTTGTCATGCCTCCTGAACCGACCACATTCTCTACAGTCTCGGCTGGTTGCGTATTAACATCAATCTTTATTCCATCACAATACACTTCCAACCCATATGACCATGGGACTGCTTTTGTGCTCTCGTACGGGATTGGTTCGGCCTTAGTTATGGTGATCGGCGGTCGCTGAGCCGGTGCTGTTATAGTGATTGTCTTCCGAGGAATCGTTACAGTGGCCACATCACTCTGATTATCTGCTACTGCCCCTGCAGGCTCTTCCATTGCTGCTCGGTCAAACTGCAATGTGCCGTCATCAATTAAAGCCTGGATGCCTTTCTTCAAATCATCACACCCCCCAGCTAGGGTCCAGCATTCTAAGCAATACTCGTCACATCCTGGATAAACACCCCCTTGCAACAATCTGCTCTTTATCTCGCTCAGCGGCGTCTTTAAATCATCGACATTCATAATCAGATTCAACCCTTCCTCAGTCAGAATGGCGTTTGCCCCATGATTGGGCATGGGCTTCTGCACTATATTCGGACCTGCCGTTCCGAAATTGATAGCCTTATTGTCCAAAAGATCCTGCACAACGTGCTTAAAAGCATGGCAACCCTCTACATCGTGGCCCGGAGCCCCAGAATGAAAATCACAGTGCCTGCTTGCATCATAACCATACGGAGGAGTTCCCGTTATCGGTGCCAGAGTTCTCTTCTCTACCAAGTTCATACCCAACAGCGTCTACAACAAATCTGCATAGGTTGAGGGAGGCTTCTCAAACACTCTTCTTGGTTTACCACCCTGGAATCTTCGCTGAGCCTGTTGTGCCCCCTGCTGTGGCTGCTGCTGCTGCTGTTGTTGTTGAAATGGCTGCTGCTGCTGCTACATTGGCTGCTGCTGAAACGGTTGTTGTTGTTGAAATGGTGGTTGTTGATATGGAATAGTAACACTCGCCACCTGCTGCGGCTGATGATACTGATTTCGACCTCTGCCTCGGCCTCGGCCTCGGCCCCCAAACACGGCACTTGCTTCGCCCTGACGGCGCCCACCAAAAGCCTTTCTGTTACTGCCAGATGCAGTTGATTCCTCAGCTTGGAAGTTTCCCTGCTTAATGTTACGTTCAATCTTTTCTCCCATCAGAATTAAGTCTGAGAAACTGGCCATAGATGTATGAAACAACTTGTCATGAAACATGCCTGTGAATGTCCCGATAAACATGTCATTCATTTCCTTGTCTTTTAAAGGAGGACGGACCCTGGCAGCCATATCGCGCCACCTTTGCGCGTACTCTTTAAAGCTCTCATCCTTCTTCTGAGATAGCCCTTGCAATTGGACCCGGTTGGGCGCCAAGTCGCTGTTATACTTGTAGTGAGCTACAAATGCCTCTGCCAATTGCTTCCATGTCTTTATATTAGTCGGCTCCAACCCCATGTACCATTCTAAGGAAGGACCTGATAGACTATCTTGAAAGAAATGCATTAGCATTCTCTCATCAGTTGAGTACGCAGACATCTTTTTGTAATAAGCCCGCACGTGCACTTTCGGACATGTGTCCCCTTTATACTTATCAAACGCAGGAGCTTTGAATTTGATCGGCACCCTCAAGCCAGGTACCAGACCCATTGTTGCCATGTCTAAGCCCACAGCACTTTGGTTCAGGACCCCCCTCATCTGCTCTTCTAGCATTCTGATTTTCTGGGAGTCATCCATCGGCCCTTCGAACCCTCCGTCGGAGAAAGCGTCCTCCTGCTGATCTTCTTGCCACATACCATTCCCAGCTCCATACCCATCATATCCATTATTACGGCCAGCTCTGATCTGATTCATCACCGGGCCTCTCCCTCTGTTGCCGTAGCCCTGAGCAACTCCAGCAGGTCCAAAAGCCATCAACCCAGCGCCGTTTCCATTTCCGAAACCTCCGTAACCCTGATTGGCCACACCATAACCATCTTGCCCAAAGCCTTGAGCATTGAAACCATATTTCCCAGCGTTATCGAATCCCTGATCGTTGAACCCGAATCCAGTATTGCCGAAGCCGTTGCCTCCCATATTATCACCCAAGTTGACATCACCAAGCCCAACGTTATGGACAGCAGTCTCGTTTCCCACTCCGATGTTACCGTTCCCAGCAGCGATAGCGTTGTTGACATTAACAGCCGATATATTGACTACAGGTGGAGCCACTGGCGTGGGAGTGCCATCTCCATGAACAGTGTTAACTCGCCCAGACTGATGATCCTCATTACCGTGACCAGCATTTCTGACCAACAGAGGCTGCACCATGGCTTGCAGATTCTCCTGACCTTTTGCAATAGCTTCCATGGTCTGCATAAAGAGAGCTAGCTTCTCGCGCACATCTTGCATCTCGTTCTGCATTTGATCCATGATTCTTCGACAGTTGGTGCGAGTGGAATATCTGTGCGGGCGTTGATCTGCAATCCTGAAAATACCTGGTTCAAAACAGGAAATAAGATACCATCCAATGATTACCTGTAATGCAATATGAATATGAATGCAATGCAACGTGTGTGTCTGTGCATTAGGGAATAGCATTCCCCGATTCTAGTGTGAAGGTGCCAGTGCTAGCAATACAAAGATCGGAGTTGAATCATAGAAAGCCTCATATATTACAGAGAAAACCAATAAGCCAGGAATACAATATCACTGAGAGTACAATAAGAAGGCATGACCTCAACCAACAATCCTGGTGATGGTCAGCACTATGCAAATAAAGCATACAAGTTACTACATGAAATGATCAAACACTCCCATAAGTCTGGTACTCTGCTAGCAACTTCTTGGTCTCCGGATGACTTGGTCGGGTAAGCAGCCCTTCAACAAGTTGGTTTCTTTTCTTAAGAACACGTCGCACGTCTTCAGCAGTTTCCTCCCATGCCCCGTCTCCGAAGCGATCCTCTAGTTTACGCTTCTGAGACACAGCTTCATCTCTGCCTTTGATGGCCTTGTTCAGTGCATTCTGGAGGCTGTACCGGGTCATCACTTCTTCTTCACACTTCTTGATGCTGGACTTCAACTGCTCTTCGAGGTCGGAAATTTGCTGCTTCAACTTATCTTCCCTCTTCTTATTGTTGGTGAGCGTGGCATTCCAAGTCTCATTGCAAGAAGAGATCTCTCAGTGAGCGATGTCAAGTGCTTTCTTTTTGGATTCAAGCATGTCATGGGAGCTTCTGAACTCTTGCCCCAGACGTTCGTGCTTCTTCCTTTCCTCAGTCAACTCAGCCCCTAGCCTGTTCATTAGCTCAATCTGCTGTTGGAAAGCATGCACGACCTTGTTTTTCTCACTGCGTATCTGGGCTAGCTCTTGCTCTAACCCTTCATTGATCTTCATCAAGGCTTCTTTTTCTTTCACAACTTGCTCGTAGGCCTCCCTAGAAACAGTAGTTGGCTCTGCTACAAGAATGGGAACAAGAACTGGTGCATCTGGAAACGGCATCCGCAACTGACTTGCTCTCTCCTTAATCCAAACTCTGTAAGGTGCGTAAGCCTGACAGTCATTCTTCCCTAACAGCGGCTTCCCTCTTCGGTTAATACGCGTCCAGGCATGCTGCAGCTTGGCTAATAACTCCCCCTTCAAATCTCCGGTGAAGTACAGAGATTCCTGTACTTCTTCTTCCTTTGGTGGGTTCTTCAGCGCATATCCGAACTGACGGACTAACAGGGATGGGTTGTAATTGATACACCCTTTTCTTCCTATCAGCGGGACATTAGGGTACCCAGAACAACTGAATATAAGCTCAGACCCTAACAGGTCTCGATCAAACCACTCAACGTCTTCGGAAGATAGCCTCATCAGGCGCTCTGACCAGCTAGTTGTGGTTGCACTCTCCACAAAAGATCCCTTCATGGGAAGATGACTCTTGAACCACATATTCAACAAAGGAGCACAGCAGTAAACGACCTTTCCCCTTCTGTTTTCATTCTTGTAGTGCAAGGAGTGGTAGAAGTCTCCGATCAACGTCGGCACTGGATTGCCGGCAGCAAACAAATGGAAAGCGTCCAAGTCTACGAAATTAGGCAAGTTAGGGAACAGCACAATTCCATAAATGCATAGAGCCAAAATAGCATTGAAAACCACCCAACATCCGTTCTTGGCATACTCCTGAGCTTTGCCAACCAGGAAATCAAGAGAGAAACCTGAAACCCCAAGCCAAGAAGTCACTAACAGTTCTACAACGTCCATGTGCAGGTGTTGCACCCTAAAATTTGCTCAACCTTATCCACTTGGTTTATGTTTCAATATCATTAGCATTTGCATATAGAGTCATGTACATAGCCTAATCATCTGCATAGCATAAGCATAGCAAGTCATCCAACAGGGGACCAATCATTATTCTCATCTCTAGAGACCTATCAAGAGGTTATTATCCAAATTCAATATCATTCAAGTCATCAGAAAGAATTTGAAAGCTGGGAAGTCAATGGATCAAGCAAGTGCATCCATCTCCTATCTGAGGGTCTCCGAGGATCAACAGAGAAATTGTGAGTTGTGGGCTGAGCATGGGGAGTATCTAGACATCTTGGAGGACTTAGAAAGTCATTTGGATAAGGAGACAAGTCATTGGTATGGTCACAAGAATTGCAGTTGAAGACAGTCAACTAGGGTTTTATCTGGGGTCAACTCTAGGTCAACTCTAGGTCAATTGATTGATTGAAAGGCATTAAGGGCTATTGGAGAGATGTGGGGTTCATCATTTGACATGAAGAATAAAGATATGAGGTTATTCTAAGAAGAACTCAAGAGAAATCAAGGAGAAGAGGAGTTTCTAAATTAGGGTTTCTGTGTAAAATCCCCTAGTTTAGGTCAAATTTCCAAGCAAGATAAGTCAAAATAAAAGCTTCAAATGGATCCTTGGCCAACATGAAACTTGTAGAGGATCTCAAGACCTTTAATTTTAGTGGTGGAAGACATCAAGGAGATTTATAGAACTCAAGTTATGGTCCTTGCAAGTTACAGGTCATCTGAGGTATCTGAAATTTTGTCTGTGAAAGTGACTTGACTTCCAAGCAATTTTTACCCCTCAAGGAGATTTCAGATGAACTTCTGGTAAACATAAGAATTGTTCCTCATTGGCTTAGATTTCTATAATGGTATAGTATGCCTTCATATGATTTGTGGAACTCTACTTATGGTCTTGGCAAGCAAAGGGTATTTTGGTCATCTGAGAATTACAAGTCATTTCAAGCCTATGCCCAAAACTCATACAAGGAAGCCTCAAATGAAACACTTCACAACATCAAAGTTGCTCAAAATGCCATTTTAAGTCAAGAAAAGAAGTCATGGAAGTTTGGAAATGCATATAATGATACTTGACCAAAGTTGGTAGAAAATGACCTAAAAAAGGCATATAAGTTGAAAAAGTTGAAATGAAAAATTGGTTTGAGAGATCTACAAATCCAATATGGGTCATCCAATATACCAAATTGATTCCAAACATCAATTTAAAGACATTGGTTCAGCCACATTTTTGAGTTTAGGCTTAAAAATTGGACTTCCTTTGTAAATTTGTTTCTTGCATCATAAGGCAACATGGTAAAACTTAACACAAGGCAAGGAAAAGCTTGGTTTTTCATGCATACACTCCTAATATCTCATGAAAGGAGATTTTAACTCAAGTTTACAAAGGTACAAGCATGAGATAAGAGAATTCAAAATACCATCAAATGATAAGTTCATGAAATTTCCATAAGTTTCTAGATCCCTCTAAGACCAATCTAGAAGCTTCTCATTCTGTTAATCATCATCTATATAAGGAAATGAAGCCATTTGTGCATGGGTTGGTGATTCTTTGAGCTTGCAAACCCCATTTTGATTCCTTCACTCCCATTTGCATTTTCTCTTCAAACTCCATTGAAACTTCATCAATCATCTTAATTTCTGTTATCATCATCATCCACCATCATCATAGAGTAATTGGCAAAGAAAGTTGAGAGGAACTCGTGGCCGGTTTGTGTGATCCAAGTTTTCACTCCAAGTTGCATGAAGAAGGGGATAAGGTGATTCAAGAAGTTTGAGCCACAACCATTGCAAACAGAAGAAAGCACACCCTTGGAGGAGCATCTGGAAGCCATTACAAGCCTTGAATCCATCTCTAGCATCACTCACCATCATCATTTAACAGGTTGGTGTTCATCATCAAACCTCCTTATTTATGTACTTTCTGTTGGATTTCTAGGTGTAGAAGTAGCATGCTAGGTTAGGTGATCATTTTCTGAAACTTAGAGGAGATTCTATGAGGTTTCGTGGCAGGGTACCATTTCTTTAATCTCCAAGAATAACCCGTGTATGGAGGTGTAATGATTATGATATAGCATAGAATGATGAGGGTAGCATATAGAGCAAGTTTAGATCATTAGGATTGAGTTATATTAAGGTTGATACCAGGAGAAAATGGTGGAACCCTAGTCTTGAAGCTTTCTGTTTGGAGGATGTACGATGGTTTAAAGAAAACTACATGCATGGTTGTGTTCCTGGTGATTAGTAGATCGTCTTTGGCTTTGGAATTTTCAGTTTTCATTGAATATTAAGGGAGCACGAGGCTGGAGAAGGATCACGCATGAGTGCTGTTTTACTGAAACCCTAATGGAAATTTGGAGAAGACGGGTTATCTGCCGTTGGATCGTTATGCTTAGTTGGCCCTTTAATCCAATCTAACGACTGTGATTCAAATGAGAAACGGAGGGAAGACTGGAAGCTGCAACGCAGCGTTTAATTAAGTGAATAACTCTGGGCCTCAGCAAACTTCGCTACCCACACCCCTCGTTTGGCCCAATTCAAATTTAGACGTAGAGTGATTGCTAAACGCACCGAGGATTTATTTTTTTCTTTTATTTTTCATTTGGTTTTTTTTCTGAAGCGCGCTGGGCTTAGGGTAATTCCTATTCGCACCCCCTGATCTGGCCCACTTAATAAAAACAAATGGGCGCCTTGCTATTCTCACCTCCTCCCTCTATTTTTCTATATTTCATTTTTTTTTTTATTTCTTTTCATTTTTATGCATTTTGTAAAAATCATAATAAAATGAAAACTTCATATTTTTTAATGATTCTTTTTGCATTAATTTCTTCAAGATGTCTAGAAAATTATAAAAAATAAAAATTGCATTTTATTTTTTATTTGATATTTTTCCCATATTTTCCAAATAAATGCCTATTTTAGGTGTTTCATTTCATACATGAATTTGATAATTTTGGTTCTAATAGTTGCTTTAACATTTTTAATCCATTCTTTTTAGGTTGTTTAGTTTAGACATTCAACTTGTACATACAATTTAGTTCCCATTTTTAAGACTCAATTTTAGGTGTTTAGGTTAGGTGTGAACAACATGAATAAAATTAGGGTTTAAGTGATGACTTAGGTGAATTAGTTCATTTCCCTTAGGACTTAGAGCTTGAATAGTTTAGCTATGGGACTATAGGGACTATGGGTAGTTATTAGATCCCTCAGAAATCACTAGGATTCCCCTACTACTATTAGTATATTACTGTCTGTATCTGATTGACTGGTATGGTGTGCCCTCTGGGGATTATTGATTTGTCTGTGTGGGTATTGGAACTGCTTGGGGATTGGGAGAGCTGAAGACTTGTGATGATGAAGCCATTGGAGACCCAGAGCTTGAAGACCAACTTCCAGAGTTGATGAGGAGATTCCTGCTAGCAGCTGTTGAGGAGATTAGGGTTTAGGAGCTAGGCAGAGCTCTATATTAGAAAGTTTGATTCTCAAACATGGAAGGCCTTGACTGCCTCCATTCCTCTCTGTGATGCAGAGTCTCTCTAAGACATTCACCCCCTTCCTTTGGAAGGCTTGGTGCTACTGTCTAAGGGATAGAACTCTTGAGAGAAAATGTCTTATGTGTTAGTAGCAGTTGGTTTGCCACCCTTGGTAGTCAACTAATTGCTTAACACCCAGTTCACTCTTGTGATTGATCCCTCAGCTTGGAGGATAGGACTTGAAGAAAAGCCACTGTAGACTGAAGACTGATGACCAAGACCTTGCTTGAAGGCTGTGGAGATGGAGATTGATGCTTGCTAAAGCTTGAAGTCAGATGTTGTGTCAGAGCTGCTGATGCTGTTTATTTTTCTGCTGTATTTCATTTCTGATGTATTGTTTGGTTTTCCTGACTGTATTGTTTGCTGTTTACCCTGTTGGGTTGAAAGTGAATGCTGTTCACTTTCGCCTATTGTTTTCTAGGTTCGAGGTTGAGTGGGACTCCCTTGCCTCGCTTGTATTGTTGCATCCATGCATTTTACCGCTTTACTGTATATATCTGCTATTGTTTCTGTTTCCGTCTATTCCCTTAGGATCTCTGTTTCTCTCTGGGCAAGAGAGGAGCATGATAGACACTAGGTCTTAACCCATGCATGATAACATTAGGTTAGTCTGATTCCCCTCGCAACTGTAGGTTAGAGTTCTGTCTCTTCTCTCTCAAAACGAACAGAAAAACACAATAAGATTTCAAACACAATAAAAGACACTTCTTCCGTAAAAGAATGTGTTAACTCATCAAGACGTCATTTTTGTCCGCTGGAACTGCTAATCAGAAAACCCTTTTCCAGAAGGAATAAAATCAACCAAGGCAGACTTGTGTCGTACGTGGCCCGAACTACGTTTGCTCTGATCTTTCATGCAGTATGAAAGTACGTAGGCATAGGATGCGATATCCTAGCGAGCAACCTTCCCCTCCTTTCCCGTAGGTAGGCGAACTACGTTGACTCTGATTTCTCGTTTCAGACGGGAATACGTAGGCATAAAGTGCGATACTTTGCCGAGTCATTTTCTTTTCTTTTAACCCCTGACCTGTAGAGTAGATAGAATAACAATCCATACCCGAAAACAAGCGTGGATCCCGTCGAGTACGACGGACGTGAGGGGTGCTAATACCTTCCCCTTGCGTAACCGACTCCCGAATCCAGGTTTTGGTTGCGACGACCATACCTTTCCCGTGTTGTGCGAGGTTTACTCTGAGCGTTTCCTTTCCCTTCCGTGGGATAAATAACGCACGGTGGCAACTCTTCTGTTCAGCCGGCGCCGATTTTCGCAGTAGCGACAGCTGGAGACTCTGCTGGGGATCCAACGTCCCCTGGCTGCTAAGGACTGCGATAGTTCTTACGCATTTGGGATCCAACGTCCCTTAAGAGATTCAATCCTAACGCTTGTTTTCCCGTCGAGGATTTTGTATGGATTTATATTTCTGACCTTCATTTTCAGCATTATATATATTGATTATTATTGTTGTATTGGGGTGTGACGGGTGTTCTGATATTGAGTGAGAAGCCGGACCTGGGCTTGAGTGCACCTAGAATTAGAGTAGAGATTAGTTGGCGCCCGCTTGCTTTGCTTGCCTTGGTGTCCCGCGAAATCTACACTCAGACGAGGTTCCTCTGGTTGGCCTCATGCCCCTTCCTTTGGTTGGCGTGGGTTGCTGGTTAGTTGAATTGTCGACTCTGGGGACCGATCATTTGGAAGTTGGCTAAGTGAGGCCTCTTCAGGATTTGATGATGCCACTCCTTCTGAGAATCGTATCATCAACCCTGAAAGTCTGTGACGCCGACGACCGCATAGGATGCCATACCTTTGTCCTTTACTAGGACATCCACCTGTGAGAGGGTTTGGGGTTATGCAGGTAACTAGACCTTCAGATACCGGTTATTTCTTGATCAGAGATCCTGGGTATTTATGGAGATGTGAGGTCTGTCAGAGACCACTTGGAGATGTGTTATGAGGTCTGTCAGAGACCAGTTGGATGGTTCTGAGGTCTGTCAGAGACCAGTTGGAGATGTGATTTGAGGTCTACCAGAGACCATTTGGAGTTATGGTTTGAGGTCTGTCAGAGACCATTGTTGGAGCTTTGTTTTAGGTTTATCTGAGACCAAGGTTTGAGGACTTCTAGAGAATCTATCTGAGACTTCATGATATGGTTCAGGCTATTCAGCTACGGCATTTGGTCCCTGTTGCATGTTACTCGCATTGCATTTGTTTGCATACTCATCATCATTGCATCCCACTAACGTGTGTCTGTGCTGCAGGTGCATTTGCATTTCCCTAGTTCTAGTGTCCGGATTTCTGAGTGATTGGTCATGGCCAGCTTAAGAAGGACAGTTGCTTACAAATTGCCTACTCCTGATGTTGTTCCCCTGCTTGGGTTGATCTCTCTGGCTGATGAGGATGTTCGTAGGAGCTTCAGAATGAGCTATGGAAGACTATTGAGATTGGTGCGCAAACCCACAGAGACAGAGCTAGATGGGCTGTACGCTTTGATGCAATTCTATGATCCCGCATTGAGATGTTTTACATTTGCTGATTTCATTATGGGGCCTACCATTGAGGAGTATGTGGAGTTTACTGAGTTACCCGTGCAGAGCCAGGTTCCATTCATTCATTCTGGCGTTAAGCCCAAGCCGGAAGACTTGGCAAAAGCTTTGCATGTGGATGCTTCTGAACTGTTGACTACTGTTTCCCGTGGAGTGCCAGGCTTCTCGCTTCAGTTCTTGATTGGTAAAGCCCAAGAGTACGCTAAGAGCGGGTGTTGGATTGCCTTCAATGCTGTGCTGGCTCTGTGCATTTACGGCATAATATTGTTTCCCAATGTACCGGATTTTGTGGACTTCGATGCCTTCTACTTGTTTGCCGCTGGTAATCCTGTACCGACCTTGCTCGGAGATTTCTACCACTCACTGCATTACAAGAATGAGAAGGGAAGAGGAAAGAATGTTCATTTCTGCGTACCATTGCTGGATATGTGGTTTAAAAGCCACCTTCCCATGAAGGGATCTTTTGTGAAGAGTGCAACCACAGCTAGCTGGTCAGAGCGCCTGATGAAGCTATCTTCCGAAGACATTGAATGGTTTGATAGAGATCTACTGGGATCTGAGCTTATCTTCAGTTGTTCTGGGTACCCTAATGTTCCGTTGATAGGGAGGAAAGGGTGTATCAATTACAACCCTTCTCTATTCATTCGCCAATTTGGATATGCGCTGAAGAACCCGCCAAAGGAGGAGGAAGTACATGAATCTCTGTACTTCACCGGTGACGTGAAGGGGGAGCTACTAGCCAAGCTGCAGCATGCCTGGACGCGTATTAACCGAAGAGGGAAGCCGCTGTTAGGGAAGAACGACTGTCAGGCCTATGCACCTTACAGAGTTTGGATCCAGGAGAGAGCCAGTCAGTTGCGGATGCCATTTCCAGATGCACCAGTTCTTGTCCCCATTCCGGTAGCAGAGCCAACTACTGTTTCTAGGGAGGCCTACGAGCAAGTTGTGAAAGAAAAAGAAGCCTTGATGAAGATCAATGAAGGGTTAGAGCAGGAGCTAGCCCAGGTACGCAGTGAGAAAAACAAGGCCGTCCATGCTTTCCAACAGCAGATTGAGCTAATGAACAGGTTAGGGGCTGAGTTGACTGAGGAGAGGAGGAAGCGCGAACGTCTGGGGCAAGAGTTCAGAAGCTCCCATGACATGCTTGAATCCAAGAAGAAAGCGCTTGACATCGCTCACCGAGAGATCTCTTCTTGCAATAAGACCTGGAATGCCACGCTCACCAACAATAAGAAGAGGGAGGATAAGTTGAAGCAGCAAATTTCCGACCTCGAAGAGCAGTTGAAGTCCAGCATCAAGAAGTGTGAAGAAGAAGTGATGACCCGGTATAGTCTCCAGAATGCACTAAACAAGGCCATCAAAGGCAGGGATGAAGCTGTGTCTCAGAAGCGTAAACTAGAGGATCGCTTCGGAGAGGGGGCATGGGAAGAAACTGCTGAAGACGTGCGGCGTGTTCTTAAGAAAAGAAACCAACTTGTTGAAGGGCTGCTTGCTCGACCAAGTTATCCGGAGACCAAGAAGTTGCTAGAAGAATACCAGACTTATGGGGGTGTTTGACCATTTCATGTAGTAGCTTGTATGCTTTATTTGCATAGTGCTGACCATCACCAGGATTGTTGGTTGAGGTCATGCTTTCGTATTGTACTCTCAGTGACATTGTATTCTTGGCTTATTGGTTTCTCTGCAATATATGAGGCTTTCTATGATTCAACTCCGATCTTTGTATTGATAGCACTGGCACCTTCACACTAGAATCGGGGAATGAATTTCCCTAACGCACAGACACACATTGCATTGCATTCATATTCATATTGCATTACAGGTAATCTTTGGATGGTGTCATATTTCCTGCTCTGTATCAGGTACTTTCAGGATTGCAGATCAGCACCCGCACCGCTATTCCACTCGCACCAACTGTCGAAGAATCATGGATCAAATGCAAAACGAGATGCAAGATGTGCGCGAGAAGCTAGCTCTCTTTATGCAGACCATGGAAGCTATTGCAAAAGGTCAGGAGAATTTGCAAGCCATGGTCCAACCTCTGTTAGCCCGAAACGCCGGTCACGGTAATGAGGATCATCAGTCTGTGCGAGTCGATACTGTTCATGGGGACGGCACCCCCACGCCAGTGGCTCCACCTGTAGTCAATATACCTGCTGTTAATGTCAACAACGCTACCGCTGCTGGGAACGGTAACGTTGGAGTTGGGAACGAGACGGCTGTCCATAACGTTGGGCTTGGTGATATCAACGTGGGTGATAATATGGGAGGCAACGGCTTCGGCAATACTGGATTCGGGTTCAACGATCAGGGATTCGATAATGCTAGGAAATATGGTTTCAATGCTCAAGGCTTTGGGCAAGATGGTTATGGTGTGGCCAATCAGGGTTACGGAGGTTTCGGAAATGGGAACGGCGCTGGGTTAATGGCTTTTGGGCCTGCTGGAGGTGTTCAAGGGTACGGCAACAGAGGCCGAGGTCCGGTGATGAATCAGATTAGAGTTGGCCGCAATAATGGATATGATGGGTATGGAGCTGGGGATGGTATGTGGCAAGAAGATCAGCAGGAGGACGCTTTCTCCGGCGGAGGTTTCGAAGGGCCGATGGATAACTCCCAGAAGATCAGAATGCTAGAAGAGCAGATGAGGGGGGTCCTGAACCAAAGCGCTGTGGGCTTGGACATGGCAACAATGGGTCTGGTACCTAGCTTGAGGGTGCCAATCAAATTCAAAGCTCCTACGTTTGATAAGTATAAAGGGGACACATGTCCGAAAGTGCACGTACGAGCTTATTACAGAAAGATGTCTGCATACTCAACTGATGAGAGAATGCTAATGCATTTCTTTCAAGATAGTTTGTCAGGCCCGTCCCTAGAGTGGTATATGGGATTGGAGCCAACCAATATCAAGACATGGATGCAGTTGGCAGAGGCATTTGTAGCTCACTACAAGTATAACAGCGACTTGGCGCCCAATTGGGTCCAATTTACAGGGTTGTCGCAGAAGAAGGGTGAGAGCTTTAAAGAGTACGCGCAAAGGTGGCGCGATATGGCTGCCAGGGTCCGCCCTCCTTTAGAAGACAAGGAAATGAATGACATGTTCGTCGGCACATTCACAGGCTTGTTTCATGACATGTTGTTTCATACATCTCTGGCCAGTTTCTCAGACTTAATTCTGATGGGAGAAAAGATTGAACGTAACATTAAGCAGGGAAAGTTCCAAGTCGAGGAATCAACTGCATCTGGCAGTAATAGGAAGGCTTTTGGTGGGCGCCGTCAGGGCGAGGCAAGCGCAGTGTTTGGAGGCCGAGGCCGAGGCCGAGGCAGAGGTCGGAACCAATATCATCAGCCGCAGCAGGTGGCGAGTGTTACTATCCCGTATCAGCAACAACCCCTTCAACCACAACAACCGTTTCAGCCACAGCAGCAGCAACAGCCACCTCAGCAGGGGGCACAGCAGGCTCAGCGAAGATTCCAGGGTGGTAAACCAAGAAGAGTGTTTGAGAAGCCTCCCTCAACCTATGCAGATTTATTGCAGACATTGTTGGGTTTGAACCTAGTAGAGAAGAGAACTCTGGCACCGATAACGGGAACTCCTCCGTATGGTTATGATGCAAGCAGGCACTGTGAGTTTCATTATGGAGCTCCGGGCCACGATATAGAGGGTTGCCATGCTTTTAAGCACGTTGTGCAGGATCTTTTGGACAATAAGACTATCAATTTCGGAACGGCAGGTCCGAATATAGTGCAGAAACCCATGCCTAATCATGGGGCGAACGCCATTCTGACTGAGGAAGGGTTGAATCTGATTATGAATGTCGACGATTTAAAGACGCCGCTGAGCGAAATAAAAAGCAGATTGTTGCAAGAGGGTGTTTATCCAGGATGTGACGAGTATTGCTTAGAATGCTGGACCCTAGCAGGGGGTGTGATGATTTGAAGAAAGGCATTCAGGCTTTAATTGATGGAGGCACATTGCAGTTTGACCGAGCAGCAACTGAAGAGCCTGCAGGGGTGATGGCAGATGATCAGAGTGATGTGGCCACTGTAACGATTCCTCGAAAGACAATCACTATTGCAGCACCGGTCCAGCGACCACCGATCACCATAACTAAGGCCGGACCGATCCCGTACGAGAACACAAAAGCTGTCCCATGGTCATATGGGTTGGAGGTGTATTGTGACGGGATAAAAATTGATGTTAATAAGCAGCCAGCCGAGACTGTAGACAATGTTGTTGGTTCAGGAGGTATGACAAGGAGTGGTAGGATATTTATATCACCCGAAGTGGAGGCCGAAAGACTAGCAAAAGGAAAAGGGAAGATGGTTGAGAATGTCCCAGTGCAAGCAAGCGAAAGAGAAGCGGCATCGAAAGACGTAGAAGAATTCATGCGCTTGATTCGAAAAAGCGATTATAAGATTGTGGAGCATCTGCAACAGACGCCCTCCAAGATATCCATCTTGTCATTGCTCTTGTGTTCGGAAGCTCACAGAAATGCTTTGTTGAAAGTCCTGGATACTTCCTTCGTACCCCAAGACGTCTCCGTGAATCAGCTGGAAGGAGTGTTGGCACATGTGAATGCAGGCCACAGCTTAGGCTTTACCGACTTCGATTTGACCCCGAAAGGGAGAGATCATAATATGGCGCTGCACATATCTGTCGAGTGTAGAGGATCAGTAATGTCGCATGTATTGGTCGATACCGGCTCATCCTTAAATGTGCTGCCCAAGAAAGCGATGATGAAGCTGGATGTCAGAGGAATCTTGTGCACGCCCAGTGACTTGGTAGTTAGGGCATTCGATGGCACGCGAAGAACAGTCTTTGGATCGATAACATTGCCCCTGCAGGTAGGGCCGAAGGTGTTTGCGACTGAATTTTATATCATGGATATACAGCCTGCGTACAACTGCTTGCTTGGAAGACCTTGGATTCATGGGGCTGGGGCAGTCACGTCTACCTTGCATCAGAAGTTGAAATATATGGTCGGAGACAGCGTAGTCACAGTATGCGGAGAAGAAGACATCCTGGTCAGCCATCTGTCGTCATTTAAATATGTGGAGGTCGACGGAGAGATCCACGAAACACCTTGCCAGGCATTTGAAGGTTTACGTATCAAGGACAAAGGTCCCGGGCCGAGCAAAGTATCGGAGATAGCCGTTTCGTCATATAAAGAAGCTCAAGCTCTGGTGGAGGCAGGAGAAGCAAAGGGCTGGGGCAAAGTGCTGGATATTCCTGTGAAGATGGACCGATTCGGGCTGGGATACCAACCGTCGTCATCAACGCCTGCTGTGGGAGCACCCCGTTTCAGAGGGCCAATAACCATCTCTGCCAGTGGAGTATGTCATGAAACCATCAATGCTGCCTCGGAGTCTGACGAAGGAGACAGCAACTGTGATATGAATGCCTGGATTCAGCCAAGCACGCCAGGACAGGGACTGTGCAACTGGTCTATTCAGGAGCTTGTTCCTGTGACTCTTAAACAGTAATGCTTTGCTTTATTAATTGTTGAATAATCTGATGTCCTGCCCGGGGCATCAGGATTTGCTTAGGGCTGTGTTGTTATGAACATTGCGTGTTAATCATTAAATAAATGGCGTTTTTTCATGTGCAAATACTGTAATCTCTGTCTTTCTTGTTTTGTATTTTTCAATAAAATGGCAACGTGGTTATTCGCTTTATACGCATTTTGAAGCACTTAACCATTCCTTTTGCAGGATAACATTTTCAGATGACATCCTTGAACCACCTATGACTCGTCCCGACTTTGAGCACCTGGTATTTCAGGCTGAAGAAGAGGTCGTCGAAGATAGTGACGTTCCTGAAGAACTGTCTTGGTTGGTGAAGCAAGAGGAAAGAGTCATTCTGCCTCACGAAGAGGTCATCGAAATTATCAACTTGGGGTCGGAAGGGGTTGAGAAGAATATTCGTATCGGAGCCGCATTGCAGAGCGATATCAAGCGAAGACAGGTCGAAATGCTCCGAGAGTATAGTGATGTATTCGCTTGGTCGTATTATGATATGCCAGGGCTCGATACAGATATGGTTGTGCACCGTCTGCCACTGAAAGAGGAATGCCCGCCGGTCAAACAAAAGCTTCGCAGAACTCGACCAGATATGGCAGTGAAGATCAAAGAGGAAGTTCAAAAACAGTGGGACGCTGGTTTCCTGGCTGTGACAAAATATCCCTCATGGGTTGCTAACATCGTACCAGTGCCGAAGAAAGACGGCAAGGTTCGAATGTGCGTGGATTATAGAGATTTGAATAAAGCAAGCCCAAAAGACGATTTTCCGCTTCCTCATATTGACGTGCTAGTTGATAATACTGCTCAATACTCCGCATTCTCCTTCATGGATGGCTTTTCAGGCTATAATCAGATTAAAATGGCGCCAGAAGACATGGAGAAGACTACTTTCATAACGCCTTGGGGAACATTTTGCTACAAAGTGATGCCCTTTGGTTTGAAAAATGTTGGGGCAACATATCAGCGTGCGATGACGACGCTTTTCCATGACATGATGCATAAAGAGATCGAAGTTTATGTGGACGATATGATTGCCAAATCCCAGACGGAGGAAGAGCATTTGGTGAATTTGTTGAAGTTATTTAAAAGGCTTAGGAAGTTCAGGCTGAGACTGAACCCTAACAAATGCACCTTCGGGGTGAGATCGGGTAAACTGCTGGGGTTTATCGTAAGCAAAAGAGGAATAGAGGTCGATCCTGCTAAGATAAAAGCAATTCAAGAGATGCCGACGCCTAAAACAGAGAAAGAGGTGCACGGGTTTTTAGGGAGGTTGAACTACATCGCTCGGTTCATATCTCACCTAACTGCTACGTGTGAACCATTATTCAAGCTATTGAAGAAAGATCAAGTTGTGACGTGGAACGAAAATTGTCAAAAGGCGTTCGACAAAATAAAGCAGTATTTGCAGGAGCCTCCTATTTTGATACCCCCAGTGGCAGGGAGACCCTTGATTATGTATTTGACAGTTCTTGAGGGAAGCATGGGTTGTGTTCTTGGTCAACACGACGAGACTGGACGTAAAGAGCATGCGATTTACTACTTGAGTAAGAAATTTACAGATTGTGAATCTCGATACTCAATGCTTGAGAAAACTTGTTGCGCGCTAGCCTGGGCCGCCAAGCGTTTAAGGCAATACATGCTGAATCATACAACCATGCTCATCTCGAAGATGGACCCTATCAAATATGTATTCGAAAAGCAGGCGTTGTCAGGGAGAATTGCCCGTTGGCAGATGGTCTTGACTGAATATGACATCCAATACGTCTCGCAAAAGGCTATAAAGGGGAGCGTGTTGTCTGAGTATCTGGCGGAGCAGCCTAATGAAGATTACCAATCGATGAGGTTTGATTTTCCTGACGAGGATATCATGTACCTAAAGATGAAAGATTGTGAAGAGCCGTTGCCAGACGAAGGGCCAGAGTTGGGTTCTAAGTGGAAGATGATATTTGACGGAGCTGTGAACGCTTACGGTAGCGGAATAGGGGCAATCATCACTACGCCACACGGGTCGCACATCCCGTTTACTGCCCGATTGACCTTTGCCGTCACCAATAATGAGGCCGAATACGAAGCTTGTATAATGGGGCTTGAAGAAGCCATTGATTTGCGAATCAAGAATCTGGACGTATACGGAGACTCAGCTCTGGTGGTGAATCAAATCAAAGGAGAATGGGAGACACGTCAACCCAACTTGATACATTACATGAACTATGCAAGGAGATTGTTGCCTTTCTTCGACAAGGTTGAGTTGCATCATGTGCCGCGGGCCGAGAATCAAATGGCTGACGCCCTGGCCACTTTGTCTTCCATGTACAAAGTCAACTTCTGGAACGAGGCTCCCCGAATCATTATCTCTCGGCTTGACAGACCATCTTTCGTATTTGCTATTGATGAAGCATCCGACGACAAACCGTGGTATTTTGATATCCTTAATTTTCTGAAGAACAAAGAGTATCCGGCTGGGGCATCCAGTCAAGATCAGAAGACTCTCAGGAGATTAGCGAGTAATTTCTATTTGAATCCAGATGGTGTCTTGTACAGAAGAAACCACGATTTGGTGTTGTTGCGTTGTGTAGACGAGGAAGAGGCGAAGCTGCTCATGGAGGAAATACACGAAGGCACCTTTGGTACGCATGCTGGTGGGCATGCTATGACGAGGAAGTTGTTGCGGGCAGGTTATTTTTGGCTGACTATGGAAACTGATTGTTTCAAGTTTGCAAGGAAGTGCCACAAGTGCCAAATTTATGCTGATAAGATTCATGTGCCTCCGAGTCCTCTGAATGTAATGTCATCGCCATGGCCGTTCTCGATGTGGGGAATCGATATGATTGGAAAGATCGAGCCGACAGCTTCTAACGGGCATCGGTTCATCCTGGTAGCAATCGATTATTTCACCAAGTGGGTAGAAGCGGCATCTTACGCAAATGTAACGAAGCAAGTGGTGGCCAGATTCATCAAGAGAGATATAATTTGCCGATGTGGGATCCCCGAGCGGATAATCACGGACAACGGTTCAAACCTGAACAACAAAATGATGAAGGAGCTCTGTCAGAATTTCAAGATCGAACATCACAACTCCTCCCCTTACCGACCCAAGATGAATGGCATTGTCGAAGCGGCCAATAAGAATATCAAGAAGATCGTACAGAAAATGGTGGTGACCTATAAGGATTGGCATGAGATGCTACCTTTTGCTTTGCACGGTTATCGTACGACGGTACGCACATCAACCGGGGCAACCCTGTTCTCGTTAGTATACGGAATGGAAGCAGTGCTACCATTGGAAGTTGAGATCCCTTCTCTGAGGGTATTGCGAGATGTCCAACTAGATGAGGCAGAATGGGTGAAAGACAGGTTGAACCAGCTGAGTTTAATGGATGAGAAGAGGCTAGCTTCTCTAGCATACGGTCGTTTGTATCAGAGCCGAATGAAGAAAGCATATGATAAGAAGATACATCCGCGAAGCTTTCAGACGGGCGACCTTGTGCTGAAAAGGATTCTCCCGCCGCAAGCAGATCACAGGGGCAAGTGGACCCCCAACTACGAAGGGCCATACGTTGTCAGGAAAGTCTTTTCAGGAGGGGCTTTATTATTGTCCACCATGGACGGTGAAGACTTTACGTCGCCTGTGAATTCGGACGCAGTTAAAAAATACTTTGCTTAAAAATTGACCCGCTGGACAAAAAAAAAGAGTCCAGGCAAAAATGGGGCATCCTGGCGAACCAAAAACAGAATGAAAGGTTCGGGCAAAAGTTAGGGATAAAATTGAAAAATGTACACCCGCGAAGTTGAAAACCTACACTGGGCGGCTTCGGCAAAAAGGGGTATCCCGGTGAACTGAAAACCCGTAAAGGGCGGTTCACGCAAAAGTTAGGGATTTGAAAAGCAAATGACTGCGGCCCGAATTTGATATTATAGTGAGCATCAGTGCGGGAGAATATACCTGAGGGGTCGATTATCAGATACAACCTCTTCAGAAGTGTGAATACCGGGAAAGTATTAGAGTCGGGCGAGTCATAGGAGGATCAGTTCGTAGTGTTCGTCTGCATCCCGTTGCCGACATGTGTACAAAATTTAATTTGTCAAAATATTTATGCTTTTTGTGCATACTTGTATATCTGCTTTGCGTAGCTTCCTCTTTTCAGGAGTTACATCCCGTGTACAAAAACTCCGCCCATTCAGGGGCCTAATCAATAAAATATGTTATTCAGTACTTTATGCTGGTTCTTTACTGTGTTGTGCATGATAAAACACCTAAGTTTATTGAAACTAGCATGTGTATAACATCACTGGCCCTTGCCAACAACGGCTAAAGCTTTGAATTAACTGAAAATAACGTCACTAACCTGAATCGATTTGGTTGCATAGGCTTGTCTTGTCTTGTTTTGTTGCAGGTTTCATAGTCGTACGAGGAAGATGATCAAAAGATTGCAATAACGAAAGACTTGGCCCCCACGCATGTCATGCATGTGCCTCCTGAAGAAGGATCGAATTCCCTAGCTAGTCGTAGCCTATCCAGAAGGCATGCTCCAACAAAGCCATTTATTCTCAGCAGAGCTGACGATCCCATGATTGTAGGTTGTGTTCAGACAGTGTGGTGTCCCCCGAAGGATTCCTTATCTCAAGCAGAGTTGGTTTAGCCTCAAAAGATTAATATCTGTGAGCTGTATTCAGACAAGTTCACCTTTCCCTGCAGGGTCAGGTACTCTCTCCCAGCGGAATCAGTTGATTTCCCCCAAGAGAATCATCCCATCCCCAGCGGAGTTCTCTTTCCAACCAGTGTCTTCATTCCTCCCAGTGAAGCTCGAAGATTAAGACTCTCCCCGGAAGAGTTGGTGTGGGTCCTGGCATTTATTCTGTCAGAATACCGTGTGATATCCGTTCACTCTCCAGCAGAAGTCCAATCATATCAGGCGCATCTGTTATTCTCCAGCAGAGCTACCCTTTCCCAGCAAGATGTCACTTCAATGATGTGTGGTTCAAGTTCCCAATCGCCCAGCTGAGTCGACTTCACTTTTCCAGCATTTATTTTGCTGGAATAATTCTATAGCATCTGGCTATCCCCAGCGGAGTTGGCATTATCTTCAGCGTTTATTTTGCTAAAGCAGTTCCTGTATCTCAGCAGTTCGAGTCTGCATTTGCATGGGCATATAGTGTCATACTTGCATTCACCAAATAAACAAGTGTAGCATTTCCATGTCGAATGGAGCAGTGCATCATTGTCAAACGCATGCATGTTGAAACATAAACCAGGACGGCTAACCTTTTGTTTCAAGTATTGTTGCTCTTGCAGGTAGAGAGAGCCCTCGCTCAGGTGAATCAATAAACATTCGAAGTTTCGGCACGAGACTTTCAACAAAGTGTCAGCTTTGGCACTACTCCCCACAGAGTTATCAGGATAAGTTTCTCTTTGTCCCCAAGCAGAGTTACTTATTTCCCCGCCAGGGTTTCTTGTTGAAGTTTCTCTAGTCCGACCAGCGGATTGTTTCCTTCAAAGTTGTTGTTACGTCAGCATTAAAAGGTTTCGCGAACCATAATTTCAGAGGCTACCGCCGGTTATTAGAGCAGGCATCCATTAGTGTGATTTCCAAATCTCCCCAGTAAAGTCAACCTCAAAGTTGCTGTAACGTCAGTGATAAGAAGTTGGCGGACCAATGGAAGGATGAGTCCTAACGTGGACGGTTTTATTGACAGGTTCTTGTGCTAAAGAGAAGTGGAGGTCCTGACGTGGACGTTTCCTCAAGTTGACGATATGTGTTAGTCCTAACGTGGACGGATTTGATTTCTCGGTATCGATCGAAGGTGGAGTCCTGACGTGGACAAAGTTGGTTACTCTCCGTGCTGGTGTCCTGACGTGGACCATTTATTTTCAGCAAATAGCTTTACGCGTGATGGTGAAATGTGCGTCCTGACGAGGACAAGTTTGTAGTTCTTTGTGATGACAAGATGCGAGAGTCCTGACGTGGACAAATTCATCCTTCTTCGTGTTGTTGGAGTCCTGACGTGGACAAGGTCTTATTTCCCCAGCAAGTAGAAGACGTGCAAGCCCTAACGTGGACAGGTTCTATTATTTCATCAGATGAAGATGTGAGTCCTGACGTGGACAAATTATTTCCCCAGCGGGTCGAAGGTGCATGAGTCCTGACGTGGACAATTTTTCAGCAAGTCGACATGTGAGTCCTTACGTGGACAAATCGAAAGAGAAAATGATTCCTTACATGGAAAAGAGATTGTGTTCCTAACGTGGAAAAGGCGGGTCCTAACGTGGATGATGTATTCCTTACGGGGAAAGAAAGTTGCATTCCTAACGTGGAAAAAAGATGGTTTCCTAACGTGGAAAGATAGCATTCCTGACGTGGAAAGATGGATTCCTTACGCGGAAAGATTGTATTCCTTACGTGGAAAGATGGCATTCCTTACGTGGAAAGAAGACGCATTCCTTACGTGGAAAGAAGAGTTATTCCTAACGTGGACAGTTTAGTCCTAACGTGGATGGTGTTATTCCTAACGTGGACAGTTTAGTCCTAACGTGGACGGTGTTATTCCTAACGTGGACAGTTTAGTCCTAACGTGGACGGTGTTATTCCTAACGTGGACAGTTTAGTCCTAACGTGGACGGTGTTATTCCTAACGTGGAAGAGTGTATTCCTAACGTGGACGATTTATTTCTAACGAGAAGGCAGACGAGCCATCCCCAGCAAAGTTGTTGAAGTTTCTTCGTGTTGATGGCAGATGGAGTCCTAACGTGGACAAACAAAGTTCTATCCCTGAAATGATAAAGTCTTTTTCAGGCTGATAAAAATAATCCCCGCACGAGATCAGTGGGTTGCGGTAAACAGTCAGATTCAGTTGATGAATGTCGTTCCCCAAGCAGTGGCGCAGTTTACTTCTGCGATTGGCAAATTTTTGGGTTCTTAGTATTCAACCGTCTCGTACCGCGAATGTCTGAAGGCTCCGGGCTCTTCACCCAATCGGGTCCAAGTCGCTTGAATAGGGGCAGCTGTTGCACCCTAAAATTTGCTCAACCTTATCCACTTGGTTTATGTTTCAATATCATTAGCATTTGCATATAGAGTCATGTGCATAGCCTAATCATCTGCATAGCATAAGCATAGCAAGTCATCCAACAGGGGACCAATCATTATTCTCATCTCTAGAGACCTATCAAGAGGTTATTATCCAAATTCAATATCATTCAAGTCATCAGAAAGAATTTGAAAGCTGGGAAGTCAATGGATCAAGCAAGTGCATCCATCTCCTATCTGAGGGTCTCTGAGGATCAACAGAGAAATTGTGAGCTGTGGGCTGAGCATGGGGAGTATCTAGACATCTTGGAGGACTTATAAAGTCATTTGGATAAGGAGACAAGTCATTGGTATGGTCACAAGAATTGCAGTTGAAGACAGTCAACTAGGGTTTCATCTGGGGTCAACTCTAGGTCAACTCTAGGTCAATTGATTGATTGAAAGGCATTAAGGGCTATTGGAGAGATGTGGGGTTCATCATTTGACATGAATAATAAAGATATGAGGTTATGCTAAGAAGAAATCAAGAGAAATCAAGGAGAAGAGGAGTTTCTAAATTAGGGTTTCTGTGTAAAATCCCCTAGTTTAGGTCAAATTTCCAAGCAAGATAAGTCAAAATACAAGCTTCAAATGGATCCTTGGCCAACATGAAACTTGTAGAGGATCTCAAGACCTTTGATTTTAGTGGTGGAAGACATCAAGGAGATTTATATAACTCAAGTTATGGTCCTTGCAAGTTACAGGTCATCTGAGGTATCTGAAATTTTGTCTGTGAAAGTGACTTGACTTCCAAGCAATTTTTACCCCTCAAGGAGATTTCAGATGAATTTATGGTCAACATAAGAATTTTTCCTCATTGTATTAGATTTATGTAATGGTATAGTATGCCTTCATATGATTTGTGGAACTCTACTTATGGTCTTGGCAAGCAAAGGGTATTTTGGTCATCTGAGAATTACAGGTCATTTCAAGCCTATGCCCAAAACTCATACAAGGAAGCCTCAAATGAAAAACTTCACAACATCAAAGTTGCTCAAAATGCCATTTTAAGTCAAGAAAAGAAGTCATGGAAGTTTGGAAATGCATAGAATGAGACTTGACCAAAGTTGGTAGAAAATGACCTAAAAAAGGCATATAAGTTGAAAAAGTTGAAATGAAAAATTGGTTTGAGAGATCTACAAATCCAATATGGGTCATCCAATATACCAAATTGATTCCAAACATCATTTTAAAGACATTGGTTCAGCCACATTTTTGAGTTTAGGCTTAAAAATTGGACTTCCTTTGTAAATTTGTTTCTTGCATCATAAGGCAACATGGTAAAACTTAACACAAGGCAAGGAAAAGCTTGGTTTTTCATGCATACACTCCTAATATCTCATGAAAGGAGATTTTAACTCAAGTTTACAAAGGTACAAGCATGAGATAAGAGAATTCAAAATACCATCAAATGATAAGTTCATGAAATTTCCACAAGTTTCTAGATCCCTCTAGGACCAATCTAGAAGCTTCTCATTCTGTTAATCATCATCTATATAAGGAAATGAAGCCATTTGTGCATGGGTTGGTGATTCTTTGAGCTTGCAAACCCCATTTTGATTCCTTCACTCCCATTTGCATTTTCTCTTCAAACTCCATTGAAACTTCATCAATCATCTTAATTTCTGTTATCATCATCATCCACCATCATCATAGAGTAATTGGCAAAGAAAGTTGAGAGGAACTCGTGGCCGGTTTGTGTGATCCAAGTTTTCACTCCAAGTTGCATGAAGAAGGGGATAAGGTGATTCAAGAAGTTTGAGCCACAACCATTGCAAACAGAAGAAAGCACACCCTTGGAGGAGCATCTGGAAGCCATTACAAGCCTCGAATCCATCTCTAGCATCACTCACCATCATCATTTAACAGGTTGGTGTTCATCATCAAACCTCCTTATTTATGTACTTTCTGTTGGATTTCTAGGTGTAGAAGTAGCATGCTAGGTTAGGTGATCATTTTCTGAAACTTAGAGGAGATTCTATGAGGTTTCGTGGCAGGGTACCATTTCTTTAATCTCCAAGAACAACCCGTGTATGGAGGTGTAATGATTATGATATAGCATAGAATGATGAGGGTAGCATATAGAGCAAGTTTAGATCATTAGGATTGAGTTATATTAAGGTTGATACCAGGAGAAAATGGTGGAACCCTAGTCTTGAAGCTTTCTGTTTGGAGGATGTACGATGGTTTAAAGAAAACTACACGCATGGCTGTGTTCCTGGTGATTAGTAGATCGTCTTTGGCTTTGGAATTTTCAGTTTTCATTGAATATTAAGGGAGCACGAGGCTGGAGAAGGATCACGCATGAGTGCTGTTTTACTGAAACCCTAATGGAAATTTGGAGAAGACGGGTTATCTGCCGTTGGATCGTTATGCTTAGTTGGCCCTTTAATCCAATCTAACGGCTGTGATTCAAATGAGAAACGGAGGGAAGACTGGAAGCTGCAACGCAGCGTTTAATTAAGTGAATAACTCTGGGCCTCAGCAAACTTCGCTACCCACACCCCTCGTTTGGCCCAATTCAAATTTAGACGTAGAGTGATTGCTAAACGCACCGAGGATTTATTTTTTTCTTTTATTTTTCATTTGGTTTTTTTTCTGAAGCGCGCTGGGCTTAGGGTAATTCCTATTCGCACCCCCTGATCTGGCCCACTTAATAAAAACAACTGGGCGCCTTGCTATTCTCACCTCCTCCCTCTATTTTTCTATATTTCATTTTTTTTTATTTCTTTTCATTTTTATGCATTTTGTAAAAATCATAATAAAATGAAAACTTCATATTTTTTAATGATTCTTTTTGCATTAATTTCTTCAAGATGTCTAGAAAATTATAAAAAATAAAAATTGCATTTTATTTTTTATTTGATATTTTTCCCGTATTTTCCAAATAAATGCCTATTTTAGGTGTTTCATTTCATACATGAATTTGATAATTTTGGTTCTAATAGTTGCTTTAACATTTTTAATCCATTCTTTTTAGGTTGTTTAGTTTAGACATTCAACTTGTACATACAATTTAGTTCCCATTTTTAAGACTCAATTTTAGGTGTTTAGGTTAGGTGTGAACAACATGAATAAAATTAGGGTTTAAGTGATGACTTAGGTGAATTAGTTCATTTCCCTTAGGACTTAGAGCTTGAATAGTTTAGCTATGGGACTATAGGGACTATGGGTAGTTATTAGATCCCTCAGAAATCACTAGGATTCCCCTACTACTATTAGTATATTACTGTCTGTATCTGATTGACTGGTATGGTGTGCCCTCTGGGGATTATTGATTTGTCTGTGTGGGTATTGGGACTGCTTGGGGATTGGGAGAGCTGAAGACTTGTGATGATGAAGCCATTGGAGACCCAGAGCTTGAAGACCAACTTCCAGAGTTGATGAGGAGATTCCTGCTAGCAGCTGTTGAGGAGATTAGGGTTTAGGAGCTAGGCAGAGCTCTATATTAGAAAGTTTGATTCTCAAACATGGAAGGCCTTGACTGCCTCCATTCCTCTCTGTGATGCAGAGTCTCTCTAAGACATTCACCCCCTTCCTTTGGAAGGCTTGGTGCTACTGTCTAAGGGATAAAACTCTTGAGAGAAAATGTCTTATGTGTTAGTAGCAGTTGGTTTGCCACCCTTGGTAGTCAACTAATTGCTTAACACCCAGTTCACTCTTGTGATTGATCCCTCAGCTTGGAGGATATGACTTGAAGAAAAGCCACTGTAGACTGAAGACTGATGACCAAGACCTTGCTTGAAGGCTGTGGAGATGGAGATTGATGCTTGCTAAAGCTTGAAGTCAGATGTTGTGTCAGAGCTGCTGATGCTGTTTATTTTTCTGTTGTATTTCATTTCTGATGTATTGTTTGGTTTTCCTGACTGTATTGTTTGCTGTTTACCCTGTTGGGTTGAAAGTGAATGTTGTTCACTTTCGCCTATTGTTTTCTAGGTTCGAGTTTGAGTGGGACTCCCTTGCCTCGCTTGTATTGTTGCATCCATGCATTTTACCGCTTTACTGTATATATCTGCTATTGTTTCTGTTTCCGTCTATTCCCTTAGGATCTCTGTTTCTCTCTGGGCAAGAGAGGAGCATGATAGACACTAGGTATTAACCCATGCATGATAACATTAGGTTAGTCTGATTCCCCTTGCAACTGTAGGTTAGAGTTCTGTCTCTTCTCTCTCAAAACGAACAGAAAAACACAATAAGATTTCAAACACAATAAAAGACACTTCTTCCATAAAAGAATGTGTTAACTCATCAAGACGTCATTTTTGTCCGTTGGGACTGCTAATCAGAAAACCCTTTTCCAGAAGGAATAAAATCAACCAAGGCAGACTTGTGTCGTACGTGGCCCGAACTACGTTTGCTCTGATCTTTCATGCAGTATGAAAGTACGTAGGCATAGGATGCGATATCCTAGCGAGCAACCTTCCCCTCCTTTCCCGTAGGTAGGCGAACTACGTTGACTCAGATTTCTCGTTTCAGACGGGAATACGTAGGCATAAAGTGCGATACTTTGCCGAGTCATTTTCTTTTCTTTTAACCTCTGACCTGTAGAGTAGATAGAATAACAATCCATACCCGAAAACAAGCGTGGATCCCGTCGAGTACGACGGACGTGAGGGGTGCTAATACCTTCCCCTTGCGTAACCGACTCCCGAATCCAGGTTTTGGTTGCGACGACCATACCTTTCCCGTGTTGTGCGAGGTTTACTCTGAGCGTTTCCTTTCCCTTCCGTGGGATAAATAACGCACGGTGGCGACTCTTCTGTTCAGCCGGCGCCGATTTTCGCAGTAGCGACAGCAGGGCTTTAGCTAAGTCCTCCAACTTGGGCTCAGCAGCAGAGTGAATAAAGGGAACCTTGTTCTGCACTGGTAGCTCAGTAAACTCCACGTACTCCTCAATGGTAGGCCCTAGAATGAAGTCAGCAAACGTAAAACATCTTAATGTGGGGTCATAGAACTGCATCAAGGTGTACAGCCCGTTTATCTCATCAGCAGTGGGCTTGCAGACTAATCTCAGCAATTTCCCATGACTCATTCTGAAGCTTCTCCTAACCTCCTCATCAGCAAGAGATATCAGACCAAGCAAAGGGGTAATATCAGGTGTAGGCAGCTTATACACAACTGTTTTCCTCAAACCAGCCATAATCAATACTCAGAAGTCTGGGCACTAGAACCGGGGGATATGCAAATGCACCTGCAGCACAGACACACGTTAATGGGATGCAATGATAATGGGTATGCAAACAATGCAATGCAAATAACATGCAACAGGGACCAAATGCCGAAGCTGAATAGCCTGAACCATATCAAGAGGTCTCGAACAGACTCCTTAGAAGTCCTCAAACCCTGGTCTCAGATAGACCTAAAACAAAGCTCCAACAACGGTCTCTGACAGACCTCTAACCATAACTCCAACTGGTCTCTGGCAGACCTCAGATCATACCTCCAACTGGTCTCTGACAGACCTCAGAACTCTCCCACTGGTCTCTGACAGACCTCAGAACTCTCCATAAATACCCAGGATCTTGGATCAAGAAACAAACCGGTAGTCTGAAGGTCTAGTTACCTGCATAACCCCAAACCCATCTCACAGGTGGATATCCTAGTAATTGACAAAGGTATGGCATCCTATGCGGTCGTCGGCGTCACAGACTTTCAGGGTTGATGCTACGATTCCCAGAAGGAGTGGCATCATCAAATCCTGAAGAGGCCTCACTTAGCCAACTTCCAAATGATCGGTTCCCGGAGTCGACAATTCAGCTGACCAACAACCCCTTCGACCCAAAGGGTAGAAAAAGAAGCCAACCAGAAGAACCTCGTCCGAGTGTAGATTTCATGAGACACTAATGCAAGCAAAGTCGGCACGCGCCCACTACTTTCTACTCTAATTCTAGGTGCACTCAAGCCCAGGTCCGGCTTATCTCTCAATCATAGAACCACCCATCACACCCCAATACAACAATAATAATCAATATATATAATGCTGAAAATAAAGGTCAGAAATATAAATCCATACAAAATCCTCGACGGGAAAACAAGCGTTAGGATTGACTCTCTTTAGGGACGTTGGATCCCAAATGCATAAGAACTATCGCAGTCCTTAGCAGCCAGGGGACGTTGGATCCCCAGCAGAGTCTCCAGTTGTCGCTACTGCGAAAATCGGCGCCGGCTGAACAGAAGAGTCGCCACCGTGCGTTATTTATCCTAACGGAGGGAAAGGAAACGCCCAGAGTAAACCTCGCACAACACGGGAAAGCTATGGTCGTCGCAACCAAAACCTGGATTCGGGAGTCGGTTACGCAAGGGGAAGGTATTAGCACCCCTCACGTCCGTCGTACTCGACGGGATCCATGCATGTTTTCGGATAAGGATTGTTATTTCTATCTACTCTAAAGGTCAGGGTTAAAAAGAAAAGAAAATGACTCGGCAAAGTATCGCACTTTATGCCTACGTATCCTCGTCTGGAACGAGAAATCAGAGTCAGCGTAGTTCGCCTACCTACGGGAAAGGAAGGGAAGGTTGCTCGCTAGGATATCGCATCCTATGCCTACGTACTTCCACACAGCGCGGAAGATCAGAGCAAGCGTAGTTCGGGCCACGTACGACACAAGTTTGTCTTGATTGTTCTTATTCCTTCTGAAAAAAGTTTTTCTGATTAGCAGTCCAAGCGGACAAAAATTGACGTTTTAATGAGTTCACATTCTTTTACGGAAGAAGTGTCTTTTATTGTGTTTGAAACATTTAATGTGTTTTTCTGTTTGTTTTGAGAAAGAGGAGACAGAACTCTAACCTATGGTTGACAAGGGAATCAAACTAACCTAGTGTTATCATGCATGGGTTAAGACCTAGTGTCTATCATGTTCCTCTCCTGCACAGAGAGAAATAGAGATCCTAAGGGATAAACGGAAACAGAAACAATAGCAGATATATACAGTAAAGCAGTAAAATGCATGGATGCGGCAATGCAAGCGAGGCAAGGGAGTCCCACTCAACCTCGAACCTAGAAAACAATAGGCGAAAGTGAACAGACTTCACCTTCAACCCAACAGGTTAACAACAAACAATACAGTCAGGAAAACCAATCAATACATCAGAAATGAAATACAGCAAAAAGAAACAGCCACAGCAGCTCTGCATCAACATCTGTCTTCAAATCATCTCCAATCAGCTACAGGCATCAATCTCCATCTCCACAGCCTTCCAGCAAGGTCTTGATCATCAATCTTCCATCTGCAATGGCTTTTCTTCCAGTCTCAATCTCCAGGATGAACATCAATCAACAAGATGAAGTGAATGAATGTTAGACAGTCAATTACCTACCAAGGGTGGTTCATTAACTGTTAACATTATATAGACAATTTTCCCTCAAAAGTTCTATATTTCAAATACATTCACTGATCCTTCCAAAGGAAGGAGGTGGATATTTGAAAGAGACTTTGAATCATAGAGAAAGGATGGATGCAGACAAGGCATTCCATGTTTGGGAAACAAGCTTTCTAATCTAGAGCTCTGCCTAGCTCCTAAACCCTAGTCTCCTCAACAGCTGCTAGCAAGAATCTCCTCATCAACTCTGGAAGTTGGACTTCAATCTCTGGATCTCCAATGGCTTCATCATCACGAGTCTTCAGCTCTCCCAATCCCCAAGCAATCCCAATACCCAAACAGACAAATTATAATCCCCAGAGAGGGCACACCACACCAGTCAAACAAATACAGACAGTAATAACAGCAGTAGGGGAATCCTAATAATTTCTAAGGGATCTAATAACTACCTATAGTCCCTATAGTCCCATATCCCAAACTTTCAGTCTCTAAATCCTAAGGGAAATGATTCAATTCTCCTAAGTCATCACTTAAACCCTAATTTTGTTCATGTTATTCACACCTAAAATAAACACCTAAAATTAAGTCCTAAAAATGAGAACTAAATTGTATATACAAGCTAACCTTATCTATTAATCACCCTAAAAAGAATGGGTTAAAAATATTAAAGAATTTGATCAAACTAAAATTAACAAAATCATGTACTAAACAAAACAATATTTACACCTATTTAAAAGGAAAATATGCCAAAAATACTAAAATGAAATGAAATATTAATTTTTTTGTATGACAATTTTCTTGACAAAATTATGAAAAGCATGCAAAAAGAACCAATAAAAAATAAGCATTTTATGATTTGTTATGATTTTTGAAAGATTTAATGTTTTTATGAATGAAAATAAAATGAATTAATGAGATGGAGGGTGCAGCAAGTAATGGAAATTAGTTAAAACAAGGAAACGGGCCAAGCAGTGGGGGCGTGAAAAGCAATTGGCACTAGGCCCAGGAAACATCAGAAAACCAACAAAAATTAAAAAAACGGAAAAACGGTGCGAGTAGTAATTAAAATAGTGTAAATGGAATTGGGCTTGGGAACGGGGGTGTCAAAAGCAAGCGAATGCAAAGCCCAGTCATCCAGAATAAATGAAACGGTGCGTTTCATTGTTTGAAATTCACTCCGTTTTTTCCATTCAATTGCGTTCGTTGGATTGAGTTCCCAGTCAAATGTCAAAGCTAGATCAAACGGCTTGCAAGTCATCTTCAACCTTGAGTAAACCCTAACCCTGAAAAACCATAGCCATGCACGAACTTCTCCTCCTCTGTTCTCCCTCATCTCTCCATGGATTCCTTCGACTCCAAGAGCAAAGTTGCTCTATAAACTTGCCTCTTCACAGCCATGCCAATAACTCTCCCTAACACTCACTCAATAAACCAACTCGAAGAGAATAACAGTCTGACTCCACCATTAATACCTGTGATCAATTGCTTCAAATCTCACCAATTCTTGTCCTAAACTCATCTACGTCTTATGTTGATCATAACAAGCCATTCAATGAAGATTTTCGTGCTCTAATCCAAGAGATACAAACCCTAACAGATTTTGTACACCTATGACAAACTCCATGAAAACTCTCCAAACTCACCAAACTCAGTCATCTATCCTATCTTAACAATTCTATGCTATCAAAACCTAATAATTCTAACTAAAACATGCAATTCAAAGGATGAACATACCTGGTGCAAAGTGAAGAAAACAGTTATGTAGGGTGCTGATCCAAGGCTTGTAATGATTGGAAAATGATCCAAGAACTTGATGATGAATTCTGTATGCAACCAATTGTGCTCCAAGGCTTTGAATCTCCCAATTCCAAGATTCTTGCACTTTGAATGGTGAACTTGCACAGCTCGAATCCTCCTTCAATTTACCAAATGATTGTGTGAATTATGATCCTTGGATGATGATGATGATGATGATCAGATCAAAGATTGTGAGAATTGATGAGAATTTGAGAGAGTTTGGATTGATTTTTCCAATGAGAAAAAGTGTATGAAACTTGTGTTTATGAGAAATGTGAAGCACCAACCATTGCATGAACCTCTTCATATCAATATATAGGTGAATTTAGAAACTCCTAGAAGCTTGGAGAAACTTCTCATGTATGATTTCCCTTGGATTTGGCTTATGTACCTTCCATTATAAGTAACCATGTGTAACTTTCAAAACTTGAACTAAACTCAAAATTCCACTTTAGACAATGTTTTCAAAATGATTTTTCCAATCAAAATGACCTATAATTTCACCTCATTTGGCCAAAATATGAAAAATCTCATTTTTTTAGGTCATTTTTATTCATTAAATCCACCAAATTTGAAACCTTGTGCTATGAATATTTCCAATCTTTCATGGTCACTTTTATAGACTCAAAATGTCATTTGGAACAAGTTTGATGTTGTAAAGTTTTCCATTTGAAGCTTCCTTGTATGAGTATTGGGCATAGGCTTGAAATGACCTGTAATCCTCAGATGACCAAAATACCCTTTGCTTGCCAAGACCATAAGTAGAGTTCCACAAATCATATGAAGGCATACCATACCATTATAGAAATCTAAGACAATGAGGAACAACTCTTATGTTGACCAGAAATTCATTTGAAATCTCCTTGAGGGGTAAAAATATCTTGGAAGTCAAGTCACTTTCACAGACAAAATTTCAGATACCTCAGATGACCTGTAACTTGCAAGGACCATAAATTGAGTTCTATAAATCTCCTTAATGTCTTCCACCACTCAAATTAAAGGTCTTTAGATCCTCTACAAGTTTCATGTTGGCCAAGGATCCATTTGAAGCTTGCATTTTGACCTATCTTGCTTGGAAATTTGACCTAAACTAGGGGATTTTACATAGAAACCCTAATTTAGGAACTCCTCTTTTCCTTGATTCCTCTTGATTTATTCTTAGCATAACAACATACCCTTCTTTACATGTCAAATGATGAACCCCACATCTTTCCAATAGCCCTTAATGCCTTTCAATCAGTCAATTGACCTAGAGTTGACCCCAGATGAAACCCTAGTTGGCTGCCTTCAACTGCAATTCTTGTGATCATACCAATGACTTGTCTCCTTCTTCAAATGACTTTCTAATTCTCCCATGATGTCCAGATACCATCCATGCTCAGCCCACAACTCACAATTTCTTTGTTGATCCTCAGATACCCTCAGATAGGAGATGGATGCACTTGCTTGATCCATTGACTTGATAGCTTTCCAATTCTTTCTGATGACTTGAATGAGATTGAATTTGAATAATAACCTCTTGATAGGCTCATAGAGATGAGAATAATGATTGGTCCCCTGTTGGATGACTTGCTATGCTTATGCTATGCAGATGGTTAGGCTATGTACCTGACTCTATATGTAAATGCTAATGATATTGAAACATAAACCAAGTGAATAAGGTTGAGAAAATTTTAGGGTGCAACAGGTACCTACACTGAACGTGGGGCTTGTACCCAGGAGGGTAAGGTTCTGGCACAGGCTTAAGAGCTGTAAGTTTCGCCAAAGAATTATGGATCAAAGATGGCCGCAACTGGCTACACGGCATAGGCACTGGATGGGAAGGAGCATTCCTCCGTTCCAAGTCGTTACGAGGTCCATTCTGACTCTGACGCTGATTCTAATAACCTAGGCCACAAGTTCGCTGATTTGCAAGAGGAGCGACACGACGTTCCTGATAGGGTACCCCAGGCACAATTGTTTGTCCAACACAACAAGGTACAGGAGATACTGATCCAACAGGTTTCACCAATTCATCTCGAGGATATCCAACATCTGGCATGATTGCATTGATCACAACTCCTTCTTCATTCTGACAGTCATAAAGAGATTCAGCTTCACTAGCCTGACTGTTGGACGTAACTCCAAGAATTCCTTCGAGGTACTTATCCTGTAGTGAGTCTACAAACATGCCTGTTAACTCTCGGTCTAGAAGCGGTGGTTGTACCCTGGCGGCAAATTCTCTCCATCTCTGCGCATACTTCCTGATGGGTTCATTGTTCTCTTGAGACAACTCTTGCAACTGCATGCGATGAGGAGCCACGTCTAGGTTATAATCGTATTGTCTCAGAAAATCTCTGGCTAAATCCATCCATGATCGGATCTGATTACTCTCTATTGCATATACCAACTCAAAGATGCCCCCGTCAGACCATCTTGAAAGCAATGGATCATCAACTTGTCATTTTGCACAAACGAAGTCATTCTTCGGCAGAACATCACCAAATGTTGCTTCAGACAGCTATCTCCCTGGTACTTTTCAAATTTCTGCTCTTTGAACTTAGGAGGTAACACCAGGCCAGGAACCAAACACATGTCTGCAGCATTGAGGTTAACAGCATCTTTTAACTTTCAAGGCTTTAACTTTTTCTTCCAACGCTCGGAGCCTTCTATCATCCTCAAGAGCTCTTGGATCTACAGTCCTTGATACTGGGATCCCTCTTTGGATACTCGGCACAGGGAAAACAACACCTTGACTGTTGATAAGAGGAGGGTGTTCATTGCGGACAACACTGCTCATGTCGCTCTCGGTCCATAACATGAGGCTGCACACGCTGGTCTGCAGTAAGGTTGTTCACCTGCGGAAATTCTGCTTCGGAAGTAGAACCATACAGAGGGTTGGTCGTCATAGTGAACCCTGCTAAGGTGTTAGGAGACTGGAAATTGCCTTCAGACATAGCTACTGATAACCTTCAACTGACTTCAATGCTTGATTCTGCTCAAATCTACCCAACCCCTTGGTCGTCTTCTAACAATCACCAGTTGCTCAAGCCAATCACCGAGTAATCACCTTCATAATCAAAACAACGGCTGGGTAAGAGCCCTGGCTAGCTGGAGTATGACATACAATATGATGCAACACGTTTATGCAAATACAATACAATATGCAGCAAACACGGGATCACAGCCCCCACACAATCTCTGAATACTGCTGCGCTGCTGACGGAGTACGTTCGCTCTGAAGAGAAGACCAAAATAACGGGTAGGATGGAGATCAAGTTTCCTGCAAAACCCTCCCACTCACGGGTATGGACCTAATCTGACAAGGTTCGGCATCCTATGCGGTCATCAGTGTCACAGACTTTCAAGACTGATGATACGATACCCAGAAGGTGTGGCATCATCATATCCTGAAGAGGCCTCACTTAGCTGACTTCCAAATGATCGGTCCCCGGAGTCGACAATACAACTAACCAACACCCCACTCAACCCAAAGGGTTGAACCGGAAGTCAACCAGAAGAACCTCGTCCGAGTGTGGATTTCGCAGGACACTAGTGCATGCAAAGCATGTACGCCCCCACTAATTTCCACTCTAATTCTAAGGTGCACTCAAGCCTGGGTCTGGCTTCTCGCTCAAAGGAACATCCCCCACCCAACAGCACAACAGCAACAGATAATAGCAATATAGAAATAATAAACACCCAATAGACAAGCAAACAAGCGCTAGGATTGACTCTCTTAGGGGACGTTGGATCCCACATGCATAAGGAACCATCGCAGTTCTCAGCAGCTGGGAACCGTTGGAGTCCCCAGCAGAGTCGCCAGTTGTCGCTACTGCAAAAATCGGCGCCGGCTGAACAGAAGAGTCGCCACTGTGCGTTATTTATCCCAACGGAAGGAAAGGAAACGCTCAGAGTAAACCTACCGCAAAGACGGGAAAGGAATGGTCATCGCAACCAAATCCTGGATTCGGGAGTCGGTTACGCAAGGGGAAGGTATTAGCACCCCTCACGTCCGTCGTACTCGACGGGATCCACGCTTGTTTGGTTTGTCTAAAGGATGCAAAACAATCTATCTACGGCTGCTAAATCTAAACGGCAAGAAATTGACTCGATAGAGCATCGCGCTTTATGCCTACGTATTCTCAAGAGAGAAAGTCAGAGTCATTGTAGTTCGGGAAACTACAGGGAATTGGCTCACCAAGACTTCGCGTCTTGTGCCTACGTACTTCCACACAGCATGGAAGATCAGAGCTTTCGTATTTCAGGCTAACTACGGCTAGACAGGGTGTTCTCGATCACACAGGAGTGAGAGGTAAGTTGTTTTGAGAGGTACGGGAACCTACGGGAACTAGAAACTACGGTCTGGTCTCGAATGCGCAAGGGCAAGAGAAAAGGATAACAATCAGTCGTCAGCGGGAAAGTCTCGATCGCACAGTAGCGAGAGAACATATAGGTTAGTTGTTAGTGTGCTCGCTAGGATATCGCATCCTATGCCTACATATTCTCGCTCAGCACGAGAAATCAGAGCAACTGTAGTTCAGCTAACTACGGGTAGAACGGGGACCAAAACACAAATCTCATTTTATTAATATTCGGAAAATTACAATGATAAACTCCTAAAAAAAAACATACCCATCTATCATGGAAAATCTAATGAAAAATAGTCCCCTAACAAGTGGACTTTTAATTCTACCTCTAAAAAGGTGTAAAATGACATCCTAAAAAGTATACAATCTATAAGCTATTATAATATTTCTTTATATTTTTATACTTTTTATTTCACTATTCTTTTATATTTTCTATTTTCTATTTTCACATCATATATTCTTTTTCTTAAAAAGTCTAAGCAAACCAACATAAAAGAAAATAATAAAAAAGAAAAACAAAAAGGGGGGTGCAGGTCCAGCCAGGGGTGTTCCTAGCAAAAAAATACAGGGAATGTTAGGCCCAACCCAACAGCAAGTAACAAAAACGGGGGAAGGGGTGTAAGAGTGAAACAGGGGTGTGCATGTGAAAAAAATTCGTTGGGCTTCTGAACCCAATCCCCAGCCACGTATCCTCCCAGAACAAAACCCTAAATGCCTTTCCAATTTCAGTTCACTGTTCACAAACAAAAACTAGCGTCGTTTCTCATTCTCCCTTGGATTCTCTCTCACCAAATTTCTCTCTCGTACAACCCTCTGTTCACCGTTCATCGATCTCCCTCACCTCACAAACTCTCTCGTTTCACCTCTCAATCAAACTATCACAGACATCTCAATCTCTCAATCTTATCTCTCCCTTACAAACTCTTTTTTATCGTCTTCAAATTCCATTTGAATCAACAGCAAATAACAACAGAAATTCGACAAAAAGCTAGGAGAATGAACGACTTTGAAGTTTGAGGACGATCTTGAAGTTATGGAGGATGCAAGATGAACGCGTGATGAACTTATGAAGGTTGCTGGTGGATTTTTTAAGGAAGGCGATGAACATGCATGTTGATGAAGATTTCGAGGAAAATGATGGAGATCTGGAAAAACTCTATGAAGAACGATCAAGATTGATGAAGACGTTTGGAGGAATTTCTGGAAACGGTTACCGTCTTCTTGCACTGATTTGGATGGAGATTTGACGACGATTCTTGATGTTTGATGAACATGCATGAAGGTTGTTGATGACCACGGTGAACTCTCTGGGCGTAAGTTCTTGGAGAAAACCGTTGAAGATGATGAATGATGAATCTCGATGATAGTCTTTGATGATGTTTCTGGAAAATTACGGTTATGAACGATGAACTTTGAAGATCTGAAGGAGATTCTGGAAAATCTGTATGAAGATTAAGATGAGTGTTCTTGCAGATCTGGCAAATTGTGTGAATATTTGATGAAATTGTTGATGAATCTGGCGAAAGGTTGATAGATCTTTGAAGATTCCGGTGTGTTTTGGCCGTGTGTGATCTCTCCGGTGAATCTTATAAGAAGCACATATGAAGATTGGATGAGTTTTCTGGCAAAATGCAGTTTTCCGGCGAGTTTGACGGTGGTCGGAGGTGGTTGGAGGTAGTTAGGGCTGCCGGCGATAGTTAGTTGCGGTAGTTGCATGGCCGGCGGCCATGCAACCGGTGAAGTGTGAGGGGACGACAGGTGTCGGGGTAGGTGGCAGAGAGAAGCTGCATGCGAGCCACGTGTGTACTAAGAGGGTGAGTGGAGAGGAAAGTGGAATATGAGGTGGCTCTCTTTGGCTTGTACGCGTGTCATCTATTATATAGTATGCTGGCAATTTGGACTCTGACTTGACTTAGGCCTTGCTGAATAATACTGGATAAAAAGCCCAACGAAAATTCTGATAAAATGGACTAATGACCTAATTAAATGACTAATGCAATGATAACCTGGACTTAAGCATGATTAATGAAAATTAGTAAGGATTAATGAAAATGAAAAATGATATTAAACGTGGGACTAATAAAAAATGAAAATGACACTTAATAAAACCTAATAATATTCTAATCAAAAATTAAAACAATTAAAATTCTAAACTCTAATTAAAATCATTATTCTAAAATTCTATTAATATCTATATTAATCTAAAACCCTATTAAAAAATAAAAAGAAATCTATTTATTAAAATTCTAAAATTATTATTTAAAATCTATTAAAAACTATTCTATTTAATACAATAAAATCTATACTATTTATTTAAAAGAAATTCTATTATTCTATTAAAAACTATTAAAAAAAACTATTTAAAACCTATTAAAAAAATCTATAAATTCTAAAAATGATTTAAAGCTATTAAAAATGTTAAAAGAAATCTATTTAAATTCTAAAAAATCCATATTAAAATTTATAAAAGGCTATTAAATCCTAAGAATGCAAACAAAGGCAAATAACCAACATAAAAGAGAGCGCAAGACCAGATCGAAGCAAGCAGTAAATCCAGACACCAAGAACTTCCAACATCACTGCGTAAGCTGAAAACACCCAGGAAGCGCGTGACTTCTCAAAATAACCTCCAATTATCCGAATCGGTCCGAAATGTGAAAATAAGGTTGTAACCCCGATAAAATCAATATGAATGAGAAAATGCACTGTATGCGGTATGCGAATGCGAATGCGAAATGCGTCGATCCATAAACCAGATATGGGACCCGGTTGGTCAAATTTTAGGGTGCAACACCATGGTACGGCTTTTGGATGGCTTCAACTAACCGGAAACCTTAGAAGTATCATTGGTAATCTCTTCGCGATACTACTAGCCTCAACATCTTCATATTGTTGCATTGGCGAGTGTCGTAGTTGGTATATTAGCTCGTGTCTTTGCTAATGATCCACACTTCCCAAACGAGAGCACAAAACCCACATCATAATAAATTCCAAACAAGTCCTTTATTTATGAGGTGAAAGATTTAATAAAAGAAGCAAAGTCTGTTATACAAGTTCCATCTTTTCAGATAATTGTAGCTCAGGGAATATTTGGATCATTCCGCGGGTCGAGTTTGTCGTTTTTCACTCTTTGGTTAGAACTAATAGGCTTCTCACATGGTACAACAACAGTTATTTGGACAATATTTATAATTTCTGCTTCATTTGGGGGTCTGTTTGGAGGATGGCTTGAAGATTTTTTTATCTCAACGGTTACCAAACACTGGAAGAATAATGTTGGCGCAAATATGCACAATTCCCTTAACTGCAATTTTGTTGTTATTATTGCCTAATGATCCGTCCACGCCATTCATTCATGGTTTTGTTTTGGTCATCATGGGAATAATCACATTCTGGTGTGCACCAGCAACAAATGATCCGATATTTGCAGAAATAGAACCTGAGAAATCGCGAACGGCAATATATGCTTTGGACTAAATGAAAAACATATCATGTTGAGCAACACCAATGAAAGAACTCTATCAGGACCCATTGTTGCTAATTTACAAGCTATCATAGACCCTGTTTCATTAGGCAACAAACATAATTAAAATTAAGCACAAATAAATAAACTTAGCCAAACCAATCTTATAATAAACCATCTGAATTTCGACTAAATGAAAAATAGAAAATACTGACCCATAGAGTGGCCAAAAACATGTGCCTTTCTCCAACCTAAATGATCCAACAAAGTAATAGCATCCTTTGCCATGATCTTTGTTCTGCACTCAACAATCATTCACCAATATTATAAGTACCAATTTTAGACTTAAAAGTTTTCTTCACTTTTGTCTAAGAAAGCTCATTAGAAGAGTTGTGAGCTATAACATTGGATTAAGTGTTGTTCTCTGATTTTTTAAGTTTCCCATAAACATATAAAAAATAAAATACAACTTATCAAGAGTTTTGGTAGTTACCTTATGGGTTCGTGAAATATTATCTTGAATATAAGTTTATACCAAGATAAGTGTAAATATTAGAAAGGTTTTATGGAGTGATTATGAATTGTTTTGCTTTAGGTTTGTCAACGGGAAGATCAAATTTAAAGGACATGAATTATTTTGTTATAGGTACAAATTTTGCCACACCATAAAGTGCATTAGAAAAATGGGGGGAATTTGTGAAAAAAAAAGTCAAATACACCATGTTTCAAATTTTAAATCTTACATCTTTGTTTTAGATTGAAATATGTTTTTAGATGTTTGACTTTATCATGTATGTTTTAAACCTGTTTGTTGTGAAAATTGGTGAACAACCGCTGGTCTTATAAATCGAAAAAGATTTATTTTACTTGTAGGATCGACCACACAAATTCTAGGACATGTGGTAATTGATCTTAAACAAAATTTAAAAAGACAATGAACACTTCGACAAAGTTCATGATAAAATAACTTATTTCAAGTGTAAACGGAATTGGATACGAAGGAGTAAAATCGAAGTACTGATAAATTATGAAGATAAGAACTTGCATAAAAAAGGATAAATTTTTAATGAAAAAGATTTATTAAATTGCATTGAAATGTAAAGATGGTGTTACATAAACGTACATTCTTACACACTAGTTTTTCTACACACGGGTACTTAGAGTATACTGAAGAATTTGTATATAATTGAACACACACAAATCCTAACACTAAGACTTGCTATTTATACTAATCGAAAATAACTGCTATTAACGGCTAGCAAACGAAATTGAGAAAAGTGGCACTCTGCATGCCTTCAATTCCTAGAAGCGCTACATGTGTCTTCTTTGAAGAATGGATAAGAACAAACTTTCCCTCCTCTTTTTGAATTCAAATCTTCATGTCGAAATACCTTCAGTAACACTTCTGTTGAATCGAATCTTCCAATTCTTAAGAAATATTTCTAAGTCCGTAGGATAGTTTCTCTTGACAGAAGGACGCTGTTGTACCCCAAATTTTTACCCCTTAGATTCTCATTATAATTTTATAAGCGTGATCATGAATTATCTAACCCTAAATCAGTGCAAGTTCATTATTGTCAGGTTACAGATGAATCAGGGTTTTCGCACCGACAAATTCAAAACAACCAAGGAATGATCAACTAATGATTTGGGCAAATTTAATCATGGAATGAAATTAAAGATGGTATAAAAGTCAAATGAGAAGTCAATTTGAAGAAATCATTTCAGAATCAAGAACAGTCCAGTCAGGAGGCCCCGATTAGGGTTTTTAACTAGTGAAAAGTCAACTGTGGTTTGACTTTGATGTTGGAAGGTGTTGTAATGGTGGGATTAAGGTCCATGAAGTTCATATAGACTATTAAAGACTATTCAAGAAGTATCAAAGTCTCATGATGTCCAGAATGTCAACAGGCGACTCAGTCGGCACCGATCGATCGTACGGTTGACCGAAAAGTCAACTCCTCAAATTTTGAGAATTGGAATCCAAGTTGTGAATTAAAGTTGTTACTTATGTCATAATGGACTTGCATATCAATTTTCATGATCATTGAATCAAGGATGAGAGAGTAATCGAGAAATCGGGAAATTAGGGTTTTGAAAAGGGCTAAACCATAACTCCTTAACCACACATCCAATTGAGTTGGTTCAAATCTCATTTGGAAGCTCTTGACAAGTCCTACAAAAGTCCCATACTAGTCCACAACCAGAAAATGCATAATTTTTGAGATAGAAGCAAAAAAATTCTTAGAAGGGAAAATAACTTAGAAAATTTCTGTTATTTTCACTTTAAAAGCTTGTGTGCAGCCAACTTTGAGGGGGTTTTTCACCTAGTTCCAATTGGAGTTTGATTTCTTGGCAAACATGAATGTTTTAGAGCTATGTGAGGGCTTTCTAAATTGTACTAGGACATCTCAAGAGGAGTTATGAGCAGAAAGTTACATGTATTCAAAGTTGGAGGTTTCACATGTTAAGTCCCACATTGGCTGAATTTTCAAGGTTGATTTCTTTCACCAAATTTGCCAAATTTTCTTGATCTAACTTGTTGTATGTAACATATAAGATGTGTGTAGCATGATAGAATAGAGAATTATGCAGAATACCGCAAAATCAAAGCTTGAAGTTCATTGCCTTGCAAGTGGAGCAAGTTGGCAAGTTGAACTTTCCAAGCATGAGGTGGAAAGTAAAAGGCTGTACCAGCCTCTTCCCTATGATCCTAGCCTGCTACAAACATCATAAAATCATCAAAGAACATGGGCAAGTTGGGTTTGCATCAGAATTAGGTGGAAAACCTTCCAAAGGAGGTTTGGTTCAAAATATCCAAAGATTACTTCATATTGAAGAAATATCCCTAGCAAGCACCTCAATCACTTTCTCTATAAAAGGAGAGCTCCCTCACCTCATTTCCAACACATTACATCTGATAAAATCCACAAACAACTTCTGTTATCATCATTCCTTCATCTTGAACCAAAATCTCAAAATACAAAAGTTCATGAAAACCTCAAAATTGGTCATAAGGTGAAAATTACTCAAACTGATTTCTATCATTTCCAACACCTCAACCACCCTCCACACAACTTCTAAATACCATATAGAAGGCGTGTGACCCTTTGAACCACCAAGAAACCTCAAAAATCAAAAAGTTTAACTTGTACCTTTCCTACTTTGACCAAAGCTACAAAAATCTCCAAATCTTGCTCCAATCCTTTTCTTGAGGGTTTGATCACTCATACACCTCATAAACAACATATTTCAACTGTCCAAGCACCTATCAATCATTAGAGACTCCTATCTTTTCATTTGGCACCATAAGTGCATTGTTACTTAAAGTTGAAGAAAGACTCAAAAGCAAGAAAGTGAAATAGAGGATCTTTGGGTTTCTCAACTATTTTGGCATATTCAAAAAGTTAACCAAGAGGTATGTAGCTATTTCTTATTAGCTTTAGCATTATTTTTCATGCATTTGCATTTTTGAGCCTATTGGTAGATTTTGAACTATGAACACATGTTGATTTTTATGATATTTGGTATGTGATGAATGATAGGTTTGTGGTGAGTGTTAACATAAACTTGTTCTTGCTAAATGTCTGATTATGATGTGTTGAGTTTGGTTAGTGTAATTTCAAGATAATTTGAAATATGGAAATCTTAGTTCATGTCCATGTTGCTTTCACACAAGTGTGGGGGATTTTTGATGCCAATGTTTTCTAGGGTGTGTGTTGCTTTTGGTGTTCATAAATGTAATATTTGATTTGCCTCAATCTAGAATTGTAACAATTGGTCACTAGTTTGGTTATGGGGCTGTTTTGAATTCTGCTGTTTAAAAAACCCTTGGATGATGCTGCAAGTTTGGTTTTTGGTTTGATAAGGATGAGGAATATCAGTTTGTTTTGGCTATAGCAGTTGAGATGTGAAGTTTGTTTTGTTGGACTGCAAGTGATTCTAGAAACATGTGAGTATCTTGCTATGCCATTTATTTTTTTCTTTGAGGTCTGTTTTGGTTTGAGGGTGGAAGATTGGAAGTGAGTGTATGGAGTAACCAAATCCATCTCAGGCTGATAGCATAAGTGCTGATATTACTGGACACCAAAACCAAACCATACAATACTGGGCATACTTATTTTGCTGAGGGCAAATTGGACTCCCCTCTTGAAATGAGTTTATGGTTTTATTGATCATTACAAAAAAGGATATTGGAGTCTGTTGGTAGGCTAGGCAATGAGGAGCAGTTTTGAGGGAACAGATGGAAGTCCCATCCAAAGGTAATTTATGTTGTAAAGGTTGAATACAGGAGCATGTTTGATGTCAACTGGTATACATCAGTAGAATATATGAAGAGTGTTTCACAAGGCTGACATGAAATCACATTTCTGTTTTGGTCTTGGTGCTGTCAGCTCAAAAAAGAGGGTGGAATGCTGCTTGGATTGTGTAAGCTGCCATGAGTTCATCACACTCATCAGTGTGTATTATAACAGCTGTCTAATAAAAGTGCTTTGAGTTTTGGTCCATTAGCAACCATGTTTGTATTCAGGCCACTGGCATCATTGAATTAGTGGCAGACTGGTGTAGAAGGGTGGTGATTAAGGTTGTCTCAGGATTTTGATTTGGTAAAGCTATTGATCTAGGTGCAGCAGGCCTGTTGGTTTGGTTCAAAGAATGGAAGCTTGTCATAAAACCAAGATTATTGATCTGGCTTGATCAGTTTTTAAGAGTACTTGTGTAGGCTGACCTGAGTTTGTGCATAGGTGCATCAGGGGAGTTGCTTTGCTCATTTCAATTTGTTGTTGGTTTGTGTTTGTTATTAATTGGTGTTACTTGAGGCTTATACTTGACTGTGTTACCTTGTTTATATTTATTCATTAATTGTTCAATTCATGTGTCATCAATTTTTGTTGTCAGTAATGTTGTTCATGTTTAGGGGCAAGGGGGGCATTTAGCAAGCATCTTTGGTTTTGTGAATTTAATCAATCTCTGTCAGAAAACAGTTACTAGCAGCCTAAGCCCCATCTTGCTCATGTTGTATCATTTGAAACATTAGCATCACAATGCTAGACTTAAAGAAACCATGCTTTTCAAAATATTCCAAATCATTTGTTTTTCCTCTGTTGTGGGATTTGCTGTCAAAAAATCAAAATGGCTGGATCACCTTTTTACATAAACATTGAAAATCAGTTGTTTCACCCTTTGAGCATGTTTGAGAATACATTTGAAAATTATGTGTGTTTTCACTTTACCAAGTTTAAGCACAAAACTCATTCTCACTCTTGAAATGCTCACTTTCTTCACAATATGACATGCCACACACCACTTTTGCAACTGTTTGTTTTTAAACTGAAATGCTTATCCCAACATCTCATGTTTGTTAGTTAGAATGTGTTTGCATTGTTGTTTGAAGCTTAAATTGATTGGAACTAAGAATCACACTCATGATGCACATGAACACATAATAAAGCATGTTGAATACCAAAACGCTACACAACCGTTACAGTCCTCTAAAGTTCAAACAAACACACTCACAATCATGTAATGCATGTGTTTGAAAGCTTGCTATGATCAGAATTACTCTGGAAATTGAAATGCCTACTGTTATGCTTGATTTCTATGTTTCTCTTGGCATTTTACACATGACTTTTCATAACAGTGCACTTTTAACCACAAAAATGATTTGCATTCATTAAATACCATTTACATGTGATGTGTGTATGATTGTATTGGATTGAACATGCATGTTTGAAGTTGTACCTATGGAAATGCAAATTTTAAGCCTAAACAAGAACACTATCGGGTTTTGAGGAGGATTGAGATTTTTTGAAAACTGAAACCACCATTGGATTCCTTGTGTGATTCTACCCCAAATCCATATAAATTTTGTTTCGATCCGATAAACGGTTAGTGATATACGGTACAAAACGTAAACGCTTCAATTCTTGCCTAGCCATAGTCTTAACTCACCCTTATAATTAATTAGGGGTGGCTTCATCAATGGATGTATAGCCACCCCAGTGGTATGACCATGCGCCTTTCACCCCTTGTTCCTGAGTTCGACCCCTGAGGAGGGCAACTCTTTTGTTTATTTTTGTGATTTTTCATGTAAACTTCAAAAATTCGTAACTCATCCGTTTTTTATCGTTTTTCGTCTGTTCTTTTTTCATTATGTTCGTATTAATTTGTAATTTCATGACATGCCATTATTTTCCATGTTTGCATTTTTATCACCAAGTTTGATTAGGTACAAGTTGTGCGCGTTTTCGCGATCGTTTACGTATTTGTGAATAATTGTTCATATGTTTCCCCATGATGTTTTTCATTGAATTTTATTTGAATCCATGCCTTACATGTTAGTTAACATGCTAGGATTTATTTTGGTCGTTATCATCTTCATCTATTAAATTTTCATCAAGTGTGAACTGTTGTCAGTATCGATTATTTCGTCTGTTTATTTCCCCAGTCACCCTCCAAAGGAAGGTCTGTCCACTTGACCTCAATGACATGGAAAATTCAACCACACCCTTGAATTTGTTAAGTCATTCTCAACCTTAGATTAAAAGCCTTTAGACTTTGCTTTAAGTCTAAGAAACCCACATGTACTAGGAGCGTTCTTCAACTAGAACCCTAGGAAAGAGTTCGTTAACTCTGTGTAAGAATCATCGTCATGATTTCTTACTTTCCCCTTTCATAACTTAGAATAGGGAGTTTCGTCAAACTCCACACAAGTATTGTCATACTTGTCCCCCATTGAACCTTGATCATAATCAAGTGTTCTTTCCCTCGTGAGGTGAACTACGATTGCTCTGATTCTATCCTAGTCAGGATACGTAGGCAGAAGGTGCGATGCCTTTGCGAGAAAACTTAGAAAACCACTTAGGCCTTTTTATTTATTTTATCTCAATTCCCAATCCTTAAACCATAATGCACAATTCACAAACTTAGCAATTAATTAAACGAAAGGTTCCTGTAGAGTACTACAGATATTTAGGGTGCTAATACCTTCCCCAGATATAACCAACCCCCGAATCCCCGAATCTCTTAAGCGTTGTCGTTACATCGCGAAAAAGGTTCTTTCTTTCTTTAGACCTATCCTTTGGATAAATTAAAGGCCGGTTGTAAAAGAAATAAGGTTCAAGTTAATTAATAGCTTGATATCAAATTTTCACCGCAACAGAAATGGCAAATTCACTGGGGACTTTGCTTTTTATTTTGAGGGTTCAACCTATTTTGTTTAACTAATTGCTATCTGTGAATACTTGTATATATTTGTGCTCTATTGGTTTGGGAAACTTGAAATGGTGAGACAGCACTACACCCGTGCTCGAGCGTACTTATGATAGGAAGGTGATATATTCAAGAAGGCTTATAGGGAGTAGATTCCCGACCAAGCTGACTTGAGAAAATCACCGCTCAATGGAGGCCCTTTAGAGAGCTAGTATTGTTGATCGAGTATTCGTGAAAACAATGCTACTTTCTACATGCGTGCCCATGACACTGAGGACCTTTAGATACCTTTTCCCCACTATGGCTTTCTTAGGATGTAGTGCGGTGACTATAAGGAAGTAATTCCAAAGTAGTTGATACGCGATACTACACTTGGACGAGACTCTCTTGAGAATATTATCGACCACCAAGTATTTGGGAAATTGATAATATCCAAAAGATGGGTCGAGGACTCCAGGAACTCTTTTAGAACCTTGTTCTGCAGTTGTGGGAACCTTAGTACATACCTTTGGGGAGGGTAGACCTTGACTCCTTGCTCATATTCTCCAAACCAAAAACCTTGTCTGTTTACTTGTGTAAATTTGTGAATATGTGATTACCTGTGTTTGTGCATTCATGCATCCATAAACATCATGTCATAAAAGTTTTATGGAACTCAGAGTCGTTTATTTATAAAATATCAGGAACATCATGGACAATGGAAAAAAGAAAACTATAAAGTACACTTACAAAAGCCCTAATATAGATGAGATTGAAAGGTTGAGCACTCTAATCACAGATGTAGAAGGGTTCAAAAGCAGGTACGGGAATTTGTTGTCTCTACTGAAAACAAGAAAGAAAATGGATTTGGGACTCCTTTCCACGTTACTCCAGTTCTATGATCCACTTTACCACTGCTTCACATTTCCGGACTATCAGTTAGTGCCGACACTTGAAGAGTATTCCTGTCTGATTGGGTTACCCATCCTTGATGCATCTCCTTTTCCCGTCATGGAGAAGGACCCTAAAGAGGAAGAAATTGCTAAAGCCACACGAATCGGGTTGGTAGACATTCAAAAGAACATGGTTACTAAAGGAGGGATCTTTGGGCTGACTGCAAAATTCTTGATTGGAAAGGCTCAGTATTATGCCGATCACTTGAGTATGGATGCTTTTGAGGCTATTCTAGCCTTGCTTATTTATGGGATATTTCTGTTTCCGAGCTTTGACAACTTCGTGGATCTCAATGCCATCAAAATATTCTTGAAGAAAAATCCAGTACCTACTCTACTAGCTGATGCTTACCACTCTGTTCATCTAAGAAATCTTCACAAAGAAGGAATGATCGTCTGTTGTGTTCCGTTGTTGTATAAATGGTTTGTTTCTCATCTACCCAAAGCCCATACTTTTTGGAGCAAAGGATGGTGGTCTGAAAAAATTATGGCTCTTACTCACTCCGATATTGAATGGTACAGCCGTAGTTACGATGGAACCAAAATCATTGATAGTTGTGGAAGCTTCGGGAGCATACCTCTCCTTGGTACAAATGGGGGAATCAGCTATAACCCTGTGATTGCTCGTCGACAACTTGGTTATCCGCTGAAAGACAAACCCTGCAGTGCTCACGTAGAAGGTATTTTCTTCATAGGAGTTTCAGAATTAAAAAATGAAATTCTCAAAGCATGGGGGCATATACACAGGAAAGGAAAAGAGGACTTGGGAAGACCTAACTGCATCTCTTTCGAACCTTATCTCCAATGGGTACGAAAGAGGGCCATTCAGTTGAAAATGCCTTATCCTCCACAAAAGCCTATGGTCTTAATGGAAGAACAACCGTTGATTTTCATGTCTGAGGAAGAGAAGCTGAAGATTGCTCTGAGGAAGTCACAGCAGACTGAGGTATCCTGGAAGTACAAATATCAGGTGGCTATGGAAGAGAACGAGGAACTCCGCAAACAACTCCAGTCGAAAGAAGAGGAAGCAGTTGCAAGCAAGAAGAGGAAGGCACAGGAAGATGCATTTTATTCCAACCATCAATCAACTCCTTGGAAAGCTATGGTAGACAAACTTATCCTTGAGAAAGCGCAGGTGGAAGAAGAGCTCAGAAGAATCAAGAAGAGAGAGGGTTTTCTTTTAGAGCATATTGAGTTGTAATGTTAGGGCTTTTGTAAGACGTACTAAAATCTTTTGTAATACCCCTTTGAAAAATCAATGAAATGAAAGGATATTTTGGTAAATTTGAGTTCCATAAAACTTTTGCATTTAAAGTTGCATTCTTGTTATTTTAAACATTCAAGGAACTAAAAGATTATTTTGCAGATATTATAGGATGGATTCTGGAAAGAAAGAAGAGGTTATGTTCCGAAGACCAAGATTAGAGAACTTGAAGAAACTGGTAGGTTTGGTAGAAGACCCCGAGGCGTTCAGAGAAAGACATGGGAATATGCTGTCATTACTGGAAGTTCAAGTGTATGAAGAGATGTTATCCGCACTCGTGCAATTCTATGATTCAACCTATCATTGTTTCACGTTTCCAGATTATCAGTTGCTACCAACTTTGGAAGAGTATTCCGCCCTAATGGGAGTAGGCGTTACTCCTAGTCCCTTTTCTGGAAGGGAGGGGACTCCTAATGAAAGAGCAATTGCAGAGGCCGCGTATTTGGAGTTGGACGAAGTGCGATCTCATATGGGTGCTAAGGGAGGATTGTATGGAATTTCAGCTATGTTCCTATATGAAAAGGCTCAGAGCTATGCCTTGTCACAAAATACTGAAGCATTTGAAGCCATCCTGGTGTTACTTATTTACGGACTATTCCTGTTCCCAACTGCTAGTGATTTTGTGGACGCAGACGCGATCAATCTCTTCTTGATCAAAAATCCTGTACCTACCTTGCTGGCCGACACTTATTTCACCCTCCACCGAAGGAACCGCTATGGGGTTGGACGAATTGAATGTTGCACCGTTCTCCTGCACAAGTGGTTTATTTCACACTTGTCAGAAATTCCAGCCATTTGGGATAAGCAAAATGGACTCTCATGGACAGAAAAGCTGTTGTTGCTCAAACACTCAAACATTAAATGGCATGATCCTATGTATGGAGGAATTTCCATGATCCAAAGCTGTGGAGATTTCCCGAATGTACCGCTCATCAGCGTCAATGGTTGCATCAGCTATAATCCTATTCTGGCCCGTCGACAGTTGGGGCACCCCATGGAAGATGAACCAGATCCAGACTATTTGAGAAAATTTTACTTGGAGGAAAGGAAGAATCCCGCTTATAGGGCTCGAATTGCGTACGCTTGGCGTTATGTCCACACAAGGGGAGTAACTGCCCTATGCCCCCACAACGCTACTGTTTCAGAATCTTACCTATCATGGGTGAGAGAAGCGGCAATGAAGATGTTCTATACCCGCTTTGAGCCTGACTCGCCCAAGCCTACTCTCGTAGAAGAGTTGAAAGCCGCCTTGGCAAAAGCTGAGAAAGAAGGGAAAACGTGGAGAGATAAGTATTTCAAGGCTATGCAAGAGAAAGAAGAACTTCAAGAATTGGTACGTCAAGGTGGAAGAAAGAATCAGTCTGAAGATGAAGGACCATCCAGCAGAAGAATCTAGAATGTATTGTTGTTGTTTTTCGTATTTTGTAGAAGCTTGTATTTTCATTTCCCGTTTGATGTTGTAAACTCTCCAGATGTTATCAATGAAGATTTGTCTGTTTTTCCTATTTATTGTTATAATATTTGCAAATAAAGCTTTTATTCCCTTGAATGTTTAAAATCTGCATTTTGCATGTCTGCATTTCATAAACATTACATATGCATGTTCCTGAGTCGAGTCTCATCCCTCTGTCTTGTCACAGAATCACACTGAGACCTCGCCATCGATACAACACCCGAGCCCAAGCTCGCTTAAGGATGGAAGAGCAGAACTTAGATGTAGACAGAATCGACAATGAACTCGGAGAGCTCCGAGGAGGCATGGGACAGATCAAGGAAGCCTTACAAGTCATTCGTGCAATGCTGGACACTCGAGCCACCGTTGTCTCTGAAATCACTGCAGAACCAATCCCGACAGCTGTAACCATTGCAAATGAACCGCCTTATGGTTTGTCTCCAGGCTTTGTGCCACCACCAAGAGTCACTCAGCAGACAGTTTCCCTAGGGAGAGAAGTTCCTCAGGCAATTCCTACATATACTTCAGCTGCTGTACAGATTCAGGCACGCCCTGTGTTCCACAATCCTCCACCAGTATACGAAGGACCCGAAGGGTATGAAGAGGAGAATGAATCACATGAGAAGTTAAAGGAAAGTGTTGAAACTATAGGGAGAAAGATCCGAGCGATGGAAGGAAACAATACCTTTGGCACTGACGCCAGAGAAATGTGTTTGGTATCTGGACTTGTAATACCGCCAAAGTTCAAAATCCCAAATTTCGATCAGTACTCAGGAGTTACTTGTCCACGAACTCACTTAATCATGTACTATAGAAAAATGGCAGCACACGTCGAAGACGACAAGTTAATGATCCATTGCTTCCAAGACAGTCTGAAAGGAGCTCCAGCAAAATGGTATCTAAGTCTAGATCAGTCAAGAATCCACAGTTTTCAAGATTTGGCTGATGCATTCATGAAACATTACAAATATAATATGGATATGGTGCCTGACTGAAGACAGTTGTTGAACATGTCCCAGAAAAGCACAGAGTCATTCAAGGAATATGCTCAGCGGTGGAGAGAAACAGCGTCCCAGGTAGAACCACCTCTAAGTGAGAAGGAAATGACAGACTGGTTTGTTGACACAGTGAGACCAGAATTCTATGAGAAAATGATCAGCAGTGTGTCTGCAAGTTTTTCAGACATTGTGGCCGCGGGAGTGAGGGTAGAATTGGGAATGAAAAGTGGAAAGGTAGCCAGCAGCTCCAGCAGTTCTAACAACAGCAGTATTAAGAAGGTCAGCAGTGGGTTTCACAAGAAGAAAGAAGGTGAAACAAATGCTGTAATGGGAAGAAGAAATCGTACCGTGAGACCTCCATATCAGCAATATCATCCGCCTCAACAAAGTTTCTTCTAGCCAATCCAACCTAACTATGTTCAACCGTTTCATCAACAAAGACCCGTGTACCCGGTACAGTATGCCCCTCAGCAATATGTGGCAGCTGTGACCCCAACATTCAACCATTCCACTTCAAACTATCAACCAGGGCGACCAGCGCCCATGTATCAGCAAAACCAGCAAGGGCATCAACGAGCGCCCAACGCTCCGCCCTTTCAACAAAATCAGCAGCAGAGGGTACCACAGCCCAGGCAACAATACCAGAACCGGAGGCCAACCACAAAACCTCCACTCCCACAAATACCAATGACGTATACTGAGTTATATCCATCTTTGGTCCATCAGGGGTTGATCACAACAAGACCGCTTAATCCGGATACCACATCTCTACATTATAACCCAAATGCCCATTGTGCTTTCCATGAAGGTGCTGCCGGCCACGACTTAGAAGGATGCTTTACCTTAAAACATCTGGTAAGAGAGTTGATGGAGAAGAAAATCCTGTCCTTTGATGATGTACCACCTAACGTCAAAAGTAACCTACTGCCAAACCATTGAGGGGTCAATGCCATTGAAAAGTCAGATGAAGAGATAATTAACGATGTGTCAAAAATCAGAACGCCATTGAAGACATTGCATGATAAGCTGACAGAAGCAGGGTTGTTGGGAAGTGTTCATAACAAATGTGAAAAATATACTGTTAGTTCCAGTGGATGTAATGGGATACAGGAAGATATGCAAAGATTGATAAATGAGGGGATGTTACAAGTATGTGGTAAGGAAAGGAAAGAAGAGGTTTCTGTAATAGAGCCAGTTTTCGACCTGTCCAGGAAAAAAGAGAAAGTTCCAGTGTTTAACAGGGGTGCGAGACCAGTTTTCAACAGAGCTGCTATTGGTCAACCGCGACCAATCGTAGTTCAAAAACCGAGACCGTTCCATTATGACAATACAAAAGTTGTTCCGTGGAAGTACGATGTGACCGTGGTAGACCAAGAAACGAGAAAGGTTGTTCAGACAGATAATCAGAAAGATGTGACCAACATTGCCGACACTAGCAAGATGACCCGCAGCGGTCGGATCTATCAGCCAAAAGAATCAGTAGCTATTCCAAAAGAAGTCAATCCTGCTGTGGTGATCAAAGAAAAAGAAGCTCCAAGCCCAGAAGAAGAAAATGATGAATTTTTGAGGATTATCCGAAGAAGTGATTACAAGGTGATAGATCAGCTTCATCAGACGCCATCAAAAATATCAATCTTGTCACTCTTGATAAATTCTCCAGCTCACAGGGAAGCATTACAGAAAGTATTAAGACAAGCACACGTAACCAAGGATATTTCACTTGGGCAGTTTGATTCAGTAGTGGCTAACACCACGGTGTGCAATACTTTAAGTTTCAGCGATGCCGAGTTACCGAAGGAAAAACGTGATCACAATCGTGCACTACACATATCCATCAAATGCCAAGAAGATACTTTGGCACGAGTACTGGTCGACACAGGATCCTCGTTAAACGTGCTACCCGCAAGATCACTGTCCAGACTAGCCTATGTCGGGGCAGAGATGAAACCAACCTCATTAATTGTAAAAGCCTTTGATGGTTCGAGGAGAACGGTCATCGGAGAAGTAAAATTACCGATTTTGGTGGGACCCCATGAGTTTAACATTGTATTTCAGGTGATGGACATAAATCCAGCTTATAGCTGCCTACTGGGACGTCCCTGGATCCATGAAGCAGGGGCAGTAACTTCTACCCTGCACCAAAGGATGAAGTTTATGGTAAATGATAAGCTAGTAATTGTTCATGGTGAAGAGGAATTAATGGTCAGTAATCTTTCATCGTTCCGGTACATTGAAGCAGAAGAGGACACGCTAGAGACACCATTCCAAGCACTAGAAATAGCAAACGCAGTAATGATAGAGGAGACGGTGGCAAAAAGTGGTCCAACTTTCGCATCTGCTCAAGGCGCCAAAGCTACGCTGGAAGAAGGTACTCCCGCAGGATGGGGAGAAGTCATTGAGGGAAAACCGAAGATGAATCGCCAAAGGTTGGGTTACAGACCAACTCAAGATGAAAAACCGATGCATGACAACAGCCGGCCAAAGGCTATTCAAGAGATATTCGTCAGTGGCGGTTTTCAAATCAACGCCGTAGAAGGAAATCTTGAAAGTGAAGACATGGGACAACTAGTATATCATGACAAAGCTACTCTGAACAACTGGGAGGCTATCGAAGTTCCTGTAGTTTTTCCCGAGTTAAAGTAATTTGTTGTTTTCTTTCTTTGTTATTTTAAAATCTCCATAGCCGTGCCCAAGGCTATAGGAATGTTTTGTAAGGGCCCCATGCTTTCAAAGAAATATCAATGAGAATGGACTATTTTGTTAAAAATCCTCGTGTTGTTTCTTTACCGTCTTTTTTGATTTTACTTTGAAAGAAAAATGGCAATACAAAAAAACAAAACAAAAACAATTTTCTCTTTCTCTGTGTGTGTTGCATTTGTTGATTGTGTAAACCCTTCAAACATGCAGTGATGACCATAACCCCATTGAATCCTGTAACCTCGCATTCCCTCCAGACGTGGATTCCCCAATATACCAAGCTGAAGACGAGGATGAAGATTCTGAAATCCCTGAGGAACTGGTAAGATGGGCACAGTCTGCGTACACCGAGTTTCAGCCGCACAAGGAACATTTGGAGGTCATTAATCTTGGCACAGAGGGAGACAGAAAAGAAGTCAAAATTGGGGTAGCCCTAGGGGCAGAAGTAAAACAGCAGTTAAAGGAACTCTTAAGAGAATATGTAGATGTGTTTGCTTGGTCTTATCAGGATATGCCTGGTTTGGATACAGACATAATGGTTCACAAGCTACCACTCCGACCTGAATGCCCGCCGGTTAAACAGAAACTCAGAAGAACCAGACCCGACATGGCTCTCAAAATCAGAGATGAGGTAAAAAAGCAGATTGATGCAGGCTTCCTTGCGGTGGCCAAGTATCCAGAATGGGTAGCCAACATTGTTCCTGTACCAAAGAAAGATGGAAAGGTAAGGATGTGTGTGGATTATCGAGATTTAAACAAAGCCAGTCCAAAGGACGACTTCCCTCTACCACATATTGATACTTTGGTAGATAATACAGCTCGGTTTGCAGTGTTTTCCTTTATGGACGGTTTCTCTGGTTACAATCAAATCAAAATGGATCCTGACGACATGGAAAAAACAACCTTCATCACTCCATGGGGCACCTATTGTTATAAGGTTATGCCATTCGGTTTAAGGAATGCAGGCGCAACTTATCAAAGAGCTATGGTGGCTTTGTTCCACGACATGATGCACAAAGAAATAGAAGTATATATGGATGACATGATCGCCAGGTCTCAAAATGAAGAAGACCATCTAGAACATTTGTTGAAGTTATTCAAAAGACTCCGGAAATATCAGTTGAGATTGAATCCCACGAAGTGCACTTTCAGAGTCAGATCAGGTAAATTACTCGGTTTTATTGTCAGTCACAAGGGGATTGAGATGGATCCAGACAAAGTCCGTGCCATCCAAGACATGCCAGCTCCGCGGACCGAAAATCAGGTTAGAAGCTTCCTTGGAAGGTTGAATTACATATCCAGGTTCATTTCCAATATGACCCCTACCTGTGAACCGATCTTCAAGTTGTTACGAAAGGATCAAACAGTTGTATGGAATTCTGATTGTCAAACAGCGTTCGACAAAATCAAAGGTTATCTCCAAGAACCTCCAATTTTGATACCACCTGTTCCGGGAAAGCCTCTCTTTATGTATTTGACAGTGCTTGAAAACTCAATGGGTTGCGTTCTGGGCCAACAAGACGAATCCGGACGGAAAGAACATGCCATTTATTATCTGAGCAAGAAGTTTACTGATTGTGAAAGCAGATACTCACTCCTAGAAAAGACTTGTTGTGCTTTAGCATGGGTCGCTAAGCGTTTGAGGCAATATATGATTTGTCACACCACTTTATTGATCTCGAAAATGGATCCAATAAAGTACATCTTTGAGAAGCCGGCACAAACCGGAAGACTCTCCCGGTGGCATATGCTACTATCAGAATATGATATTTAATATGTGGCTCAGAAATCCATCAAAAGCAGTGTGTTATCAGAATATCTCGCAGATCAACCTGTCGAAGATTATGAACCTCTGAAGTTTGATTTCCCGGACGAAGATATCATGTTAGTAAAAGATTGTGAAAAAACAAGTTCTGACAAAGGTCAACAGACAAAGAATTGGTGGAAAATGATGTTCGACGGTTCCTCCAATGATAGCGGACATGGTGTAGGTGCAGTCTTAATGAATCCTGAAGGTGGTTACACTCCGTTTACAGCCAGACTAGACTTTGATTGTACAAACAACATCGCTGAATACGAAGCATGTATCCTGGGTCTCGAAGCAGCCATTGATCTCCAAATCAAAAACCTCGAAGTCAGTGGAGACTCAGCTTTGGTTATCTACCAAGTCACGGGTAAATGGGAGACAAGACATGAAAACCTGATCCCTTACAGAGCTTATATCGTTGAAACAATCAAGTATTTTGATGAAATCACCTTTAAACATGTTCCAAGAGCAGAGAATCACATCGCCGACGCCTTAGCCATGCTGGCCTCGATGTGGAAAACTAGAGATGTCAATGATGGCACACTTATCAAAATTGAACGCAAGACATAGCCTGCTTACTGTCAAACGATCGAAGAAGAAACCGATGGCAAACCCTGGTATCATGATATAAAGAATTATCTGTTGAAGCAAGAATATCCCACAGATGCTACGGCACTTGACAAGAAAACACTGAGACGATTAGCATCCAAATTCTTCCTCAGCAATGGTGTACTATACAAAAGAAATCATGATATGGTCTTACTCAGATGTGTTGACAAAAGAGAAGCGGACTTGTTAATGAAAGATGTTCATGAAGGAATGTTTGGTACTCACGCCAACGGATACGCCATGTCCAGAAAGATCTTGAGAGCTGGTTATTATTGGTTAACTTTAGAAACCGACTGCATTCAGTACGCCAGAAAATGTCACAAATGTCAGATCTACGCAGACAAAATGCATGTGCCTCCAACACTGTTGAATGTATTGTCTTCGCCATGGCCTTTCTCTATATGGGGCATCGACATGATTGGGGCAATTGAGCCAAAAGCTTCAAATGGACACCATTTCATTCTGGTTGCCATCGACTATTTCACAAAATGGGTTGAAGCTGCATCCTACACCAATGTTACACGTCAAGTGGTGGCTCGTTTCATTAAAAAAGAGATCATCTGTCGCTACGGGATCCCAAGCAGAATTATAACAGACAACGGCACCAATCTGAACAACAAAGTTATGAAAGAATTATGTGATGATTTCAAAATCGAACACCACAACTCTTCCCCTTACCGTCCAAAGATGAATGGGGCTGTGGAAGCTGCAAATAAAAACATCAAGAAGATCTTGCAGAAAATGGTTAAAACCTACAAAGATTGGCATGAAATGCTGCCGTTTTCCCTGCACGGATACAGAACCTCCGTCCGCACTTCCACAGGGGCAACTCCCTTTTCTCTGGTATATGGAATGGACGCAGTTCTTCCCATAGAGGTCGAGATACCATCCCTCAGGGTCATCATGGAAACCAAGTTAGAAGAGGCAGAATGGATTAAAGAAAGATTTGATCAGCTGAATCTCATCGATGAAAAGCGCATGTCTGCGATGTGTCACGGCCAGTTGTATAAAAAAAGAATCAAGAGGACGTTCGATAAAAAGGTCCGTATCAGAGAGTTCCGCGAAGGAGAACTTGTGCTCAAAAAGATCTTACCAGTTCACAAAGACGCAAGAGGGAAGTGGATGCCTAATTATGATGTCCCCTTTATTGTGAAGACCATATTCTCTGGAGGTTCACTGATCCTTACTACCATGGACGGGGAACAACTCACACACCCGATAAACTCTGACGCAGTTCGGAAATATTACGCCTAAAAAGTACCCGATAAACCGGAAAATCCAAAAGAACGGTTTATGCAAAAGTTAGGGTAAAAAAGGAAAAAAAAAAAGGAGAAGAAAAGAAAAAAGAGAAAAGAAATCAAAAAACTCGCTAAGTTGAAAACCCGAAAGGGCGGATTAGGCAAAAATGAGCGTCCCGGTGGATTGAAAACCCGAAAGGGCAATCCAGGCAAAATTAGGGACAAAGGCGTTTCGCTGCATCAGACAAAGTCATCAATACTGCAGACTCAACAAAGATTCATCTCAACAGCTCTCGTCAGAAGCGAGGATCTTGGAGAATTCTAGTCTTTAGGGATAGTTAGGTCACAGGATTCAATGTAACCTTATCCACTTTTGCCATTTTACTTGTAAAAATTTCCATGGAATATTGTCATTGGCAAGATTTCATCCTTTAAATAAAATAAGCCTTTTGAGCCTTTCTTTCTTGTGCAAATTATCAATTCCTTATTTTCTGTGCTATGCAAAATACCGTTCGATTGTTTTTGAAAGCATTAAAGTCCAAATTTTTGAAAAAAATAAATAAAATAATAACTTGGAAAGGTTTTACAAAATGTTTTAACTTGTGGAAAGACTCGAGGAAAATTATACTTCCCCGAAACTTCAGGGTAGCAGGAGTCTTGATACACGGTTGGAAGTTACATTCCCCAATGAAATGCTAGCAAGTTGAGCGACGAAGAGTCCTTTGGCCATGTATGGTTACCAAGATTGCAGATTATCCCTCAGGATTTCTTGTGATAATATGAAGGTTCTTTCCCCAGCAAAGTATTTCTGAACATCTATGTGAATTCACCTCAGCACAATCTACCTACGGGCTCTATTCCCTAGTAGATCTTCGGGTTTATTTCCCAAGTCTACGTACACCCCTCATCATGGGATCAGTGTGATTCAGTTGTCCCCCGAGTCGGTGACATCTATCAATCCCCGTGAAGTCTAAGTTATTACTTGCTTCATTTCCAAGTATAAGTCTAGTCGTAACTGGCATTTTAACCAATTGTCATTGGCATTCATTTGGTCGTCACCATCCATGTCCTTTTAAAGCCCAGTCGTCACTGGCATTGTCTAAATCCAATCGTCATTGGTATCTCGTTAGTCGTCACTAACAAAATCACGTATAAGTCCAGTCGTCACTGGCACTGTTTAAAAGTCATATTGTCATTGGCACCTCTTGGCTTGGTTGTTACCAACCTTTCCCCGGGGAATCCAGTCGTCACCGGTATTGTTCCAATTATTATTGGTATCGTGTTAGTTGTTACTAACTCTCCCCGTGAAGTCCAGTCGTCACTGGCACTGCCTAAATCCAATCGTCATTGGTATCTTGAGGTTTTAACCAATTTTTCCCCTTGAAACCCAGTCGTAACTGGTATCATCATCTAGAGTCCAATCGTTATTGGAATCTGTTTCAGTTTGGTCGTCACCAACCCCTAGCTAGAAGATCTAGCAATCACTAGCATTTTTGTATAACCAATTGTCATTGGTATTCCCCAGCATGGTCGTCGCCATTTTCATTAAAAATCCAGTCGTAACTGGCATTGTTTAAAATCAATCGTTATTGGTACCCTGATTTGGTCGTCACCAATCACCATTAAAAGACCAGTCGTCACTGGCATTACTTGGAATTCTGGTCGTTACCAATTTCCCCAGGACGTTTCTTGATTACCAGCACTGTGTGAACTAGTTGCAGAAGCTGAGGATATATCCCCAGTGGTCCATGTTCCCAGTCAAGTCTCGGAGATCTAGTCGTCACTAGTATCCCCCGTGTGTGTTTAGTCTTGTTTCTAGTCCATTCCTGAAGATCCCGTTTGAACTCTTCGCTATAGGAAGTTCCTCCTCTGATCATCCCCAGTGAGGTTGTATCCAGTCTTTCGCTTCCCCGGTGAAGCCTGCTTCTCTTTTCACCAATGGAATTAATTTTCCATTTCCCCAGTAAAAGTATATCCTTTTCCCCAGTAGAAGTCAATTCTTCTCCCCGGTGGAGTACTTCTGTTCCAATAAGATTGTCATCTTTATTGGATTTGTCTCTTCCCCATGTGAAGCTTCCCTGCTTACGCTATCAGTCATGTCTGAACTGTTAATTTAGTTTTCCCCAGTACAAGGCCCCAGTGTCGAGTCCTCGTAGTTGTCACTGGTCGTTTACCGTTCTTTTTATTCTTATCTTTGTGTCTGTATTGTTTTGCATTCAAGCATCATATAGCATCATGTAAGATTCATGGCATATCATAACTGGTCCTTTAGCATGGCATCGGATCTAAGGGACAAAATTTTTGGTTTCTATATTTAAATACCTTTCACTACGATTCTACAAGGATTGTCATCTCTCAGTTCCATCTAGTGAAGATATTTAAATAGGGGCAACTGTTGTACCCCAAATTTTGACCCCTTATATTCTCATTATCATTTTAGAAGCGTGATCATGAATTATCTAACCCTAAATCAGTGCAAGTTCATTATTGTCAAGTTACAGATGAATCAGGGTTTTCGCACCGACAAATTCAAAACAACCAAGGAATGATCAACTAATGATTTGGGAAAATTTAATCATGGAATGAAATCAAAGATGGTATCAAAGTCAAATGAGAAGTCAATTTGAAGAAATCATTTCAGAATCAAGAACAGTGCAGTCAGGAGGCCCCGATTAGGGTTTTTAACTAGTGAAAAGTCAACTGTGGTTTGACTTTGATGTTGGAAGGTGTTGTAATGGTGGGATTAAGGTCCATGAAGTTCATATAGACTATTAAAGACTATTCAAGAAGTATCAAAGTCTCAGGATGTCCAGAATGTCAACAGGCGACTCAGTCGGCACCGATCGATCGTACGGTTGACCGAAAAGTCAACTCCTCAAATTTTGAAAATTGGAATCCAAGTTGTGAATTAAAGTTGTTCCTTATGTCATAATGGACTTGCATATCAATTTTCATGATCATTGGATCAAGGATGAGAGAGTAATCGAGAAATCGGGAAATTAGGGTTTTGAAAAGGGCTAAACCATAACTCCTTAACCACACATCCAATTGAGTTGGTTCAAATATCATTTGGAAGCTCTTGACAAGTCCTACAAAAGTTCCATACTAGTCCACAACCAGAAAATGCATACTTTTTGAGATAGAAGCAAAAACATTCTTAGAAGGGAAAATAACTTAGAAAATTTCTAAGTTATTTTCACTTTAAAAGCTTGTGTGCAACCAACTTTGAGGGGGTTTTTCACCTAGTTCCAATTGGAGTTTGATTTCTTGGCAAACATGAATGTTTTAGAGCTATGTGAGGGCTTTCTAAATTGTACTAGGACATCTCAAGAGGAGTTATGAGCAGAAAGTTACATGTATTCAAAGTTGGAGGTTTCACATGTTAAGTCTCACATTGGCTGAATTTTCAAGGTTGATTTCTTTCACCAAATTTGCCAAATTTTCTTGATCTAACTTGTTGTATGTAACATATAAGATGTGTGTAGCATTATAGAATAGAGAATTATGCAGAATACCGCAAAATCAAAGCTTGAAGTTCATTGCCTTGCAAGTGGAGCAAGTTAGCAAGTTGAACTTTCCAAGCATGAGGTGGAAAGTAAAAGGCTGTACCAGCCTCTTCCCTATGATCCTAGCCTGCTACAAACATCATAAAATCATCAAAGAACATGGGCAAGTTGGGTTTGCATCAGAATTAGGTGGAAAACCCTCCAAAGGAGGTTTGGTTCAAAATATCCAAAGATTACTTCATATTGAAGAAATCTCCCTAGCAAGCACCTCAATCACTTTCTCTATAAAAGGAGAGCTCCCTCACCTCATTTCCAACACATTACATCTGATAAAATCCACAAACAACTTCTGTTATCATCATTCCTTCATCTTGAACCAAAATCTCAAAATACAAAAGTTCATGAAAACCTCAAAATTGGTCATAAGGTGAAAATTACTCAAACTGATTTCTATCATTTCCAACACCTCAACCACCCTCCACACAACTTCTAAATACCATATAGAAGGCGTGTGACCCTTTGAACCACCAAGAAACCTCAAAAATCAAAAAGTCAAACTTGTACCTTTCCTACTTTGACCAAAGCTACAAAAATCTCCAAATCTTACTCCAATCCTTTTCTTGAGGGTTTGATCACTCATACACCTCATAAACAACATATTTCAACTGTCCAAGCACCTATCAATCATTAGAGACTCCTATCTTTTCATTTGGCACCATAAGTGCATTGTTACTTAAAGTTGAAGAAAGACTCAAAAGCAAGAAAGTGAAATAGAGGATCTTTGGGTTTCTCAACTATTTTGGCATATTCAAAAAGTTCACCAAGAGGTATGTAGCTATTTCTTATTAGCTTTAGCATTATTTTTCATGCATTTGCATTTTTGAGCCTATTGGTAGATTTTGAACTATGAACACATGTTGATTTTTATGATATTTGGTATGTGATGAATGATAGGTTTGTGGTGAGTGTTAACATAAACTTGTTCTTGCTAAATGTCTGATTATGATGTGTTGAGTTTGGTTTGTGTAATTTCAAGATAATTTGAAATATGGAAATCTTAGTTCATGTCCATGTTGCTTTCACACAAGTGTGGGGGATTTTTGATGCCAATGTTTTCTAGGGTGTGTGTTGCTTTTGGTGTTCATAAATGTAATATTTGATTTGCCTCAATCTAGAATTGTAACAATTGGTCACTAGTTTGGTTATGGGGCTGTTTTGAATTCTGCTATTTAAAAAACCCTTGGATGATGCTACAAGTTTGGTTTTTGGTTTGATAAGGATGAGGAATATCAGTTTGTTTTGGCTATAGCAGTTGAGATGTGAAGTTTGTTTTGTTGGACTGCAAGTGATTCTAGAAACATGTGAGTATCTTGCTATGCCATTTATTTTTTTTCTTTGAGGTCTGTTTTGGTTTGAGGGTGGAAGATTGGAAGTGAGTGTATGGAGTAACCAAATCCATCTCAGGCTGATAGCATAAGTGCTGATATTACTAGACACCAAAACCAAACCATACAATACAGGGCATGCTTATTTTGCTGAGGGCAAATTGGACTCCCCTCTTGAAATGAGTTTATGGTTTTATTGATCATTACAAAAAAGGATATTGGAGTCTATTGGTAGGCTAGGCAATAAGGAGCAGTTTTGAGGGAACAGATGGAAGTCCCATTCAAAGGTAATTTATGTTGTAAAGGTTGAATGCAGGAGCATGTTTGATGCCAACTGGTATACATCAGTAGAGTATATGAAGAGTGTTTCACAAGGCTGACATGAAATCACATTTCTGTTTTGGTCTTGGTGCTGTCAGCTCAAAAAAGAGGGTGGAATGCTGCTTGGATTGTGTAAGCTGCCATGAGTTCATCACACTCATCAGTGTGTATTATAACAGCTGTCTAATAAAAGTGCTTTGAGTTTTGGTCCATTAGCAACCATGTTTGTATTCAGGCCACTGGCATCATTGAATTAGTGGCAGACTGGTGTAGAAGGGTGGTGATTAAGGTTGTCTCAGGATTTTGATTTGGTAAAGCTATTGGTCTAGGTGCAGCAGGCCTGTTGGTTTGGTTCAAAGTGTGGAAGGTTGTCATAAAACCAAGATTATTGATCTGGCTTGATCAGTTTTTAAGAGTACTTGTGTAGGCTGACCTGAGTTTGTGCATAGGTGCATCAGGGGAGTTGCTTTGCTCATTTCAATTTGTTGTTGGTTTGTGTTTGTTATTAATTGGTGTTACTTGAGGCTTATACTTGACTGTGTTACCTTTTTTATATTTATTCATTAATTTTTCAATTCATGTGTCATCAATTTTTGCTGTCAGTAATGTTGTTCATGTTTAGGGGCAAGGGGGGCATTTAGCAAGCATCTTTGGTTTTGTGAATTTAATCAATCTCTGTCAGAAAACAGTTACTAGCAGCCTAAGCCCCATCTTGCTCATGTTGTATCATTTGAAACATTAGCATCACAATGCTAGACTTAAAGAAACCATGCTTTTCAAAATATTCCAAATCATTTGTTTTTCCTCTGTTGTGGGATTTGCTGTCAAAAAATCAAAATGGCTGGATCACCTTTTTACATAAACATTGAAAATCAATTGTTTCACCCTTTGAGCATGTTTGAGAATACATTTGAAAATTATGTGTGTTTTCACTTTACCAAGTTTAAGCACAAAACTCATTCTCACTCTTGAAATGCTCACTTTCTTCACAATATGACATGCCACACACCACTTTTGCAACTGTTTGTTTTTAAACTGAAATGCTTATCCCAACATCTCATGTTTGTTAGTTAGAATGTGTTTGCATTGTTGTTTGAAGCTTAAATTGATTGGAACTAAGAATCACACTCATGATGCACATGAACACATAATAAAGCATGTTGAATACCAAAACGCTACACAACCGTTACAGTCCTCTAAAGTTCAAACAAACACACTCACAATCATGTAATGCATGTGTTTGAAAGCTTGCTATGATCAGAATTACTCTGGAAATTGAAATGCCTACTGTTATGCTTGATTTCTATGTTTCTCTTGGCATTTTACACATGACTTTTCATAACAGTGCACTTTTAACCACAAAAATGATTTGCATTCATTAAATACCATTTACATGTGATGTGTGTATGATTGTATTGGATTGAACATGCATGTTTGAAGCTGTACCTATGGAAATGCAAATTTTGAGCCTAAACAAGAACACTATCGGGTTTTGAGGAGGATTGAGATTTTTTGAAAACTGAAACCACCATTGGATTCCTTGTGTGATTCTACCCCAAATCCATATAAATTTTGTTTCGATCCGATAAACGGTTAGTGAGATACGGTACAAAACGTAAATGCTTCAATTCTTGCCTAGCCATAGTCTTAACTCACCCTTATAATTAATTAGGGGTGGCTTCATCAATGGATGTATAGCCACCCCAGTGGTATGACCATGCGCCTTTCACCCCTTGTTCCTGAGTTCGACCCCTGAGGAGGGCAACTCTTTTGTTTATTTTTGTGATTTTTCATGTAAACTTCAAAAATTCATAACTCATCCGTTTTTTATCGTTTTTCGTCCGTTCTTTTTTCATTATTTTCGTATTAATGTGTACTTTCATGCCATGCCATTATTTTCCATGTTTTCATTTTTTATCACCAAGTTTGATTAGGTACAAGTTGTGCGTGTTTTCGCGATCGTTTACGTATTTGTGAATAATTGTTCATATGTTTCCCCATGATGTTTTTCATTGAATTTTATTTGAATCCATGCCTTACATGTTAGTTAACATGCTAGGATTTATTTTGGTCGTTATCATCTTCATCTGTTAAATTTTCATCAAGTGTGAACTGTTGTTAGTATCGATTATTTCGTCTGTTTATTTCCCCAGTCACCCTCCAAAGGAAGGTCTGTCCACTTGACCTCAATGACATGGACAATTCAACCACACCCTTGACTTTGTTAAGTCATTCTCAACCTTATATTAAAAGCCTTTAGACTTTGCTTTAAGTCTAAGAAACCCACATGTACTAGGAGCGTTCTTCAACTAGAACCCTAGGAAAGAGTTCGTTAACTCTGTGTAAGAATCATCGTCATGATTTCTTACTTTCCCCTTTCACAACTTAGAATAGGGAGTTTCGTCAAACTCCACACAAGTATTGTCATACTTGTCCCCCATTGAACCTTGATCATAATCAAGTGTTCTTTCCCTCGTGAGGTGAACTACGATTGCTCTGATTCTATCCTAGTCAGGATACGTAGGCAGAAGGTGCGATGCCTTTGCGAGCAAACTTAGAAAACCACTTAGGCCTTTTTATTTATTTTATCTCAATTCCCAATCCTTAAACCATAATGCACAATTCACAAACTTAGCAATTAATTAAACGAAAGGTTCCTGTAGAGTACTACAGATATTTAGGGTGCTAATACCTTCCCCAGATATAACCAACCCCCGAATCCCCGAATCTCTTAAGCGTTGTCGTTACATCGCGAAAAAGGTTCTTTCTTTCTTTAGACCTATCCTTTGGATAAATTAAAGGCCGGTTGTAAAAGAAATAAGGTTCAAGTTAATTAATAGCTTGATATCAAATTTTCACCGCAACAGACGCCTTCGACTCACGTTCCAAAAATATGGATTCGATCGAAGTATGCAGATTTCTTTAGAAACGATATTACTCTCTTTTCATCCAATTCATGTGTCAAATTTTAGTGGCAACAAATTGCCCCCAAAAATGTCATTTTCAACATCACTAAAGAAAAAGGCATTTTTTGATAATGTCATTCGACACCTCGAACGATTTTTTGCATGTTTTTGGTGTCTCTTACTATTCTAAAAACCCCATGACGTCATGATCATCATGACGATTTCTGAAACATCTTATCTAAGCACACCATAATCTCTAGCCATCATCACATTTCCTAAGCCCTATAAAATCGTGCACTAGGCATTAACTGCCCACGTTCCATCAAACAACCCTGATGGAACACGTGTCCCACTTATTATCATCTCTTTAATGCTGATTTAAAGTCCTTTAAACTCCCACGAGCTTATAAATTGCTCCAAACTTAGCCATTTTACCTTTTACGCTTCTGAAAATCTCCAAACATTTTATTCTCTTTGCGTTTTCCAAACTTCCAAAAAATACCCAGATTTTCATCAAACCTTAACAATGGTGTCTTCAACCACCAACATTAAAGATTCCAAGAAAATCCACAAATCAAAGGACCTGAAGAAGATTTCTCAGCTTCTTCCCTTTAACACATTATCAGCGCTAATGATGATGGGCAACCACTAGTTCTTCCATGAACCACTTGAAGAAGAAAAGAGGAAGATATATGAATCTCAGGTACTCATTCCCGTTACTGTTTCTGATAAAAGACATGCATTATGAAATCCTTTACCTTTTCTTAGTTTTGATCACAATAAATCTAGGGACTTTTTCCCCTCTTACCATAAATCAAAACCCATAGGGCAGGCCAACAAAGCTAGGATTGAGAAAACTTCTTGTGATGCGGTAGTATTGAACAATATAGATTTATGGTATATGAACAATAGCTTTAGAGTTTTTAGAGCAACCCCATCATTCAAAGATTATGATGATTACATGAATTGGCTATCAAAAATAGAGAAAGTTAAATCCCAAACTTGGAAAAACCTAAGAATCTATGACCTGATTATGTTGTCGAAAACAAGTCTTGATTACTGTCCGACCATGCTAGTTTCCTCTTTGTACTTCTGGGACAACACCCACTATACTTCCATCTCCCTTGTGGGATGATAACTCCCACACTCTTCGATATATCCACTATCACAGGGCTCAAACCCACTGGAAACACATATGACCCCGACCTAGAATTTGATGATTCCATAAGTTTTGCTTCTGCTAAAGCCACATATTCTCACTTCATAACACACTACTTATACAAAACAACTGATGATGTTTCTGATCAAGAACACATAGATTTTTTGAGTATATGGCTATCCCATTGTGTATTCTGCTCAAAGTCCCTCCAAGTAGCTAGGAGATACTTAACTCTGGACACTCAACTTCACAAATGCCATGATATCTTCCTAAGCGAAATGATCTTAGGGAATCTCTATGAGTCTCTAAGTGAAGGAATGACCCAACTTATTGACTTGGAAGAAAAAGGGAACCTTTTGCTTTCTGGTCCCTTCTGGTTGTTACAAATTTGGCTAAATGCCTCATTCGAAGCCAGTCTCCCTAATAAAAATCTAATAAATGAAGTTGCTGAAGACATCAAGAATAAAAGAGTCGAAGGGGATCGCTTGGTCCAGCTCACTGCCAGCGAAGAATGACACTCCCTCAGGCCAACCTTCTTGAGTTATGTCATGATGTTTGCCAAACTTCATGAGTTCATGTAACACCCCAAATTTAATCGGAATATTTTAATTGATAATATTCGTATTTTGGTGTTTTCGGTGGCTTTGTGAATTATTGAGGAATTATACTTTTTGGAGTATTTATTTTGGAATAATAGTATGTAATATGGATTTATTAATATTATTATGAATTAAAATAAATATAAGAGGAATAAGGGTAAATTGGGCAATTAGAGGAGTTAGCGAGGATATTATGGGAAAAGGCCAATTGTGTGGCCCAAGTCTAAGATTGAGAAAATAGAATTCTGAAGAGATTTAGAATTCATTTGTTAACCGTGGAAAGTTTGGTGGCCAGAGCTCTGAAGGAAAGGTTGGAGGCAGAAGATCCCAAAGTTAATCGTGAAAGCTGCGAATCGACTAAGGTATGGGGAGTATCGTTGTTCATGGTTTTCTATGTATGCCTTTAGATGTGTTTATGGCTGGTTTATGATTTAAGGTATTTTGGGTTGGTTGTGGGAAAATAAGGAATTTGATGATAAGGCTTTGAGGTTAGGGGTAATGGTATTAACACTGAATATTGATATGAGAAAGGGAAACCTTAGGCCTTCGTGGCCAAAACCTTGGGTTGTGATATGTTTGACCCTGTAGGAATAGGAATGTTCAAATGTGAGTAACTCTGATGTACTCAGTGCAACTGCAGGAAAATAGTGATTTAAGCAGTGCAAATGTTGCCAGATTAGCCTAATAAACCATAGATTTTGTGTTGTTATCGTTGTATGACCTTAGGGATGATTTGGGGACTCTTTGGGGGCATTGGGTAAGTGAATCGTATGAGTATTTAGGAAAGAATCAGTTTTGGTCGTAACAGGTTTTGTTGTCACCGCACTGTTCACCTAGAGAGCATGCTAGCGAAGACTCGCCACAGACTCGCCTAGCGAGCATGCCAGCGAAGACTCTCCGCAGACTCGCCTAGCGAGCATGCCAGCAAAGACTCGCCGCAGACTCGTCTAGCGAGCATGCCAGCGAAGACTCGCTACCGAATCGCCTAGCGAGCAAGCCAGCGAATGTAGCAGAGTTCGCGAAATTCGACCATTGTGCAGCGATTCCTTTATGTGTAAATTCTGGGATTTCTGGGATAAATTACCCCGAGTATGACAGTGGGTTTTGGGTGATGTGTACATGATGTTATGATAGTTTCTGCGATGTATTGATTGAGCTAATATGATGAAATTACCATGATTTGATGAACTATGTGATAACATGAGATATGATGATTTTATGTGATGATGATGAGCATGATGAATAATGATGCACCGTATGCTGTATTATGAGGATTATTATTTTGACGTGTGCATCATGCATTCATATGCATCCGGACTTCGGTTCAGAACCTCGATTATTTTGGCTTCAATCCCATTGTGTGGATGTGAATTGTTTTGATGTGCTCCGGTTCTCAAGTATAATCGATCCTATTGATGGGGATCCATGGAGGGTTGATGGCCCAGTGTCCATCGTGTTGTGATGATGGGTACCACATGCATTGAGTCTATGTTGCATTTGCATTTATGAGCCTTTGTGTATAAATTATGATGTTGTGGCCTTCGAGGCCTATTGAAGGATATGAATGTGTTGAGTATGACGTCGCGTATGCATTAATTGTTATACATTGATTATTATGAATTGTTTTACTCACCCTGCCTGTTTGAATGTTACCTCCATGTGGGTAACGTGCAGATGACCAAGTTTAGCTGTGGATGCCGTCGAGGAGTATTTTTGAAGTCTTAGAGTTGTTAGCCTTTTGGTTAACTTAGAGGGCCTTGCTCTAATATGTAACATCGGGTTGGGGTTCTTTGAGTTGAAATATATATCAGTGAGTTATTTTACTAACTTTCTGTTATGAGGAAAACCTTGAGTTATGTTTTGAGTTCCGCTGCTTTGTGAAAATTGATGTATTTTGAGAAAACCCGTGTGTTACGGGGCATTGACTTATTTTGAGACATTGAGAAATGTGCGCTCTTTTGTGGCTTTTTATGAAAGTTAATATTTTACTCTGAAATTTGTGTAATTTTGCCATAATAATTGTGGGGTAGAAAAGGGTGTTACATTAGTGGTATCAGAGCAGGTCGGTCCGTCCGGCCAAGTTGTCTAATGTTGTTTGTTCCCTTGTATGCGATATGCGGGTAAAAACACTGTCGGTACACTTTTATTTTCTAATATTTTCCTGCAGATGTGGGAATGAAACAAGTGGGGGAGAAGTTGTGCTTCTCCAGGACGCTGCAAGTGTGAAGTGGTGGCTCAGTGTGTGGTTGAACGGTCTTATAGTTTGGTGAAGATGGTTTATACCCCATCATGATTTTCGGCTATCTATTGACAAATTGATGAACTGATCAGCCTTAATCTGTTGTTGATAGTAGACGGGGTCATGTTTGATGGGATAGACGTGTCTTGCAAGCTTAGATGGCGTGTGCAGTGAATTGTTTTGAGTTAAGCTAAGTGCTTATGAATTGGTTTGATGAGTTGGCGCAAGACGGTGTTGAGATGTTTAATTTCGATGGGAGTTTTGAGTATTAATGAAAGTGGGGAAGTTGGTGGGTTGTCGATTAATTGTGGTTGTCTGGAAGTTATCCTGACAAGATAATTATTTACCGCCGGAACGTGAAGTGGAGTTAGTGATCGACTTAGTTCCTGGAAATAGTCCTATATTGATGGTTCCATATTGTGTGTCTGCTTTGGGATTGAAAGAGTTAGAGAGTCAACTTGAAGATTCGCTTGAGGAGAGGCTCTTTTGTCTGAGTGTGTCACCATGGGGTGCACCAGTCTTGTTGATTATGAAGGAAGAAGGTTCTGTGAGGCTTTGGGTGGATTATAAATAAGTGAACAAGGTGACTATCGAGAATATGTGTGCACTTCCAAGGACTGATGATTGATGGGTCAGTTGGTAGTTGCAAGTATGTTCAGTAAGATGAATTCGAGATCTGGGTATCATCAGATTCATGTGAAGGCTGAAGATATTCAGGAGACTGCTTTTAAAGTAAGGTATGAACATGATTAGTATTTCACAGAGCCATTTAGGGTGACTAAGGCACCATGTGGGTATATGGAGTATATGAACGGGATTTCCTATACTTATTTGAGCGAGTTGATGGTTGTGTTAATCGATGATATTTTTGTATTATTCGAAGAGTAAAGAGGATCATGATGAGCATCTGATAATTGTATTATTAGCATTGAGAGAGAAGCAGTTGTGTGCAAAACTGTCAAAGTGTGAGTTTTGGTATAAGGAAGTGAGTTCCTTGGTCATGTGATCTTGAGTAGAGTTATTGCGGTTGATATGTCGAAGGTTAGAGTTGTATCGCAATGGAAAGCTCCAAAACCTGTATTTGAGATTAGAAATTTTCTTGGGTTGGAAGATTGTTATTGGAATTCATTGAAGGATTTTTTCGAGTCATCTTTGCCATTGAAGCAGTGGACTAGGAAGGTTCAGGCTTTTGTTTTGGGATGCAAAGTATGAAGAAAAGTTACAAGAGACTTAGAGAAGACTGACAACAGCTCAGGTTTGATTTTTCCGAATCCGAAAGAACCATTGTGGTATATTATGATGCTTTGTTGAGGGGATTGGAAGGTATGTTAGTACAAAATCAGCAAGTTTAGCTTATGCTTTAAGGCAATTTAAAGTGCATGAGATGGGTTATCTGAAGCATGACTTAGAGTTGGTTGTTGTTGTGTTTGTGCCGAAGCTTTGGAGGATTCATTGTGTGGTTCGATATTTGAGATGTCTAGTGATCTTAAAAGCTTAAAGTATTTGGTTGATTAGAAAGAGTTAAATATGAGACAGAGGAAATAATTGGGACTTCCGAAGGATTATGGTTTTGGGTTGAATTACCATTCGGGTAAAGCAGACATGGTGGCTGATGCATTGATTTGGAACTCTTTGCTTATACCAATGATGATGGTAAAAGAGTTAGAACTGATTGGGAAATTTTGGGATATGAGTTTGGTATGTGAAGAGACTTCTTATGGAGTTAAGCTTTGTATGTTGAGGCTGACTAATGGTATTCCCCAAGAGATCAGAGAAGGTCGGAAATCTGGTTTGAGTTGGTAGATTGGTTGATGATGACGAGAAAACGCATCGATTATATCGCTAGATTTCATTGACATTTTATCGCGCATTCACCGTTTTAACGCTCGATTTCTCGAGTTTTTCTTACTATTTTGCAGGTACATCGTTATGTGAGGCCGAATCATGAATTAAGAGGAAAGGAACGAAAGAGACCAAAAGGAGATGAAGAAAGGCAGAAGCCTGCAAAAAGTCTGCATAATTTGTTACAGCCACGGTCGTTACAAGGGTGTCACGACCGTGACACCCCAATTTGGACCATCACGACCGTGAGGAAGTAGTCACGACCGTGACACTTAAAATCCTCAAATAACGAACGTGAAGACCTTGTCACGCCCGTGACAAGGATAAAACTTGGTTTTGGCTCAGACTACGTCAAGCCACCATTGAAGACCACTTCTCCTCTTATTTCTCCTCAAGGCAGCACGTGAAGACGACTTCTCCCATTTTTGCTGCCACTTTCCAACATTTCCTCAACCACTTCAGCAAGGCCCAAGAAACAAAAGACCAAGACTCCAGCCCATTAAAGGCTCTATAAATAGTACCAGCTCAGGTGAACTCAGGGAGAGACTTCATTATCCAAAATTCCTGCGGAAGCTCTGCCGAATTACCTTACGAACTAGAATTTTCATTCCAGTATTATTTTATTTTCTGTCTTGTTTTATTTGTATCCAAACCAACCGTGTAACAATTTCCAACATTAGGGAATTGTTATACTTTTATTTGTTTCCAACCTTCAGCATTCGTTTTAATTTTTATTTCCGCCTACTCCAAGCCTTCCGGTCTGTGGAAGAAGGAGTCTACTCAGATATTTGTTAATCAGGTTTTTCAATTTATTGCACTTTAATTTAATTATAATGCCTATTTATTCTTCTGCCATGAGTAAGTTATTATTTAATTCTGTGTCTGATTCAACCTCGATGAGTAGCTAAATACCTTAGGGCGGTATGTAGTTATAACAAACTTAACCGGTAAAATATAACCGTAGGCTAAAATAATTAATCACTTGACATTCTGGCTGATACTTTTTAATTAAAATAGACCTTTTCGTTACGAGAGTAAGAAAAGGGTATTAGGTTGGGTCAAGACCACGAGAGTGTGAGATTTAACCAGATAGCTAAAGTTAGGCATTTAAATTAAATACAGCGAGAGTGCTTTAAGATAAATTAGAATTATTTAGTTTCCAAAAATTACCTCTAAACACTTATGGGCTAGCGAGAGCAGACATAGGGCTTTAGGGATAAGATCTGATACAAGACCACGAGAGTGTGAGTTGAGGGTATTTAAACTAGTAATCTCTACCGAATAGATTAAGTGAACATCTTTATAAGCCTAGGTTAGATTGACCCACCTAAGTTAGTATAATTACATACCGACCGCCTTAATATTATTTTATTAAAAACTTAAATTTAATTCCGCCTTTAATAGTCTTAAAAACCAACAACAATCGTGACAACCATTCGCCTTAGCTAAACTAGAAGTTCATCTAGCACTAAGTAACAATAGAATCCCTGTGGATCGATAATCTTAAATATTACTTCGATAGGCTGTGCACTTGCAGTAAGATACCGCTAGACGCATAAGTAGACACGTCTGTAGCCCATCAAGTTTTTGGCGCCGTTGCCGGGGATTCCTTAATTTAGTTACTAGTGCACTTAGGTAGCATTGTCTAGACTAAGGTATCAACTATTTAATTTAATCTAATCTCCGAGTGTATGCCAAGTACTCGCTCTAAAAGCGAAGACTTGCAACCTCTAATCCCTGAATCGGAGCGCTTCTTACACGTAAGAAGACGTATATTCGATTTCGAAAATAATTCCAATATTCCAGATCTTCAATTAGATCCGCCTGAACCAGTCGTAAAATCAGAAAACGCAGGGATGGCTGAAGAACAAACTCATCCACTCAAGTATTACACTAATCATTCGCAAGGTGAACCGCATTCAAGCATTGCAGCGCCGGCTATCAACCGAAATGATTTCGAACTAAAACCTTCGTTGATATCAGCCGTGCAACAAAATCAATTCGCCGGAAATCCTACCGAGGATCCGAATCTTCATCTTTCGATCTTTGTGCAATATGCAGATACCGTAAAAGCCAATGGAGTTACCCAAGAAGCCATTAGACTACGTTTATTTCCTTTTTCGCTTCGAGACAGAGCAAGAGCTTGGCTTCAATCTCTGCCTTCGAACTCAGTAACTACGTGGGCAGAACTTAAGAAAGTTTTCTTGAATAGGTATTTTCCACCTAGCAAGACAGCCATGCTGAGAGCTCAGATCAACGGATTTAAGCAAAGAGAAAGTGAATCATTATTCGAAGCTTGGGAACACTATAAGGATCTACTTAGACTTTGTCCACATCATGGATTAATAGACTGGATGGTCATCCATACCTTCTATAATGGACTCTTGTACAATACAAGAATGACAATTGACGCTGCCGCGGGTGGTGCATTGATGGACAAAGAATATAGAGATGCCTATGCACTTATCGAATGTATGGCTCAAAATCATTACCTTTGGGGAAGCGAGAGAGTCGCAACTGAGAAACCAACAAAGGGAGGTATGTACGAAGTAAGTAGTATGGACCAAGTCAATGCGAAGTTTGACCAACTAAGCCAAAAGATCGATAACTTGGCCATAACACCTGCAGCCACCGTGGCTGCAGTAACACCTAACTGTGAGTTATGTGGAGTCCCAGGACACGAAGTTTCTGATTGTCAACTATTGACAGGAACTCCCACTGATCAAGTGAATTATGCTCAAGGAAACCCTTACTCAAACACATACAACCCAGGTTGGAAGAATCATCCGAACTTCTCCTATAAGAATAACAATGCTTATTACGCACCAGGTCAAGCACCAGCTACATCACCAGGACATCAAAAGACTGCTCCTAATATCCCTAGAAAATCGAACCTTGAATTGATGATGGAGAGCTTTATAGCTAGCCAATCTCAGACAAACAAGGACTTCTTAAACCAAAACATTCACACTAGTGAGCAGATTAAACAATTAGTGAGCAAGGTAGATGCATTAGCTACACATAACAAAATGCTTGAAACTCAGATTTCACAAGTAGCTCAACAACAAGCACCTACTGCTGTACCAGCTGGAGTATTCCCTGGACAACCTCAACCCAACCCGAAAGGACATGCTAACGCTGTAATATTAAGAAGTGGCAAGGAACTTGACGGACCTACCGATCCAAGACTTGAAAACCCAGCCATGTACCAAAAACCGGATAAATCGACTGAAGTGGTGAATGATCCAGAAGAAAAGGAAGATGAAAGTCGAGAGGTAGTGGAGAAAGAACAACCTTATGTGCCTCCACCACCCTATAAACCACCAATTCCGTACCCTCAAAGATTAATAAGTTCCAAGACGACGGGTCAATTTAAGAAATTTGTCGAACTTCTGAAACAGTTGAATATTACCATTCCGTTTACAGAAGCAATTACCCAAATACCCTCGTATGCCAAGTTTTTAAAAGAAATCTTATCCAATAAGAAAAAGATAGAGGATAACGGAACAGTTACACTTACTGCCGAGTGTAACGCCATAATTCAGAATAACATGCCTCCTAAGCTAAAAGATCCAGGAAGTTTCTCTATACCCTGTGTAATAGGAAAATTCGTCATTGACAAAGCTCTATGCGATTTAGGAGCCAGTATCAGTGTTATGCCCTTAACGATTTGCAAAAGGCTAGACATGGGAGACCTAAGACCAACTAAAATGTCTGTTCAACTAGCCGATCGCTCTGTTAAATATCCTGTAGGCATACTAGAAAACGTCCCAGTACGTATAGGACAATTCTACATTCCTACTGATTTTATAATCATGGACATCTCTGAAGACTCCACCACACCTATCATACTAGGAAGACCATTCTTAGCTACCGCCGGAGCCATAATAGACGTAAAAAGAGGAAAGCTAACCTTTGAAGTAGGTGAAGAGAAAGTTGAATTTGTTTTAACACAATTCTTACAATCACCAGCTATAGAGGATACATGCTATCTAATGGACGTAATTGACGAATGTGTAAGAGAAATGGAACTGAAGGAGACCACTTATTCTGAAATAATGAAAATTCAAATCCCTCCGATTTTCGAAGATGATAATTGGCGAAAACCGTATCAGGATGATAGTCTAAGCGAAAGTTTAGCACTTACACCGGATCCCATGCCAAGTAAAGATAAACCTACATTAGGATTAAAAACTTTACCTAATAACCTAAGGTACGAATTCTTAGACGTTGAATGTAAAAGACCAGTTATAGTAAATTCCAGTTTAGGAACTATAGAAACAAAGAAACTTTTAGATGTCTTGAAGAAATATCCAACTGCATTAGGATATAACATATCTGATCTCAAAGGAATATGTCCTTCAGTTTGCATGCATCGCATTCTGCTAGAAGAAGATTGCAGAACCTCCAGAGAATCTCAAAGAAGAATTAACCCAACCCTTAGCACTGTAGTAAAAGAAGAAGTCAAGAAATTATTAAATGCCGGGATAATATATCCAATCTCTGATAGTGAATGGGTTAGTCCAATACATGTAGTGCCAAAGAAAGGAGGTATCACTGTTGTGAAAAACGCTCAAGGCGAATCGATATCACAAAGAGTAGTGACGGGATATAGAGTGTGCATAGATTATCGTAAGCTAAACAAAGCCACTCGAAAAGATCATTTCCCACTACCTTTTATAGATCAAATGTTAGAACGATTAGCCAAGCATTCTTACTTCTGTTACCTTGATGGTTACTCAGGATTTTTCCAAATCTCTATCCATCCTGATGATCAAGAGAAGACTACATTCACATGTCCTTATGGAACATTTGCTTACAGGCGAATGCCCTTTGGATTATTGTCGCTACTGCGAAAATCGGCGCCGGCTGACAGAAGAGTCGCCACCGTGCGTTATTTATCCCTCAGAGCGGGAAAGGAAACGCTCGAAGTAAACCTCGCAAAAAACGGGGAAAAGGTATGGTCATCGCAACCATAGCCTGGGTTCGGGAGTCGGTTACGCAAGGGGAAGGTATTAGCACCCCTCACGTCCGTCGTACTCGACGGGATCCACGCTTGCTTGGGTTGTCTACTGGATGCAAAACAATCTTATCTACGGCTGCTAAATCTAAACGGAAGGGAATTGACTCGATAGAGCATCGCACTCTATGCCTACGTATTCTTAAGAGAGAAAGTCAGAGTCAACGTAGTTCGGGACTACGGGGAAAATTGGCTCGCCAAGACATCGCGTCTTGTGCCTACGTACTTCCACTGAATGGAAGATCAGAGCTTTACGTAGTTCAGACTAACTACGGCTAAACAAACATTCTCACACAGCAGTGAGAAAAACAACTGGTTTCACAGGGTCGGGAACCTATGGTCAAACTATGGCTGAGTCTCAAATGCACGGGGGCAAGAGAGAAAAATGGTTCTCAATTAATCGTCAGCGGGAAAGTCTCGATCGCACAGCCGCGAGAGAACAAAAGTTAGTTGTTAATGTGCTCGCTAGGATATCGCATCCTATGCCTACATATCTTCGTCTGGTACGAAGAATCAGAGCAGCTGTAGTTCGGCTACTATCGGACCACAGCTCAAATCTCGTTTTATTCATCTCTGAAAAATGATTACAATGGGTTGAATACTGAAATGAATCTCCTAGGAAACGCTATCCTATTCTATCTTGAAAAATCGAATGAAAATGGCCCCCTAACAAACGGGCTTCTAAGCTATCCTAAAAGTCGAGAAATCTAGTCTATGAAAATATCCTAAAAAAAAATGCTTCAAAAATATTAAATCGAAACTTTAATATTTTTTCTCTTTTTTCTCCTTTTCTATTCTCAACATATTTTTTCCTCTTTTTTCTCAAAATATCTTTTTCTATATTTTTTCTCTTTTCTTATATCCTTTTTTTTTCTATTTTTTAAACAATATTTCTTTCACCTTTTCTTTATTTCTTTTCTTATATCTTTTCTTTCTATTTTCTTTCTTTTCTTTTTTTTCAAACATATTTCTTCTTTTCATTTTCTATTATTTTTTTCCCACAATATTTAAAAGAAGACTAATAAGAAAAAACAAGAAAATGGGACTGGGGGGTATGCTGTTACAGGGGGGAGTTTAATAGAAAAATAAAATAACAAACAAAAAAACTGGAGGGCCCAGCCCAATTCTTCTTCACAAAAAACGCAGGGGGGGTGTTGAAGCAATCTGGGGCGTCTGGCAAGCAGATTCATGTTAGGCCCAGGCCCAACGTTGTCCAAAAACGTGAGAGGCGCTGACCAAAAAAAATGAACTGGGCCCTGAGGCCCACGACCCAGTCTCTCCTTCTCCTTTCTCCCTTCCCAGATTCTGAAGAAACCAACCCTAGATCTGTCTCCCTTCTCCCTCCGCGCCGCCGTCAGCTTCTCCTACGCCGCCGCTCCTTTCTCTTCTGAACCTTCCTTTTCCAATCCTTCTTTCTGACTCAACATTCCCAAACAAGCTTCGTTCAAATTCCCGTACAGATTCTGGTGATTAACTGTGAAGGTTCTCAACGCTTTCAGTTCTTGTTTCTTTGATCTTGCTTCTTCAAGAATGAACAGAAGGTGCTTTTCGTGGAATGTTAATTCCAGCGAACGGATTTCCGATTTCAAAGTGGCGGTTACATCGCGTTTGTTGGGGAGATTCTCGCCTTTGAAGTGATCGGTTACCGATTGGTGACGTTCCATTGTGAAGGTTTCTTGGTGATTTGAAGATTGTTGTTGGAGATCTGAAGAAACCTGGAGATTAGCGTTGAAGAAGTTCTGTGTTGACGCTCTTCTGGAGATGGAAGAAGAACGGATGATGGACGTTCTTGATAGGTTGTTGTGAGGATGAATCTGATGCTGATGTTGGACCGTTGAATTTCTTATGATGTTGATGAACTTTGATGATGGAGATTCGTTGAAGTTCTGGAGAATAAAGAAGAACGTGATGAACGTTCGATGAAGGTGGATGAACATGTGAACGTTGATCTGGAAAAATGACGATGAGTGATGAAGAAAATCTGGAAAAAATGGATGAAGATTTGAATATGTTTATGGAGATTTTGGAAAATTGTGGATGAAGATTGATGAACATGATGAAGATCATGTTGAATTTCTGATGAACGGTGTTGGAGATTGCTGGGGATTGTGGTGGTTTCTGGGAGTTTAGTGGTGGCGATGAAGGTTGGATGGAGGAAGGTGAAGGGATCTGGGTTTGGAGGGAGTTCTGGTGAGTTTTCCGGTGGGGAACGGTTGTTGGATGAAAGGAAGAAGATGATGAAGGGAGGTTTTCTGGGTAGGAATTGAGTTCCGGCGCAGTTGAGGGTGGCCGCCGGCCATGCAGGCCGGCCGGCGGTGGCTTTCAGGTGAGGGCTTATGGGGATGACACGTGGGGAGGTAGTGGAGGCAAGGGTTGCATGCCCTCCACGTGTAGACTGGCGTGGCGGTGTGGGAGAGACTGAGACAACGCGTGGCGTGTATGCGAGTTGTAACGTGGGGCCTCTAATCTTTTACACGTGGCTGCGTCTGAGCTTTATATTGAACCGTTCGCTGGAGCCTTCTGGATCTTTCTAGGAGTAGCTGGAATATGGTGGAATACGTTGGACACTTGTGGACCATTCTGGATTTTTTTCTGAACAACAAAACCAAATGGGCCTGCGAATTGGCTGGATACTCAGCCCAAAACGAAAAAAAATGAACAAAACTTAAAAACTGCATTACTCTAATTAAACCCTAATCAAACACTAAATCCAATTAACCCCTAATTAATAAAATCCTAATAAACCTCTAATCTTTTATTAGACTCTAATTAAATTCTAAAAATCTAATATTCTATAAAAGAAAATAAAACCTATTTATTTTTAATAAGGAAAAACTCTATTTATTTATTATTATTATTTCTATTTAAATTCTATCTAAAAAATATACTAATATTCTAAAAAATCCTATATTATCTAAAAATATTAAAATCTATAAAAGATTTCTACAAATGATTTAAAATCTACTTAAAGGAATTAAAAACCTATTAAATTCTAAAATGAATTTAAAAATCTATTTAATTCTATAAAATGCTAAAAATTTATTTTAAAAATATTAAAAATATCAAAAATTCTATTAAATCCTAAAAATTGATTTAGAAGCTATTTAAACCCTAAAAAATCCTATAAAATCCAGAAAAAATCAAGATAATTCCCAGAGGGACAAAATAAGCACCGAACGACACAAAAATAATCGGTAAAAATAAACGGGCACCGAAATATCCCAAAAATCGACTCTACTGATTAAAACACCTAAAACACGAGACGGGAGCTGTGATCCCTGATAAAATCAAAACAAATGAGCAATGCAATGTATGCAATATGCAGATGCGAATGCGGTCGTGCGTCGAAACATCGAACCAAATGCGAGACCCGGTTGGTCAAATTTTGGGGTGCAACAGCTGCCCCTATTCAAGCGACTTCGACCTGAATGGATGAAGAGCGCTTAGCCTTCAGACATTCAAGGTAGATGACGGTTGAATACAAATGGAACCCTGAAATTTGCCAACCGCAAGAATATACTGCAAAACTGCTTGAGGAATAGCTTCCAATAACTGAAGTTTGGTTGTAACGGCAACATCTGGTCAATTTTCTGATAAAATTTTCTTCTTCCTTTCAACACCTGTGTGACGCCACAAGTATTGAAATAATGCTTCATAAAGCAAACACTTTGATTCCCATCTCTCTCGTGGGATCAAATCTGGTCAACTCACAGTTCATTGCGAACTTGAGGACAATTCTCCTGGGGATTCTGAATGGAACTGCCTTGCGCCTGTTTTGACAAAGGGGGCAGCTTCAGAAGTCTGGTATATGTCAATCTTTGTTGTTGTTGTTGTTGTTTTTTCGATGCCGACGTAACGCCCAAATATGAAGAATCACTCCGCTGGGGAAGATAGGAAGCTGAACCACACAACTCTGCGGGTGAACAAATTCGAAATCCAATAGGTAACCATCTTGGTCTATGTTTCGACATGCGTATGCTTGATAATGATGCAATGTCCTATACGACATGTATATGCTATGCGTTCTGTTTGAAAATGCGATGCCTAGACGACATGGATATGCTATATGCTTGTATAAATGCTATGACTATATATGCAGATGCTAATGCAAGTTCGAGCTGCCAGAGAACACCAGGTCTGAAAACCACTTGGCAAAATAAATGCCGAAGATAACGTCAACTCTACTGGGGATGACCTGAAGTCACAGATCCATCTCAGCAAAATAAATGCTGGAAACGAGAAATCAAATCCGCTGGGGATAACTGTTCTGCCGGAGAAATGAAAAGGCAACCCTGCTTGACAATTTCACTGGGGAAAGAAAACAACTCTGCTCGGGGATGCTTTCTTCAAACCATTGGCAACTGATTGCGCTCTGCGGGGATTGACCCAAACTGAGGTTGATTACGCGCAGCACACTGCTGGAAATGCTCCTACTATCAAGGATATCAATCTTAATCTGCTGAAGACACTCCTGATCCTACTCTGATACGGGGTAAAATACCATCTCGACTCTTCCGGGGATAATAAGCAACTTTCATCTGCTGAAGAGTGGCAATTCTGATTTAACAATATCTGCAAGGAATTCAAACATTACTTGGGAGCACTGGCATTAATCGAGCTTCGTATCGGGGAACATGACGACATGCGAGTCATTGGGAGATATTGTGTCAGGTACCTTTAGGGTTTTTTGTTCGTTTTTGTTTTTCTGGTTTAGAATAAACATGGAATATGTACACAGTGAAAGTATGGGAAATACTAGACGAGAACTAGCATTCAAAGGTAGACTATCAGGCGAGAACTGATAGGAAAATAGGTTAGAAAAATTGATTTTGTTTTTTTGTGTTTTTGAACATCAGACGAGCTGACTAGATAACAGACTGAGATATAGACAACCAGGCGAGAACTGGCTGAAAGCTAACGTACACCAGGCGAGAACTGGTATAACACATAGGGTAAAACACACGAGGACTGATTATGCGACGACATGTACCAGGCGAGAACTGATACAACACTTGGAGAAACGGTGACCAAACGAGAATTGGTTACCAATAAACTGCACCAGCACGGGAACTGTTGCTTACAATAAACTGCACCAGGACGGGAACTGATGCTTACAAAAGGTGGGCCAGACGAGAACTGGTTACCGATTTGCCAGGCGAGAACTGGACTTTGGAAACGACTGGTTACTGACACGCAACAGGTTTAAACTGCAGGATAATGATCCAACGACAACAAGACCTTCTTATTTGAAAGGTTTTTTTGATGAGGGTATTGACATGATTCCCCGATACTCAACTCTGGCTGGGGATAAACAAGCGGGTTTGAATGACCTGCCCCAGTACACTCAGCTGGGGGATAAAAGACTGGCTTGCACAACCTGCCCCCAGTACGATTCAACTTGCCCCAATCTATCTCTTGGGAATACCTGCTCCGAACAACTTGCTACGAGAAGACTTCGGGAATACTTGCCCCGGCATCTGCACGACAAAAGAATTCAATCTCCAATTAAACACCTAACAACCCAGTTGATTTCAATCATTCTCTGCGATGACTTGCCCCTGAATGAGCGTTCTAGCGACTCAACCCGGTCTGATTATCCATTGGAAGCATCTGCTTTCAAATCTCAGTGCTCTGCATAATTGCCCCTGATTGGCTCTTGAGAAGACTCCTTCTGATCAACTGCTTCTCAAACAAACTGCCCCTGCTCAACCGGAACTTCGGGACTTGTCCTCAGACTGACTGATACTGAACTTACTGGAAGATAATGCCCCTGATTCACAAGGCTTCACAACATACACCATTCTGGTTCAGACTGCTGAATTAATCAGTCCTGCTTGATTATTCCCTGTAATTTCTTTCATGTCAACTACTAACCTGCAATTAGAATCGTCTGTTCACGAATGGTAATCTTAATGCAGTGCTCATGCAGATTTTGAAAAATTTTGAGCTGTCACTCATTTATATGCATATGATGATGAGTGACGAATGAACCAAAGTTCAAACGCAGTGCTTACGTGGTCAGTGAAAATACAACAAGATGTGACTAGCAAGTCAAGAAGGAGTCAGGTTACTCAACCTTATCGTAATGCGCTTCAGATTTACCCTACCTCAATTAGGTCTTTTAAGGGTTGTATCGTGGTCGGGTTCACGGTTCGTGAAACAAAGGATATTTGGCTCAAATTTTGATTTGTTCCCACCCCGTCTACGTGATGATCTCCGATCCTATGGTTCAGTTAACCTGGCACAAGCGCTCGCCTCTTCGAGAAGTATGTTGAATGGTAAGAACCACAGTTAAGGAATTCACAAGCTTTTCTTCTAGAGTGATAGTTACTCCTTCTTCGCTTTCGGTGTCTGTGTACACGACTTTGTGATTTGCTGGGGAAAATTTTCTTTTTTGATCCCTCTTTTCCATTCTTTTGATTCCCTAATTTTTGCCTGGACTGACTCATTTTGAGTTCTTTTCGATTTTTTTCTTTTGATTTCTTTTGAAGTCCAGCGGGATGCCCTGATTTTTTGCCTAAGTATTAGCTTTCCAGCTTTTCTTTCTTTTTACTTAGCGGGCTTTCTTTCTTTCTTTCTTTTGGAACAAAGTCGTGTGACACTGGTTGTCTTGATTGCTCCGAAAGGATTGTAACTGTCTCACTCCTGATTGGTGAGGTTTGACCTCTTGAAAGGTATAAACTGATTGGTCCTTGAAAGACAACACTCCTCTGTAAGACTTGAATGCTCGGTCAAGCTAACTGTCGACTACCCTGCCCCGGGTTAAGATGTGAGGGTTTATAAGTCCGAAAAAACTTCTACTTCCTGGCTCGAAGTGGTTGGCAAGGGACTAACTCCTTATCTCTCCAGTGTTTGGGGAATTTGAAACAATGCCTTGTACGTCATCGGTACGGTCTTATCTGAAAGCATACAATCATCGGTTATGAGTTCAGTTTCGTCATCCTCCCTCCTAACTTTGCTAGTCACAGCGAAAAAATGGAGTGAAATAAATGCAAGTGTCAGTGCAATGCAGTAAATGAGCGACAGCGACATGATTAATTCAAAAAAAATGCATAGTCACTTTATTATTATCACCATTCGAAACATACAATGTTAAAAAGCAGGTAGTAACTAACAGAAAAAGAAACTACAGATGCAAATGATGCAAAAGCTTGAGAACTGCCCATGCTGAGGCGCCTGCCTGTCTGAACCACTGGCTTATGCTGGGGAATACCCTTCTGAGTCTTCGAGCTTAGACAGCTGAGCGGTTAGGGATGAACAAACAGAAACCCTTCTCGAAAGGAAATGCGATCCTGATCAATCAACTGCTGTACCTTCGCCTGAAATGCTTTACAATCTTCGGTTGAATGCCCCGGAGAGCCACCATGATAACCACACTGAACGTGGGGATTGTACCCAGGAGGGTAAGGTTCTGGAACTGGCTTAAGAGCTTTCGGCTCCACCAAAGACTTCTGAATCAAAGATGGTAGCAACTGGCTATACGGTATCGGCACTGGGTGAAAAGGAGCATTCCTTCGTTCCAAGTTGTTGCGAGGTCGGTTCTGATTCTGACGCTGATTCTGATAACCTCGGCCACGAGCTCGCTGATTTGCAATGGAAGCGACATAAGGTTCCTGATATGGTGCCCCAGGCACGACTGTCTGTTCAGCATAACAAGCCACGGGAGGTACTGATCTCTGATAAGATGATGAACCAACAAAATTCACTGATTCGCTTCGAGGATATTCAATCTTTGGCATGACTGAGTTGATCACCACTTCTTCTTCACTCTGATAGTCACAAGGGTATTCAGTTTCACCAGCTTGATCATATGAAGTAATCTGAATTTTCCCCATTCTTATAGAATACTCAAGGCGTTCTCCTAATGCTACCACGTCAGAGAAACTTGCTGGAACTCCGAGCAATCTTTTGAAGTACGGATACTGTAGGGAATCCACAAACATGCCTGCCAGCTCTTGGTCTAACAGCGGGGGACGCACTTTAGCAGCAAATTCTCTCCATCTCTGAGCATACCTCCTGATCGGTTCATTGATCTCTTGAGACAACTCTTGCAAATGCATGCGATAAGGAGCAATGTCTAGATTGTAATCGTACTGCTTCAGAAAAGCTCTGGCTAAATCCATCCATGATTGAATCTGATTCCTCTCTAACTGCATATACCACCTCAAAGATGCCCCAGTCAGACTATCTTGAAAGCAATGGATCATCAATTTGTCATTTCGCGCAAACGCAGTCATTCTTCGACAGAACATCATCAAATGCAGCTTTGGACAGCTATCTCCCGTGTACTTCTCAAATTTCGGCACTTTGAACTTGTAAGGCAACACCAGGTCAGGAACCAAACACATGCCTACAGCATCCAGGTTGACAGCATCTTTGGCTTTCAAAGCTTTCATTTGCTCTTCCAACACTCGGACTCTTCTACCATCGTCAAGGGCTCTTGGATCTACCATCCCAGCTGCTGGAATATCTCTTCGGTAATTCATCACAGGGAAAGCAACACCTCGATTGTTGACAGGAGGAGGACGCTCATTCTGGGCAACAAACTGCTCATGTCGATCTTGGTTCTCAACAGAAGGCTGTACAACTTGGTCTGCAGCGACATTGTTCACTTGCGGGAAATCTTCCATGGAATCATACAGAGGGTTGGACGCCACAGTGAACCCTGTCAAGGTATTAGGAGACTGGAAATTGCCTTCAGACATGGCTACCAATAATCTTCAGCTGACTTCGACACTTGATTCTGCTCAAATCTACTCAACCCCTAGGCAGGTCTTCTGACAATCAACAGCTGCTCAATCCAAACTCCGGGTAATCACCTTCAGGAAACAAAGGCTGGATCAGAACTCTGGCTAGCTGGAGGATGATATGCAATGCAACACTGATATGCATATGATATGCAAAATGCAGCAAACAATGGGACCACAGCCCCCACACAAAATCTGAATACTGCTGCTCTGCTGACGGAGACGCTCTCTGAAAAGAAGACCAGTATAACGGGTAGGTTGGAAGTCAAGTTTCCTGCACAAAAAAACCCCCCCACTCACAGGTATGGACCTATATCTGACAAGGTACGGCATCCTATGCGGTCGTCAGCGTCACAGACTTTCATGAGGAATGATACGATTCCCAGAAGGAGTGGCATCGTCATCTCATGAAGAGGCCTCACTTAGCTAACTTCCAATTGATCGGTTCCCAGAGTCGACAATCCTCACGTCTGGACTCCCCTCAGATCCTCAGGACCGGAAAGGAGCACCTCTGCGAGAACCTCGTCCGAGTGCGAATTTTCGTAGGGAACTGCGCCTGCTCAGCAGACAGGTTCGTCTACTACTTCTCCGCAACTATATCTAGGTGTATACTCATACTCGAGCCCAGGTCCGGCTTATCTCAATCATAGAATACCCGTAACAGCCCAACAGCAATAGATAATATCGATAAATAGGCCCCAAATAGACAAGCAAACAAGCGCTAGGATTGACTCTCTCTTAGGGGACGTTGGATCCCAAAATTGACTCGCTCTCGGGACATTGGATCCCTAGGAAACTATCGCAGTCCCCAGCAGAGTCGCCAGCTGTCGCTACTGCGAAAATCGGCGCCGGCTGACAGAAGAGTCGCCACCGTGCGTTATTTATCCCTCAGAGCGGGAAAGGAAACGCTCGAAGTAAACCTCGCAAAAAACGGGGAAAAGGTATGGTCATCGCAACCATAGCCTGGGTTCGGGAGTCGGTTACGCAAGGGGAAGGTATTAGCACCCCTCACGTCCGTCGTACTCGACGGGATCCACGCTTGCTTGGGTTGTCTACTGGATGCAAAACAATCTTATCTACGGCTGCTAAATCTAAACGGAAGGGAATTGACTCGATAGAGCATCGCACTCTATGCCTACGTATTCTTAAGAGAGAAAGTCAGAGTCAACGTAGTTCGGGACTACGGGGAAAATTGGCTCGCCAAGACATCGCGTCTTGTGCCTACGTACTTCCACTGAATGGAAGATCAGAGCTTTACGTAGTTCAGACTAACTACGGCTAAACAAACATTCTCACACAGCAGTGAGAAAAACAACTGGTTTCACAGGGTCGGGAACCTATGGTCAAACTATGGCTGAGTCTCAAATGCACGGGGGCAAGAGAGAAAAATGGTTCTCAATTAATCGTCAGCGGGAAAGTCTCGATCGCACAGCCGCGAGAGAACAAAAGTTAGTTGTTAATGTGCTCGCTAGGATATCGCATCCTATGCCTACATATCTTCGTCTGGTACGAAGAATCAGAGCAGCTGTAGTTCGGCTACTATCGGACCACAGCTCAAATCTCGTTTTATTCATCTCTGAAAAATGATTACAATGGGTTGAATACTGAAATGAATCTCCTAGGAAACGCTATCCTATTCTATCTTGAAAAATCGAATGAAAATGGCCCCCTAACAAACGGGCTTCTAAGCTATCCTAAAAGTCGAGAAATCTAGTCTATGAAAATATCCTAAAAAAAAATGCTTCAAAAATATTAAATCGAAACTTTAATATTTTTTCTCTTTTTTCTCCTTTTCTATTCTCAACATATTTTTTCCTCTTTTTTCTCAAAATATCTTTTTCTATATTTTTTCTCTTTTCTTATATCCTTTTTTTTTCTATTTTTTAAACAATATTTCTTTCACCTTTTCTTTATTTCTTTTCTTATATCTTTTCTTTCTATTTTCTTTCTTTTCTTTTTTTTCAAACATATTTCTTCTTTTCATTTTCTATTATTTTTTTCCCACAATATTTAAAAGAAGACTAATAAGAAAAAACAAGAAAATGGGACTGGGGGGTATGCTGTTACAGGGGGGAGTTTAATAGAAAAATAAAATAACAAACAAAAAAACTGGAGGGCCCAGCCCAATTCTTCTTCACAAAAAACGCAGGGGGGGTGTTGAAGCAATCTGGGGCGTCTGGCAAGCAGATTCATGTTAGGCCCAGGCCCAACGTTGTCCAAAAACGTGAGAGGCGCTGACCAAAAAAAATGAACTGGGCCCTGAGGCCCACGACCCAGTCTCTCCTTCTCCTTTCTCCCTTCCCAGATTCTGAAGAAACCAACCCTAGATCTGTCTCCCTTCTCCCTCCGCGCCGCCGTCAGCTTCTCCTACGCCGCCGCTCCTTTCTCTTCTGAACCTTCCTTTTCCAATCCTTCTTTCTGACTCAACATTCCCAAACAAGCTTCGTTCAAATTCCCGTACAGATTCTGGTGATTAACTGTGAAGGTTCTCAACGCTTTCAGTTCTTGTTTCTTTGATCTTGCTTCTTCAAGAATGAACAGAAGGTGCTTTTCGTGGAATGTTAATTCCAGCGAACGGATTTCCGATTTCAAAGTGGCGGTTACATCGCGTTTGTTGGGGAGATTCTCGCCTTTGAAGTGATCGGTTACCGATTGGTGACGTTCCATTGTGAAGGTTTCTTGGTGATTTGAAGATTGTTGTTGGAGATCTGAAGAAACCTGGAGATTAGCGTTGAAGAAGTTCTGTGTTGACGCTCTTCTGGAGATGGAAGAAGAACGGATGATGGACGTTCTTGATAGGTTGTTGTGAGGATGAATCTGATGCTGATGTTGGACCGTTGAATTTCTTATGATGTTGATGAACTTTGATGATGGAGATTCGTTGAAGTTCTGGAGAATAAAGAAGAACGTGATGAACGTTCGATGAAGGTGGATGAACATGTGAACGTTGATCTGGAAAAATGACGATGAGTGATGAAGAAAATCTGGAAAAAACGGATGAAGATTTGAATATGTTTATGGAGATTTTGGAAAATTGTGGATGAAGATTGATGAACATGATGAAGATCATGTTGAATTTCTGATGAACGGTGTTGGAGATTGCTGGGGATTGTGGTGGTTTCTGGGAGTTTAGTGGTGGCGATGAAGGTTGGATGGAGGAAGGTGAAGGGATCTGGGTTTGGAGGGAGTTCTGGTGAGTTTTCCGGTGGGGAACGGTTGTTGGATGAAAGGAAGAAGATGATGAAGGGAGGTTTTCTGGGTAGGAATTGAGTTCCGGCGCAGTTGAGGGTGGCCGCCGGCCATGCAGGCCGGCCGGCGGTGGCTTTCAGGTGAGGGCTTATGGGGATGACACGTGGGGAGGTAGTGGAGGCAAGGGTTGCATGCCCTCCACGTGTAGACTGGCGTGGCGGTGTGGGAGAGACTGAGACAACGCGTGGCGTGTATGCGAGTTGTAACGTGGGGCCTCTAATCTTTTACACGTGGCTGCGTCTGAGCTTTATATTGAACCGTTCGCTGGAGCCTTCTGGATCTTTCTAGGAGTAGCTGGAATATGGTGGAATACGTTGGACACTTGTGGACCATTCTGGATTTTTTTCTGAACAACAAAACCAAATGGGCCTGCGAATTGGCTGGATACTCAGCCCAAAACGAAAAAAAATGAACAAAACTTAAAAACTGCATTACTCTAATTAAACCCTAATCAAACACTAAATCCAATTAACCCCTAATTAATAAAATCCTAATAAACCTCTAATCTTTTATTAGACTCTAATTAAATTCTAAAAATCTAATATTCTATAAAAGAAAATAAAACCTATTTATTTTTAATAAGGAAAAACTCTATGTATTTATTATTATTATTTCTATTTAAATTCTATCTAAAAAATATACTAATATTCTAAAAAATCCTATATTATCTAAAAATATTAAAATCTATAAAAGATTTCTACAAATGATTTAAAATCTACTTAAAGGAATTAAAAACCTATTAAATTCTAAAATGAATTTAAAAATCTATTTAATTCTATAAAATGCTAAAAATTTATTTTAAAAATATTAAAAATATCAAAAATTCTATTAAATCCTAAAAATTGATTTAGAAGCTATTTAAACCCTAAAAAATCCTATAAAATCCAGAAAAAATCAAGATAATTCCCAGAGGGACAAAATAAGCACCGAACGACACAAAAATAATCGGTAAAAATAAACGGGCACCGAAATATCCCAAAAATCGACTCTACTGATTAAAACACCTAAAACACGAGACGGGAGCTGTGATCCCTGATAAAATCAAAACAAATGAGCAATGCAATGTATGCAATATGCAGATGCGAATGCGGTCGTGCGTCGAAACATCGAACCAAATGCGAGACCCGGTTGGTCAAATTTTGGGGTGCAACAATTATGCAACGCTCCTGCAACCTTTCAAAGATGTATGATGTCAATCTTCGCAGATTTTATAGACAACATCATGGAAGTGTTCATGGACGACTTCTCTGTATGCGGGCAGAGCTTTGAAGGATGCTTATCGAATTTAGAAATGGTGTTAGAAAGATGTGTAAGAGTAAATCTCGTGCTTAACTGGGAGAAATGTCATTTTATGGTCAACGAAGGAATAGTATTAGGTCATGTAATATCCGACAAGGGAATTGAAGTTGATAAAGCTAAGATTGAAGTAATAAAAGATCTTCAACCCCCTAAAACCGTTCGAGAAATACGAAGCTTTTTAGGACACGCCGGTTTTTACCGACGATTCATCAAAGATTTCTCGAAAATCACTAAACCTCTTACTGGTTTATTAATGAAAGACGCTGAGTTCATATTCAATGAAGATTGTCTTAAAGCATTCGAAACTCTAAAAACAGCCCTCATCACCGCACCAATCATGCAACCCCCTGACTGGAGATTACCTTTTGAAATCATGTGCGATGCGAGTGACTATGCTGTAGGCGCAGTCCTGGGCCAGAGGAAGGAAAAGAAACTCCATGCGATTTACTATGCCAGTAGAACCTTGGATTCTGCCCAGATGAACTACGCCACTACAGAAAAAGAATTGCTAGCAGTTGTCTTCGCGCTTGACAAATTCCGCTCTTACCTAGTTGGAGCGAAAATAATCATTTACACAGACCATGCTGCTATCCGATATCTATTAACTAAGAAAGATGCTAAACCAAGACTCTTAAGATGGATTTTACTCTTACAAGAATTTGATCTAGAAATAAAAGATAAAAAAGGTACTGAAAACGTCGTAGCGGACCATTTATCTAGAATAGAAGGTATTAAACCCGAACAAGTGCCGATTAACGATGATTTTCCGTATGAACAGCTGATAGCACAAATAGGAAGCGACCTAGCGCAGTTAGATATAAGTGAACCAGAACCCGTGGAAACAATACAGACAACTGTAGGACTGCCATGGTACGCTGACATTGTTAACTACCTAGCCGCAGGAGCTCTTCCACCCGATCTAACCTATCAGCAGAAAAAGAAATTCTTTCATAACCTGAAACATTACTATTGGGATGAACCATTATTGTTCAAAAGAGGACCAGATGGAATCTTTCGCCGATGTATTCCCGAAGAAGAAATAGAAGATGTCATTGCTCAATGCCATTCATCTCCTTATGGTGGACATGCAAGCACTTCCAAGACTTGTGCAAAGATCTTGCAAGCCGGCTTATTCTGGCCTAATCTATGGAAGGATGTCCACATCACCGTTATAAATTGCGACCGGTGTCAACGCACTGGCAATATTTCAAGAAGAGATGAAATGCCCCAAAAGGGAATTTTAGAAGTAGAAATCTTCGACGTCTGGGGAATAGATTTCATGGGACCATTCCCATCATCTTTCGGTAATAATTACATACTCGTAGCTGTTGATTATGTCTCGAAATGGATCGAAGCCATAGCTTCTCCTACAAACGATACACGAGTAGTAATAAAGCTTTTCAAAAATATAATCTTTCCCAGATTTGGTGTGCCTCGACTCGTCATAAGTGACGGTGGCTCGCACTTCATTTCAAAAATCTTTGACAAATTACTATCTAAGTATGGAGTAAGACACCGTGTGGCTACACCATATCACCCACAAACAAGTGGACAGGTCGAAGTCTCAAACAAAGAGATTAAACAAATCTTAGAAAAGATTGTCGCCATATCTCGGAAAGATTGGTCATCTAAACTTAATGAAGCTCTATGGGCTTATAGGACCGCTTACAAGACACCCATAGGTACTACACCTTTCAAACTAGTTTATGGAAAATCTTGTCACCTCCCAGTAGAACTAGAACACAAAGCTTATTGGGCGATCAGAACTCTCAATATAAACTATAATGCTGCAGGAGAAAAGCGAATCCTAGACATTAACGAATTAGAAGAATTAAGGTTGGATGCATATGAAAATGCTAAGATATATAAGGAAAGAACCAAGCGATGGCACGATAAACGCCTATCTAGGAAAGAATTCAGTGTGGGAGACGTTGTACTCCTCTTTAATTCAAGACTTAGGCTCTTTCCTGGAAAATTAAAGTCTAGATGGTCAGGACCCTTTGATATAACTAAAGTATTCCCAAGTGGAGCAATAGAAATTAAGGGTAAGGATAGTGAACCATTCATGGTAAACGGACAACGTCTAAAACACTATCATAAAGTTGAAAATAGAGGTTATGCGAATAATCTAAAGCTTTTAGAATTGTCCACCAATTCCCCTGATTAATCTAAACCAAAGCATTACGTCAGGCTTTTGACAATAAAAACAGCGCTTAGTGGGAGGCAACCCATTTACGTATTTTAACTATTCCTTTCTTTTAGCACATTGTCATTTATCGTTTTTACTATTTGTTTAAATTGTTTTGTCAGTTTTATATTACATTACCTTTTTCGCCATTACATTTTAGCATTTCATTTTCTTATTTTTATCTTAAATCACTTTTTACAGATTTTCTAAAGTCTTTTCCACTGATTTGTTTCCCCCGTATTTTCACTGACCATGGCTAACCAACCAATTAACTATATGGAAACCAAATTTAGAGGTAGAAACCAAAGAATGAAGTTCGAAGAGTTATCACAGAGGCAAATGGATTTGACCCTGTACCCAGATGATAGGACTATGGAAAGCTTAGGTATACATGATAGTGTCATGTACTTGTTCAACTGACTCGGATGGGAGAATGCACTGATCCAACATAAGTTTGCGACTTATCGCGAGCTTACCCTTGAGTTCCTTAGCTCCTTACTTTACCTACCTGAGCGCGGATTTGGATTTAGGAAAGGATTTATTAGTTTCCGCCTATTTGGAATAGAATACGACTTTAACCATAAAGAACTAGCTGACCTGTTAGGATTCCCTAGTGGACCTTTTGCTTTTACTACCACACAGGTAGAATTGATGGATGTGGAGCTAGATTTCTTTTGGGGAACTCTAACCGGAAACTACCACCCTGAACCAAATGACATGAACAATGATGAGATCCATAATCCTGCTCTCCGTTACTTCCACAAATTCCTCGCCCATACCTTCTTTGGAAAAGAAGAAAACATTACCGGAGTCTCTAAACATGAATTATTTATTATGTCATGTTTCACTAATGGACAGTCTGTTAATGGTGTACCTTTCATGATGCAAACCTTCACCCGCATCCAAGAAGAACCTGAATTACCTATAGTGGTAGGAGGTCTTGTAACCATGATTGCTGATACCTTAGGACTTAGGTACCAACTGGACAGGTGCACCCGTCTGGGAACCATCCGCCCAATGAATCTTAAATTCTGCTTCAATAGACATATCATAAGGAATTTAGGCCGCCCACCTTTTGAGTACCTGATCCGGAACGAAGTAGTCACCCTGTTCACATTGCCCAATCATGCTAAAGTAAGTGTTCATAATAAGGATAACTGGCTTTATGAGTTAAACCCACCTGATTATCCAGCCACTCCTGAAACACCTCAATCTCACAGGATAACAGATGATATAATGACCGTTGTTGAAACTGACCCTGAGACACCTCCTGGATACCATGACACTGACCCAACTGACAAAGTTCATGAAACCCCTGGAGCGAATCACGGAGAGTACGCTAACAACTTACAAAACATCATGCACACTCTCAATGCCTACCAAACTGACATTAATCTATTCAAAGAAGACATTAAGAGTATGCGATTGGACATCATAGGATTGACTGACATGGCCTGCGAACAATTCTATCATTTGGACTCCGCCATCGAAGACCTGAAGAAACGCCTTTGAAACGGCTATCAGTGATTTAGTTTATTATTTTTTCTCATTATTTTCGTTTCCAGTTAAATTTATCTTTCGCAACACTTTCATAACATAATTTCCGTTTCTGTACTTTCATTTTTTACTTTATGCCATGCACTTTTTATTTCAATTATTTCTTCATTTTTAGCAGCTTATATACTTTTTCTATATACTGTATGACTATATACTGTATGACTGCATTATTTCATGTATGCAATCTTAGGTTCGTATACTACTGTGTTGCAAATGATATACCATATGGTGTGTATTTAATATAAGTGTTACTAAATAAAATAAATTATTATCAATTTATAAATAACGTGAGACAATGTTCTTTTCTGGGAATTATTCAGCACAACAAGCCCTCACGGTCGTCACACTTAACTTACGATCGTGACGTGCTCATTTAGCGTGTCACGCCCGTCACGCCCCTGTCACGACCGTGACGACCTCTATTACAGGGATCGTGAGAAACAGAACTGTTTCTCATCGTGTCCCCTCTTCTTCTCCATTCATAACCTACCCAAAACACTACCCACTCATTCCACAACCGCCGTAACCTCTCCACTACCCCCATTAATCCTCCATTATCATCAACCATTTCATTAACACTCTCCCGTATTTAACCCGAACCTCTATCTCCCTCATTCTACCATTTTTCTCACAAAACCTCACAAAATCCTTCCACCCTCACTCTTCACTCTTGCATGTTATGGATTCCATCATTTTTAGAGAAGGCGAAGCTGGAATAAACCAGAGAGACCGTTTCATCCGCTTCCAGAACCGCGGTCTGCAACCTACCCGCTACATTGCCACTGACTGTCTGTGAGAACTCGGAATGTTGTCCAGCGTTCAAAGCCTACTACAAAAGGTCGGTCTGTGGGACCTCTGTCGTCAGCCTCAGCCTACTTTCGAACTTCTGACGCTGGAGTTCCTCAGCTCCTACAGTTACATCACCCCTCCCGGTTCTCAGAGTCAGCTTACCGGCATCGTAACGTTCAGATTGCACGGCCAGGAGTTCAACCTCACGCAAACCAGGATCGCCGAGCTGTTAGGTTTCGATCACGGAACCGAAGCCCACCGTCGCGTGCCCGATAATTTTAGTGAACAAGCATTCACTCTATGGCACGACCTTACCAACACCCGTGCATCCACCTTCCAGAGCCTCAACGCCACACACATCCACAACCCGGCTATCCGCTACTTTCACCGGGTTATCTGCAACACAATCTTCGCCAGAGAAAGCAACCACAAGCTCAACTCCAAGGAGCTTCTGTTCTTATACTGTGCTCTCCATGACGAGCCAATCAACGCTGCCCCGTTCATGCTTCATCACATCCAGGCCATTGCACAGCGAGGCTCCTCCCCGTTCTTCATAGGCGGCATCGTCACCGCCCTCGCCATTCAGTTGGGGCTTGGTGACGCGCTCGCTAATCAGCCTCACCTCGCCGCCGAATTCCTGACCATGAGCTACTGCCGGTCCGCCCACCTGATCGCGCAGCGAGAGGATGGCAGGTATAGCCCTGTTGTCAATGGCACCATTTTTCACCATATCACTCTACCGTCCCGCACCCGCATCGACCCATCCAACCGAGCCAACTGGCTCTTTGCTTTACCAGCTGCTGCCGATCACGTCCCGGTTCATGATGATCAGGCAGACGCCCCAGTGGACGAGATGCAGGACGCTATGGATGCAGCTGAGCCTGTCCAGGATATCCCAGAGACATCTACCCGACAGCCCCCTGCTCCCGCAGTCACACTTGAGGAGGTCCTACTTGCGATTCATCAGCAGAACCAGATGAACGCCGCACTGGAGCGACGGCAGAAGGCGCAGTATGATGCTTTACTCGGCACTATTGCTGCCAACCAGGAGGCCACTAATGAGCGGTTTGGAGAACTTTTCAGCGAGCTCGAAGCGCTCCGCATCAGCATTACTGCTACCTCCGGCACCGGTTCTGATCCCGACGCGACTCCCTCCAGACGCCGCTCTCGTACCAGAGGCCGAGCCCGCGGTCCTCAGCAGCAGTAGTTTACTTTTATGTTGTTTTTCAATTCAGCCTTGTACTGTATTTGTGCCACATTTATATCACAACATTGAGGACAATGTCTGATATAGTGTGGGAGAGGTACCTTTCATTTCAGCACTTTTTCATTTCGTTGTACTTTCAATTCCGTTGTATTCCTTTTAACAAATTAATGAAATGAGCAAATCTGTGCGCTATTTTCTTTAATTTCGAGCTTTCCCTGATTATTAAGCTATACCAGAAAAATATTTAATTACTCGCATTACCCCGACTTACCACCGAATGGTTCGTAACTACGAAGCCGGGAACGATTAAACAAGACCAATACAATCTTGACATCTTCGACCCCCTGCTTAAGAAATTCCATCCCGATCACCATTGCGAGTGCACCTTTAGTTTCAGTTCAAAAGTAACCCCCAGTAGTTTATACTAGCAGTCAGCACCGTCTGAACACAAACCACGTGGGGAGCCGATGAATATAAGCGTTTGATGCCTAATCAATAATGATCCTTCGTATCTCGATGCAAAATGAAATGAAATTGCACCAAAGTACACGGTCGCAGATAAGAAACGAGAAATATGAGAAGGAACCCGTTTCGAGTTGGTTCAGAGGTACTGGTTCTGAACTCGGTAGGGCGTGCTACGGCTCGATCCCCCACAACCTCCGAATCGGATAAAACATGAAGGGTTACCACACTCGTGTACCAGACCCCGTGTAAAAAAGGGATCAAAATCGCTAACCGGCTACTCCACTACGTGCGTGCTAAGGCAAAGGGCTTAATGTGACTGCGCTAGAACGAAGCCGGGAGAAATAAGATCGAAAAACTCTAGGTGAAATCGTAATGTGATCGCCGATTGTTTCGCTTGACGGGAAGTCGACGACATAGCTTGTTGCTTGTGTCATTAGTGCATCGGTAGTGTTCTATCAAAGTACCGGACTATCCGACAAAACGATCCACCGTACGGTTTGTTACAAGTATGCGCGAATAAAATCTTGTCCGCCGATTTTCAACCGACTATTTGCTTGAGGACAAGCAAAGGTTTAAGTTTGGGGAAGTTTGATGACGAGAAAACGCATCGATTATATCGCTAGATTTCATTGACGTTTTATCGCGCATTCACCGTTTTAACGCTCGATTTCTCGAGTTTTTCTTACTATTTTGCAGGTACATCGTTATGTGAGGCCGAATCATGAATTAAGAGGAAAGGAACAAAAGAGACCAAAAGGAGATGAAGAAAGGCAGAAGCCTGCAAAAAGTCTGCATAATTTGTTACAGCCACGGTCGTTACAAGGGTGTCACGACCGTGACACCCCAATTTGGACCATCACGACCGTGAGGAAGTAGTCACGACCGTGACACTTAAAATCCTCAAATAACGAACGTGAAGACCTTGTCACGCCCGTGACAAGGATAAAAATTGGTTTTGGCTCAGACTACGTCAAGCCACCACTGAAGACCACTTCTCCTCTTATTTCTCCTCAAGGCAGCACGTGAAGACGACTTCTCCCATTTTTGCTGCCACTTTCCAACATTTCCTCAACCACTTCAGCAAGGCCCAAGAAACAAAAGACCAAGACTCCAGCCCATTAAAGGCTCTATAAATAGTACCAGCTCAGGTGAACTCAGGGAGAGACTTCATTATCCAAAATTCCTGCGGAAGCTCTGCCGAATTACCTTAGAACCAGAATTTTCATTCCAGCATTATTTTATTTTCTGTCTTGTTTTATTTGTATCCAAACCAACCGTGTAACAATTTCCAACATTAGGGAATTGTTATACTTTTATTTGTTTCCAACCTTCAGCATTCGTTTTAATTTTTATTTCCGCCTACTCCAAGCCTTCCGGTCTGTGGAAGAAGGAGTCTACTCAGATATTTGTTAATCAGGTTTTTCAATTTATTGCACTTTAATTTAATTATAATGCCTATTTATTCTTCTGCCATGAGTAAGTTATTATTTAATTCTGTGTCTGATTCAACCTCGATGAGTAGCTAAATACCTTAGGGCGGTATGTAGTTATAACAAACTTAACCGGTAAAATATAACCGTAGGCTAAAATAATTAATCACTTGACATTCTGGCTGATACTTTTTAATTAAAATAGACCTTTTCGTTACGAGAGTAAGAAAAGGGTATTAGGTTGGGTCAAGACCACGAGAGTGTGAGATTTAACCAGATAGCTAAAGTTAGGCATTTAAATTAAATACAGCGAGAGCGCTTTAAGATAAATTAGAATTATTTAGTTTCCAAAAATTACCTCTAAACACTTATGGGCTAGCGAGAGCAGGCATAGGGCTTTAGGGATAAGATCTGATACAAGACCACGAGAGTGTGAGTTGAGGGTATTTAAACTAGTAATCTCTACCGAATAGATTAAGTGAACATCTTTATAAGCCTAGGTTAGATTGACCCACCTAAGTTAGTATAATTACATACCGACCGCCTTAATATTATTTTATTAAAAACTTAAATTTAATTCCGCCTTTAATAGTCTTAAAAACCAACAACAATCGTGACAACCATTCGCCTTAGCTAAACTAGAAGTTCATCTAGCACTAAGTAACAATAGAATCCCTGTGGATCGATAATCTTAAATATTACTTCGATAGGCTGTGCACTTGCAGTAAGATACCGCTAGACGCATAAGTAGACACGTCTGTAGCCCATCAGTTGAATTTGATGAATTAAAGTCGAAGGGCTATTTTCGGATTAGGGGAAATGGTATCATGAGATGTTATGATAGAGTTTGTGTTCCCGACAATGTGAGTTAGATAAGAGTATTCTTGAGGATGGACACCTAAGTGGATTGAGTATCCATACCGGTGCCATGAAGAAGTACCAGGATTTGATGGAATGGTTTTGTTGGTCAGGGATGAAGAAAGTAGTGGTTAAGTTTGTATACGATGGTTAGACTTATCAACGGTCGAAGATTATACATCAGAGACCGTTGGGTCTGATGCAACCGTTGAATATTCCAGAGTGGAAATGGGATGGTAATTCCATGGATTTTGTGTCGGGTTTGCCGAAGATTGTGAGATGATCATGATTTGATTTGAGTAATTATGGATGGGTTGACTAGATCAGCTCATTTTATACCAATGAGGATTAATCATTCTATGTTGAAGCTAACTGAGATGTATACTGAGGGAGCTATGAAGCTGTATGAGATACAGTTGAATATCGTTTCCGATAGAAATATGATATTTGCATTGAGATTTTGGGAGAGTTTGCAGACGCTTTGGGTACCATGTTGAAGTTGAATTTTTCCTATCATCCGCGGACGGATGGACAGACAGAGAGGACTATCCAGTCTTTAGAGGATTTGTTGAGAGCTTGTGTGTTGGATCAAAGTGGATCGTGGGATAGTCATTGTCGTTGGTTGAGTTTACCTACAATAACCATTATCATTCTAGTATCGGAATGGCACCGTATGAGGATTTGTATGGTAGGAGGTGTAGGACTCCTTTGTGTCGATATGAGTCAGGCGAGAGTGATGTACTCGGACCTGAGATTGTGCAAGAGATGACTGAAACGATCAAGAGGACCCAAGAAAAGATGGATGTTTCGCAGGGTCGTCAGAAGAGTTACCATGATAAGAGGGGGAAAGCACTTGAGTTTCAAGAGGAAGATCTCGTTTTTTGAGAGTTACGCCGGTAACTGGTGTTGGTTGAGCTTTGAATTCTCGAAAGCTCACACCGTGCTTTGTTGTTCTGTATCAGAGTAGCGCAGCAGAAGCGTGGGAGAAGTACCATGTTAGACTGTTTTATCGCTGTCGCTTGTGAAATTGCATGATGTGTTTCATGTGTCTCCGCTGAAGAAGTACATTGATTTGGATGAATGATGTACAAGTTGGAGATAATTTGACTACTGAGGCATTGCTAGTTCAGATTGATGAACGAAAAGCAACTTCGAGGTAAAGAGATTCCTTTGGAGAAGGTAGTTTTTGGAGGACCAGCTGGAGAAAGTTGGATTTGGGAGTGTGGAGATCAGTTGAGGGAGTCGTACCCGACTCTGTTCCTTGAGGTAATTTTCGAGGGCGAAATTTTTTTTAAGTGGGGGAGAGTTGTAACACCCCAAATTTAAATCAGAATATTTTAATTGAGAATATTCGTATTTTGGTGTTTTCGGTGGCTTTGTGAATTATTGAAAAATTATACTTTTTGGAGTATTTATTTTGGAATAATAGTATGTAATATGGATATATTAATATTATTATGAATTAAAATAAATATAAGAGGAATAAGGGTAAATTGGGTAATTAGAGGAGTTAGTGAAGATATTATGGGAAAAGGCCAATTGTGTGGCCCAAGTCTAAGATTGACAAAATAGAATTCTGAAGAGATTTAGAATTCCTTTGTTAACCGTTGAAAGTTTGGTGGCCAGAGCTCTGAAGGAAAGGTTGGAGGCAGAAGATCCTAAAGTTAATCGTGAAAGCTGCGAATCGACTAAGGTATGAGGAATATCGTTGTTCATGGTTTTTTATGTATGCCTTTAGATGTGTTTATGGCTGGTTTATGATTTAAGGTATTTTGGGTTGGTTGTAGGAAAATAGGGAATTTGATGATAAGGCTTTGAGGTCAGGGGTAATGGTATGTAACACTGAATATTGATATGATAAAGGGAACCCTTAGGCCTTCGTGGCCAAAACCTTGGGTTGTGATTGTTTGACCCTGTAGGAATAGGAATGTTCAAATGTGAGTAACTCTGATGTACTCAGTGCAATTGCAGGAAAATAGTGATTTAGGCAATGCAAATGTTGCCAAATTGGCCTAATAAATCATAGATTTTGTGTCGTTATCGCCGTATGACCTTAGGGATGATTTGGGGGACGTTTTAGGGGCATTGGATAAGTGAATCGTATGAGTATTTGGGCAAGAATCAGTTCTGGTCATAATAGGTTTTGCTGTCACCGCACTGTTCGCCTAGCGAGCATGCCAACGGAGACTCGCCACAGACTCGCCTAGCGAGCATGCCAGCGAAGACTCGCTACCGACTCGCCTAGAGAGCAAGCTAGCGAACGTAGCAGAGTTCGCGAAATTCGATCGTTGTGCAGTGATGCCTTGATGTGTAAATTCTGGGATTTCTGGGATAAATTACCCCGAGTATGACAGTGGGTTTTGGGTGATGTGTACATGATGTTATGATAGTTTCTACAATGTATTGATTGAGTTAATATGATGAAATTACCATGATTTGATGAACTATGTGATAACATGAGATATGATGATTTTATGTGATGATGATGAGTATGATGAATGATGATGCACCGTATGCTGTATTATGAGGATTATTATTGTGACGTGTGCATCATGCATTCATATGCATCCGGACTTCGGTTCAGGACCTCGATTACTTTGGCTTCAATCCCATTGTGTGGATGTGAAGTGTTGTGATGTGCTCTGGTTCTCAAGTAGAATCGATCCTATTGATGGGGATCCATTGAGGGTTGATGGCCCAGTGTCCATCCCGCTATGATGATTGGTACCACATGCATTGAGTCTATGTTGCATTTGCATTTATGAGCCTTTGTGTATAAATTATGATGTTGTGGCCTTCGAGGCCTATTGAAGGATATGAATGTGTTGAGTATGAATATGACACCGTGTATGCATTAATTGTTATACATTGATTATTATGAATTGTTTTACTCACCATGCCTGTTTGAATGTTACCTCCACGTGGGTAACGCACAGATGACCAAGTTTAGCTGTGGATGTCGTCGAGGAGTATTTTTGAAGTCTTAGAGTTGTTAGCCTTTTGGTTAACTTAGTGGGTCTTGCTCTGATATGTAACATCGGGTTGGGGTTCTTTGAGTTGAAATATATATCAGTGGGTTATTTTACTAACTTTCCCTTATGAGGAAAACCTTGAGTTATGTTTTGAGTTCTGCTGCTTTGTGCAAATTGATGTATTTTGAGAAAACCCGTGTGTTACGGAGCATTGACTTATTTTGAGACATTGAGAAATGTACGCCCTTTTGTGGCTTTTTATGAAAGTTAATATTTTACTCTGAAATCTGTTTAATTTTGCCATAATAATTGTGGGGTAGAAAAGGGTGTTACAGTTCACATTGAACATGACTCCATTTCCCAACCCCAACTAAGGCTCAAGAAGCAGAATCTTTGCAGATCTGGGAGGCTTTTCTGGTTCCAAGGTTGCTAACCCTTCAAATAAATCTGTCGAAATCTCAAGTGGCTCTGATAGCTTACCAACCAAACTTAGTGGCTCGATAGTTTGGGTTGGTCCAAGCTCTTCCCAAGTGCCTCTTCAAAAAGAAAGGTGCCCTTCTGCTTCATCATATGAAGTACATTGAAGAGATGACTTCGACGCAACTTGCTCGCTACACCAATAAGGCTCAACTTGTCCCTACTAGTTTTGAACTGTGTTTCCTTTGTATCCCAGAGTTCAGCAACTAATGGTCAACATATTATACAAAGGAGTTCTTCGATGCTCCTTCCTTTACTCAACTTATTAACCAAGCTTTCCTCTCTATGCAGGAGAAGACCAAGAAAGGTATTTCGACACACATCAAAGAAATCCAAGCATTCCAAAAGTACTTTGAAACTTTTTATCTACCAAATGATCTTAGTCGAACCGTCCGCGAGGTAGATGTTACACTAAGGGAAAAGTTTTTAAATAAAATGGAGAATTTGCAACTCCCTCAGTTCGTTCCTCCTAGGGAACGATACGCAATGGTTTTCAACAAGTTCCCTCTCAAATTTCCTCGACTGCCAACTGCTGACTTTGGAGTGGCCCTTGCCCCTCCATATCCAGCCTGTTTTATCTATGGGGATTCTATAAAAATCCTATGTCAACAGTCGAAACCGAAAGCTCAGCGGGTGGTTGCAACTAAGCATACTTTAGACAGTTTCAAAGGGCCTCTTCATATCGATATCGAAGATGTTCGCATTGAATCCGAACTATATGAAGGTGTGGAATGAGAGGTTTTTGAACTAGATTTCTCTTATTCTATTTTTATCATCTTACTTGTAATATTTTGTTTAAATTTCAGTTGCCAAGGTTGCACCCAAGAAGAAGAAACAGATCGAAGAAAAGACAGAAGGGAGCAGCCAAGTTACTAAGATAAATTTTCTTACTCATTTTCCTTTACTACATAATCTCTTATTGTCTAATACTTCAAATATTTTCTGCTCAGGGCTCTCGAAGACCACCCCCACTCCAAAGAAGTAGAAATCGAAGGGAGCTTCCAGCCAAATCATAATTGAATCGGATGAGGAAGATCAATCTTCTCTTGAAGAACTGACCCTTAAAAGGAGGAGAAAGCAGACAAAAATAACTAAATCCTTCAATCAACCGAAATCAAAGGCTGGCAAGCTCTCGACGAAAGCGTCCCCTACTTGCAATGTAGCACAGACTGAGAGTGACAACTCCAGTCTTGGGGCTGATGAACCCAAGGTAAATGCTTCGCTTAGAACCTTGTAATTTTCTTTACCATATTATCCCTCTAATTCTTTGACTTTTCTCTTCTTAGGTTACCACTGACATCAGAGGACAACTCATGATGCAGCAAATTATTCCAACAACCAGCAGTGATCCCACCTATCATCCAACAACTCTTTTTAGGGCTTCTGCGAAAGGCTCCACCAAAGGATTTGAGGAAGGAATCCAATCTACAAGTGCTCCTAATAAGACACCATTCATTCCTACAGTTGAATTTCCTCATGTAAATGTAGCTATTCCAAAAGAGTACTCGATCGAAAGAGAAATTGTTAATCTCCCAGGGGACACTGTGATGCCCAATATAGAACAAATTGCAGAGGTTAATCTTGAGGAGCAACAAGGCGAAGATGACAAGCTTATTGAAGAAGAAGAAGAAGATAAAGAAGAAGAAGATGAAGAATAAGAAAAGGAAAATGAAGAAGAGAATGAAGAAGAGGAGGAGGGAGAACAAACTGCATTTGAAGCAGAAATTGAAGTTCAGGTCATAGAAGACAAAGTGGACCAAGGGAATCAATCCAAGGATCCACCAACTACTGCTTCGACTGGCACTAAATCGACCAGCCTTTCACACGAAGAGCTGGAATCATTGAAAGTAAAACGACCATTAGAGTACCTTAAAGCTATGCTCAGTTCCAAATACAACTCTGACGAATAAAGCACCAGCACTTCGGCCGCCTTAGGGAATCTTCTAACTGAGAAGACTGACAATGATTTTCTAAAGGAGATAAAAGAAAAAATATTTACAGTGGACTTGTTCCAAATATTAGAACAAGATGTTTCTGTCAGTTTTGGTCTTAACAAACTTCTGGAGCAAGTCAATGTCTTGGAAGTTTCCCCAGAAGTGGTCGATGTTGTTATGGAACTGAGTACGCTGATCGATCTTGTTGCTGCTGATCTCAACCGCCTCAGAGACTTCTCGAGCAACCTCACCACCAAAATTGGCAATAAAAAAGATGCATTCGAGGCTGTCTCAGCGTCTACTGAAAAAGTTTCGACACTCGAGAAACTTTCTGAGCAGAATAAGAAGGAGGTCGAAAAATGTGACAAGAGCATTGCAAAATGGGAGAGATAAATTGTCATTTTACAAAACAAAATCTCCCAAGCCAAGCAATGCAAGACCAATCTTCTTAGCTATGTCGAAGATGAGGTGGTAAAAGAGATCCAGGCTGGCCTTCAACATCTTGAAAAAGCTCAAACAACTTGGCAATGAGATTGAAACTCTCTCGACCAACAAAACTCTTTACGAACGCCACCTGACGCTTCAAAGGTCGAAGTACGAAAAGATGAAAGGCTTTCTTCCCTTTTAAAGTTATCCCGTAGCACTTTTTTTTTGTTAATCATGACTTTTGGCCCTTTGTGGCCTTTTTCTGTAATGCATTAAGCCTATTTTGGCATTTTTATCTACCATATTAGCTTTATTCCTTTTCATATGATTACTCTTTGATTATTTTTATCTCTTGAAGTGCAGACTTATATTTTTTCAAATATTTCCCATTAACCTTCAAGATTCTTTTATCTTTGTCTAACTCTTCAATCTCATATGTACCATTAGAAAAAAACTTGTATAACATGGAAAGGGCCTTCCCATTTAGGGGATCATTTACCTAAGGCTCTATCTTTTCGATCCATAGGAAAAATTACTTTCCACACCAATTCTTCTGGCGAGAACATTTTAACCTTAACTTTCTTGTTATAAGTTTTCTCTACTCTTTTCTTCTGCCTTCTTAAAAATTCCAAGGCATTAAGCCTTTCTTCATCCAAATCAACTAACTCATCCATCATCATGTTCCAGTAGGATTCTGATGGAATCTCATGGTGCCTTTAGATCCTTGTCGACTATAAGTAAATTTCCACTGGCAATGATGCATCATGGCCAAACGTTAATCAAAACGGAGTTGTATTAGTCGATTCTTTGGGAGAAATTTAACATGCCCAAAGCACTTGATCCAAAGTCTTGTGCCAATTTCTAGTCTTCTTCCTTACATGTTCCTTGATTAGACCAATCACTACTTTGTTTGCTACTTCGACCTGACTGTTAGCCTGAGCGTAATAGGGCATGGAAGTTAACAATTTGAAACCCATTTCCCTAGCGAATTCTTGCATCTTTCAACCAGTAAAAAATGATCCTTGATCCATTGTAATAGTCTCTGGGATTCCAAATCTATAAAGAATATGTTTTTTGATGAATTTGATTATGTCTTCTTGGTATACATTTGGCAAAGGTACGAATTTGATCCATTTCGTAAAATAGTCAATACCTACAAAAACGTACCTTTGATTCTTTGATGACGCTGGTCGAATTTCTCCAACCAAATCCAAAGCCCAACCCCTAAAAGGCCATGGTTTGACTATGGAATGTAACTCACTTGCAAGAACATATTGTATACATGCGTGTACTTGGCACTCTTGGCACCCTTTAGCGAATTTGATACAGTCTTTTAATATGGTGGGCCAATACATGCCTTGTTGAAACAACAAGCATTTCAACTTGTGGCCTACCTGGTGCGCCCCACTATGGATAGTTAAAAGGGCTAAATATGCCTCTGATTCACTGAAGCACTTAAGTAAAACTCCCTTAGGAGTCTTTTTAAATAACTCATTCCCTCGAAAAACATAACTTAAAGCACGATACCTGATTTTTTGCTCTATGGATGCTGTTGGATTTTGCAGATACTCCGCTATCGATTTCCTCCAATCTCCGTCTGTCAAGCTATCTATTGCAAGGATTTCAAAATTCCCTTTATCGGCGTACCCTAGCTTTGTCGTTTCCAAATCTGATGGGGACAATCTGGCTGACACAACTCTTCCTCTGACTTTGATTACATCTTATAATTTTTTTTCGAAATTTTATACCCTGAAGCAATCTGAGCCAAATCATTGGCCACTTGATTTCCAATTGAGGTATGTGTCTAATACTAACCATTTCAAATCTTTTTGGTAATCGATTGGCTATTACAAACTACATAATAAGGTTTTCTTTAACACATTTGTACTCTTTTGTGATTTGTTTTATGACTAACTCTGAGTCTCCCATTATTTTGACTCGAGTTGCCCCCAATTCCATCAATATCTCAAGTTCGGCTATTAAAGCCTCATATTCAGCCTCATTATTTGAACAAAGACCTTTGACATTATAGTTGAATTTTGTTGGAATTTTTTTGGGAGAAATGATCAACACTCCTACACCGGTCCCATCTCTATGGCTAGAGCCATCAAAATATAATTTCCAAGGGTCAAGCTTGAGATAGGTTATGTTATTTTCATTTATTGAATGGTCGACTATAAAGTCTGCTACCACTTGCCCTTTAACAGCCTTTAAAGACATATATGTTAAAGAATATTCAGTTAAAGCTAACGCCCATTTACCAATTCAACTATGCAAAATTGGTTTGGATAACATGTGTTTAATGATACCGAAATGAGACAAAACATAAACATCAACTGGTTTTATATAATGCTTTAACTTCGTACAAGAAAAATGCAAGCATAAACACAAATTTTCAACTATGTTATACCTAGTTTCTGCATCATTTAAAACTCTGCTAAGGTAATAAATGGATCTTTCGACATCATTTTCATCCTCTTGAGTCAACATCCTCCCTAAAGTTTTATTTAACACAGATATATATAACCTCATGCACCTATTCCTACAAGGTGGTGATAGAATTGGAGGATGACTCAAGTAATCCTTAATTTTGTCAAATGCTTCTTGCTGAGGTTGCCCCTATTCGAACCCTTCCTTGTTGAGTTGAAGCAGAGGGGAGAAGGCTTGAGTCTTTTCGTTGAGATTCAATATGAATCTCCTTAAGAAGTTAATATTGCCCAGCAGTGACTGTAATTCCTTCTTTGTTGATGGCGATCTCGCCTCCATTATGGCCTTGGTCTTATTTTGCTTTAATTCCCTTTTTGTGGACCATAAAGCTTAAGAAATCTCATGTCTACACATAGAAAGCACATTTGAGAGGATTCATTTTTAGACCATGTATTCCCATCCTTTCGAAAGATTTTTGAAGATCGTCAATATGATTCTTCCCTGAAACAGACTTAACAACAATATCATTAATGTATATTTGCATAAAAGTCTATATAATCATGGAAGATCGAATTCATTTCCCTTTGATACGTTGCCCCAACATTTTTTAAACCAAAAGGCATCACTACCCATTCGTAAGTGCCTAAGGCCCCAGGGCATCGAAAAGCTGACTTCGAGACATCCTCTTCAGTAATGAAAATTTGATTATATCCTAATTACCCATCAAGCATACTAAGGTATTTGTGGCCTACGGTGAAATTGACTAGCATTTCCGCCATAGGCATTGGATATTCATCCTTTGGGGTTACAACATTTAAATCTCTAAAATCTGTGCATACCCTCAAAGAACCATTCTTTTTAATAACAGGCACAATATTTGCTAACTACTCGACATACCCGGTTGTACAAATGAATTTACATCGGAGCAGCCTTTTGACCTCCTCTTTGATCTTAGAGAGAATTGCTGGTGCAAACTGCCTCGGATTCTGCTTGATCGGCTTCTTCCTAGGCTTTATTGGCAACTTCAATTCGACAAGATCACTGCTTAAACTAGGCATCTCATCATAATCCCACGCGAAACGGTCTTTAAACTCCTTCAATAGTTGGATTACTTCGACCTTGAGTTGTGGGCTGATGTTGGCACTTATGTACGTTGGCCTCTTTGTTGCCCCCTCTCCTAGATCGATTTCTTCAAGTGGATCTTGCGCTAGCATCTTGATACTGGCTGCCAATGGATCCATCTTGAAACCCAAAGGCTCCTCATCATAGATTGGATCGAGCCTCTGGCCTTGTTGTTTTTCCTGAACCTTATCAGGAGGTTCTGGATCAAAGTATTTACCAGGACCTTCTTTTTATAATTCTTGGTTAGCTTTGACGGCCATATTTTCCACTTCAGCCTCTAAGCCCGTTTGTAAGTTATTTTTTGCTATGCAAGCCAAAATCTCTTTTAGCACTTCGAACTCAGTCATCATCACTGAATTCGCTTCCCTAACCTGTTGGGGTATCCCAGATACACCAAGGTATGACAGGTTGTCCTCTCCTACCACCTCTCTATCCCATCGAAAACCATGGACGAGATGCAAATACAACGAAAAATAAACATTGTCATTTGGGGTGAAAGAAAAATTGGTCGGATTGCATGGAGCAATGTTGGCCAAGTATTTGCCGAAACTGCGCCGGTCGACATGATTAATTTAGGCCTTAAAATAACCTTGATTAGCCTCAATATTTTGGACAATGCTGTCTGGTTTCCATATTGTAATTCGCTGATGCATGGAAGATGGTACAATCCCAATTCCATGTATCCACTCTCGTCCCAACAACAAGTTGTAGTTGGCCTTCACTTTGACCACCATAAAAATAGTAGGTCTTGTAATTGTCCCCACTGTCAAATCAACTTGTATGACACTGAGAGTAGTGCCCACATTTCCCTTGTAATTCGAGAGCACCATGTTGTATGCTTTGGTATCTGTGTCGTATTTGCCGATTCTCCTCAGCATAAAGTGCGGCATCAGAATTATCGTAGTGCCGCAGTCCACCCGAATTTTATTGACCGAGACGTTGCCTACCTTTCTGGTAATAAATAAATACTTCAGATGATTTTTCATCACCTCATCTGGCCGTTCGAAGAATGTATTCTTCTCTTCGACACAATCATTATTCATCACATAGTAGAACACTTGCTTGTGCGCTACCATCTCTGCTTCTGTATACATATCCAAATCTTCAACTTCAGTTATCTGGTCGAATTCTCTAGGCAGAATCGATATCATATTTACTATGATATCCAAAGAGGCCTCTGACCCAGAGTCGAAAGTATACGTCAGCATATCATCTTCATCAATTTCTCGATCGTGTTTCTCCTTAGCCACCTCCCCCTGGGTGGCAAACAGCTTCCTCCCCATGGGTAACTTTTTGAAAGGCTTTAGTTCCTCATCTTTCTCTTTCATGGTAGGGAGGTTAGTGCTAGATTCAGCCTTAGGCCCAACCTCTCTTTGAGCCTTTTTTCTGTGATGCTCCCTTCTCCATTGGGATCGAGACGTTGGATTTTTTCTTTGTAGTTTTCTGAGACGTATGTCGTCTTCTTCAAAGCCTGAAACTCCCTACGGTAAGCCATTGATGAGCCCCTATTGACATCAAATTTTTGCCATTTTTGTTGTCCCTGCTGCTTGCCTTCGACTGACTTCATCTAACTTTCCTTTGAAGCCTCAACTGTTGGTTTGAATGTGGAGGACCTAACTCCTGGCACCCTTTACTTGGTTTCCTCTTGCTTCAAAGAGGATCTTCTTGGGTAGAAACCTCGTTTCTCATAGGAGGCTCTGTGCTCACGCCTCTCTTTTGCCTTCCTCACACCATTTATGTTGCATGCTGCCTTTTTGTCAAACACAACACTACACCTTGGGTACCACATAACTTCATATTTTTTATTCTGGCAGCTGTGGAGAAAGTCTATAAGGCTTTTCTCCTTCTTTGGGTACGCCACTTTGTTGTATTCTTCCTGTCGACGCTCCTCGTCAACTTCCATAGGGGTTTCCTAGGAGATCTCCACCATGTTGATGTACATGTTAACACCATTAGCAATGTCCATCTTGCATAATTTCATTTGAAGGCCATCAGCGGCCTTGTCCATTCGAACGAAATCATCAGAAGTTTCCTTCGTTATCATCATAAGGTTGGAGTCCTCAGTAACTCCTTTAGAGAAGCCATCAGTAACTCCGCTGTCGAAACTATCAATAGTTTATTTGATGAAGCCTTCAGTAGCTTCACAAACAAAATCTTTCATGAATTTATGGTCAAGATCTTCAGTAACCTGGACCAAAACAGCCTTATTAATGAAGTCTTCAGTGACTTCAACCATGTTGACTACATTGTTGAAACCTTCAGCGACTTCAACCATGTTAACCTCTTTTGGCTTTGTATAATGAGATTCAACAATTTGCAGAGGATCAACATCAACTTTCATCTCGCTCTTTGTCTTCTCCCCGAATTTGAGTCTTCCCTCTAGGATAGCATTCTGAACAATATCCCTGAAAAGAAAATATTGAGAGGTTTTATGACCCAAGAAATTATGCTATTTAGAAAATCCTCTTTCCTTTCTTTGATCTAAAGGGGGTATTTTAGCACCAAGCGGTACTATCATTTGCCCATCTTTAACTAACAAATCAAAGATTTTGTCATATTTTGTGACGTCGAATGTATACATTTTCTTAGGAAACCTATCATTCTTTTCTGATTCGGCAGTTATTTCCATTATAAGGTGATAAAACCTTGCAGGAATATGGTGAACCCTTTTTCAATTCAACGATATCTACTTCATTCTCATCCAAACTCATAGGCTCACTATAAGGCCCTTCATCATCTTCATTGAATTTGACATAGACTATTCTTTTATTCTTATTTGCTCTAGCCATTTCTTCTTTCAAACGTTCTAACTGTCGAACCCTATCGGCCAACTAGGCCATATCTCTCAGGTATTGAGTATCTAATTTCTTCCTGATGGAATAATCTAGGCCACCAACAGCCATTTCGACTAACTCATGTTCTGGAACTTGTGTGAAACACCTTGCCTTGAGAAGTCAAAACTTATTTAAATAATCGTCTATTGGCTCAATAAACTTTCATTTTATACTAGCCAATTTCTTCAAACTAATATTTGTTTGTCCCATGTAGAACTGCTCATGGAACAAACGTTCTAACTGGGTCCAATTATGAATCAAATTCAGAGGTAGGGTTGTGAACCAAGTGAAAACATTCTTTGTAAGAGAACTTGGGAAATATTTTACCCTAAGGTTCTCATCATTCGAAATTTCTCCTGCTTCTATCAAATACCTAGCCACATATTCGACATTAGACTCAATGGTATCCTCAGAAAACTTAGCAAACTTAGGAACCTTCATTCTTGGGGGTAAATCTGACTGAAGGATGTATTCGAATAACGCTGATGTGTAATTTGATCGTCGAAGGCCAAAAATTACTCTATTACATTCCATGATTATTTTGACCATGGAAGCCCGATTATTATCTACTACTATGTTGTTACGTCGAACTTGGTGTACAACGTTTTCAGCATCCTGGTTCCTATTTACCAAAACTACCCTTGGTTCTTCTTCTCTAGGAATTTGTGGTTGAATCCTAGGGGGTTCGACTCTAGGTATTTCGATCATTCCTTGGTTATTTTGATTTTCCTAGGGTATATTTCCCGGATTTTGTTGAATTTGGTTAACCGTCATATCTTCGTTAAAAGCTACCCCTTGGTTTTCTATCATATACTCCCTCGGTGGTTGTCGAGGGGGATTTGGCACACTAAAAAATTCTACAAGACACGTCATTTGCATTGCTAATTGTTGATTAGTTTGGGTTGTATTCTAAATAAGGGGCTGGAAAATTTTCCCCATAGTTTGAGACATCATTTGGACCATTTGAAGATTACTTTCGTCCATCTGTTGTCTCAAATATGACGTAGAAATCGTTGTCAAATTTGGCACTTGGGTTGAATACCCTAATCCTAAAGTTTGGCCGCAGAACTAACAAATTTTCAAATATTTAGAAGCAAATTTTATGATCACTTAGCACTATCCCACTGAGCGTGCCAATTTGTTCGCCATGAAAATTGGTGAACAACCTCTGGTCTTACAAATCGAAAAAGATTTATTTTACTTGCAGGATCGACCACATAAATCCTAGGACATGTGTTAATTGATCTTAAACAAAGTTTAAAAAGACGATGAACACTTCGACAAAGTTCATGATAAAATAACTTATTTCAAGTGTAAATGGAATTGGACACAAAGGAGTAAAATTGAAGTACTAGTAAATGATGAAGATAATAACTTGCATAAATAAAGGATAAATTCTTAATGAAAAATATGTGTTAAATTGCATTGAAATGTAAAGATGGTGTTACATCAACATACATTCTTACAAACTCGTTTCTCTACACACGGGTACTTGGATTATACTGAAGAATTTGCACACAATTGAACACACACAAATCCTAACACTAAGACTTGCTATTTTTACAAATTGAAAATAACTGCTATTAACGGCTAGCAAACGAAATCGAGAAAAGTGGCACTATGCATGCCTTCAATTCCTAGAAGCGCTACACGTGTCTTCTTTGAAGAATGGATAAGAACAAACTTCCCCTTCTCTTTTTGAATTCAAATCTTCATGTTGAAAATACCTTCAGTAACACTTCTATCGAATCGAATCTTTCAACTGCTAAGAAATATTTCTAAGTCCGTAGGATAGTTTCTTCTGGCAGAAGGATGCCTTCGACTCACATTCCAAAAATATGGATCCGGTAGAAGTATGCAGATTTCTTCAGAAACTCTATTACTCTCTTTTCATCCAATTCAGGTGTCGAAATTTAGAGCCAACAAAACCACTAAGCTTACAAATTCCATGTGATCATACGAAACTCGAAAGAATTTTTTGAAGGGGAGAATCACCATAAAATGTGTACTTTTACTCTTGGTGATTGTATCTCTTGTCTAATAGAACTAACATCAATAGGTGATGAATTTTCGACAAGTGTACCGATAATGTCGCTGTAATAAAAGATCAAATCTACAGGAAATGTGTTTGAACAAGACAATAATTGTGCAATGTAAAGGAAAATAGTAAATGGGGGGGGGGGGGTCAGGTTTCAGAGTGTAAAACAAAATAGGAGTTTAAAACATAAATATTAAGATGGCCAGGTTGTGTAACGAATCCCCTTATCCTCTCATGTTGATGTATGATGCCTTATATGATTGATCTTATCCTTATAATCTCACGGTGAATCAACAAAACTGATATAACCAACCCCTCACAAAATAACTCACTAATCACTACTCAGAGCATGTTATTCCTAGTCCATGTCTATGAACGTAAGTAGGATTAGGCGATGTACAAAATGTTAATTCCCTATGAAACTTCTCGGGGTATCTTATCCCTATTCGACTAGCGTAAGTAGAACAAATGCCCTAGGTCCAACACATAGGCTAAGGGTCAGTAATCAATATGTGTTCAATATCAGATTAACAGAGTATCTAAAATAAAAAGCATTAAGATCAAGAAACATTGGAATAAAATTATAATTCAAAGGATGCATACAAAGTCAAACCAACATATAATTCTAAGATTGAATAAGGTTCACCATAAAAAAACCTAACCTAGAGGAGTTTAGCTACTCATAATTCAGATAATAATACCACAATTGATACATGTAAACAACATATGAAATCTCTTGAAGTAATGGCCTCCAATGGCTTTAAATGCCTTACAAATCACCCTTGATAATCTCAAAATCGTGCTTTGCTGTCCAATTTTCATAACCACTGTCAAAATGCTGAAAATCCCCTCAAAAAGATATCAGAACAAGTCAGAACGCATCGAAAATAGCCTAGAAAAGTGCCCATCACGGGCATTATATATGTATCACACGCAATGTAACTTTTACATCCTTATCGAGCACGCAATGGAGCGTGTGATTATTCCAATAGCTACGTTAAAAAACACCCCTTTTCACCATAATTTCCACTAAGTTCCATTCTTCCATACTTGGCTACTTTTCAATCATTCTCGGGTCTTTCTTCTTCCTTTTGACTCATATTTTGCTTGTTTTTCTCCGATTCTTTGCCTAATTATATGTAATGACATACTGTCATCAATAGGTAAGCTCGAAAAGGAGTTATCAAATGGCTACAAAACTCGTTTGATAAGTTGAACCCACCAAACTGCAAACTTATGTGTGGAATACGAGAAAATTTGAAATGGAGGAGGAAAAATATTTGTCTTTAACTTGTGCCTTTTATGCTTTTAATTAATCATTAGTTATCCTAGAAATTTTACCAAATAAGAACAAAAATTGATCATCAACTATCGAAAAAGGTAGCATTTTTCCTAAACAAACCTTTTAGATACTAGTTGAGGTTGGTAAGAAAATATTCTAATTCATTTGTCGATAATACCTAAGAGGATCATTCGAAAAACCAAATACTCTTTCCATATTTTATTGTATTTAATTTGAGTTTGAGACCTATAGGTTGATAAGCAAAAAGAGGGAATGTAGTAATATGTGGTGTTAAAATAGAACAAGTTGAGATGTTGTTTGAAGGCGATTTAAGGGTTAGTAAAGGTGTCATTGTTATCAAGATGAACAAGTTTCCTATACTAAAGAATCTTTTGAGAAAGTGGTAGGTCGAAATTATAAATACCACTTATCAAACTCCCTCAAAGTAGAATCGCTGCTTGGCCTCAAGCAACTCAGCTCAGAAACAACAAAAAAGGACAAGGTAATATAACATGCAAAGTTTATGGAAATGAAATGAATAATACTCATACGTGAAATTAGTTATGATTGGCTTTCGATCAAATCCCCTTGCCATAGATCAACACTATAAGCATTGTAAGGACACAAACCATCTAAACAAGAGCCAAAATTTCCCTCATAAGATAATGTTCCTACTATGGTTTTGTACCGAAGTCTCACAAGCCATACAAAGCTAATTGAGGATTTTTATTTCTATTTACAACGCATAAGAAAAATAATTGCTTTATTTGCATATGATTATACACAAATGTATTTTTAAATTTTTTAGTGCCCTTTTTGGTTCTGACGTTGGGGTTCAACCACCGTTGGATTGAGTAACCGAGTGAGGGTTACCCAACTTAATAGTTGCAGTTTCCTTATACCGCCATTTTTTCTCAACTAAGTATAGCTTGCAAATCTATAGTATTCCAGACTATTTTTATAGAAATAATTGGAAAATACTTCTTAGAAATCGGAGAATATGGCACAAAACGTGTCAAATTGATATCCTTTTTGGGAAAATTTGGGAGAAGACAAAACTTAAAAAAGCATCTCCCGAAGGAGGTGGAAAATGAAACATATAAGAGAGTTATAAAAGTTCTTCTCTTTTTGTCTTATTTTCTTGAGTTTTACTTTCTTATTAAAACAAACCAAACCTACAAAATGTAACAACATAAAAACAATTAAAAGTGTGGGTTGCCTCCCACAAAGTGCTTTGTTTAACATCATTTAGCTCGAAGGTCTGTGAGTGCAAGAACCCATGGTGATTCCTTCAAAGTTGATCCTTCAACCTTAGGCTTAGTGGTTTTAAGGACCCATGCCAACCTATCTATCCATCTCTCATATTTACTACTCAATTTTTTCTTTCTTCTATGGGGTGGTTCATACTTTATGACCGATGAGGTGGGTTTTTTTCAATCAAGGGTTTTGCTTCATCACTATTTTTCTTCCTTCTATGGGGTGGTTCATACTTCGTAACCAGTGGTGTTTTTTGTTTTTCCTCAAGAGTAAAGTGGTCTTTGTTTCCTCATAAGTTTCAACCTCATCAACTAAGTAATAACAAACCTTTGTATAAAGGATCTTTTAGGATGCTTGTTGTAAGATCCTACTTTCATATTTTTGTTTTCAATTGATTTAAAATTAGTTATTTTTAATTATTGGAGAGCTTGGATATTTTTGTGAGATTTATGGAGAGTGGTGAGAATTATTTAGAATTTTAGTTAATTTTAAATGATTTAAATAATAAGAAAATATGGAATTCATGAGATTTGGGTGGAAACTAAGAATAATGAAAATATGGGGTAAATAATAGTGAGAAATAAAGGTAAGTTAGGGCCAACTTAAAATAATTAGAAAAATGGAATTAGGTTAATACTAATAAGAAGGATTAATGGAGCCTTTGAACTATCACTTGGTGAAATTGGAGAAATTAGGAGAAATAGAAAATTGTGAGAAGAGGAAAAACAAGGGTTTGAGAGAGAGGAAGAAGTCATAACCAAAGCTTTTTCTTGCTATAAATTAAGGTAGGGGATTACTTGAATATATTTATCAATTGAATGAAGAGTGGAGAGGGATCCTCACCCTCTTCTAGGTTTTTCATCAATTTTCACCATTGATGATGTTTATGAGTTTTTTTTTAATGAAAAAGTATGAATGTTATATGATAATTTCTGCAATTGATGTTTAAATTCGTGCTCGGTGTATTGCTGGAAATTATGCATATTGTATTGATATGAATCTGAATGTTGTTGTTGCCATTGATGTCTTTTGGTCTCATAAACATAACCTTAGATTCATGATTAATTTTTGAAATTGGATGTTAATCAGTGCATATGTGATGTTCTAGTTATAGTATAAGAAGTACATGTAGTTTTCTGGTCAATTTGGGTGATTGGAGGGTTAAATCGGAGCTTGGAATGAAATCTCATGGAAGAACTCACATTCTAATTTTCTGCACCAACTGTGACTGACTGCCCGTCACGTATCAGGGTGAGCTACTGATCGTCAGTTAGGTGACGAGGAGACTGTCATGGGCCCAAGACCCAAAATCCTTGTTGGTCGTCACCCTAATGACAAATTTGTGAGGAGAGAGATGACGGGTTGGGTGATGGGCCGCCCGCCACAAGCTCATTGACCAACAAGAATTTGCTTATTTGACATTACAATCCATAAACTAACTTAGGTAAAGAAGAAGTTCCTTCCAACTCAAAATAGGTTTAGAAAATATGAGAGAGTAAATGAGCCAAAATTGAAGAAATGCAATATAGTAAATTGGTTATTATGAATATTGTATATAACTAGTATGGACAAAGTTGAACTCTATGGTAGATTTATAAACTACATATAGCATTAGAGCTTGACCTATTGATAAGTGCTAAAATGTACTGATTTTTAGTGTGAATAGTTGGTACTTATTTGCTTGATTCGTTTGTTTTCCGTTAATAATTCCCCATTTTTGTGTATATTTTGTACAGTTTACATTATAGTGTGTAATATGTGTTTTTGTGTACATATTGTTGAGTTTGACCATTTTTCATCTGTTTTTATAGGTAATAATGTATGGTTGAAGTATGGACCCATTTGAGCCAAGAGGGATGTTGTAAGATCACAGATTGTTTCTTAGTAATATCTTTATGTTTTGATGATAACTCTTATGAAACTTTGTATTAAAGAATTATATACTCTAAAATTTGTTTATGAATATTTGCTGCAGATGTTAAAATATATATATCTAAGAGCAAATTAATCTGAACATGGAACTATGGAAGGCTCTGAAGAGTCAAAAACATCTTATAGAAGAATCTGAATGCTGCCTACAGAAGAATCTGAAGCAGAAGCTACAGAAGAATCTGAAGCAGAAGCTGCAGAAGACACTGAAAGATCTGAAGACTCTGAAGCATTGAAGATCTTTGTATGAGAGTTAAGAAGCACAGTTTTTCAGAAGACTCTGAGAGTACTACACGCTGCATGTACTGAGGATCTGACTCATAAAACTCTACTCTGATAGAACTACTCACTGAAGCACACTTGCTGCATTACTCTGATTCAGCAAACTCTGATGGGCATCCAAGACTCTGATCACGCAAACTCTGATGTTTACTTTGCTGAAGTGAAATACTTGTTGAAGAAGAATTCAAAGTTATATCCGTTGATTTGGCTCAACGACTCTTTCCTCTTTCATGCTTGACACTAGAACACAGACCAAAAGCATTTCTCTGTGCATTCTACTTCTAGGAAAGGTCATGTGATGTGAAGACAAAAAGGTGCATGCCTTTTCAGTACACAACCTCCAACGTCAAGACTTTGTGGACTACTGTGCATATAAAAGCAAATCTTCCTCATCTTCTTCAGTTGACGAATCTTTGATAGAAACTCTTACAAGCTCTCTTAAAATATTCTTATTTTATTTGCTGATTTTATTCTTTTGTTCTTAACATTAAGTGAAAAAGCACTCTTGTGATAAAGCTTGTTAGAAGCATTCAAACACTTGTATTTATCTTACATTTCATTGTAATAGTTCCTTGAGAAGATCCAGTTGGGATCAGTAGTTCTTGAGAAGACTAAGAACAGTTGCTCTTAGTGATTGCTATTGTAATTAGTTGATTAATAGTGGATTAAGTCCTTGTTTGAGAAAGGCAAATCACTCTAGATAGGGTGGACTGGAGTAGTTGAGTTCAACGAACCAGGATAAAAATACTTGAGTTTTTATTTCTAAGTTTTATCTTCATACTTATGCAACCCCCCTCCCCCCCTTCTAAGTATTTTCTCACCTTCAGTTGGCATCAGAGCTCCGGTTCTGTGTGTGCTATCACTTCACAGTGACAGAAAAGATCTAGTGAGAAAAACTTTGATATATATATTTGGTTGTTACTATGGCTGATACTTCAATATCTAACATTAACAACAAATATGAAGAAAGGGATAGAATCAACATTAAACCTCCTATGTTTGATGGGGAGAAATTTGATTATTGGATGGACAGAATAGAAAGTTTCTTCCTGGGCTATGATGTTGATTTATGGGATTTAGTCATAGATGGGTATGTTCATCCCATTGATGGGAATGGCAAGAAAATAGAAAGAAAATCTATGACTGAAGTTCAAAAGAAGGAATTCAGAAATCATCACAAGGCTAGAACTATCTTGTTAAATGCAATATCTCATACTGAGTATGAGAAGATCACAAATAGAGAAATTGCATGTGATATTTTTGAATCTCTAAAGATGACTCATGAGGGAAACTCTCAAGTCAAGGAAACAAAGGCTCTGGCTCTAATTCAGAAGTATGAAGCTTTCAAGATGGAAGAAGCTGAATCTGTTGAAGCCATGTTCTCCAGATTTCAAATACTTACAGCTGGACTAAAGGTTCTGGATAAAGGTTACTCTACTGCTAATCATGTGAAGAAGATCATCAGAAGCTTACCACCAGATGGAGACCTATGGTGACTGCGCTGAAAATGGCTAAAGATCTGAACCAGATCTCCTTGGAGGAACTAATCAGCTCACTGAGGAGTCATGAAATTGAACTTGAGGAAGATGAGCCTCAAAAGAAAGGTAAATCAATTGCCTTAAAATCTAATAAATCTGCTAAAGCGTTGCAGGAAATAGAGAAAAGCTCTGAAGAATCCTCATCTGAAGATGAAGATGAATTATCCATGTTGTCCAGAAGAATAAACAAACTCTGGAAGCATAAAGGAAAGAAGTTTAGAAACTTCAGGAAGCCTGACCAAAGAAAAGAATCTTCTGGACACAGAAGATCTGGCAAAAAGGAGGTTGTTTGCTACGAATGTAAAGAACCTGGGCATTACAAAAATGAATGTCCAAAGCTTTTGAAAGAAAAGCCTAAAAGAAAATTTGATAAAAAGAAGAAGGTTCTAATGGCAACCTGGGATGATTCAGATATATCTGAATCTGAATCTGAGTCAGAAGAGGAATGTGCCAACGTAGCATTGATGGCATACATAGAAGATCAGGAGGAAGGAATTTCAGGATCTGAATCTGACTCTGACGCTGAAGAGGTAATGGCTAAACTCACTAAAGATGAACTTATCAAAGTGTTATCAGAAGTTCTGAAGAGCTAGAACAATATTAAGCTCAAATACAAGGAGCGTCAAAGCAATCTTGTATCTGAGAATAATATTCTCAAATCAGAAGTGGCTGAGCTAAATGAAAAGAACTTAAAAATGAAAAATGATTTTGAATTAGCTCAACAAGACTCTGATTCTGAAACTGAGTCTGAATGCAAAAATATTTTGGAAAAATATGACTATAGCTTTCAGAAGTTTCTTGCTAAAAGCATAGATAGAAGCAAAATGGCTTCTATGATCTATGGAGTTAGCAGAAATAACAGAAAAGGAATTGGATATAAATCTTCCTCTGGAAAAGATTTAAGTCCAAAACCTATTGATAAAATTATCATCAAGAAGACTCATTTATATTCTCATTTTAAATTTGGTCACTTGAATGATATTAAACACACTCGTTCTGAAAAGAACATTCATGTGTTTAAATCTAAGGCTAGTCAGAATAAACCTTATGTTGAAAAACTGAAGTTTAGACGAACCTTCAGAACAACTAACCCAAAAGGACCCAAGAAGATCTGGGTACCTAAGAGTAAAATAATTCCTGTTGCAGATGTTCTTAGCAGCAAGGTCAGGATGCCAGTCATGGTACCTGGACTCTGGATGCTCGCGACATATGACGGGAGAAAGGTCTATGTTCCAAAGTCTGGAGCTTAGATCTGGAGGTGACGTGAAATTTGGAGGGAATCAGAAGGGCAAGATCATTGGATCTGGCACTATTGGAAATTGTAACCTTCCCCCTATTACTAATGTTTTACTTGTAGAAGGATTAAAGCATAATCTATTGTCCATAAGTCAATTAAGTGACAATGGTTATGACATAATCTTTAATCAAAAATGTTGTAAAGCTATTAGTCAAAAGAATGGCTCAATCCTATTTAGTGGAAAGAGGAAGAACAACATTTATAAAATAAATCTTTCAGAACTTAAGGTTCAGAATGTTAAATGCCTTTTGTCTGTTAATGAGGAGCAATGGGTCTGGCACAGAAGATTGGGGCATATTAATATGAGACGTATATCTCAGATTAATAAACTTAATCTTGTCAGAGGACTTCCTAAGTTGAAGTTCACCTCAGATGCTCTTTGTGAAGCATGTCAAAAAGGGAAGTTTTCAAAATCCTCTTTTAAATCAAAAAATGTTGTTTCTACTTCCAGACCATTAGAATTACTTCATATTGATCTGTTTGGACCAGTGAAAACTGCATCCATCAGAGGCAAGAAGTATGGATTAGTCATTGTTGATGACTATAGTAGATGGACATGGGTAAAGTTATTAAAACACAAGGATGAGTCACATTCTGTGTTCTTTGACTTCTGCAAACAAGTCCAAAATGAAAAAGATTTTAAAATAATCAAAGTCAGAAGTGATCATGGTGGCAAATTTGAAAACAAATATTTTAATGAAAATGGCATTGCTCATGATTTCTCCTGTCCTAGAACTCCACAAAAAAATGGAGTTATAGAGAGGAAAAATAGAACTCTGCAAGAAATGGCCAGAACCATGATCAACGAGACTAATCTGGCAAAACACTTTTGGGCAGATGCAATAAACACAGCATGTTACATTCAGAACAGAGTGTTTGTAAGACCTCTTCTAGAAAAGACTCCCTATGAATTGTGGAGGAATAGAAAGCCCAACATTGCTTATTTTCATCCTTTTGGATGTATTTGTTATATGTTGAACACTAAAGAGAATCTTAGCAAATGTTTCATGCTTGGATATTCTGAACGCTCTAAAGGCTACAGAGTATACAATACTGAAACACAGATTGTGGAGGAATCTATACATGTTAGATTTGATGATAAGCTTGGCATTGAAAAGCCAAAGCAGTTTGAAAGTTCTGCAGATAGAGAAGTAGTCTTCGCAGACTCTGAAGGCTCAGAGGCAGAAAAAGCTAAAATAAAGGAACCAGAAGCAACGCCAGATGCAATTCCTTTTGCTTCTCAAATGGACAACTTGAACATTTCTGAAAATTCAATTGTCAAAGGATCATCTTCCAGAATCAAGGCCTCTCACCCAGAGGATGTAATCATTGGGAAGAAAAATGATCCAATCAAAACAAGATCATTTCTCTGATCATCTAAAGCGTCATTATTTGGGTTGGTGTCAGTTATTGAACCAACTTCTGTGGATGAGGCTCTGCAAGACAATAACTGGGTAATTGCCATGCAAGAAGAGCTTAATCATTTCACAAGAAATGACGTTTGGGATCTGGTTCCAAGACCTAAAGGATTCAACATAATTGGAACCAAATGGGTATTCAGAAACAAGTTGAATGAAAAGAGAATTTGAAAGAAATAAAGCAAGGCTTGTTGCTCAAGGGTACAGTCAACAAGAAGGTATTGATAACACTGAAACTTATGCTCCAGTAGCAAGGTTAGAATCTATACGCCTTCTTATTTCATTTGCTGCCCAACATAACATCACTCTTTATCAGATGGATGTTAAGAGTGCCTTCTTAAATGGTATTATAGAAGAAGAAGTTTATGTCCATCAACCTCCTGGTTTTGAAAGTGATAAATTTCCAAATCATGCTTTCAAACTCAAAAAATCTCTTTATGGTTTGAAACAAGCTCCCAGAGCTTGGTATGAAAGATTAAGTAATTTTCTTCTGGAAAAGAACTTTATCAGAGGAAAAGTAGACACAACTCTCTTCTGTAAAACATTTAAGAAAGATCTTTTAATTTGTCAAATATATGTGGATGATATTATATTTGGATCTATAAATGTTATGCTGGGAAAGGAGTTTGCTCAATGTGTGCAGGCTGAATTTGAGATGAGCATGATGGGAGAATTGAGATTCTTTCTGGGAATTCAAGTCAACCAGACTCCATATTGCACTTACATTCATCAGACCAAATATGTTAAAGAGCTTCTGAAGAAGTTTAACATGACTGATAGTAAGATGGCATAGACTCTTATGCATCCAACAAGTACTCTTGGTAAGGAAGAGGTAAGTAAGAAAGTAGATCAGAAACTCTACAGAGGTATGATAGGATATCTTCTCTACTTAATTGCTTCTAGACCTGAGATTTTGTTCATGTATGCTTGTGTGCAAGATTCCAATCAGATCCTAGAGAATCTCACTTAACTGCTGTTAAGAGGATTCTAAGGTATCTGAAAGGTACTACTAACGTGGGTCTGTGTTACAGAAGATCTGATGAATATACATTAGTTGGATTCTGTGATGCTGACTATGCTGGAGACAGAGTAGAGCGTAAAAGTACTTCTGGAAGCTGTCAGTTCCTTGGAAGTCATCTGATCTCATGGTACAGCAAGAAGCAACCCACAATTGCACTTTCTACAACAGAGGCAGAATACATTGCTACTGCTGAATGTAGCACGCATATGCTCTGGATGAAAAGTCAGTTGGAAGACTATCAGATCTTTGAGAGTAATGTATCTATCTTCTGTGATAATACTTCTGCTATATGTTTGTCTAAAAATCCAATTTTACACTCTAAGGTAAAACATATAGAAATTAAGCATCATTTCATCAGAGACTATTGATCGCGACTTTCTATGTCTAATACAACCTAACTGCAAGTGCACAGTCTATCGCGTAGTAATAATAGATATCGATCCCACAGGGACTCGTAATCAAACTAGTGTTCTCGGGAGTTACTATGTTTAGCTAGGTAGATAATGTTTGAGGGAATAAGATTGTCACTAAAGGGAACTAAGAATGTTAATTAAATTATAATTAAGTGAATCGATATGCAGTAATTATGTTCTTCAGGGATTTGACAAGTTACCGGTATACGAAATATTTTTCAGAGTTTATTTAAGTAGAAAATGGTGATCTGAAGACTCTCGCCTCACGATGGTTATTGACGCTAATCATAATTCTAAGGGCCAAACGTACGCTTTCGTGTACCATTCGGGGTTAAAATTATTTTTTGGAAATCTTTAAATTCTAATTCATTTTAAAGTGCTTTCGTTGTTATTAAAATGAATGACTAGTGTTTACTATCTGGTCTTGCCGCAGCTTTCGCTTGTTGGTTCGTACCTTAATTAATTTCCCACTTTCGTGGCAAAACTACTTTTAAATAAGTTCTCGCTTTCGCGATGAAGTTTATTTAGTAAATTAATTTTAAACACTCAGACCATAAACAACTTTTGAAAAAGACAATTTTCAACCGGTTATTATCAAATCCCTTCCGAATTATTATTACATATCGATTACTTTGGTTTAGCTAGACATGGATTTGGGAAAAGTAAAACATAAATAAAAACAATAAATAATAGCATGCATCATAATAAAAACTGGAATTACGATTGAAATGAGAAACCTGTAAATATTCCAATTGACCTTTGGGCAGATCCTCCACAAATGTTGGCAGGATTCTGGTCTTTGTGCCAATTGATCGTACACGGTAAATGAGAATTACAGAATATCAAAGGAATGCAGAAAAAGAAAAGAGAAACAAATAAGAATAGAAAAACTGGAAAGGTTGCTCTGAAAATAAATTGGCAGCACTTCGTTGTCTGAATGCGGCCCCCTTCTGAGTTCCCCTTCTTCCCCTTTTATAGAAATGGAATTCTAACGGTTATAACTTGAAGAAGGTGGACTTTGAGGCAGAATTATCAGGGAGTAGTGGTCCACTATTTGGGACTTGGAACTGCTTCTTTCACGTGCATTTGAAGTGGGGCGTTTTTTCCTGCATGACGGTCGTCACAATGTGTGACGGTCGTCACCCGTGTGACGGTCGTCATGGAGCTGTGACGGTCATCACAGCAGCAAAATCAGCAGTCTGCGTTTTTCATGTTATTTTCATCCGGTTTTCGTCCATATTTCATCTGAGATTGCTTCTTTTCTTCATATTGCCTTGTTTAGACGTGATCATCAAATACCTGCAAAACATCAGACAAATAACACGGAAATAACCTGAAATCGGATCGAAAACGGTTAAACTTCAGTTGAATTATGCATCAAAATATATATACGATTTCGTGTTATCAAACTCCCCTAAGCTTGAATCTTTGCTTGTCCTCAAGTAAAACAGGAAAAAGTCGGCAAGCACGAGGCAGCTTCTTCGTTCGCAAAGTTGGGAAAAACCGGGATTCTTGGTAAGAACAAAACGAGTACCATGACGACACTGGACTACAAGTCTTCGGAGGTCTCCTTCTTATACAAATCGGTCCCAGTCATGCTACTGTAGCTTGGTGTCAAGGTTCTCGCGGCAAGTTCACCCTGTTTGTTCTAGCGCAATCACATTAAGCCCGTTGTCCATACACTTTCATGGCAAGTCGACCTGTTAGTGAATATGATCTCATTTCTGTTTTGATCTTCTTCATTGATCATAAGCTTATATCATTGATTTTTCAATGAGTTTTTGTGCCGTTGGGCTAAATGCTCGGGTGAGGAGCACCTAACTTAGAAGGAAACGTGTCTTATATTTTTGTCTATCTAACTTTCTTTTCATGATTTTTCATCTTTTTGGAGATCATACACTTATTTGCATTGGTCTCTCGCTTAGAAGTGTTTTAGGATGGTGTTGACTGCTAGTATAAACTACTTGGGGCTGAGTTTGCGTAGACACTTGAGACTTTGGTACACGTAGGTAGTGAAACCGACTCGCATAAACCGGAGATCTAAGGTGTCAGGATGGTACTGGTTTTGTTGGAATTGTCGTCTCCTCGGAGTTTCAGAACTTGGTTTGAACTCGGGTGCATTCTCGTGATGCTTTTGCTTTTGAGGAACGAACGAAAAAGTTTGTTGTTTACGTCGAATAACATGGGGATGTTTGCGTAACGGAAAAAGGATATATAAACGAGCTTTATTTGCTGAAAATAGAAAATGTTTGAATAGAAATTACGAAATTCAAAGTACAATGGAATGGGAAATAAATGCTCCGCTCCCACACTATCTCAATCAGTGTCCCCACTGATTTGAAAGAATGCGAGAGGGAGATACAACAGAAATGAAAGTACAAATAAACTGAAAATATAGTAAACAAATAAGGAAAATGATATCTAATCACGTCCGCTGCCTCGGTCACGTCCGTGCTCTCGTCCTCTGGCTCTGACCCGGGCGACTCGGTCCTCAAAACTCATAGCTCCGGTGTGGTAGACATAGTCACGGAGTCCTTCGACCTGCAAGGTCAGATTCGCCAAGTTCTCAGTAATGGTTTCTTGGCCGGTTTGAAGTTGTTGCATTTGGGTCCGATGCCAAGCTTCGAACTGCTCTGCTCGCTGATTCTGCTGCTGCATCATAGCGATTATCTGGGCCTGCTGGTCGAGAGAGCAGCGGAGGTCCTCTTCTGAGTTGTCGGGCACTGGACGATGGCGGCGGCAGCGGGAGGATGTACCTTCGGAAGGAGGAGGCTGCGATGCCTCCGGTTGCTCCGGCCTGTCTAACTCAGCTTGGATTTCGTCGTTAGAACCTTGGGTGTGGTCCTGAGTTGGAGCAGCGGTAGCAGGAGGGGCAGTGAGGTCAAATAACCAGTTGGTACGATCCTCTGGGTGTGTCCGGGTGCGTGATGGAAGGATGATGCTTCGGACGGTTTTGCCACGCACTACCGGATGGTACTTGCTGTCGGCTCTGGAACGGATGAGGTGAGAGGCTCTGCAGTGGTCGGTGTCAAGGAACACCGAGGGGATGGCATGGAGGTGCTGGAGGTGGTCTCCGAGGTTCAGCCCAAGTGCAATGGCAGTGACAATCCCGCCAAAATAAAATGGCTTGGAGCCACGGTTACAGTTGGCCTGAATGTGGGCCAGGAGGAACAGAGCAGCGTTGATAGGCTCGTTGTTAAAGACGCAGTGGAGGAAGAAGAGCTCTTTCGAGTTCACCTTATGGTTGTTGTCCCTGGTGAAGATTGTGTTCCTCAATGCTCGGTGGAAGTATCGGATGGTCGGTTTATGGATATGCGTGGCGTGCAAAGAATCCCAACCATCGGCATTGATGCCGGTCAACTGGTACCAGAGTGCGAAAGCTTCATGCTGGAACTGATCGGTGAGGCGGCAGTGAGCATTGTCGCCTCGAAGGAGTTGTAAGATGGCGGCAATCTGGTTCTGGTTCACCTGATAGTTTGTGCCGAACATCCGGAAGCATGCGGCACCGGAGTGTTGGATGAGGTCGCCGCTGGAAGTGACGTAGATAAACGAACTCAGGAACTCGAGAGTGAGTTGTTCGTACGTCGGCAGTGGATTGGTGCATAGGTTCCAGATGCCGGCTCTTTGAAGCATCCAAGTGACGCCTTCAAGGAGTCCGAGCTCCGTGAGCGATGGAATATATGGATAATGAGTCAGCTGAAGCGATCGTTGATGGAATGCGATGTAGTTGGCCCGCTGTCTTTCGCCGGAGTCACCGTCGCTGAACACAATGTTGCTGATGTCTGGGGTTTCGGTATTTCTCGCCATTGTTGGAAGATTGAGATGGTTCTGAGGATTGGGGTGGTTCTGCGAAGTGGGAAAAAAATGACAGAAGTGTGGTAGGAAGTTGAGATGGGAGTTGAAATATATGGTGCAATGTGGGGAAGACGAAAAATTGGAGTGGGGTGGGAGTTCTGATGATTGGAAGTTGAAAGAAGATGAGTGGGAGAGAAAACGCAACCCCTGTTATATCAGATAACAGTTTTGGGTTCGTGACGGTCGTCACGTATTTGTGACGGTCGTCACCCGCGTGACGCTCGTCAGGCTCCTGTGACGGTCGTCACAGCAGCAAAATCTGCAGAATGCAGAATTTTGCTCTGAGGGTGTTCTTGCAGTGACTTTTAGGCCTATTATTGATATGGAAATGTATTATAGTGGCCAATAAACAAAGAAACAACGTAAAAACAGAATAAATAGATAAAGACTATAATTGAAATAAAGAAAATAGAATGATTGTAATGTAATACATGAAGAAACTAACAATGCGAAAATCCAAATGATTAAACGAAATTAAACTAAACCAAACTAAACTAAAACTAGTATCTAGTCTTTTCGTGCCTTCAACTCATCGAACTTCAGTGCGTAGTAGTCGAGCTGGTCACAGACTAAGTCCATGAAGACTACTAGTTTGCTGTGTATGCCTGCGATGTCATCTTTTACAGTAGTCAGAGTTGCATCAACATTGTCCAACTGGAGTAGAACAGTATCCATTTTGTCGGTGGTCTCCTCAGGAATGGGCTCAGGATAGGTGTTGTAATGCGGAGGAGTCGTAGGGTCTACTTCAGCTTCTGATACAGCATCCTCATAGTACATATAGTCGTGTGCCTCAGAGATGTGGTCACTGTCATACATATAGTTTTGTGGTGTTGATTGAGGTGAAGAAGGTCCCATAGGCTCATCCAATTCATAAAGCCAGTTGTCCTTGTTGTGGATACTTGTCATCTGATGATTAGGCAGTGTGAATAGCTGGACAGGTTTTTCGTTGATGAGGTACTCATAAGGTCCAGGTCCCATAGTTCCTAAAATGCGCCTGTTAAAGCAGAATTGTATGTTCATGGGTCGGATGGTGCCAAAACGGGTGCTTGCATTTAAGTGGAATCTAAGGTCGAGCTCGTGGGCAATCATTGTCACGAGGCCTCCTATAAGGATAGGTGACTGTGGGTCCTGAGTGAGGCGTCTGAAAGATCTCATCATGAAAGGCACTGCATTTACTGTACGTCCCTGAGAAGCACAGAACATGATGAATAACTCCTCTTTAGATACTTTAGTAATATTTTCTTTTTCCCGAAAAGGGTGTGGGCTAGTATCTTATGGAAGTATCTGAAAGCTGGGTTATGAATATCATCATTATACATTCTGTCTGGTTCAGGGTGATAGTCGCCTGTGATTCTACCCCAGAATTGGTCGAGTTCAAAATCAATATCGTCATCTTCTGCACTGTTGAACACATGCGGTCCGCTAGGAAATCCTAGGAGGTTAGCTAGTGACATGCGGCTATGGGTTTGGTCCATTCCAAACATTCGAAAGGTAATCAGCTCTGTGTTGGATCCAAAACCATAGTTGGGTAGGTATCTGAAGGAACTAAGGAATTCATAAGTGAGATCCTTATAGGTAGCAAAACGTGTTTTCAAAGCAGTGTTCTTCCAACCCAGTTGATTGAACAGGTATTGAATGCTATCCGTGATTCCTAGTTTATCCATGGTAGACTTATCGTAATACAACGTTAAGGCGATTTCTCTTTCAGTTAGTGCTGCAAATCTTGCCTTTTGAGCTAGTCCTCAAAAATGAACCTTTGTGAAGTCGTGCTCGGCCATACTCGCAGGTAAGTCGGAGAAAACAGGAGGAATGTTTTGAAGACTTTTAAAATCCTGAAAAGTTTAAAACAGAAGTTTGAAGTCAGGATTTTTAAAAACAAAAAGCGGTAAAAACAAAAGACCAAAAGAGAAAAATAAAATAAAAATAAAAATATGAAAACAAACGAAAGTAGAAAGTAGTAGTAGTTTTAAGTTTAGAATTTTTGTTAAAGTTTCAAAGTAAAATTTTAAATAAAAAAATGAAATACAGTAACGAGGAAAAGTGCGGGAAAAGTTGGGTTGCCTCCCAGTAAGCGCTGTTTTTAACGTCTAAAGCCTGACGATAGCTTGGTGACAAGCTATTCGGGTGTTTGAGCTGGAAGCTCAAGCAATGCTATACTGCAGACTTGAGGGCTGTTTTCGTTCTTATTATAATGTTTCAGACGTTGCCCGTTTACGATAAACGGTGCATTCGTCTTATCGGTAATTTCAACAGTTCCACTCTGAAGTACTTTAGTCACTTCATAAGGTCCAGACCACCTAGATTTTAGTTTACCTGGGAAGAGTTTTAATCTTGAATTGAATAGCAATACGATGTCTCCCACACTGAATTGTTTCTTGATTGAACGTTTATCATGCCACTTTTTAGTTCGTTCTTTGTAGATACGGGCATTTTCGTAAGCGTCTAATCGAAGTTCTTCCAATTCGTGTAAGTTCAAGATTCGCTTTTCTCCCGCCTCGGTGTAGTTGAAATTGAGTGTCTTAATGGCCCAGAAGGCCTTATGCTCTAATTCTACAGGGAGATGGCAGGATTTACCGTAAACTAATTTGTAGGGTGTAGTACCTATTGGTGTCTTAAAGGCGGTCCTATAAGCCCATAAAGCTTCATGTAGCTTTGATGACCAATCTTTCCTTGAGGTAGCGACAGTCTTTTCCAATATCTGTTTTATTTCCCTGTTCAAGACCTCTACTTGTCCGCTAGTTTGCGGATGATAAGGTGTAGCTACTCGGTGTCGGACTCCATATTTAGAGAGAAGTTTATCAAATATTCGCGATATGAAGTGTGATCCGCCGTCACTAATGACGAGTCTGGGTACACCGAATCTAGGAAAGATTGTGTTTTTGAAGAGTTTGATTACTACTCGTGCGTCGTTTGTTGGAGCAGCAATGACTCCTATCCATTTAGACACATAGTTTACAGCGACGAGTATGTATTTATTACCAAAAGAAGGTGGGAATGGTCCCATGAAATCTATTCCCCATACGTCAAAGATTTCTACCTCTAAGATTCCTTTCAAAGGCATTTCATCGCGTCGTGAGATGTTGCCAGTTCGTTGGCATCGATCACATTTTAGCACAGCGATGTGGACGTCTTTCCAGAGGTTGGGCCAGAATAAGCCGGCTTGGAGAATCTTAGCGCACGTCTTGGATGTACTAGCATGACCACCATATGGTGCTGAATGGCATTGGGAAATGATATTTTCTATTTCTTCCTCTGGGACACAACGACGGTATATGTTGTCGGCCCCTCTCTTGAAGAGTAGAGGTTCGTCCCAATAATAGTGTTTCAGATCGTGGAAGAATTTCTTCTTTTGCTGATAAGTGAGATCCGGTGGAAGCACGCCTGTAGCGAGGTAATTAACGATGTCAGCATACCAAGGTAATGTGACTTGGGCATAGACAGCTTCTACAGCTTTTTTGAATTCTGGAGCTTCCGAGATTGAGTTGGGTATGTCACTTTCTAATTTGGCTATCAGACGTTCGTACGGGAAATCGTCGTTTATCGGTACTGGTTCATGTTTGATGCCTTCTATTCGGGATAAGTGATCTGCAACAACGTTCTCGGTTCCTTTCTTATCTTTGATTTCTAAGTCAAACTCTTGTAATAACAGGATCCATCTCAATAGTCTTGGTTTGGCATCCTTTTTGCTTATTAGGTACCTTATGGCAGTGTGGTCCGTGTATATGATAATTTTTGCTCCTACTAAGTAAGAACGGAATTTGTCTAGCGCGAATATAACTGCTAGAAGTTCCTTTTCTGTGGTAGCGTAGTTCATTTAGGCAGGATCTAAGGTTCTACTGGCATAGTAGATGGCATGGAGTTTCTTGTCCTTCCTTTGTCCTAGAACTGCGCCTACGGCATAATCACTCGCAACGCACATGATTTCGAACGGTAGTCGCCAATCGGGTGGTTGCATAATCGGTGCGGTGATAAGGGCTGATTTTAATGTTTCGAATGCTTTTAAACAGTCGTCGTCGAAGACGAACTCAGCATCTTTCATCAACAGGCCGGTCAAAGGTTTTGTGATTTTTGAAAAATCTTTTATAAATCTTCTGTAGAAACTGGCATGTCCTAGAAAACTCCGTATTTCTCGTACGGATTTTGGAGGTTGGAGATCTTTTATAATCTCTATTTTAGCTTTGTCAACCTCAATTCCTTTATTCGATATGACATGTCCTAGGACTATTCCTTGTCGGACCATAAAATGGCATTTTTCCCAATTTAGGACGAGGTTCACTTTTACACAACGTTCTAATACCATTTCTAAGTTTTGTAGGCATCCTTCGAAACTTTGTCCACATACCGAGAAATCGTCCATAAATACTTCCATGATGTCGTCTATGAAATCTGCGAAGATTGCCATCATGCATCTTTGGAAGGTTGCTGGAGCATTACAGAGTCCGAACGGCATTCGGCGGTAAGCAAAAGTACCATAAGGACAGGTGAATGTAGTCTTTTCTTGGTCATCCGGATGAATGGGAATTTGGAAAAATCCTGAATAGCCATCTAGATAGCAGAAATATGAATGTTTGGCTAATCTTTCCAACATTTGGTCTATGAAGGGTAACGGGAAGTGATCTTTTCGTGTGGCCTGGTTAAGCTTTCTATAATCAATACACATCCTGCTTCCAGTCACGACTCTTTTTGTTATTGATTCGCCTTTTTCGTTTTTAACTACTATGACTCCTCCTTTCTTTGGTACGACATGAACTGGGCTAACCCATTCACTATCGGAGATTGGATAGATGATTCCTGCATCTAGCAATTTCTTTACTTCATCTCTGACTATAGTGCTTAGGATGGGGTTCAGTCTTCTCTGATGCTCTCTAGAGGTTTTAGAGTCTTCCTCTATTGTAATTCGATGCATACAGATTGAAGGGCTTATACCTTTTAGTTCGCTTATGTTATAGCCTAACGCGGTGGGGTACTTCTTTAGGACTTATAATAGCTTTTCGGTTTCTGGTCGTCCTAAGTCGGTGTTGACTATCACTGGTCTTTTTAGTTCATCGTCTAGGAATTCATATCTAAGGTTTTTGGGTAGTGTTTTAAGTTCTAAACATGAGTTCTTCGGACCTGGCATGTGGTTTGGGGTCAGTGCTAAGCTTTCGCTTAGGCTGTCGTCTTTATACGGTTTACGCCAATCATCGTCTTCAGAAATATCGGGTATTTGAATCTTTATTATTTCTGAATACGTGGTCTTTTCATTTTCAAGTTCTCTTATGCATTCGTCAATTTCATCTACTAAATAACAGGTATCGTCTATGGCTGGTGCTTGTAAGAACTTGGTGAGAATGAACTCTATCTTTTCTTCTCCTACTTCGAATGTTAGCCTTCCTTTCTTCACGTCTATAATCGCTCCGGTTGTAGCTAGGAACGGTCTCCCTAGGATAATTGGGGTAACAGTGTCCTCCTTGATGTCCATGATTATGAAGTCGGTTGGGATGTAGAATTGTCCTATGCGTACTGGAACGTTTTCCAGTATTCCGACGGGGTATTTTACTGATCGGTCAGCTAATTGTACTGACATTTTGGTTGGTCTGAGGTCTCCCATATTCAGCTTTTTGCATATAGATAAAGGCATAACACTGATACTGGCTCCTAAATCGCATAGAGCTTTGTTTATCACGAACTTTCCTATGACGCAGGGTATGGAGAAACTACCTGGGTCTTTTATTTTAGGAGGCATGCGGTTTTGAATAATAGCGCTACACTCTGCAGTAAGTGTAACTGTCTCGTTACCCTCGATCTTTCTCTTATTTGACAGGATTTCTTTGAGAAATTTAGCGTATGACGGAATTTGAGTTATCGCTTCTGTAAAAGGAATAATAATATTCAGCTGTTTAAGGAGCTCTACAAATTTCTTAAACTGTCCTGAAGTTTTGGAGTTTATTAATCTTTGGGGATAAGGAATAGGTGGTTTATATGGCGCTGGAGGTGCTTGAGTTTTTTCACTTGCGGTATCCTCCTTCTCGTTGTCTTCCTTCTTCTCTAACTCGGATTCCTTTTCTGCTTGTTCAGTTGGTTTTTGTTGCATGGCTGAGTTTTCGGTCCTCGGATCGATCGGTTCGTCCAATTCTTTTCCACTTCTTAGTATTACAGCATTTGCTTGGCCTTTTGGATTCTGTTCGGGTTGTCCAGGAAATGTGCCAGCGGGTGCGGCAGCAGAGGCTTGTTGTTGAGCCACTTGTGATATCTGAGTTTTTAGCATTTTGTTGTGGGTGGCTAAAGCGTCTACTTTTCCGGTCAACTGTTTAATTTGCTCGCTAGTGTGTATGTTTTGATTCAGGAATTCTTTGTTTGTTTGAGCTTGAGTAGCTATGAATTTTTCCATCATCAACTCGAGGTTTGATTTTCTAGGTGCAATCTGAGCAGCAGCTGTTTTCTGATATCCTGGTGGAGCAGTAGGCATTTGCAATGCGTTTTCGCTTTTGTAAGAAAAGTTTGGATGATTTCGCCAACCTGGGTTGTAAGTATTTGCGTAAGGATTTCCTTGAGCATAATTTACTTGGTCTGGTGGGATTCCGGCTAGCAATGGGCATTCGGGCGCATTATGAGTGGTGCTTCCGCATAACTCGCAATTTGGAGTTACGGCAGCGACGGTTGCAGTGGGGTTAACGGTCAGACTGTCAATCTTCTGTGCTAGAGCATCTACTTTAGCGTTGAACTTTTCAAGGCTGCTGATCTCGTACATCCCACCTTTCGCTGTGGTTTTCTCTGTTGGAGTGCGTTCACCTCCCCATTGGCAGTGGTTCTGAGACATGTTTTCGATTAGTTGATAGGCTTCGTCGTATGGCTTATCCATAAGTGCACCGCCCGCGGCAGTGTCTATTGTCAACCTGGTATTGTATAAAAGCCCATTATAAAAAGTATGGATTGTCACCCAGTCTTCTAAACCATGGTGAGGACATGTTCTCATCATATCTTTGAATCGTTCTCATGCTTCGTAAAGAGATTCAGTATCTTTTTGTCGAAATCCGTTGATTTGAGCTCTAAGCATAGCAGTTTTGCTTGGCGGAAAATATCTTGCTAAGAAGACGTTCTTCAATTATTCCCACGTTGTAACGGAGTTGGATGGTAAAGATTGTAACCATGTCCACGCTCTGTCTCTAAGAGAGAATGGGAAAAGACGAAGTCTTATCGCGTCTGGAGTTACTCCATTTGCTTTCACCGTGTCTGCGTATTGTACAAACTTCGTTAGATGTTCGTTCGGATCCTCAGTTGAGTTTCCTGAGAATTGGTTTTGTTGTACAACTGACAGCAATGATGGTTTCAGCTCAAAATCGTTTCGGGTAATAGCTGGGGCAGCAATGCTACTCCTAGGCTCCATCTGAGAGGGTGTAGCATATGCGTTCAGCGGTTTATTTGGAGGTCCTTCAGCCATGTTTGATTCTTCTTCGGATTTGGGAATGGGAGTGAGAGGATCGGGAATGTTATGTTTGAGTTGGTACTCAATGATTCGGCTTCTTAGATGTAAGAAGCGCTCTAGTTCTGCGACTGAAGGTTTCAAGATATCGCCTTGTGGGCGATTACTTGGCATACAATCGACAGCACTAGTAAAGGAAAAATGAAAATAATTAACCTAGTCTATACGGCGTAACAGAAGGTTACACTATTGACTAAACGGGTCCCCGGCAACGGCGCCAAAAACTTGATCACGACTTTCTATGTCTAATACAACCTAACTGCAAGTGCACAGTCTATCCCGTAGTAATAATAGATATCGATCCCACAGGGACTCGTAATCAAACTAGTGTTCTCGGGAGTTACTATGTTTAGATAGGTAGATAATGTTTGAGGGAGTAAGATTGTCACTAAAGGGAACTAAGAATGTTAATTAAATTATAATTAAGCGAATCGATATGCAGTAATTATGTTCTTCGGGGATTTGACAAGTTACCGGTATACGAAATATTTTTCAGAGTTCATTTAAGCAGAAAATGGTGATCTGAAGACTCTCGCCTCACGATGGTTATTTACGCTAATCATAATTCTAAGGGTCAAACGTACGCTTTCGTGTCCCATTCGGGGTTAAAATTATTTTTTGGAAATCTCTAAATTCTAATTTATTTTAAAGTGCTTTCGCTGTTATTAAAATGAATGACTAGTGTTTACTATCTGGTCTTGCCGCAACTTTCGCTTGTTGGTTCGTACCTTAATTAATTTCCCACTTTCGTGGCAAAACTACTTTTAAATAAGTTCTCGCTTTCGCGACGAAGTTTATTTAGTAAATTAATTTTAAACACTCAGACCATAAACGACTTTTGAAAAAGACAATTTTCAACCGGTTATTATCAAATCCCTTCCGAATTATTATTACATATCGATTACTTTGGTTTAGATAGACATGGATTTGGGAAAAGTAAAACATAAATAAAAACAATAAATAATAGCATGCATCATAATAAAAACTGGAATTACGATTAAAATGAGAAACCTGTAAATATTCCAATTGACCTTTGGGCAGATCCTCCACAAATGTTGGCAGGATTCTGGTCTTTGTGCCAATTGATCGTACACGGTAAATGAGAATTACAGAATATCAAAGGAATGCAGAAAAAGAAAAGAGAAACAAATAAGAATAGAAAAACTGGAAAGGTTGCTCTGAAAATAAATTGGCAGCACTTCGTTGTCTGAATGCGGCCCCCTTCTGAGTTCCCCTTCTTCCCCTTTTATAGAAATGAAATTCTAACGGTTATAACTTGAAGAAGGTGGACTTTGAGGCAGAATTATCAAGGAGTAGTGGTCCACTATTTGGGACTTGGAACTACTTCTTTCACGTGCATTTGAAGTGGGGCGTTTTTGCCTGCATGACGGTCGTCATGGAGCTGTGACGGTCGTCACAGCAGCAAAATCAGCAGTCTGCGTTTTTCATGTTGTTTTCATCCGGTTTTCATCCATATTTCATCTGAGATTGCTTTTTTTCTTCATATTGCCTTGTTTAGACGTGATCATCAAATACCTGCAAAACATCAGACAAATAACACGAAAATAACCTGAAATCGGATCGAAAATGGTTAAACTTCAGTTGAATTATGCATCAAAATATATATACGATTTCGTGTTATCAACTATGTTCAGAAGGGTATTATAAACTTAGCCTTTGTTGATTCAGATCATCAATGGGCTGATATTTTTACAAAACCCCTTGCTGAAGATAGGTTCAAGTTTACTCTGAAAAATGTTGGTATGGCTTTTTGTCCAGAATAATATTTATCAGAGGCAAACTTCTCAGATGCAAAATGTGTAATGCTCTGAAGTATTTCATCTGTCAATTTATTCATTTTCTTGAATTATTTTATTTGTGTAAATATGAACTAACAATGCTCAGAGGATCTGAATATTGGCTAACGTTTCATTTCTCAAGAGATTTCAGAAGCACATGCAAGCAAACACGTGTAGCTCAGAAACTGGAAAGGTAGAGTGCAATTTACTGAATTAACGTTTGAGGTACTGCTTTGAAAATCTGATTTTTCTTGATTTTCCCCCCATCTGTCAGAATCATAAATGCTGTGCAATGATGTTTTTACTTTTTCATTTAATGCTATGTGAAGCGTGCTTATGTGACTGTTTGTGTGCCTGATTTTATCTATAAATACCACAAATCACACCATTTCACACTTTTCACCTCACGAACCTTTTATGCATTTCTGTCTTCTCTTTGCTCTTCATCTAAACCCTAAACCTAAAACCTCTCACTCAAGAACAACAATGGCATCTTCTTCATCAACATCTGCTCAGATGCAATCAACCACTGTTGTTTCTTCTCCTAATGCTGAAGCGTACAAGAAACATGTGAGAACCCTTCTCACTCCAACTGTAGATCTGGAAGTTCTGAGTGAATGCTTTGTAGATTTTGATTCCATTGAAGAAAATGGGTTTAATCTTTCTTCAACCATTCAAACTCAGAGTTGGACAAAGTATTTTGACAGGCTTATGGGTCCTGTTTATCCAAATTTGGTGAAAGAATTCTGGATACATGCTCAGGTGTGCCCTAAATTCATCCATTCTTCTGTCCTTGGAAAGGAGATTGTGATTACTGAGAAGCTGATCATACAACTTATTGGGTACTCTAAAACTGATGGTGAAACCAGCCTACAATCTGCTCGTGTGGATCTTGCTGATGTGTTTCAAGAAGTTAGTATTTCTGGGGAACCAACTAGCAAAGTAAGGGAACTGAAGCCAGTCTACAGGATCTGGGCCAAGATTTTCATGAGTTCCATCTTTCACAGAAAATCATCAAATTCTCCAGATTATGTCAGTGTTGAACAACTCTACTTCATGTTCTGTATGAGCAAGGGAAAGAAGGTGGACTTGCCTTATCTTCTGTTTAGTCATCTTCTGAATCATATAAAGGAAACAAGAGAAGAAGTAAGAGTCAAAACTGGAAAAGTTAGGAATTGGATTCCTATGGGAAGACTGATATCAGACATTCTAACAGAGAATGGTCTTGTGAAACATCTGTATGATGCTGGGGTGATAGAGGATCTGTCCTATGTTATAGGATCTGTCATAAATGGGAACACTCTGAAGAGGATGAAGGTCATCACAGAGCTTGCCAGCAAACCTAAGAAAATTGCTACTAAGGAGGATTCATGTTGAAGATTTTCCAATGTTCAGTGCTAACGAACCAAGGGAGATCATCTTATCCTACATAGCTGATTGTTTGTTAAATGGTGTTCCTCTGCCTGTTAACATTGTCCAGAAGGAAGGAGAAGTTCTGCCTAATCTTCTTAGAGAAAGGCGTTCAAAGAAGATTGCTGAAGAAGGATCTGAGGCTCAGCCTAAGAGAAAAGCCTCTGAAGCTGCTGCTAAGCCTCAGAAGGTAAAGAAAGTGAAACCAACTCCTCCAGAAGCAAGTCTGGAAGACATTAGAGAAACTATCAAACAGGTATTAACATCTGATCAAATACCAACCATTCACTCTCTATTATCTTCACCTCCTCTATCACCTTCTAGACCACAATCATCTGTACCACCATCATCTGGGATTCATTCATCTGAATCCTCTCCATCTCAACCTACACATTCTCAACCATCTTTTGTACAAACTCCATTTGAACCACCTCAACCAGAAACACAACCAGAACATCAACAACCAGAACAACAACAACAACAACAACAACAACAACAACCACAACCAGAACAACAACAACCACAAGAACATCAATCTCAACCCATTTCACCTGAACCTCCCCAACCAACACCATCTGAACAACCCTCAATAAGAGAACAAACGTTACCTGTTCCAAAACCCTCTATCTTTCACTCATCCAATGACATTCTTGATTTGGAACCACTTGCAACCATGGTTGTCTTGTCATCCACCTCATGCCACTCCACTGAATCATCTGATTCTGAATCAGAAGTTCACTCACCCTCCTGTTTACACATTCCTGATCCACTCAAACCTACATTTTCTGACCTATCAGCATTTGACCAAATCAATCGTAGACTTTCACTTCGCTCCAAATTCAACCTCTCAGATTTTCAACCTTCATCATCTAAAGCTGAAATTTCAACAACTCCTACACCTCAACTCACCATATCACAACCATCTGAACATCAACCATCTACACCTCAACCATCTGAACAACCACCATCTGATCTAACACCTCCTGATACCACTTGTGAACAACCTCGGCCAAACGCTGAATCTGCTGAAAAAGTGACTCTTGAGGAATACCTTTACCCCATTCCTAGATCATATGTTGATAAATTGTTTGAGAATTTCAAAAAGGAAGTTCGTATGGGGATTGCACGTGTGGAAGAAGAGTGTCTATTCAGTATAGATCCTGTTAAGTCTAAAGCTGCTTGGGGTAAATTTATCTCTAAGTTCAACGTTGTGGCTTCTCATTTCAAACAGTCTGTGCTGAAGATGCTAAGGCAAAGTTTGCTGAATTGGTCAGACAGACTCTGATGAGCATTCCCAAACCACCAGTGCTGCTTCTGGAAGCTGCTCCTGCTGAAGACTCTCCATTTGAAGATGTTGCATCTGATATGGACATTGATGCGTCTGAATTTGAAGTGAAGACTGACAATTCAGAACTTGTGAAAGAGGTTAAGGAAATCAAGTCCTGGATGATCAAACAAGAATAAACCACTGAAGAGATTAAGACTTGGATGACCAAGCAAGAAGAATCTACTGCAAAGATCACAGATCTTCTGACCCTGATTGCATCTCGCCAACCTTAGTTTATTTTCATGTTTTTGCACTGTTGTTTGTATCTGTTCTCTTTTGCTTGTTTTTTATCATCTGTTATGTGAACCATCTGAATGAATGAAAATGTTTGTTTTGCTTTTCTTCTGTTATCTTTTCTGTCTTTACACATCTTTTTGATTATGACAAAAAGGGGGAGAAAAAGAATCTGATTGTTCAATCCATAAGCAAATACGAAAACGAAATTCAGACATATTATTAACTATCTTTGAATTTAAGTCTTTCAGATTCTATTGTTTCATCTGACAAAATAAATTCATTGAAGTTATCCTGAGAATTACCCAACCAGACTCTGATTCTTGAAGCAAATTGTACTCTGATTATAAACAAAAAACCAGACTCTGTGTTTGAAAGAAGTCATTAGACTCTGATTTTGAAATACACTCAAGCAAAAAGGGAAGTATTCTTTTCCTTTAGAGTATTCATTTCAGGGGGAGATTCCTAATCTCAGGGGGAGTTATAATTATTGCTTTTTATTGAACAAAATTTCTCATGTTTTGTCATCATCAAAAAGGGGGAGATTGTAAGAACACAGATTGTTTCTTAGTAATATCTCTATGTTTTGATGATAACTCTTATGAAATTTTGTATTAAAGAATTATATACTCTAAAATTTGTTTATGAATATTTGCTGCAGATGTTAAAATATATATATATATATCTAAGAGCAAATTAATCTGAACATGGAACTATGGAAGGCTCTGAAGAGTCAGAATCATCTTATAGAAGAATCTGAATGCTGCCTACAGAAGAATCTGAAGTAGAAGCTACAGAAGAATCTGAAGCAGAAGCTACAGAAGAATCTGAAGCAGAAGCTGCAGAAGACACTGAAAGATCTGAAGACTCTGAAGCATTGAAGATCTTTGTATGAGAGTTAAGAAGCACAGTTTTTCAGAAGACTCTGAGAGTACTACACGCTGCATGTACTGAGGATCTGACTCATAAAACTCTGCTCTGATAGAACTACACGCTGAAGCACACTTGCTACATTACTCTGATTCAGCAAACTCTGATGGGCATCCAAGACTCTGATCACGCAAACTCTGATGTTTACTTTGCTGAAGTGAAATACTTGTTGAAGAAGAATTCAAAGTTATATCTGTTGATTTGGCTCAACGACTCTTTCCTCTTTCATGCTTGACACTAGAACACAGACCAAAAGCATTTCTCTATAAATTCTACTTCCAGGAAAGGTCATGTGATGTGAAGACAAAAAGGTGCAGGCCTTTTCAGTACACAGCCTCCAACGTCAAGACTTTGTGGACTACTATGCATATAAAAGCAAGTCTTCCTCATCTTCTTGAGTTGACGAATCTTTGATAGAAACTCTTACAAGCTCTCATAAAATATTCTTATTTTCTTTGCTGAGTTTATTCTTTCGATCTTAACATTAAGTGAAAAATCACTCTTGTAATAAAGCTTGTTAGAAGCATTCAAACACTTGTATTTATCTTACATTTCATTGTAATAGTTCCTTGAGAAGATCCAGTTGGGATCAGTAGTTCTTGAGAAGACTAAGAACAGTTGCTCTTAGTGATTGCTATTGTAATCAGTTGATTAATAGTGGATTAAGCCCTTGTTTGAGAAAGGCAAATCACTCTAGATAGGGTGGACTGAAGTAGTTGAGTTCAACGAACCAGGATAAAAATACTTGAGTTTTTATTTATAAGTTTTATCTTCATACTTATTCAACCCCCTTCTAAGTATTTTCTCACCTTCAGATGCTTCAAAATGCAGTTTTGACCAACGTTTGATGGCAACTCGCGCTTAGCGCGTTTATGATGAAGAGGCGGTAGCTAATGACCTTTGGTCTCATTTAGCGCGGGCAGGATCGCGCTTAGCGCGATTTAAGGCGGTTTAAGTGTATTTTAAGTGAGATCGCGCTTAGCGCGGTTGTAAATAAATATAATTTTTTTCTAATTTTTATTTATCTCATTTTTGTAGGTGTTCAAGCAAGGATATTTTTCCATTATCATATAAAGCATTGAATAAGTTGTCCAACGCTTCCGACCGGGCGTCAACCAGAGCTACGGTTCGGAACTTATGAAGAAAATAAGAAGTATGATTTTGCTGATGGCGCTAAGCGCCCTCATAGCGCGCTTAGCCCGATTTGCGTCTTTTTCATCCCCTATTTAAGTCACTTTTCAGCATTTTTTAGGTTATGTTGTTGATAACTTTTTACCCCAACTTCATCAAAAACATTTTGTGAGTAGAGTAGCTTAGAAACAACATTGGAGGGTGCATAGCGATGATCCGGAGTTGGATTTGCGTCACTTTGCTGGACACGGCGAGAGATTCCTCTTCATCTTTCTTTTTCTCTATGTATTTTTAATTAGTTGGGGTTTATATGTAAGTTTACTTTGATAGTATGTATATTTATTGATCATGGTGTTGTATTCGATCTATTTTACAAATCTTTATCGGTGTTATCCTTGTTTTACTCGCTTTATGTTTAGATTTGAGTTGCGGCAGACATATCCTCTTCAAATTTGGATCTAGGATGAACATTTGTTAGGTTCTAAACTCTAGAGATAGATTTAGATCTAACATTCACCGTTGGTATCAATTCTTAATGCTCTGTATTATCGAGTTGCGTGCGACATCATCGATGAGGCGATGCGGTTGTTCTCTCAACTTTGCATTATACGTAACCTTTGTTATGAGTGATACCTTGGGGTATTGACGAGTGATTTAGGTTGTGTACAACTGATTGGTAGATTTGTGTATTAGATAGGTGAATGAATGTCATTCCTAACGAGTTCTCTACCGTACTTTATTTTCTTGTTTAACGTTTTTTCCTTTTTGCATTTTTATTCCAAACCATTAAAACCAAGCTTAGAGACTTAGAGATTGTCGAATGACATTCTTTCCCTCGCACCGATTCCCGTGGAGATGACAAAACTGAATACTTAATATTTTTTCTTGCTGCTTTATCGCTTCAACACCTATAGGCTTAAGACCCATAATACCAGCTATGTTAAACCAAGTGGTAGTAAGCCCCATGATATACAAATACCATTCTTTTTGAAAATTACATATTCTTCGCATCCACTAAGCTAAATGAGTAAATTTTAAAGACCTAACAATAGGTTTCTTTATATCATGTTGTTAAAATAACCAAGCATGAACCCAAATGCGTTAGATATGTCTTAAGGGAATAAATTCTAGTATGATATATGAAGCAGTTAGAGGATACATAGGGTGATTCAGAAAAAGATTCAACATGCTTCATAAGACTCGAAGATGGAAGAGGATCAAGATATTCTAAACACTTACGATTGAAGGTGAAATGGATTGGTACACGAGATATTCAAATTGATCATTTTGCTTCATCTTCTCCATGATCATGAAAATAACCCAACTCGAATGATTAAGGATTTTAGATGTTATTAGAGAAAAAGAAATTCAAATATTGTCTAGCAACTTTCTTTAACGAGACATTCCAAAAGGCTAAGCAGGTAGAAAAATAGTGATCATCAGAAAAAGTTTTACCTCAATGTGAGTACCAGTTACAAATGTAAGTTCAATCATGATGTTTGATAAAATAGCTAAGGTATTTTAAATTCTTTTTTTCTGAAATGAAACACTTTGTTAGTTGAAAAAACAGAAGAAGGAACAGAAAGAGAATCCAAATGATTGGGATACGAAAGTGGTTGGTTGTAGAACCTTGGTTGTATTCCCATTTTTAAATTTAACAACTATTAAAAAAAAGAAAATATGACTCACAATTTTATTATTCAACTTTTAATCTTTTTATAAAAATAAAATTATAAACTTTCTCATACAATTGTAATTTTTAAGAAAAAAAATTACAAACTCTCCGGACTTTAATTTTTGAACAAAAATGACTACAAATTCTGTCAACTACAGTTTTTGCATAGAAACATTACAAGCCCTCTCAGCTATAATTTTTTTATAAAAAAATTAAAAACCCTCTCAACTATAATTTTTCATAAAAAAATTACAATCTCACTCAGCTGTGACTAGTCATTATGAAAAATCAAAAGATCATATGTATTTTACATAAGCATTTTAAATTAAAATTTTAGGTGAATCGACTGTTAAGGAAAGGTAGGTAAAGCAGCCTTAACTTAACTAGTCAAAAGCAATTGCTGAAATTACGTAGGTGATGTGAACCACTTTCGTTGTAGCGCTTCCATCTCATGGTAGCGAAAGACGATTCCTACTCCTAAACCGCTGAGTGATGGGCAACGATCTCTAATTACCTATGACGAGATGACCGAGGTTGCGTGCGCCGCTCCGTCAAAGCTTGATTCCAGGTTCAACTCCCAGGCGTCGAGATTTTATTCGTTTGTGAATCGTATAAAATATAAAGTCTTAGCTTAAATGTTTGTTTATTAGAAGAGTAGCAACACCTCAATCTCACTCAAAGAATGCAAGGCATGAACATAAATTTAAGTGTCTCAAAACAAAATGAAGGAAATTATTAATTCAAAAAGAACACAATATAGAATATAAACTTCCAATTTTTATAACTTGAATACTAAAATAAACTTTCAAATTTTTAGTATTCTTCAAAATAAACTTCCAATTTTTATAGAACACGACATAGAAAATAAACTTTCAAATTTTTTCTATTTGACAGTGTTCTTCAAAACATCTTCTGATTCCATATTAATGAGCCTGAATACTTCAACCTTTTTTTTGACTTCCTTCATCTCTTAAGTTAGCACATCTATCTTACTTTGTTATTTCATTATGATTTACTCCTCTTCATTTATACCTTCTTCGTAGAACCATTCAAAGAACTCACAATTATCATTACAATATCCCTGTAGAGATTAAGAAAGAAAATTGCAATGTAGTAAATAGACATTTCAACAATATTTCAATTTAGATTATTCAAACTAACACTCACCTTAAAATGTTGACAACCCCAAAAAACTTTTTCATAATTGTTCACAGTTCTTGCCCTTTAAAGTACAACATTGTCTCCACAACGACAAAAAGACTTCCATGGAAGATTAGAGCTGTTAAATACCTGTAAATTACTTCTGTTTTTCGATGATGATGATGAACCGCACCCATAACTCATGATTAATGCACTAATGTACACGAATTATGTTTCAATTTGGGGGAAATGGGAAACTATTCACGTGGTTTCAATTTGGGGGTAACTGGTAAAGTGTTTCAGCATCTACGAAGAAGAAGGTGATGAATAAGACAATGCACCTCAGCTGACACGTCATTTTCATTAACGTCATTTATTAATATTTGACATTAAGGACTAGTTTGATTCTGTTTGACAACATAAGGGACTATCTTTGACGTTTTAAAAGAAAGAGGACCAAAATGGATTCAGATATATATGTAAGGGACTAAAAATGGTATTAAACTTTTATATAATCTTTTTTGTTCCTACAAATTGTCGTGTTTTTGTTTTAGTCTCTAATTTTTTTTTTTAAAAATATTAATCTCTAAATGTTAAAATCATTTGAGTTTTAGTCGCTAAAATTAAAATCCGCAAGAAAATAAAAAAAAATCTACAAATTTTCGTGTGAATTTTGACTTTAAAAACTATAAACAAAAGAATTTAACATTAAATGATTAAATAAAAAAAAAGAATTAAAAACAAAAACACTTAATTTCTAAGAACGAAAAGACTACTTAATCTATTACCACCTCTCTAACAAATTTTAAGTAACTTTGCAAAAAATATTTATCCCGAATTATGAGTCACTTTAAAATTCCAATACAACATTATGACTTTTTTCTTAATATACCTTTTATCATTTATTTCTATTTCTTCTACCTATTTTTTAAACCTGTTTTTCTATATAATTAAAAAAATGACAGTTTTGTAAAGTCATAGATCATTTCACTTTTTCATAAAATAATAATTACATTTCTTAATTCGTGTGAAATATTTAAAATGTCTTAGAGCATAAATATCAATGTCATGTCATCGTTCCTTCACGAAAACCAAAGCCTTTTTATGAGAAATTGATGGATATTTGAAAATTTTAACTGTCATTTAATTTGCCAACGTTGTTCTGCAAGAGAACGTTTCTTAATTAAATGTAAGGTATTTTGTGGGACCTATTTTAGAGTTTTTGATGGATTGTATGGATATTTAAAAAATATAGTTGAGTTGTTTAAAAAATATTAAAGTAGAATATAATATAAAAAATTACATGGACTCCATTTAAAAAATCAAAGTGAGGATAATAAGTATTGATGCTCTTATAACTTAGAACGGAAAAATATATATATTATCATTTCCCATCAATAATTTTTAATAAAGAAAGGACTATTTAATCTAGAGTAGTGCTCACTTATGTCCCAAGAGCACAAGTTAAGAAATTTATAGATAGAAAATTTGTATTAAAAAATGACTGTTAATGAAACATGTTTTTAATGGTGATAGCGAAAATCTATATAATATTATTTCCCATTAAAAAATCATGTTTTTAGCATTTATGAGTTTTGTTATCGTGTTCTAACATAAGCCACACACATGGCACCAGATAGGTTCGAATGAGTCTATAAATATCAACAATATGATTGAAGTAAATTAAGAACAACATGTCTACCCAAATCTCATTCTATGTAACAGTTCTTTCCATTTCCTTCGCAACAATCTTTTTCTTCAAGGTGAACTCAACTCAAACCACTTCCTTTTCCTTCTCCAAGTTTGTCGAAGACCAACCAAACCTAATCTTCCAAGGCAGTGCCTATACCTTCCACGACAAGGTGACACTGATTTATACAGAAAGACGCGCCGTGGGCAGAGTTCTCTATTCTGCACCTATCCATATTTGGGATAACAAAACAGGCAACGTTGCTGATTTTACAACTTCCTTCACTTTTGTCATAAGACCAATTGGAGGTGCTCCTGCAGTTGCCGAGGGATTAGCCTTCTTCATCGCACCGATGGACACCAAGCCGGGAGGTAATGGTGGCTTTCTCGGAGTTTTCAATAGCCAAGGTTATGATCAAACTATTCAAACTGTTGCTGTCGAGTTTGACACTTACCGAAATGCCTGGGATCCGGTTAACAGGCATATTGGAATCGATGTTAACTCTATCATATCCAAAAGTACTGCGCCGTGGAATTTGCAGTATGGTACAAAGGCTAATGTTGTGATAAGTTTTAAAGCTGCTACTAATGCGTTAACTGTTACTTTAACTTATCCTAATTTACGTAGTTTTATCCATAGTGATGTTGTGAATTTGAAGAACGTTGTTCCTGAGTGGGTAAGGGTTGGTTTCTCTGCTTCCACTGGAGCAGAATATTCAGTACATGAAGTTCATTCATGGTCTTTTCGTTCTGTGTTGGGTGGAACTTCAAGTTCTGAGCAAACTGCAGATGAATAGTTTTCAGCTTCTCATCATCATGCATGTTAATATGTTATGTCATGTGTGATAGATCCAACTTGTATAAATAAACTGCGCATGTTGTGCGGTACTTGTAATGTCATTGTGTATGTCAGTTGTGATGTTATCATGTATGTCAATTGATAAGTTTATCAGTTAAATTTATGTTCAAAATTATATATATGTGTTGTCTATCTTATAGGCTTTAAAATAATTTGAAGTGATTGCTTTAAGTATATCTTTTGAGTTGCCCTAGAACAATTAGGAAATTTTTTAGAAGAAAGACGAGGTCTACTTTCTGGCGGCAATGTTTCAAGGGTGGGTGGTTTTGCTAATGGGTCAAATCCATATACTTTCAAAGAAGAAAAGTTTTGGTATTTCTTTAATAATAATAATAATAATAATAATAATAATAATAATAATAATAATAATAATAATAATAATAATAATAATAATAATAATAATAATAATAATAATAATAATAATAGATGATTATGAATTATGGGACTAGAACCTATGTCCCTACCCTGATTCACCTATTGTAGTTGTCATTAGACTATGTGGTTGTGTCTACCCTAATTCCCTTAATATAGTTGCCACTAGCCTATGTGGTTAATTCTATTTTTAATGTCGTTTTATTGATATAAATATATAGCTATTTAATTGTAGTTTTAAGAAAATATGATACAAAAATTAGAAAAAGGGATTTGAACACAGTCTCTATGCTTAAAATGCTGGCAATATGACCAACATGGGTTATTTTGTTATCTTATTATGATTTTATATTTTGAATATTTTGTTTTTTTATTAATTGATTAATTAAGTTTTACTATTTGAAATAAGTTTATGTAATTAAATGATGTTGAATTATAATTTTTTTTGTGTCGAAGTAGGTTGTTCGACAGAAATAAAAAAGTTATAGAATAGTCTAGTGTGTTTGTCAAAACACCTAGTTGTTAAAGTGTTGATGAGTTAGACTCGACAAGAATTTTGTCTTAAACCTAATTTTGTATTGTTGACAGAATTATGTATTTTTGGTCTCTATTAATAAGGAGTAACCTCTATTATTATAATGTGATTCACTTGAATAAAATTGCAGTTTTGAGAGTAGAGAATTACTATGCAGAAATTCCTCATCTTCCCTATTTTGTGAAAACCTTAAACTTCTTTTTTCTTCTTCTTGTTTTCATCACCATTGTGCAGTGATACAATCTTGCAACTAAGCTTGGTTGATTCACTCGAGTGAAGAGTGAAGAACAAGAGGAAATTTGATCGGTTTATTGAATCTTGTTCACCAAGATTGTAGCAGAATTCTCCATAGGTTTTGGTGAATTTCCAGCATCTGTCTAGAGCACTAGCTAAACGATTAGTGGGAAAAAAACACGATGGCAAAGGCGATGAATCATCCGAATGGACATTTTCCAGCGAGTCTCCAAATTCGGAAGGGTTAGAATTATGAGAGTTGGTCTAAACAGATGAAAGTAGTTTTCTGTTGTTAAGATCTTTGGAATCTTATGAAGAAAGGAGTAACAACACTTGCAGAAAACACGTCGGATCAAGAAAAAACAACATACAAAAAATTGAAGAAGAAATTATAAAGCTCTTTTTATAATTCATCAATGTGTTGATCTACATAATTTCAAAAAGGTCAATGATGTAGAATCATAGAAAGAAGCATGTGAGATCTTGGAGAAATTGTTTGGAGGGGTAGAAAAGGTAAAAGAGGTGAGGTTACAAACTCACAAAAGAACGTATGAATTTCTTCATATGGAAAAAAGTGAAAGCAGAACAAAGTTTTTCACAAGAGTTACAAAACTGGTGAATCAAATCAAGGTATGTGAAGAAGTGTTGACATTCAGTTGTTGCAAAGATCTTAAGGTCATTGGATCCAAAATTCAACCACGTGGTAGTAGCCATTGAATAGTCGAAAAATTTGTCAACATTGACAAAGTAAGCGCTTCAAGAGACGCTTGAATCTCATGAACAAAGAATGACTGAAAGAGCAAGAAAGTCGAAGAGTGATGTGGCTTTGTAGGTGCAATCAACAAGAGAAAAGAAAGGCAAGGGGAGTGGTTTGACCATAAAGGTAGAGGAGGCTACAACAATTCGACTGGTCGAAGTCAGCAAGAAGGTGGTTGGTCGAATCAGAGAAAGCCTCATACCAAAGCAACCAAAGAGGTGGTGCAGTAGGTAGAAGAAGAGGTGGTGGTCAAAAACCTGACAAAAGTCATCTTAAGTATTTCAATTGTCAAAAGTATGATCACTACTATAGTGATTGTTCTAAAAAAAAGAACCAAGACAACGATGCAAAGCATGAAGAAGAAGAAATGTTGTTGATGGTCACAACAAGAGATGAAGAAATATTCCAAAACAAATGATACTTGGACTCAAGATGCTCATCACACATGACTGGTAGGAAGGATTGGTTTGTGAACATAAAACTCTCAATGGAGAACATGGTGAAATTCACAAATGACAATACTCTAGCAGCTGAAGGTATTGGTGATGTTCTAATTATAATGAAAGATGGCAAGAGGTTAGTAATTTCCAATGTATTGTACATACCAGACATAAAAAGTAATTTTATCATCATAGGGATGTTGGTCGAAAAGAACTACAAGGTGTTGATCAAAGACAAGATGATGAGAGTTCTCGACTCAAGAGGAAGGTTAATCTTGAAGGCTTCTATGTCTTAAAATAGAACCTTTAGGATTGAAATTAATGTGATGGAGCACAAGTGCCTTGCAACTACAACTAGCAAAGATGAATGGATATGGCACTATAGACTTGTCCATGTCAACTTCAAAGACATCAGAGATCTAAAGAGAAGAAATATGGTTTCAGGGTTACTAGAAACCAACATTCTAAATAAAGTGTGTGAAGAATGTGTGCAGGAAAAGCAGCACAAGAACAACTTCAGCAAGGATGCAGGAAGCAAGTCGAAGGGAATTATAGAAGTCATATACTCTGATGTGTGTGGACCTATCTAGGTAGGTTCGATTGGAGGTAAAAAATATTTTGTCACTTTCAAAGATGATTTCAGTCGAAAATTATGGACTTACCTGATCAAGAAGAAAAGTGAAGTGATCGAGGTTTTTTCCATGTTTAAATCTATGATCGAAAGACAAAATAGTCAAAAGCTCAAGATTTTGAGGACTGATGGTGGTGGAGAATATGTGTCAAAATACTTTGACACATTATGTAAGAAAGAAGGGATTGTGCATGAGGTGGTGCCACCCTACACTTTATAACAAAATAAAACTCCAGAAAGGAAGAATAGAACCATCATGAATATGGTGAGAAGTATGTTGAAAGGCAAGCATATACCTAAAGAATTATGGGGAAAAGTTGTATCGACTATAACATACATACTGAACAGATGTCCAACAAAAAAGTTAGAAGGAATTACGCCAGAAGAATGTTGGACTGGTGTCAAGCCTAGCTTGAGTTATCTGAAGGTATTTGGATCTATAGCACATACACATGTGCTAGATCAGTTTAGAAGAAATCTTGAAGACAAGTCGAGTCAAATGATCCTAATAGAATATCATTCGACTGGAGGATACAAGTTATTCGACCCAATGAGCAAGAAAGTAGTGATCAACATGGATATGATCATAGATGAGCTTAAAGAATGGGATTGGACTGAAAATGTCAAGAAAGATTCAGTGAGAATATTATGTGAAAACCCAGCAAGTGAAGTCAAAAGAGAAGTTTGACAGGAAGAAGTCAAAGGTCAAGCAAGCACAAGTAGACCTCAAAGAACAAGATACATGCCTGCAAGGTTGCAAGAATGTGTGAATACATCAGATGATATGGTCGATCATGGAGGTGAGCTGGTACGTTATGCCTTTTATGCAGATGTCAAGCCATTCAATGCACCTGAAGCATAGAAGGATTAAAAGTGGGTGAAAGCAATAAATGAGGAACTGAAGCCCATTGAAGTCAACAACACTTGGTCACTTGTCAAATTTCATCAAAATAAGAAGGAAATCAATATGAAGCGGGTATACCAGGTTTGTGAAGTTGAACCCCAAAGGAAAAGTAACTCGACACAAGGCAAAACATGTGGCGAAAGGATTTCTTTAGAAAGAAAGAATCGAATTCGACGAAGTTTTTGCACCTGTTGCTAGAATCGAAACAATCAGGTTCGTTGTTGGTCTAGTAAACATTAACAATTGACACATATGTCAGATGGATGTGAAATGCGCAGTCCTGAATGGCCCATTAGATGAAGAAGTTTATGTTACACAACCAGTTTAGTTTGTGAAATAATGCAAAGAAAGCAAGGTATACAAGCTGTATAAAGCCCTGTATGGACATAATCAAGCCCCAAGAGCATGGAATAAGAATATAGATAGCTTTCTAATAGAGAAGGAATTTGTGAAGTGCACAACTGAGCATGTAGTATATGTAAGAAAATGCAATAATGAATGGCTTATACTATGTCTCTATGTCGATGACTTGTTGATAACAGGAAGTTACAAGAAGGAGATCGAAGATTTAAAATATGATCTAAGTGAGGAGTTTGAAATGTCAGACTTGAGAAATCTATCATATTTCCTTGGCATCTAATTATAAAAGAATGGTAGAGGTTTAATGATGCGCCAAGAGATTTGAGATGCAATATTACAACCCAATTTCGACTCCAGCTGAGCCCAAAATGCAACTGTTGAAAGACACGGATGAAGATGATGTTGATCTAACATAGTACAAAAGACTTATTAGACCACTTTGATACCTTTGTAACACAAGGCCTGGTCTAGCATACAATGTAGATAAGGTGAGTAGATTCATGCATAAGCCTAAGGTATCACACCTAGCAGCGATAAAGAGGATGCTAAGGTATCTCAAAGTAACTCTCGACTATGGCATTTTGTTTTCTGCAGTTGATGAAGGAAAATAATGCAAGTTAGCGACATACACCAACTCAAGTTGGTGTAGTGACGTTGAGGATAGAAAATCCACAGCCGGTTATATATTTATGCTAGGTGGTGCATAAGTTGCTTGAAGTTAAAGAAAAGAATTAGTCGTAGAATTATCATTAATTGAAATAGAATACATAACTGCTTCTCTCTGTGCATGTCAAGCAACGTGGGTGGTGAATTTGGTCAAACAGATTACAAGGAAGAATCATGGAGCAATTACCATGAAGATCAACAACATGTCTGCTATCAAGCTGGCGAAGAATCCTATAGCACATGGAGAAGCAAACATGTCGAAATGAGGTTCCATTATTTTTTAGAGAAGGTGGAAGAAGCGAAGCTGAACTTGGAACACTCTAGAACTGAGAATCATATTGCAGATATTATGACGAATGGAGTGCAAGTCAAATTGTTCAAGAATTTAAGGTCTATGATGAATATAGATACCTTAAACACAATGAATTAGGTGGTGTGTTGAATTGTAATTCCTTGTATCGAAGCAAGTTGCTAGATAGGGGAAAGGAATTTGTCAAATAGTCTAGTGTGTGTGTGTCGAAATACCTAGTTGTCAAAGTGACGAGGAGTTAGCCTCAACATGGATTTCATCTTAAACCTAATTTTGTATCTAGAATAGTCTCACATCAACTATATTGTGTTATTAATTGCAATCTATTTATATATAATAATGTCTTTGTAGTGCTTTAACAGCCCAAAATCACATGGATCATGGACCGAATCGAAAAAAGTCCGAAAATATTATTCACCGTACGAACAACACTATTTACCGCACTAACGTCACTATTCATCCGTATGGATAACACTATTCACCGTATGAATGTCACTATTCACCGACCGATTTTTTTGACTTTTCGTCTGACTTTCTAAAACTTTTGATATTCGCGGTAAATGCAATCTCCAAAATATTTTTTTTTCTCTTCATCAACAAATGTTTTAAGGAACATTTACAACATATATAAATAAGTCTTTCCAAAGACCAATATGCCTTCTTTACTTAACTAGGTCATTCCTATAATGCCTTTTGCTCTATTGAGTGGATTAGTGGCTCTAGGCATGATTCTCACTATATTAAGTCTCTATTTGACTTAATGTGTTACAAAGAATTGTTGGGAAATGATCAAAATATATTTGGTGGTAAAATGACTATTTTACCCCTATGTCTTAAAATCCCATTATTAGTCACATTAACAGGTTTTCAAATTGATATTTTGAGTTGGGATATTGCATTGTATATGTAATTTGAAAAAAATCTATCATAAAATTTAATTAAATTTAATTATTAAAATTCACACATGTAAATTTTATGTTACAAGATTTATTTTATGGTTATCACATTAGTAATACATACAATTTAGATAATATAACTTTTGATTTTCAACTTCTCAACCTGCTAATTTTTCTAATATCCGATGTGACATTCTCGATATTATGGGAGATAACTATAAGGTGTGGAAAGAAAGGAATCTTATCCATTTAGGGTGGATTGACATAGATTATGATATTAGAAAAGAGGAACCATATGCAATCATTGAAGAAAGTAATCTAGTTGTTGTTGCACTAAATGAGCAGTGGGAGAGATCTAACTAAACCAATATGATGTTAATTAAGATTAAGGTCACAACTGGTATGCGTGGTTCTGTTTATCAACATAAGAATGTGTGTTAGGATGAAAGTCATTGACGATTAGTTCGTCATTTATTAAAGGGCTTTGGCAAGCATCTTAATTATGAAATTTTCTTCTTAATGACTCACTAGTGCGAAAATGTATGACATTTCGGATCAACTTAAGAAACTAAATTTTGATATCTCCGAGTCCTTCTGGTGCACTACATTCTGAAATTTCTTCAATTTGAGTATGAGTCTTTCAATATTTCATACAATACATTTAACGATAAATGGTGAATCCATTAATTGATGACTAGGGTGAGAATGGATTACTGAAAACTACTTACAGGAAGAATAAGCTATCAAGACTGATAAGTCTCAAGAAAATTAGAAAGGTAAATTCAAAATACCACCTCAAAGTGATATCAAGGAGACAAAGTGTTTTTCTGCTAAAAGGGATGGCATATGAAGAAGTAATTCCCACGATTCAAATAATGGCTTGGGAATAAAGGTAATTTATTTTCATTTGTTTGTAATAAATATAATATGAATGATGTTAATATTAACACTTGGTGGATTAATTCTGATGGTTTTTGTAGTCATCATCGGTGTCATTTTTATTTTGATGATTTGTTAATTTGTGTATATGCGCATCATTTAATTTATCGTGTGTTTGTAATTTGTAAGTTTATATGTATGTATATTAATTATCTTTAAATGTGTGTCTGTAATTTGTTTAAATTCACTTGTATTCGTTTGCTTCGGCTATGATTAATGTTGTACCTTTGAGACCCTCTTCCAGAAAACTAGTAGTTGAATCCATAATAATGTTTCATTTTTGATCCTATAACAATTTGATTTAAGTCAATTGAGTGAGTTTAACTTCAATCATAAGTTTGAATACTTGAATCAAGACTGTTGTATAGCTTGAATCGAATCATGTAAAATGTGACTCGAATCATGAATCCTCTTGAAAATAATAATTTCCCTCTACCTCTCTTGAATCGAATCATGAGAGTGTGTGATTCGAATCACATGACTCTTTGACTCAAATCATAGGATGTGCATGACTCAAATCATGGAAAAAAACTATCTACTTTCCAATATTTGATTCAAATAATTTTTTCTTTTATTTGAATCATTGATTTGATAAAATCTCATTGTATCATTGTTTTCAAGTGTGTCTACCCTCTAACACAAAATTTCTAACCTCTCCTTTTTCTTTTCTATATTATATACAAAGAGTGTCTAAAGACCTTATAAATGAAGTGATTCTCACAATGAGTGTGATATGACACAATCTTTGATTGCACACTTGTGTTTTTGTATTAGAAAAAAAATCAAGAGAAGAGAGTTGATCAATCATGGATTGAATTGACCATTCTCAAGATATTCACCAAGAACCAAGAAACCCATTTTTGCCAAGAACCTTGAGAGAACCCAAGTGTGTGTTCTTCATTCACCACCACTTATCTCATTGTTGATACCTTGTGATTAACCTCCTAGAATGTGGATCTTGTGATAATTGTCTATATTTATGTAAAATAAAGATTTTTTTACATACTATTCATCATCTTCAACCTTTGTCAAGAGCCATTGTTATAGATCTCTAGCTTTATAGCTTCAGTGTGAGAGGTATATTAAAGGTACATTAGGGAATTTAATATTTTTCTTTGAAATTTTGTCTTATGTATCACGTGGAATAGTTGTTTCTTGGGGATGGATATTTTTCGTGTGTTATCTGGAAAGGGAGAATTTTTTCTCTATACTCCATTTAATACTTTGGTAAAACCAAGTAAAGGTTGTCGTAGAACAAATTTGGGAGTTATCCAATCATTCTTGACTAATGGTGAAGGTGAGAAAATACTTAGAAGGGGAGGGGGTTGAATAAGTATGTAGAAAAACTTAGAAATAAAAACTCAAGGATTTTTATCCTGGTTCGTTGAACTCAACTACTCTAGTCCACCCTATCAAGAGTGATTTGCCTTTCTCAAACAAGGACTTAATTCACTATTAAATCAACTGATTACAATAGTAAGCACAAAGAACAATTGTTCAAAGTCTTCTCAAGAACTACTGATCCTAACTGGATCTTTTTAAGGTTCTTTTACAATCAAATGTAATAATAATACAAGTGTTTAAATTGCTTCTAATAAAGCTTTATCACAACTGTGATTTTTCACTTAAGAATTAAGAACAATGAAATAAATTCAGCAAGTGAGTATAAAATTGTATGAGAGCTTTCTTTAAATTCTTTCAATGATTCGTCAACTGAAGAAGATGAATGGAGTCTTCCTTTTATAGGCAAGGAGGTCCAAGTAGCTATCACGTTGAAGGCTGTGTACTAAAAGGTCTGAGCCTTTTTGTCTTCACATCACATGACATTTCCTAGAAATAGAATGCACAGAGAAATCCTTTTTGTTTGTGTTCTTGTGTCTAGCATTAATACGGAAAGAGTCGTTTGGCCATACCAACGGACTTAATTTGAATTCTTCTTCAACAAGTTTCAGCAAGTATCATCAGAGTCTAGATAGGTCAGAGTCTTCTGATGTTCATCAGAGTTTGCTGAATCAGAGTCTTTGCAGCAAGTGTGCTTTCAGCGTGTAATTGTTCAGAGCAGAGTTTGGGATCAGATCCTCAGTACTGGCAGCGTTAGTACTATCAGAGTCTTCTGAAATAAACTAAGCTTGAAACTCTTCATACAGAATTCTTCAATGCTTCATATGCTTCTGGCTTCTGCTTTAGATTCTTCTGTAGCTTCTGCTTCAGATCCTTCTATAAACAGCGCTCAGAATTTTCTGGAGGCAGCGTTCAGAATCTTCTAACAGATGCTTTTGACGCTTCAGAGCCTTGCATATTTTTCATGTTCAGATCTAATTTGCTTCCAGAGTAATATTCACTTTAATATCTGCAGCAAACATTCTCAAACAAATTTTAGAGTATACAATTCTTTAATACAAAATTTCATAAGAGTTATCATCAAAACATAGAGATATTATTAAGAACCAATTTGTGTTCTAACAATCTCCCCCTTTTTGATGATGACAAAAACATAAGAAATTTTGTTCAATTGAAAAATATAATTATAACTCCCCCTGAGATTATGAATCTCCCCCTAAATTGAATACTTAGAAGGAATAGAAACTTCCCTTTTTACATGAGTATTCTTTTCAGAATCAGAGCCTGATTGTTCCAAAAATTAGATCTTGACTTTGGATGCACGTTTCAGAATCAGAGTCTGATAGGTTAAATATGATCTGGGAGTCTCAGAGTTACTTTTAAAGAATTTGTCAGATTTATCAAACGTTTTGAAACACTAAGAGTTCACGTTAGTTATAATTTATATGTTTGAAATTTCATTTAGGTAGAGTTTATTTGAACAGTCAGATCCATTTTCTCCCCCTTTTTTGTCATAATCAAAAAGTAAAACTTTTAAAGACAAATAAAAGGAAATACAGAAAAGATAGATCATGTAGAGAAAACTTAGAGTCATGCATTCATATTCAAAACAGACAAAACATCAGATGAATTCAAGTACATGTGCACAAACATCAGATACAGAAAAAAACATAAACTAGGTTTGCTTGGACAGAATCATCTTCAACAGGTGAGTGATCTCAGATGAAGACTCTTCTTGCTTTGTCATCCACTTAGCCATGTTCTCATTCTTCTGATCTTGTTTGGACATCCATTGTGCCATGTCTTTAGATTTCTGGTCTTGCTTGGCCATCTATGACTTAATCTTAGATTGTCCAGCTTCCAATACTGCAATCTTATCTTCAAGATCTGGATTCTCTTTCTTGATCTCAGATGAAGAAGGTGGGGCAGATTCTGAAGCAGGAACAAAATCAATTTCCATTTGAGATGCAGAGTCAGGAGCAGCAGATCCAGAGGGATGTTCCACAATAGTTATAGCCAGAGGATTTTCTTCAGAAGCAGATTCAGCAGTCACTACTGTAGAAAATACTTCAGAAGATGTAGGAACGTCTTCAAGAAGCAAAGGTTCAGATCTTTTTACATTCCAATCATGCTTCTAGCAGTCTCAGCAAATCTAGGCTTCGCATCATCAGAACATACATTCTTCAGATTTGAGGCTACAATATTGAATCTGTTGATGAAGCTATTCCAGATAGCATCAGATTCATGTGCATCCATTGTTGACAAACATCTCTTCTGAACAGATTCTAAATGCATCTTTATTTCTTTCATAAAACTTGCAAATAAATTATCAACATTCAGCCTAGTTTTTGATTTCAGAAGGGTTTCCAAGGTGAATGGCTTGGGTTGAGGTGAAGGTGGAATGGTAAATTCTGGAATGATGATCAGAGGACGAGGGTAGAAAGGAATGGATGGATGGTCAGATGAAGTGATAGATTTTGATCTGATTAAGGCATTAATCAAAAATGGTTTTGCATTTGATGCATAGGAAACAACATCAAATGAATTGGAAGTGTAAGGAATGAAAGCAGATTTATCAGATAATAGAGGTTCTGATGAAATCATGTCTGGCAGTTCTTTTATATATGTTTGGAGAACAGATGGTAGAATGATGGAAAACTTAGGTTTAAAAGGGGTTATAGAGTCAGATGGTTCAATTTTGTCATAGAAAATTTTGAACTTAAAAACAGAAGGAAGTGGATCAGAGGGGAATGGTTTAACAGAAGCAAAGGATACAAACTCAGATCTCCTTGACTTAGGTTTTGTAATGGTTTTGGGAATGAGAGTTTCAAATGAAACAGGTGGTTCTGGTTGGTTAGATTCAAATACTCTGAGAGAGGGAGGTGAAACAAAATCTGGATGGATATTAGATTCTGAGGAATCAGATGAGGTGGTTGGGATACAAGAAGTAGAAGAAACTTCAAATACAGTCTTGAGAGGTGTAATGTTTAGAACCTCAGTCTCAGGTATATTTGTTTCAACAGGGTTGAATGGTTCTGGTTGAATATCAAAAGGTTTGGATGGAGGTGGTTCAGATACAACTGGTTTAGATGCAACAGTTTCAGGTTCAACAGTTTCAAGTGTAACTGTTTCAGGTGTAATAATTTCAGGTGCAACTGGATCAGAATGAATGGGTTTAGATGCAGTTGGTTGTTGTGTTTCTGGTTGTTGTGTTGTAGGTTGTTTTGTTGGTTTTGTTTGTGGTGCGGGAATTTGGTCTGCTGGTGTTGTTGTAGTTGGTTCAGATTAAGGAATATCATAAGATTTAAGTGGTGTAGTGGAAACAAGATCAGATGATTTTGGTGGTGTAGGAATTTTTGGTGGTTCAGATGTTTGAGATGGAGCAGAAATTGTTTGATTTTGAGTGGGAGGGGGTTCAGGCATAGAACTAAATGTTGATGTATTTATTACAATTTTAGAAAAAGAAGATACAAATGATTTAGTAACTTTAGTCTTTATACGCTTGGTGGGAACAGAGGGAACTTCTCCAGAAGCTTTTCTCTTGATCTGCTTCTGTGGCTTGTCAGCAACTCTTGGCTTCTTCTGAGCAGCAGCTTCTTCTGCCTCTAATTGCTTCCTTTTCCTTGTGTTCTCATCATACACATCTGGCATAGGTTCTCTTGCTCTTATTAGAATATCTGCAGGAATAGGGGTTCCATCTGCCTTGCACGCATCAATATATCTAACAATAATCTCCCTAGGTTCTTCAGCACCAAAGAGTGGAAAATCTTGAACTGGAATCCTCTTCTGACTTACTTCAGAAACATTCAGCTTCTTAGGAACAGCTGTGAGTTCATCCACAATCTTTAGCCTCTGAAGACTCTTTACATTCAATGGTTTTCCAATAATTGTTTCAAGCTCATATATAACTCCAGCTTCATAAAGAGCAGTCACCAGACCATTCTCTATCAGAATGTCTGAGATCAACCTTCCAAAGGGAATCCATGTCCTGATCTTCTGTCCCTTATCCTTTACAGATTCTCTTGATGCATTGATATGGTTCCAAAGATGCATGAAGAGAATGTATGGAAGATCTACTTTTGTACTCTGACTCAAGCAGTACATGAAGTAGAGTTGTTCATTATTCACATAATCTGGAGAATTGGTGGATTTTCTGTGATGAATGCATCCTAGAAAAATCTTTGCCCAAATTTTATAGTCAGGTTTCAGATCCTTAAATTTGTTGAAGGCCTGTCCAGATGTAATGACTTTCTCATAAACTTCTTCCATATCCACACGCCCAGTTGGCAGATGACACACTCCATCAGTCTCCTCATACCCTATGATTTTCCTGATGAGATCTTCAGTGATGATGATCTCCTTTCCCAGAACAGAAGAGAGGATAAATTTTGGATAAACAGAAGCATGGATCCAAAATTCCTTCACAAGATGTGGGTACACTGGTCCAAACAACCTGTCAAAATACTTAACCCAGCCTTGTGCATCAATTATAGAACGTAACTCAAACCCATTTTCATCTAGAGAGTCAAATTCCACCATGGATTCACAGAGAACTTCAAGTTTGTCCACAGGGGTCAACAATGTCCTTTTAGGTTCCTTAAATGGAGTAACACCCATATTTGCTGACTTAAATGCAGCCATAGATGATTGAAATTGAGTTGTTGTAGAGGATGAAGTTGCCATTGATGAAGATGAAGATGATTTGGACGAAGGTTTAGGGCTTTTGTGAAGAGCAAAGAGAAGACAGAAATGCATAAAATTGTCTGTGAGGTGAAAAGTGTGAAATGGTGTGAAATGTGGTATTTATAGAGAAAGAAATAGGGCACACCAACAGTCACAAATAACACGTTCCACTTAGCAATTAATGGCATTTAATGAAAAGAATAAAAATCATTTCAAAGCATTAATTGATTCTGACAATTTGGGGAGAAAATCAAGATTTTCACTATTCAAACAATACCTCAAATGTCTCTTCAGTAGTGTACACGCCATCTTTTCAGATTCAGAGTGACACGTGTTTGCTTACATGTGCTTCTGAATTCTCTTGAGAAATGAAACGTTAGCCAACATTCAGATCCTCTAAGATTGGTTAGTTCAGATACACACAAATAATAATAAATCCAGAAATCAAATAAAGACAGATGAAATACTTCAGAGTTTTAAACATTTTACATCTGAGAAATTTGCTTCTGATAAATATCATTTTGGACAAAAATCCATTCCAATATTTTTCAGAATAAATTTGAACATATCTTCAGTAAGGGGTTTTGTGAAAATATCTGCCCACTGATGATCTGTATCAACAAAGGCTAAATTTATAACACCCTTCTGAACATAGTCTCTGATGAAGTGATGTTTAATTTCTATATGTTTTGCCTTAGAGTGTAAAATAGGGTTTTTAGACAAACATATAGCAGAAGTATTATCACAGAAAATAGAAATGTTACTTTCAAAAATCTGATAGTCTTCTAGCTGACTTTTCATCCAGAGCCTCTGAGTGCTACATCCAGCAGCAGCAATATATTCTTCCTCTGTAGTTGAAAGTGCAATTGTAGGTTGCTTCTTGCTGTACTAGGATATTAGATTTCTTCCTAGAAATTGACAACTTCCAAAAGTACTTTTTCTTTCCACTCTGTCTCCAGCGTAATCAGCATCACAGAATCCAACTAATTTGAAATCATCAGATTTTTTGTAACACAAACCCACATTAGAAGTACCTTTCAGATACCTTAGAATCATCCTAATAGCTGTTAAGTGTGATTCTCTAGGATTTGATTGGAATCTTGCACACAAGCATACACTGAACAAAATGTCAGGTCTAGAAGCAGTTCAGTAGAGAAGAGATCCTATCATACCTCTGTAGAGTTTCTGATCTACTTTCTTACTTACCTCTTCCTTACCAAGTGTACTTGTTGGATGCATGGGAGTCTTTTCCATCTTACTATCAGTCATGTTAAACTTCTTCAGAAGCTCTTTAACATATTTGGTCTGATGAATGTAAGTGCAATCTGGAGTTTGGTTGACTTGAATTCCCAGAAAGAATCTCAATTCTCCCATCATGCTCATCTCAAATTTTGCCTGCATACATTGAGCAAACTCCTTTCCCAGCATAACATTGGTAAATCCAAATATAATATCATCCACATATATTTGGCAAATTAAAAGATCTTTCTTAAATGTTTTACAAAAGAGTGTTGTGTCCACTTTGCCTCTGATGAAATTTTTCTCCAGAAGAAAATTGCTTAATCTCTCATACCAAGCTTTGGGAGCTTGTTTTAAACCATAAAGAGATTTCTTTAGTTTGAAAACATGTTCTGGAAATTTTTCACTTTCAAAACCAGGAGGTTGGTGAACATAAACTTCTTCTTCTATAATACCATTTAGAAAGACCTTTTAACATCCATCTGATATAGAGTGATGTTATTCTGTGCAGCAAAAGAAATGAGTAAACGAATAGACTCTAACCTTGCTACAGGAGCATAAGTCTCTGTATAATCAATTCCTTCTTGCTGACTATAACCTTGAGCAACAAGCCTTGCCTTATTTCTTTCAACTTCTCCTTTCTCATTTAACTTGTTTCTGAAGACCCATTTAGTTCCAATTATGTTGAATCCTTTTGGTCTTGGAACCAAATCCCACACATCATTTCTTGTGAACTGATTAAGCTCTTCTTGCATGGCAATTATCCAGTCATTGTCTTACAGAGCTTCATCCACAGAAGTTGGTTCAATAACTGACACCAACCCAAATAATGATGCTTCAGAAGATCTGAGGAAGGATCTTGTTCTAATGGGGTCATCCTTCTTTCCAATGATCACATCCTCTGGGTGAGAGGCCTTGATTTTGGAAGATGCTCCTCTAACAGTTGATTCTTCAGAAATGTTCAAGTTGTTTATTTGAGAAGTTAAAGGAATTGCATCTGGCGTTGCTTCAGGTTCCTTCACTTGAGCTTTGTCTGCCTCTGAGCCTTCAGAGTCTGTGAGAATTACTTCTCTATCTGCAGAACTTTCAAACTGCTTTGGCATTTCAATGCCAAGCTTATCATCAAATATAACATGTATAGATTCCTCCACAATCTGTGTTTCAGTATTGTATACTCTGTAGCCTTTAGAGCGTTCAGAATACCCAAGCATGAAACACTTTTGTGCTTTAGAATCAAACTTGTTAAGATTCTCTTTAGTATTCAGCATATAACAAATACATCCAAAAGGTATTATTATTAATTTAAATAAATATAAGTGAATTAAGGGAAATATGGACATTTGAGGAGGAGTTAGTGAGGGTGAGGTTGGAAAGCCCAATTTTAAGGCCCAAAGTTAGGTTTAACAAAAAGGAATTTTGATGGAATTAGAATTCATTCCTGTTAGACCGTGAAAAAAGAAGAAATAGAGGCCAGAACTCTGAGGAAGAGGATTGAGGCAAGGCTTCGCGAAGTTTCCAAGAATCAAGGAGAAATGCTTAGAGTCGACAATTAAGGTATGAAGAGTATTACCTTCATTGTTTTCAATATATGATCCAATATATTTAAAGCTGATTTAAGGGTTTAAGAGGTTTTTGAGTTTGAGGAAATTAGGCCTTCATGGCCAAATCTGTTTTTGAGGTTGTTTAAGTATGGGGAGTATTACCTTCATTGTTTTCAATATATGATTCAATGTATTTAAAGTTGATTTAAGAGTTTAGAGATTTTGAGTATTGAATTATTGTTGCCTTTCTGGTGAGTTTAATGAGTTTGAGAGATTTGAATTGATGGTCTGATAGGTTTGAGGCTGATTTGGGAGTAAGGGAAATTAGGCCTTCATGGCCAAAATCTACCGTTGAGGTTTTAACCGTATAGGGTAAATGGTTATGAGAACTCTAGTGAATGTGTGGTAATTGCAGGGATTTATTGGAACTGAAGGCGTGGATATGATACGGAATTGGCCTAATAGGTCGTAGATTTTGTGTCTTTATCGTCGTAATACCTTAGAAATAATTTAGGGATGTTTTTAGGGCATTGGGGAAGGAAATCATAGAGGTTTTTGGGCTGGTTTTGGTGCTGGTGCGTAACAGCGATTTGCTGTAATCGTGAGTTTGCACAGCGAAGAATCCTTCCACAGTGAACATTCGCCTCAGACTCACACATCGAACTTGCCAGCGAACATAGCAGAGTTTCGTGAATTCTGATCTTGCGCAGTGATGTCTTGGTATTTTAATGTTTTGATTTCTTTGATTAATTACCATGAGTATGACCATGATTCTTCTGACATTAATACATGATTGTATGATGATTCCTATGAGTAATGATGATGAGTTATGATGTTGATTTCATGAGTTTTGATGATTCTATGATGACATGATTATTATGATGATTTTTATGAATGATGATGCACCTAATGAGTTTATTATGAGGATTATACGTGTACATCATGAATTCATATGCATTCCGGACATCATTCTAGGACCTTGATTCTTGTGGCTTCAGTCCTATTGTGCAGATGTGAGGTATTTTGTTGTGCTCCAGTTCTCGTGTAGAATCGATCCTACTGTTGCGGATCTATGGAGGGTTGTTGACCCAGTGTCCATCGAATTTTGTTGATTGGTACCACATGCATGAGTCTTGTTGCATTTGCATTTATGTGACAATTTGGTGTAATTAATAATGTTGTGGCCTTTGATGTTCCTTGATGATTTTGATGATGTTGAATATGAAAATGACATTGTTTTATATATTGATTCCTATATTGATTATTATGAATAATTTTACTCACCCTGCTTGTTTGAATGTTGCCTCCACGTGGGTAATATGCAGATGACCAGGTTTAGCTGTGGATGCCGTCAAGGACTTTTTGAATTTTTTCGGTTGTTGGCTATTGTGGTTGACATAGAGGGTCTTGCTCTGATAGTGTAACATCAGGTTGGGGTCTTTTGAGTTGAACCATGTTTTGTTGATTATTGTTATTTTGATTAAGTTACTGCGCACAGAAAAATTTGGATTTTTTCCTTTTTGATTAAGTTATTGTTATTTTGATTAAAGTTATTGATTATTGTTATTTTGAGTTTCGCTGCCTTTTGAGTAATTTTGGGAAGACCCGTTATTTACGGAGCATTGACTATATTTGAATTATTGAGAAATGTGTGCCCTTTTGAGATGATTTTATTGCGTTCAATATTTTACTCTGATAAATATGATTGATTTGGCATTATATATGTGGGGTAGAAAAGGGTGTTACATTAGTAGTATCAGAGTAGGTCGGTCGGTCCGGCCAAGTTTTTATGTTGTTAGTCCCCTGTCAGTCAATAGTGTGAGAACATTGTAGGATGAGTTGTTTTCTTCTAACCCTGTTGGTGGTTGTAGATGGCTGGAAGAAATGGTCGTGTTATTGCTGATGCGCTGGAATCGCTTGCCCAAGTGATGGCCCAAAATGGTGGAACTCCAGATGAGTTTCGTGCTTTGGGGAAGTTCCAGAGGAACAATCCACTGACTTTTATGGGAACTCATGATCCTGATGGTGCACAGAAGTGGCTGAAAGTGATTGAGAATATTTTACGAGTTATGGCATGCACTGATGCTCAGCAGGTGCAGTTTGGTACGCATATGCTAGCTGAGGAAGCTGAGGACTGATGGGATAACACTCATTAGAGATTGGGAGGTGTTGGCATTGCAATAACTTGGACTGTGTTTAAGGAAGAATTTTTGAGGAAGTATTTTCCTGAAGATGTTCGGGGCAAGAAAGAGGTGGAATTCCTTGAGCTGAAGCAAGGGAATAAGACTGTGGTTGAGTATGCAGAAAAGTTTGAGGCTTTAGTGAAGTTTTTTATGCATTACAATCATTCTGACACAGAGATGTCGAAGTGCCTCAAGTTCAAGAATGGATTGAGACCAGAGATTAAGCGGGGAATCGGGTACCAGCAGATTCGTCAATTTGCGGAACTGGTGGACAAGAGTAGAATTTATGATGAGGATAGCCGAGCTCGATCTACTTACTACAAATAGCTGAGTGAGAAGAAAGAGAAAGGACAATATAGAGGGAAACCGTACGTGACTTCTGGTGATAAAGGGAAGCATAAGACTTCAGATGAGAAAAAGTCAAGTGGGGGAGCGGCTACTGCTCCAAGCAAGTGTCATAGGTGTGGCGAGCAAGGTCACTGTGCTGAGGTTTGTAAGGTGCTGAGATGTCATCATTGTGGCAAGAGAGGTAATAGAGTTATTGACTGCAAAGATGAAGCTCCAACTTGCTTCAACTGTGGAGAGAAGGTCATATCAGTACCCAGTGCCAGAAGCCAAAGAAGACTGCTACTGCTGCTCAGACGAATGACAAAGTGTTTAGTTTGAGCGGTGCAGAAGAACCCAGGACAGATAACTTAATCAGAGGTACTTGCTTTATTAATGAGGTTTAATTAATTGTTATGATTGATACTGGTGCTACTCATTCGTTTATTTCGCTTGAATGTGCTACGAGGTTGAATTTAAAATTATCTTTTATGGCTGGGAGTATGGTTATCGATACCCCGACTAATGGTTCTGTGACTACTGCGTTAGTCTGTTTGAGCTGTCCTTTGACCATTTATAATAAGAATTTTGTGATGGACTTGGTCTATCTACCTTTGCATCAAATTGATGTTATTCTTGGAATGAATTGATTGGAGTTCAACTATGTTCATATCGATTACTACAACAAGACTATGAGGTTCCCAAAGTTTGGTGATTGTGGAGAGCTGATGTTTGTATCGGCTAAGCAAGTAGAAGAACTCTTAGAAGACGAGGCTCATATTTTTTCATTTTTTGCGTCACTTCAAGTTAATTGTGAAGCAGTGAGTGTGGAGCTACCAGTTGTTCGGGAATTTCCAGAAGTGTTTCCAGACGACGTGAGTGACTTACCTCCTGAGCGTGAGGTATAGTTTATTGTTGATGTGATACCAGACACTAGTCCTATGTCGATGGCTCCTTATCGGATGTCTGCATCTAAGTTAAGAGAATTGAAGAGACAGTTGGAAGAGCTGCTTGAGAAGAAGTTTATTCGACTGAGTGTTTCTCTGTGGGGTGCTCCTGTGTTGTTGCTTAGGAAGAAAGACGGTAGCATGAGATTGTGTGTAGATTATCAACAGCTGAATAAAGTGACGATCAAGAAGAAGTATCCACTTTCGAGGATTGACGATCTGATGGATCAATTGGTGGGTGCTTGTATGTTCAGCAAGATAGATTTGAGGTCAGGTTATCATCAGATCTGTGTGAAGCCTGATGATATTCCGAAGACAGCATTCAGGACAAGGTATGGTCATTATGAATATACAGTGATGTCGTTTGGTGTATCTAATGCACCTGGTGTATTCATGGAGTATATGAATAGGATTTTTCATCCTTAGTTGGATCATTTTGTGATCAATGATATCTTGGTATATTCGAAGTCCGAGGAAGAACATACGCAACATCTAAGAGTTGTATTGCAGGTTTTGAGGGACAAGAAGCTTTATTCCAAGTTGTCCAAGTGTGAGTTTTGGTTGAAAAAAGTGAGTTTCCTTGGCCATGTGATTTCTAGTGGAGGAATTGTTGTTGATTCGTCAAAAGTTGATGTTGTGTTGCAGTGGGATACTCTGAAGTCTACTACTGAGATTCGAAGTTTCCTTGGGTTGGCTGGTTATTATCGTAGGTTTATAGAAGGCTTTTCAAAGTTGGCACTGCCGTTGACTCAGTTGACTCGGAAGGGTCAAGCTTATGTGTGGGATGTTGCATGTGAGAAGAGTTTTATAGAACTCAAGAAAAAGTTGACAAGTGCTCCAATGTTGATCTTACCAAATCCGAGTGAGTCTTTTGTAGTGTATTATGATGTATCGAAGATAGGTCTTGGTGGCGTACTGATGTAGAATGGTCAAGTTGTTGCTTATGCTTCTAAACAACTGAAGGTTCATGAAAGGAATTATCCTACACATGACTTAGAGTTGGCCATGGTGGTGTTTGTGTTGAAAGTTTGGAGACATTATCTTTTTGGGTCCAGGTTCGAAGTGTTCAATGATCACAAGAGCCTGAAATATCTGCTTGATCAGAAAGAGTTGAATATGAGGCAGAGGAGATGGCTTGAACTTCTGAAGGATTATGATTTTGAATTGAGTTACCACCCTAGTAAGGCTAATGTTGTGGCTGATGCATTAAGTAGGAAGTCCATACATATGTCACTACTTATGGTTTGAGAGTTAGGACTGATTGAACAATTCAGAGATATGAGTCTAGTGTGTGAATAGACTCCTAACAGTGTGAAGTTGGGTATACTGAAGCTGATTAGTGGTATTCTCCAAATCATAGAAGGTCAAAAAATATGATTTGAGTTTAGTGGATCGTCTCACGTTAATCAACCAAGTTAACAGGGGTGATTTTCGGGTCGATGAGAATGGTGTGCTAAGGTTCAGAGATAGAGTGTGTGTTCCAGATGTGCCAGAAATTAAGAAGAGTATTCTTGAGGAAGGTCACAAAAGTGGGTTAAGTATTCATCCGGGTGCCACAAAGATGTATCAAGACTCGAAGAAATTGTTTTTGTAGCCAGGGATGAAGAAGGAAATGACTGAGTTTGTGTATGCTTGTTTGACTTGTCAAAAGTCGAAGATTGAACATCAAAGATCGTTGGGTCTGATGCAACCGTTGAATATTCCAGAGTGGAAACGGGATAGCATTTCTATGGATTTTGTGACAGGTCTACCGAAGACTTTGAAGGGATATGATTCAATTTGAGTGATTGTCGATAGATTGACCAAATCAACTCATTTTATACCGATGAGGATCAATTATTTGTTACAGAAGCTGGCCGAATTGTATATTGATGAGATTGTGAAATTGCATGGTATTCCTTCATGTATTGTGTCTGATAGAGATCCATGATTTACATCGAGGTTTTGGGAGAGCTTGCAGACAACTTTGGGTACTAAGCTAAGGTTGAGTTCTGCTTATCAACCGCAGACAGATGGACAGACAGAGAGAACTATCCAGTCTTTAGAGGATTTGCTGAGAGCTTGTGTGTTGGATCAAGGTGGATCATGGGATAGTCATTTGCCGTTGATTGAGTTTACTTACAATAACAATTACTATTCTAGTATTGGAATGACACATATGAGGCATTGTATGGTAGGAGGTGTAAGACTCCTTTGTGTTGGTATGAATCATGCGAGAGTGTTGTACTCAGACCTGATATTGTGAAAGAGACGACTGTAAAGATCAAGATGATCCAAGAAAAGATGAAAGCGTCGCAGAGTCGTCAGAAGAGTTACTATGATAAGAGAAGGAAAACACTTGAGTTCCATGAAGAAGATCATGTGTTTTTGAGAGTTACGCCGGTAATTGGTATTGACCGGGTTTTGAAGTCTAGAAAGCTCACACCACGTTTTGTTGGTTCGTATCATATTTTGCTGAGGGTGGGAGAAGTAGCATATCAGATTGCTTTACCACCGTTGCTTGCAAATATGCATGATGTGTTTCATGTGTCTCAATTGAGGAAGTACATTCCAGATCCGTCACATGTGATTCAGATGGATGATGTACAAGTGAGAGATAATTTGACTGTTGAGGCATTGCCTGTTCAGATTGATGAATGAGAAGTGAAGCAACTGCGAGGTAAAGAGATTTCCTTGGTAAAGGTAGTTTGGGGAGGACCAGCTGGAGGGAGTATGACTTGGGAGCATGAGGATCAGATGAGGGAGTCGTATCCGACTCTCTTTCCTTGAGGTAATTTTCGAGGGCGAAAATTCTTTTAAGTGGGGGAGAGTTGTAACACCTTAAATTCTTGGAATATTTATTTCATTTATTTAAATATGAATATTCGCATTTTTGGTGATTTTTGGTGGTTGGTGTGAATATTGGGAATTATGGATTTTGAGTTATTTATTTAAATAATAGTATATAATATGAATATATTGTATTATTATTAATTTAAATAAATATAATTGAATTAAGGGCAAAGTGGACATTTGAGGAGGAGTTAGTGAGGGTGAAGTTGGAAAGCCCAATTTTAAGGCCCAAAGTTAGGTTTAACAAAAACGAATTTTGATGGAATTAGGATTCATTCTCGTTAGATCGTGAAAAGAGAAGAAATAGAGGCCAAAACTCTGAGGAAGAGGATTGAGGCAAGGCTTTGCAAGGTTTTCAAGAATCAAGGAGAAAGGCTTAGAGTCGGCAATTAAGGTATGAGGAGTATTACTTTCATTGTTTTCAATATATGATTCAATGTATTTAAAGCTAACTTAAGGGTTTAAGAGGTATTTGAGTTTGAGGAAAATAGGTCTTCGTGGCCGAATCTGTTTTTGAGGTTGTTTAAGTATGGGGAGTATTGGCTTCATTGTTTTCCATATATGTTTCAATGTATTTAAAGCCGATTTAATGGTTTAGAGATTTTGAGTATTGAATTGTTGTTGCCTTTCTGGTGAATTTAATGAGTTTGAGGGATTTGAACTGATGGCCTGATAGGTTTGAGGCTGATTTGGGAGTAAGGGAAATTAGGCCTTCGTGGCCAAAATCTGTTGTTGAGGTTTTAACCGTATAGGGTAAATGATTATGAGAACTCAAGTGAACGTGTGGTAATTGTAGGGATTTATGTGAATTGGAGGCGTGGATATGATACGGGATTGGCCTAATAGGTCGTAGATTTTGTGTCTTTATCGTCGTAATACCTTAGGAATGATTTAGGGATGTTTTTACGGAATTGGGGAAAGAAATCGTAGAGGTTTTTGGGTTGGTTTTAGTGCTGGTGTGTACCTGCGATTTGCTGTAATTGCAAGTTCGCACAGCGAAGAATCGTTCGCACGATGAACATTCGCCCCAGACTCACACAGCGAACTTGCTAGCGAACGTAGCAGAGTTTTGCAAATTATGATCTTGTACAGTGATGTCTTGATGTTTTGATGTTGTGATTCTTTGATGAATTACCATGAGTATGACTATGATTCTTCTGAGATTAATACATGATTGTATGATGATTCCTATGAGTAATGATGATGAGTTATGATGTTGATTTCATGAGTTTTGATGATTCTATGATGACATGATTATTATGATGACTTTTATGAATGATGATGCACCTAATGAGTTTATTATGAGGATTATACGTGTACATCATGAATTCATATGCATTCCGGACATCATTCTAGGACCTTGATTCTTGTGGCTTCAGTCCCATTGTGCAGATGTGAGGTATTTTGTTGTGCTCCAGTTCTCATATAGAATCGGTCCTACTGTTGTGGATCTATGGAGGGTTGATGGCCCAATGTCCATCAAATTTTGTTGATTGGTATCACATGCATGAGTCTTGTTGCATTTGCATTTATGTGACAATTTGGTGTAATTTATAATGTTGTGGTCTTTGATGTTCCTTGATGATTATGATGATGTTAAATATGAAAATGATATTGTTTTATATATTCATTATTATAAATCGTTTTAATCACCCTGCCTGTTTGAGTGTTGCCTCCACGTGGGTAACGTGCAGATGACCAGGTTTAGCCGTGGATGCCGTCGATAAATTTTTGAAGTTTTTGGGTCGTTGGCCATTGTGGTTGACTTAGAGGGTCTTGCTCTGATAGTGTAACATCGTGTTGGGGTCTTTTGCGTTGAACCATGTTTTATTGATTATTGTTATTTTGATTAAGTTACTGTGCAAGGAAAACTTTGGGTTTTTGCCTTTTTGATTAAGTTATTGTTATTTTGAGTTCCGCTGCCTTTTGAGTAATTTTGGGAAAACTCGTTGTTTACAGAGCATTAACTATATTTGAATTATTGAGAAATGTGCACCCTTTTGAGATGATTTTATTGCGTTTAATATTTTACTCTGATAAATATGATTGATTTGCCATTATATTTGTGGGGTAGAAAAGGGTGTTACAATGCACACTACTCTTGACTGAATTTGATTTTCTAAATTGATTTTTGTAATGACTTATATTTTATTTTCTACATGATTTATTTATTTACGCGCGTAATGCTTTTTGTAACAACCCAATTTTTCCATAATTGATTAATTGTACTAATTAATTGGTTTATGTGAATTATCTGATTTAAATGGATTATTGGATTTATTTAATTCATATGTGTTAATGGATTTAACTGATTTATCCTATTTGGAAGAATAATGTGGATTTAATAGATATTCTCTATGTTAATGATAAGATGAGATATTTTGGTGAGAAAAGGAATGGATAGATATTTTGAGAGAAGAATTATGGTGGAAAGAAAATAGAAGTATATAAAAGGAAAATAGAGAGAAAAGAAAAGAGATAGAAAGAAAAGAAGGAAAAGGAGAGAAATAAAGAGGAAGAGGAGAAAAGAGGAAGAAGAAGGGAAAAGCTTGGAGATTACCAAGAACGACTTCTAGCTTCCGATTAATCAAGGTAAGAGTGAGAAACATTATTATTTGATCAATGTGTGTAGTTATGTATGATTGGGTTGGGTTGTTGGGGTTTTTCCACCATTTTTCATGTTAGGGCAAAATTGGATTTAATCGGTAGAAATCAAGTTTAATCCGTTAAAAACTGAAATAAATGATGTAGAATAGTCAACGGATGTTAGACTAAGGTTAATGGAATTGATTTGGTGAAAGTTGAATGGATTGGTGAGTTTTGGATTTGATAACAGTAAGTGGAAAATTCAGTTCGCAGACATTCGCTAGCGTGTTCGCTGAGCTAGCTGGTAGCGAACGTTCGCTAAGCGAGTTAGTAGCGAGCCAGTAGCGAACGGTCCCAGACTTGGGAAGAATGCATTTTGTGGTTTTCGCTGGTAGCGAAGGGGGTAGAGAAGGTTCGCTAGGCCTTCGCTGAGCGAGCGAGGTAGCGAACGAAGTCAGTAGCTTCTGTTTGCCTTCACGAGCTTGTTCGCTGGGCAAACAAGTAGCGAATACTCGCTAGGGGCTCGCTGAGTGAGCGAGGTAGCGAGCATGAAAGATTATGATTTTCTTGGAGTTTCCATCCGAGGTTGGTTTTCCGATTCTAGTATGATTAACCCTTCACCTTAAGACATAGATTATGTTGTGATATATATATATATATATATATATATATATATATATATATATATATATATATATATATATATATATATATATATATATATATATATATATATATATATATATATATATATATATATATATATATATATATATATATATATATATATATATATATATATATATATATATATATATATATATATATATATATATATATATATATATATATATATATATATATATATATATATATATATATATATATATATATATATATATATATATATATATATATATATATATATATATATATATATATATATATATATATATATATATATATATATATATATATATATATATATATATATATATATATATATATATATATATATATATATATATATATATATATATATATATATATATATATATATATATATATATATATATATATATATATATATATATATATATATATATATATATATATATGTTGTGGGTAGCCGTATGGCGTGAATCCTAGATTGTTGAATTAAATTGAATTGTGGTCTTTTGACAAATGTAATACATTGTTAAGTTGATTAAAAATGTATGAAGAGTGCATGAGAACATATTGTGAATATGTGTGCATTGCTTGTGTTTATGTGTTAAGAGTGCATGAGAACATATTGTGAATATGTGTGCATTGCTTGTGTTTATGTGTTAAGAGTGCATGAGAACATATTGTGAATATGTGTGCATTGCTTGTGTTTATGTGTTAAGAGTGCATGAGAACATATTGTGAATATGTGTGCATTGCTTGATAAATATGATGATTTAAAGTATGAATACTTGAATGATGTGAATATGTTGTGTGTGAAATCATGTTTTAATTCTTGAAGAGAGGAATTATTTGAATGCTAGAGATTAAGATGTCGATCTTAAGTGCATTTTGTTGTTGATTGCATATGCATCATTTAGTCAAGAGGCAATGCTTGCTAGTTTCGTGGAGACTAGTGACTTGTCCCAAGCCTAGAAGAGTGGGTTTGAAAGCTTAGAGGACGGGCTTTTGGTGGTTATCGGTCTATAAGAGTGGACCCGGTTTAATGTAAACCGAAAAAAGATAACAAGTGTTGGTACCACATGGAATGAGTTTGCATTAAGTTGTATTGAGTCACATAGCATGAATGTCATTGTTATATGAAATATGCTTGTGTGTGGAAATTGTGGATTATGGATGTGTGCATGATGAAACATGTTTTATGATTGTCCATATTTGTTTATGTATATATGCTTTATGAAGTATATGATGGGTTATGATGAAGTATAGTGAGAATTGTGAAAATATGCATATGTTTATGACGTGTGTAAATGAGAATTGTGAATACATGATTATTGTATGGAAGTATGCTTACAAGTGTGAATTGATGAATTGAGGTTTGTAAATGTGTAGTGGTGAATGTGTAACCGTGAGTTGGTGAATAATCCTAATTGTGTATGGATATGGGGATTGGTGAGAATTGATGAGTTATATGAGTCTTATGGTATATGTGATTGTGGTATGAAAGTGTGCATATGTGAGTGAGTTGTTAGGATTGAGAATTATGGATGTGTGCATAATGAAAAATGCTTGAGTGAATTATCCATGTTTGTTTATACACATGTTGTGATGTATATGATGATTATAATGAATTGTGGTGAGAAAATGTGGAATATATGTATTCGGTAATTGAGCATTTATATATGATTATATGCATTGTTATTATGATAATATTTCTCACCCTTCTGCTGGAATGATATCCTACATGACATCGTGCAGGTATCAAGGAGTAGTATTGCTTGTAGTTGCAAGGTTGCTTTTGGCGTAGTTGTTTAGTAATTGATTATGTTGGGTCGAGTCATGCTTTGGTCATGTAACACTGGGATCGCTTGGTTTATATTGTAGTGATATACTATGTTTTCATATTATTGAGATATTATGATGTTGGCCTTGGTGCCCAAACGATGTTGGTTTATGTGATGAACACGGATGTTTCCGTTAGGGGTATTATGTTATAAAATGAATCCGCTGCAACATGCAAAGTGAAATTTTGTAAAGCATGATTTTACATTGAAATGTTAATGAGCATGACAGGTGATTTGATGTTTTGGAATTTATGTGTGACACCCTTTTGTAAATGCATGACAATTTACTCTGATTATTCATATGTTTTCCGTGGGGTTTAGGAGGGTGTTACATTAGTGGTATCAGAGCAGGTCGGTCCGTCCGGCCAAGTTGTCTAATGTTGGTTGTTCCCTTTGTAGGCGACATGTGTGTGAAAGCACAATCGATACATGTTTGTTGTCTAACCTTTGTCTGCAGAATCGAGAATGATTCATGTGGGGGAGAGGGTTGTGCTTCTCCAGGATGCTGCAAGTGTGGAGTTGTAGCTCAGAGTATGGTTGAACGCTATTATAGTTTGGTAAAGATGGTTTATACCCCATCATGATTTTCGGCTGTCTATTGACAAATTGAGGAACTGATCGCCCTTAATCTCTTGTTGATAGTGGTTGGGATGGTGTTGGATGGGATAGACGTGTCTTGCAAGCTTGGAAGGCGTGAGCAGCGAATTGTTTAGAATTAAGCCAAGTGCTGGAGAATTGTTTTGATGAGTCGGCGCAGGACAGTGTTGAGATGCTTAATTTTGATGGGAATTTGAGTGCTAATGAAAGTGGGAAGTTGGCGGTTTACCGATTAATTATGGTTGTCTGGAAGTTATCCTGACAAGATAGTGATGTACATCCAGGACGTGAAGTGGAGTTGTGATTGACTTAGTTACGGGAACTAGTCCGATATTGAGAGCTCCATATCATATGTCTGTTTGGATAAGTCAAGGAATTAAATTGATCGAGTAGTTTTGAGACTTGTGTCTGGTATGTGTGCTATGACAATAGATTGTGAGGTCGAGTATATAAAGGATAGATAGTGAATTCTGGTGATCACTAAAGAAATTAAGAGGTGGAATACAATATTGGTATAAATAGACCTTTAAACAATTTGAGAGTTGAAGATGCGTTGAATGGCCTTCTAAGTGTGAAACGTTGTTTTCGTATTGTTGACGTAACGGGAGAACCGTAATTCGGAATGATGCAAGATTAGAAGCGTTGGGAGTTATTACAATGCTCTAGGAGATGGTGAATTAATGACATGGAATTAAGTTATTTATTGATGGAATATGTTTGGATGTTGCAGTAAGTGCGAACAGCGAGGTTCTTGTTTCCGCCAGAACTCACAGATCGAGTGTTCGTTTGGCTTGGGTTTTTCCATACTCAATTGAGTAAGTCAATGGTGTGTAACCGATGATATTTGGGTTTACTCAAAGAGTATAGAGGATCATGTTGAGCATCGGGGACTTGAGTTATCAGTGTTTGAGAAGAAGTAGTGATATGCTACTGGGAAGAAAGTTCTGAGAGTTTTTGGGAGAGCTGTCAATAGCTCGTGTGTTGGTTTCGCCGAATCCGACAGAACTAATTGTTGTGTTTTGTGATTCTTTATTGAGATGATTGGGAGATATGTTAAGAACAACATCAGCGAGTTTTGGTTATGCTTTAAGGCAACTTAAAGTACATAAGGGAATTATCTTACAAGTGATTTAGAGTTGGTTGCTGTTGTGTGTTTGTACCAGAGTTTGGAAGCCTCGATTGTTTAGTTGAGATTTGAGATGGTTCATGATCTTAAGAGCTTAAGGTATTTGTTTGATTTGAAAAAAGTTGAATATGATGTAGAGGAAATAACTGGGACTTCTGGAAGAGTATGGCTTTGGGTTGAATTACCATTCGAGTGAGACAACGTGGTAGCTAAGGTATCGACTTGGGAAGTTTTGTGTATACCAATAATGATGGTAAGGAAGTTAAAACTGATTAAGCAAATTCGGGATATGAGTTTGATCTGTGAAGAGACTTCTTATGGAATTGAGCTTTGTATGTTGAGACTGACTATTGGTATTTTCGATGAGATCCGAGGAGGTCGGAATCCTAATTTGAGTTAAGAGATTAATAGAGTTTAATGGATTAAAGTCGAAGAGCTGAGAATGGTACTATGAGATGTTGTGATGGAGTTGTATTCTAGATAGCATGAGTTGGATAAGAGTACTTTGGAAGAAGGACATTGAGATAAATTGAGTATCCATCCAGGTGCTATGAAGATGTGACCGGATTTGAGGAAATTGTTTTGGTGGCCATAGATGGAGGGAGAAGTGGTTGAGGTTGTATATGCTGATCAGACTTGTTGAAATTTGAAGTGTGAACATCAGAGACTGTTGGGCCTGATGCAACCGTTGTTTATTTTGAGTGGAATGAGATAGTATTCCCATGGATTTTGTGTCGGGTTTTCTGACGAAGTTGAAGGAATATGATTCGATTTGGATGGTTAAGAATGGATTAACAAGAGTAACTCGTTACTTACCAGTAAAGATGAATCATTCTGTTAGATGGGAACCTGAGTTTTCCATTGAGATTTTGGAAAGGTTCGTAGACGCCTTGGGTATCATGTTGAAGTTGGACTCTGTCTAGCATCCGTGGACGGAAGGGCGGACAAAGAGAATTATCCAGTATGTAGAAGATTTGTTGAGAACTTGTGTATTGGATCAAGATGGATCAGGGGATAGTTAATCGTTGTTGATTGAGTTACCTACGATAATCGCTATCATTCTATTATTGGAATGACATCGTATCAGGCTTTATATGGTAGAAGGTGTAGGATTCCTTTGTGTTTATGTGTGTCTGGTGAGAGTGTTGTGCTCGGACTTGAGATTGTGTAAGAGACGATTGGAAAGATCAAGAGGAATCCAAGAAAGGATGTGTTTTGAGAGTTACGATAGTAACTGGTGTTGGTCGAGCTTGAGGTCTTGGAAACACCCACTGTGTTTTACTGATCTGTATCAGAGTGGCGCAGTGGAAGCGTGAGGAAAATAGCATGTTGGACTGTTTTACCGCTGTCACTTGTGGGAATTGCATGATGTGTTCATGTGTCTAAGTTGAGGATGTGCATTCATTCAGATGGAGTGGTGTACGAGTGAGAGAGGATTTGATTGTTGAGACATTGCTAGTTCCGGTTGATGAACGAGAAGAAACTTCAAGGTAAAGGGATTCCTTTAGTGGAAGTAGTTTGGGATTTGGGATGCGAGGGTCGTATCCAGAGTTGTTCGAATCAAGTAACATTTTCGAGGACGAAAATTCCTAAAGTGGGGGAGAGTTGTAACAGCCCAATTTTTCCATAATTGATTAATTGTACTAATTAATTGGTTTATGTGATTTATCTGATTTAAATGGATTATTGGATTTATTTAATTCATATGTGTTAATGGATTTAACTGATTTATCCTATTTGGAAGAATAATGTGGATTTAATAGATATTCTCTATGTTAATGATAAGATGAGATATTTTGGTGAGAAAAGGAATGGATAGATATTTTGAGAGAAGAATTATGGTGGAAAGAAAATAGAAGGATATAAAAGGAAAATAGAGAGAAAAGAAAAGAGATAGAAAGAAAAGAAGGAAAAGGAGAGAAAGAAAGAGGAAGAGGAGAAAAGAGGAAGAAGAAGGGAAAAGCTTGGAGATCACCTAGAACGACTTCTAGCTTCCGATTAATCAAGGTACGGGTGAGAAACATTATTATTTGATCAATGTGTGTAGTTATGTATGATTGGGTTGGGTTGTTGGGGGGTTTTTCCACCATTTTTCATGTTAGGGCAAAATTGGATTTAATCGGTAGAAATCAAGTTTAATCGGTTAAAAACTGAAATAAATGATATAGAATAGTCAAGGGATGTTAGACTAAGGTTAATGGAATTGGTTTGGTGAAAGTTGGATGGATTGGTGAGTTTTGGATTTGATAACAGTAAGTGTAAAATTCAATTCGCAGACATTCGCTAGCGTGTTCGCTGAGCGAGCTGGTAGCGAACGTTTGCTAAGCGAGTTAGTAGCGAGCCAGTAGCGAACAGTCCCAGACTTTGGCATAATGCATTTTGTGGTGTTCGCTGGTAGCGAAGGGGGTAGAGAAGGTTCTCTAGGCCTTCGCTGAGCGAGCGAGGTAGCGAACAAAGTCAGTAGCTTCTGTTTGCCTTCGCGAGCTTGTTCGCTGGGCGAACAAGTAGCGAATACTCACTAGGGGATCGCTAAGCGAGTGAGGTAGCGAGCATGACAAATTGTGATTTTCTTGGAGTTTCCATCCGAGGTTGGTTTTCCGATTCTAGTATGATTAACCCTTCACCTTAAGACATATATTATGCTGTGATATATATATATATATATATATATATATATATATATATATATATATATATATATATATATATATATATATATATATATATATATATATATATATATATATATATATATATATATATATATATATATATATATATATATATATATATATATATATATATATATATATATATATATATATATATATATATATATATATATATATATATATATATATATATATATATATATATATATATATATATATATATATTGTGGGTAGCCGTATGGCGTGAATCCTAGATTGTTGAATTAAATTGAATTGTGGTCTTTTGATAAATGTAATACATTTTTAAGTTGATTAAAAATGTATGAAGAATGCATGAGAACATATTGTGAATATGTGTGCATTGCTTGTGTTTATGTGGTAAGAGTGCATGAGAACATATTGTGAATATGTGTGCATTGCTTGATAAATATGATGATTTAAAGTATGAATACTTGAATGATGTGAATATGTTGTGTGTGCAATCATGTTATAATTCTTGAAGAGAGGAATTATTTGAATGCATGAGATTAAGATGTCGATCTTAAGTGCATTTTGTTGTTGATTGCATATGCATCATTTAGTCAAGAGGCAATGCTTGCTAGTTTCGTGGAGACTAGTGACTTGTCCCAAGCCTAGAAGAGTGGGTTTGAAAGCTTAGAGGACAGGCTTTTGGTGGTTATCGGTCTAGAAGAGTGGACCCGGTTTAATGTAAACCAAAAAAAGATAACAAGTGTTGGTACCACATGGCATGAGTTTGCATTAAGTTGTATTGAGTCACATAGCATGAATGTAATTGTTATATGAAATATGCTTGTGTGTGGAAATTGTGGATTATGGATGTGTGCATGATGAAACATGTTTTATGATTGTCCATATTTGTTTGTGTATATATGCTTTATATTTTTTTGTGTATATATGCTTTCTATGTGTACCCTTTCTCTCTCCATAAAATTGTTTGTATGTCATATAAGTTATATCTTGCTTATAGATGCTTATTTTGTAAGCATGGGTCTGTGATGTACCAAACCTATTGAATTATCATTAATTATTTTATTGTTTATTGTGTGTTTAAATTACTTGAGTTAAGAAAATTTTTATCTTGTTTGATTACTTCTTTGAAGAGATCACTCCTCTAGTGATATCATTGTAATATCTTGGTTAGAAATCCTCTTTATGAGTTTCTAAGCTTCCATCTTATCTTGACTTTTCTTCCTCCTGTAAAACTCTGATTTTGATTAAAAAACATTTGAAATTGTTTTCAATTGGAGAATAGTCTATTCAAACCCCCTTCTAGAAAGTTTCTTATCCATATTATCACCCAACAACAAATTTCTTACAAGGTATGCAAAACATAATCAAGCCAGTGAGAAGTCAGAAAACTTTCCTTTCAGAAAGCAGGATGGCCATACATGTGAAGGATATTGCAACTTTCATTTAATTTTGAACAATGGTTATGTTTTGAAATTAGAAATTACCCTCCTATTCCATTTGCTAAGTTTATTCAAGAACATGGGATTATTTTCCAATATACCATGACTGGTTATCTAAGCTAAAATGGTGTTGTAGAAAATATAAAGTTAACATTATTAGATATGGTGCTTAGTATGCTTAACAATTCTAATATTTCTAAATTCTTGTAGAATGGACCACTAACGATAATTGTGTATATTCTCAACTGGGTTCCATCCAAGGTTGTCTTAAAGACACCTTTTGAATAACTTTGAGGTTGGAAATCAAATTCGTGACATATGCTCGTCAAGGGATGCTCGTCTGAGACGAAGATTTATAATCCACAAGAGAAGAAACTAGAACTGAGGACCACTAGTGGGTATTTTATTAGATATGTTGAAAGGTCTAAAGGTTACAAATTTTACCATACAAGCCATAGAAATGCAAAGTTTCTTGAAAATGACTTAATTAGTAGGAGTGATCAAACCAGGAACCCTTGCACAAGCATGAGTTGAAAAGAGTCAAATTTGTGGTAAGATGTCATGAATGATAAAATGAATTCCATGAACGATAACGTTGTTTGGGATCTTATAGAGTTACCTAATGGGGAGATGATAATTGGTTGTAAATATAATTTAAAATAAAAAAAATGACTCATTAGATAACATTGAGAGATACAAGGCTAGGCTCGTTGCTAAGGGATTTACTAAAAAAATGGATTTTCTAAGGGAATTTTTCTCTTCTATCTAAGAAAGATTCTCTCTGTACCATCTTGTCATTGGCTGCACATTTTGATCTTGATTTGCATCAAATGGATTTGAAAATAGTCTTTCTTATTGGTTATTTAGAGGAGGTTTTTTTGAAACAACCAAACGATTTCTCCTCTAGTGATGGTGAACAATTTATTTGCAAACCTAAGAAATCCATATATGGTTTAAAACAAGTCTTCCGTCAATAGTATCTTAAATTCCATGGAAGGATTTCCTAATTTGGATTTGTTAAAAATTTCATGCATCAATGCATATACCTAAATGTTAGTAAGAGTAAAATTTGTTTGCTTATTTTGTATGTGGATAATATTTTACTTGATTTCAGTGATAAGGGTTTCCTACATGATGTGAAACAAATCCTCTCTAAAAACTTTGATATGAAGGATATAGGTGAGACATCTTAGGTCATTGGCATTAAGATCCATAGAGATAAACCTCAAGGAGTTTATCAAAAGAAACATATATCAACAAGGTTTTAGAGATATTTCAAATGAAAAATTATTCACCAAGTTTTGATCCCATTATGAAAGGTGATATATTTAATTTGAGCCAATTCCCTAAGAATAGTTTTGAGTGGGAAATAATGAAAAACATTCCTTATGCATTTGTTGTTGGAAGTCTTATATAAATTCAAGTGTGCATAAGACCTTACATTTTATTTACTGTTGAAATTTTAGGAATAGATCAGAGTAATCCAGGTATATACCACTTAAAAGATGGAAAGAAGGTGTTAAGGTACCATCAAGGAACAAAATATTATATTCTTATGTATAGATATATAGATGGACAATCTAAATGCACTACTAAAAATAATACATTTTATGACAAAGCTTTCACACCACCGAATAAAAAACCAAGGAATAGTTCCGGGATGCGCCATGTTTTATTTTATTTAAAAGAATATATTATTTATTCCTTAGGCTTTCGAAAATAACCAAGGAGAAAACTAATTCAGGACATGCTTCGAATCTCAACAAATGCGATTTATGTTTTTATGTCCTTAAAAGTGATGCATTTTTTATTATATTTTTTATTTGTAAGTTAAATGATTTATTCCTTAGGTTTATTTAAGAACTAAGGGGTTAAATAATCATGATTTACTATAAAAGCACTCAACAATCAGGTTTCTTGAACAAACTACTCCATCGATTTTGCGAGAAAATCGAGAGGTAAAATGAACAAACTTTAGTTTATGTTTTTAATTAATCGAAAAATAAGCAATTTGTCACCTTAGTTTTGTTTAAAAATTTGTTTATGGGAGTAAGGTGGGCCTTGCTTTAATTCAGTAAGGTCAATTTCACTCTCGTCAAAAAAGGGATCTACACTAGTTCCTTGTTCGTCTTCTTCGAATTCGACATAGGCTACCATTTTCTTTCTATTCTTTTTTGCCCTAGATTTCTCAGCCTTCAGGCGTTCTACTTGTCGAATTCTATCAGCCAACTGGGCTATATCTCTCAGGTACTGAGTATCCAATTTCTTCCTGAAATTCTGGTATGCAGATCTCATATGTCCCAAGAATATTGATCTCTTCTCAACAAGGACGAGGAAAGACCATGACCAATTTAAATTTCTTTAAATTGTACCAATGTCATGACCAACGTCATGACGTCTGTTGTAACATCTGCAGACTGACAAAACTATTTATCTAACCATTTAAATTGTGCAGAATTGTAAATGCAGAAAGATAAATAACACAATGAATTCTTAACCCAGTTCGGTGCAACATCACCTACATCTGGGGGCTACCAAGCCAGGAAGGAAATCCACTATTAGCAGAATCAATTCAGAGATAAACTCCCACATTTACAACTCCTCACTTAATCTCTACCCAATGCAATTTCTTCCTAAAGACCACTAGACAAGAGTATACCCACTCACTCCCCCTCAATCATAGCAGCGATATACAATTCAATACAAACGACAGAATTTAGAAGACACTCTTCAAAGTCACAACACTTGATTTTGCTTAACATCTTCAATCAAGGACAATGAACACAACAATTCATACACACTAAACCAATGCAATTATCCAGCAGAGAATTGCCTGGCACACAAGGAATCCTAAGACTCCTACGCACGTGAAGAATCACTACATACCACAGAATTCTCCACTCACAAAACACACGTGAAGAGCACTACTCTTCACTCATAAAAATGTCTACCACAATGTATCAAAAGATACAAAGGATGACTTACACACAAGGGACTCTCAAACCCTAGACCTCTATTTTACACTCAAGTTTTTCTTGATGTGAGTGCTTAATTTCCTCTGCTTCTGCTCCTTCTTTTATAGCAGTGCAGACTGGGCTTGGGCTGGTCACAAGTAACAAACATTAGGTTTAACAAAGTAAACCTAATTTCCACAATTCAAGGTTCTGTCAAATTAGGTCACAGTTGCTTCATGTTATGTCCAGCCTTGACTAGAATCTCGCCTGAGATAACTAAGGAGCCATAACAGGTTTCCTGAAATTTAGCCTGAGATATATCAGGTATCATAACAGAAAAACAAACCCTGCACGCCTGATGTCATAGGACCAAAACACTTCTGTCAAGAGATATAACATAGCAGCCCCTGTTGTACCAAACATTGATGTCATGACATTCAGTATGACATCTATGACAGCAGTTCTGTCATCAGCTCCATCTGCACCAGTAGCGATGTCATGACATTGACATCCATGACAGCAGTTCTGTCATCAGCTCCTGCTAGCTCCTTCTGCATCCATGACAGCAGTTATGTCATCAGCTTCTGTTACACCACAACTCCTACTGTTTATAACACATGGCAGTGTTGTTTATAACACATGACAGTAGTTATGTCATGACAACAGATGGTTGTCGTGATGGACGTCATGACATTCAGCATGACATTCACATTAAAATACTCCACAACAGTTCTGTCACCACAGCAGATGCAGATGTTATAAAATCCTGCTTAACATCAGTGCAGGATCATGTTTTACAAAAATTTAGCCAATCATAGAACCATGGATAATTCTATATCATAGAACCATGGAACTAACAATCTCCCCCTTTGGTAAATTTTGGATAAAACAACCAAACTCTTTATCAGGGCAGTAGCAGTAGTTTTTCCAGCCTCACACACTATCATGCTCCCCCTTGATAGTTACAACAGATAACAACACTTTAAGAGATAGTGTATTGATAAAAAAATGGAGTAAGTGTACATACTGCACATGGTGTTCAAACATCCAGTCATCTCACAATCTCTCAAGAGATGCATAAACTGCTTGAACCCCATCAGTATGAAGACTGCACCACTATAGTAATAATCCATGGACCAGGTCTTAAACTCCCTTGCTGATCACACTCAGCCAGTGTAAAATCAGCCCTATTTTCAACCCATCATGTATGACACCAACTCCTTTACTTTGGTTCTCAATGCACCAGCCACAAGGCTTATTATTTCCAAAGTAGTCCATACATTTCATGAAGATCTCAGAAGGACACAACAACACCAGCTTTCCAGGTCATCACAAACACCAGACCATCATAGAGAAATAAACTCTCATGTAGCTTCCTCAGAGGCATACTGTTCAGACATGTAGTGCAACTACACATCAGACAGGTACACAGCTCCCCCTATCATGCATAATCAGCACTCCCCCTAAAAGAGAGAATCCAAACACATGGAAACACATGCAACTCTGCACCCCTTGTTTCATAAGCCACACCAGAACTAAACCTTATAGGAGAGGTAGTCACATGATGGACATAACTATCTATAAGATCTCCCAGCTAGAAAAAGTCTTCAAGATGTCAGGGTGAATGCTATGTTTTCTTGACTTCCATATGGACAAGATCAGAGCTGATGATGTCCTGATCTTCATCTTTACCAGTCATACAAGGCAACACACTTGGACAGAGGCCCAAATACCTGAGTTGATCAATTGATACCCAATGATAGACAAGAGGCCCTGTCAGGTTCACCATGAGCTGAAGCAGTAACCTAATGTCACAACATCTGGTATGACATTCCATCCTCCTAGAGGCATACAGTCACAAACTGCTTGAAGCCACAAGCAATCTTGAGACACAACTGTACCATTGGAGCAACATATCCTAGATAGAAGTATACCTCCCCATACCAAGGATAACTAGTGCTCTATTACGTGAATGGAAAACATAAGACTCATCTTCATGTCTTCAAGAGCGCACTCCTTGTTCAACACACCTGCTGAACTCATTCACTCACTAATTGAACTATAAGCAACTAGTACACCCTTCAGACAGAAGCTCTCCCCCTATCTTTTATAAAAGCTGCTCCAAGATCACCACATTAACTTAAGACCAACCTTATGCTCATACAGTGAGAAGGCACCAAACTGATCCACCTCTTTTTGGAGTTACCACTCCTCCACAAGCATTCTGACCTTAGGCTGACTACATGATAGACCCCCCATAATCCAAGACATTATTTCCTCATCATTCTCCCATATGATAAGTTAGAACACTTCTAATTCAACTAGGGACTTTATCACATCAGAATGCAATCAACCAATGATCTACTCCAGTCTTGTACAATCCTTTCACATCATACTCCAAGATAGTCCTTTTACCTCATCATTCTCCCGTATGACAAGATAGAGTAATTCTTAGTCAAGATATGAATCACAAGTTCTGCACCAGATCTTCAAGTCCTTTGCCAAGGGAAACCAAACCATATCCGCTGGTTCTTGATATGCCCACAACTGGACTTACTTCTGCCTAGTAATGCAACTGAAGATCTTCAGAGAACACAGCTCCACCAGCTTGATCAAATACATCTCCAAAAGAAGGTAATATTCTATACACATCTTAGGGCTTCTACCACAAGCTCCAATATATGAACAGAAACAGATCCTCCTTTGGTCTTCAACCAACTACCCTTCTGAACAAGAGTAATTAGTTCCAAGCATGAACAATCCCAGAACCTTCTGTGGTCTTCAAATAACTAGCTTTCTGCACAAGAATAGTTTTTTAAAGGCTCACTACTTAAATAACCAACTGTCACTATTTGGTTACTCCGCATATTTCAGAGCTCTAACAAGTTTGATCTTCATATCCTGAGAAGATTATCTTCAAATGATGTACCATAACATCCATTGAGGCCCTGAAGTTACTACTTGGTGTCACAACATCGGATACGACATCCTGCTGGGGAGTTCAGGCTTTCATTCTTCCAGTTGGAAGATCCTCATCACTCTATCAGAACAAGAGTACATAGACTTGATATCAAGTTGGAGTAGACGACCTCTATTCTGCTTTGTTGTACCTTTAAGTGCATTTGCTTTAGGAACTCGTCTTTAGAGAAACCAATCATGTCAAAGCTTGATTCTTCAGAGAGGAGGGATAAAGTAACTCTTTACAAAAGGAATCCCGCTTTCTTTAAGTAGAGACTTCTTCAAAAAATCAGAGATAACTGCCACTTATCCTTGACCTCCAAGCTGAGCAAGATCTCATGCTCCTGTGCACTTAGATCAGAAATAAACTAACCCAAGCAGAGCTACTAGCACCATCTTCTAGACATGTTTCTTGCCAGCAAACTTTCTAGGAATGCTTCTAGCAGAGACTAGAACACGCCTGTTGCACTCCAATAAGTTGATTCAAGAGAAATGTCTTCATCTCCACTTCCATCAACACTACATTCTAGTCTTAGTTTCTTTCCAGGAAACTTACTAGAATAAAGTCAGATCCTACCACACATGTGTATGGTACCTGTGATTCACTCATTGAATTAATAGAATTCTGCACAATCTCTACTAATGGAATGTCTTAACATCTGGTTGAACATCAGATCCTTGAAGTAGACAAGGCAGATCTGGGGCCTGATGCTTGAGTAACAACTGATGAGACAACTTGATCATCAACTAAGGATAATCCATTAAATATTTGATAATATCTCAAATAGCAATGAATCTTAAATCTTTGTAACATATCCTTCTCTGAACTTCATGGATAATCAGTTAAATACGTGTGTAGACCACAAATAGCAATTGATCTTAAATCCACACAACTTCAGGAATACCAAGGCTGACACCCTTGACTTAACCTGCCTATGACTTCCTCTGTTGAAAGAGCCTTTGCAAGTCATGAGTGGTGAAAATAAATCACCTCCCATTATCCTTTCTAAAACAGCCTTTATAATACATAGCAGAACAACCTAAGCACACCATCTGCCGATCATCTACACAACTGCCACAACCATGCATCAAACTGTATATAGGCCAATCTTCTCTCAGGGCTAGCAGAGTTCTTTCATCAGAAAAATATGCAGCGGAACCACCAAAAGAACATCTTCAACATGCCCTAAACAAGCTGTCAGAGCATTCAACAGGTCATTAAGGCTTCTATATCAGAGGCACATCCGCAGATACACAGAATCCTTCATCAGTAAGAGTGAACACACACTTCTCCTTAACTCCACAAGCAGTAGCTCAACCATTTAGCAAGATCCGCAAATCAGCTGCCACTTCTTATTTAAACCACCAAAAAGTATCTCCCAAGATCTCATCCAGAACAGACAGGATGCCTGCTCTAATACCAATTGAAGTTCTGGTACGCAAATCTCATATGTCCCAAGAACATTGATCTCTGCTTAACAAGGACGAGGATAGACCATGACCAATTTAAATTTCTTTAAATTGTACCAATGTCATGACCAACGTCATGATGTCTGTTATAACATTTGCAGACTGACAGAACTATTTATCTAACCATTTAAATTATACAGAATTGTAAATGCAAAAAGATGAATAACACAATGAATTGTTAACCCAGTTCGGTGCAACATCACCTACATCTGGGGGCTAAGCCAGGAAGGAAATCCACTATTAGCAGAATTAATTCAGAGCTAAACTCCCCCATTTACAACTGCTCACTTAATCTCTACCCAATACAATTTCAGCCTAGAGACCACTAGACAAGAGTATACCCATTCACTCCCTCTTAATCACAGCAGTGATATACAATTCAATACAAGCGACATACTTTAGAAGACACTCTTCAAAGACACAACACTTGATTTTGCTTAACAGCTTCAATCAAGGACAATGAACACAACAACAGTTCATACACACTAAACCAATGCAATTATCCAGCAGACAATTGCTTGGCACACAAGGAATCCTAAGACTCCTACACACGTGAAGAATCACTACATACCATAGAATTCTCCTTTCACAAAATATACATGAAGAGCACCACTCTTCACTCACAAAAATGTCTACCACAATGTATCAAAAGATACAAAGGGTGACTTACACACAAGGGACTCTCAAACCCTAGACCTCTATTTTACACTCAAGTTTTTCTTGATGTGAGTGCTTAATTTCCTCTGCTTCTGCTCCTCCTTTTATAGAAATGCATACTGGGCTTGGGTTGGTCACAAGTAACAAACCTTAGGTTTAACAAAGTAAACCTAATTTCCATAATTCAAGGTGCTGTCAAATTAGGTCACAGTTGCTTCATGTTATGTCCAACCTTGACTAGAATCTCGCCTGAGATAACTAAGGAGCCATAACAAATTTCTTGAAATTTAGCCTGAGAGATATCAGGTATCATAACAGAAAAACAAACTCTGCACGCCTGATTGTCATACCCCAAATTTGTCCGACCTGTTTCAAATTTTTTGTCCACCCGACTTTTATTCATAACCTGTCGTTTTTATTTTATTTTAGTTTTTCAATCATAATAATGAGCATAATTAGTTAAAATCATTTAGAAATTTTGTTTAATTTTAATTTAATTTAATTTAGATTAATTTTCTTTTATGTTATTTACTAAACTTGGTTTCTAAATATTTTTTTTAAAATGATGAAAAATAGTGGAAAATATTTTTGCATTGGATCCTCTTTCTAGATATTTTTTTAATCACATGGTACCACCCACTACTCTACTCAATACCAATGGATCACATGGGACAACTGGCAAAAAGGACTAAAATATGTGAAACACTCCCCACCATTACCGTTTTAAGAGGGTTTCTTCACCCTCATTATCAGGGCAGAGATATCGTGCTAGTAAAAAAAAATTTCTCAACTCTTTTTCTACCCACCTTCCTTTAAGCATAACATCTCCATCAGCGATTGCCCTCCCTCACTGCAATATTTTCCCTTCTAAGAAAAACTCAGACCCTCTTCATCCCGAAAACCGGCAACAAACCACTAAATCCATTTTTCAAACCACAGTTTTAAGCCACCTTCCTCAAGCATAATACGCCGCCCCACCATTTTTCTTCTTGGAAACAACCGCAAGAACATATTCATCTTCTTCTCCTTCAAACTCACCAACCTACCATCTACATTTCATGCACCACCATCACTACATACTCCCTCTGTTTGTTTTTCACAACCCCCGTTAAATCCACATCCGCAATGCTTGCCCCATCTCTTTTCACTAAAAGCCACCACAAATAGCACAACACCTCAACGGTAACTCAACCGCGGAGTTTCGATTTGAAACAACAACAACATCACCACACAAGCTCGACGTAAAGATCTCAGCATCTCATCGAATATCACACTGTTGGTTTTCCTTGATGATTGTGCTGGTGATGCACCTTTAAATGATGAGCTCCAAGCAACGAATGCAGCAGCAACTCCCACTATTCAATGGCACCAAGATGTCTCAACATGGCGGTAGCATTTTGGCTCAAAAGTCCAGTTGTAAAAAGCGGATAAACTCGTGTGTTGGTTTCGGTAAAGTCGTGTTGCATCTTTGAATTGTTGTGGCAAACACAGTATTCACCCGCAAGCAGTGGATACGCACTTGTCGGTAACGATTTCTAGTCCTCTTCAAATGAATCTAATTGTTGTTATTTTCTGTTGTGACTGTCTTTTGATCACATTATGTGTATATGACATTATTTCGGTTCTGGTTTAGTCCCACTCATTTTATACCAAACAATTGAAAATTATATTAGATACCTGAATTTGATTGAGGTTTTGGTTTAAGTTATTGTTCAAGTTTTGTTTCCACTGGAGGTTTGGTCTTATATTGAGGTTGTGGTCATTTTCAAACTGACTCATTTGCTGCTATTGTTAAGTATGTGATTTTGGTTCTGAAAAAGCTCTGATATTGTTGTTTGATGAAATGCAAATTGTTTCGTGTTCTCTATGCATTCATGTGCATTTGGTGTCATATACCTGTGATTGATTTTGTTAAAACATTCTACCCTGTTCATGTTCAAGGTGGTTTTCATTTCATTTTCATTTGCGATTTATGTTCTGTTTCATTGGTAGCTTCATGAAATAAAAAAGTATTGTTGAATGATATACTTGTTGTTGTTGTCTTGCAGAAACCTTGTTTAGAATTGTTATTGTTCTGTTATGCTTATCTTGATTTGTTTCATGTGTGTATTGCGGTTTTGCCGCACTTTGATATAAGTCTGGAAACTGTCTGAAACTTATAAGCATTAGTGCTATGTTGTGGGTATTATACTTGATTCTTGGTTCTGTTTATGTCGCAAGCATTGAGTTTAAGTTGATCTTGTAACGCAAGATTTCCGCTCCCTTGTAATTTGAATACATTTCTGTGTGCATTACTTGACATTGATTTCATGTTATTCTTCTGAATCATCCTTCCAAGGTGCTGCTATTTTGCGAATTGATTTCATGACGATGTTAATATGTCGCGGTGTTTCGGTTTGACTAATGTTGTTGCTGTTTCAGGATGTTATGCCATTTATATTTCATTTTCATGATCTAATCTATGATAAATAATAATGTGCTAGCATTGCTTCATAAATTTCTGTTTGGATTTTGGCTTAGCTACCATGATTTTTGTTGTGATTATGCTCAATCTTGATGGACCTGTTTTAGCACGTTTTTCATGCTTACATATGCTTGCGCTTTGTTGATTTACGGTAGCTATATTTGTCGTGACACTTTAGAAATTCAGGATTGAAAATCATGAAATATTTACTACTTGTGCTTTTAACTTTGTTGTAGGCTTGATCTCATGTGGCTGTTTGTAAATGCTGGCAGTCACAAGCCTTTTAAAAAAAAAGTCGGCTAAGTCAAACACCTCAAAAGGGGACTTAAGCAAAAATCAAGGCAATCCTGATGGATCTGACAAGCAAAGTCAGTCCATGCAAATGTTAGGGATCAAAAACAAAACCAAAAAGAGGTCCTCAAACCCTTGACAAAAACAAAATAAGATTCAGTGGCCACCCAAATCAAGGGGTTACTGACATCCATCAAAATAAGGTGGCTGCCATTTCAGGCAAACTTTGAACCATCAAGTTTACACCGTCACGCAGGTGCAAAATTAACTGAACGTAGGTATGGAGATCATTACGAAGAAGAGGTGGGTACAAATAATACTTTGAGCCTAATATCCTTTGTTTCTATAACCGTGAAACAGACCACGATACAACCCTCAAAAGACCTAATTGAGGCGAGATTTGTTCTGAAAGCATAACTACAGCAATGTTGCGTAAACTGACTCTTACATATTTGCTAATCTTCTGTATTTGTGTCATATTCTTGCGATATCTTTTACACACCAACTAAATTAGCACTACGTTTGGACTAATAGTCCACTCGTCACACACTGTCACATCATTCTAATAAATGATCCTTTCAAATTTTTGCATAAATGTCGCATTAAGATTACCATTTTTTGAATGAACACTTTTAACTGCAAGTCAGTACTTGACATTATGGAAATTCCAACAAAAGAGCAATCAAAGAGGAACTCGATCACTCATTGGTGTTGACCTGAATCAAGAATTTCTCATAACCCTGCAGACTGGGGCAAGTTCTTCCGAGTTTCAAACAGGGGCATATTGTTGCAAAATCCAGACACTGGGGCAATCATCGTAGACCATGTCATGGTATAAATCTTTAAGAAAAAAAAATCTTCAAATACCTGGCGGACTGAGGCAGACTAGTTAAACATAGACAATCTCCCTCCTTGCTTTCAAGTTGGTTAAGCAGACTGTGCCAGATGCTAGTAACTGTTGAGTTCACAACAAGTGTCAAAAGTCTTGGGGCAGAGCAAAAGCACGATCAACATGCATTGGTTAAGTCGCTACGCTCACATATTCAACATGCTTTGGTTATGTCGCTACGCTCAACATTTGTAAGCCGTCATGGCACATTGGCTAGAAGTTAAGGTTCTCCCAGGAACGAGCATGCAATTTCTGCAAAGGATCAAACTTGGGGCACCAAGAACATCCACATTTGTCTTCTGAGCATACCATTACCAGATATCGTGTGTCGGAAAGTCAAATCCTTTCACCAAATAAAGTCCACTTCTGTTGACATCCCATAAAACCTAAAAGTCCAATCTTTTATTGGCAACTACATAAAAGCCACTCCAGTTGGCATCTCAAACCAACTACCAAAGTCCAACCCTGCTTGGCACCTCTCCTAAAGTCCAATTCATATTGGCAACTACCAAATAAAGTCCACTTCTGTTGGCATCCCTTAAAACTCAAAAAGTCCATTTGTATTGGCAACCCTTAAAAGTCCAACCCCGCTTGGCATCTCCTAAAGTCCAATTTGTATTGGCAACCATTAAAAGTCCAACCCCGCTTGGCATCTCTTAAAGTCCAATCCTTTATTGGCAACTACCAAAGTCCACCCTTTTGGCACCTTAATAAAACCAATCTTCTGCTTGCATTCGCATATGCATCATATAATTGACATATATCATACGCATACATTAGCATAATCATTACCCTTTTTCAACCCCCGCATTGATATGTCTTCATTTTCTCGACCCCCGAGTCGATATTTACCTTTCCTCAACCCCCGCGTTGATATGTCTTTATTTTCTCGACCCCCGAGTCGATATTTACCTTTCCTCAACCCGCGAGTTGATATGTCTTTATTTTCTCGACCCCTGAGTCGATATTTACTTTCCTTCAACCCCCGCATTGATATTTTGTTTTTTTTCGACCCCCGAGTCGATATTTGCTTTACCTTTATTTCAACCCCCGCGTTGATATTTATCTTTCTTCAACCCCCGGGTTGATATGTCTTTATTTTCTCGACCCCTGAGTCGATATCTTTGTTATCTTTTTCTCTCGACCCCCGAGTCGATATTTACCTTTATTTTCCTCGACCCCCGAGTCGATATTGCCTTTATTTTTTCCTCGGCCCCCGAGTCGATATTTGCTTTTCTTATTCAACCCTCGAATTAACTTGTTGTTTTGATTTATCCTCGACCCCCGAGTCGATAGTATATTTGTTTTTCTTCAACCCCCGAGTTGATATACCAATATGCCCCGTGAATCTTTTCACCTTGTTTCATCTAATCCCTAGTAATCCCTCATGGGAAACCAGAAATAAAGCCTACCAAATTCCCGTTACCCGGTTGCATTCTCATAAGCATTAGCATATCATTTGCATACGCATCTTACATTCTATAGTAGTTGCATTTTTAGTCGCATATTTGTGCATCATAACGCATATCACCGTTGTCCCTAGCGGTGTAGCATAACAGGATCCAGGATCAGTTCAGCAAGCATCTTGGTCGTTCCTCCATCAAGTCGGCGGTATTTCTTTGAACAGAGTTGATACCCTGCACGTGCTTATGGAATTTTTACTCCCCAACAAGACATTATTCAACGATGCAGTTGATAATGATAATCCCTAGCAGTTGTTGCTCTTGTTTCTCCCCAAGTAGAGTTTATTTTAAGAGTCTCTTGTGATCTTATCCCCTCTTGTTATTTCTATATCTCCTTGCATTGTATCTACACTTTCTTGTCGGACAAATTTTGGGGTCTTCTTGTATCTAATTGACTTCCACCCTAAAAATGAACGCCATGCAGCAGTTCATTCTCTTAGGTTCAAGGCAATTAGATAGGGGCATCTGTCATACCCCAAATTTGTCCTACCTGTTTCAAATTTTTTGTCCACCCGACTTTTATTCATAACCTGTCGTTTTTATTTTATTTTAGTTTTTCAATCATAATAATGAGAATAATTAGTTAAAATTATTTAGAAATTTTGTTTAATTTTAATTTTAATTTAATTTAGATTAGTTTTCTTTTATGTTATTTACTAAACTTGGTTTCTAAATATTTTTTTTAAAATGATGAAAAATAGTGGAAGATATTTTTGCATTGGATCCTCTTTCTAGATATTTTTTAATCACATGGTACCACCCACTACTCTACTCAATAAATTGTAAATACCCCTTCCCCTTTTTCCTACTACTCTTTCGATATAGAATCGAATGATTTAAAAAAAAAATATTTTTGCATATCGAACTCAGAGTGCCATGCTTTTTTTACTTCATATTGGCGTAGGCATAGTCTTCTTCTACAAATAAGAATCATTGGCGCCAAGCGTGAGGAAATGCTAGACGTTTGGTAATTCCGCCTCCTGCCAAAATAAGAGATGCCATTGAAGCGGCTAATCCCATGCATATTGTATGTACTTGTGCTTCTACAACTTGCATAGTATCAAAAATGGCCATTCCAGACATAACCTCTCCGCCGGGAGAATTTATAAACAGATACAAATCTTTGTTCTTGTTCTCTAAACTGAGATATATCATCATACCAATGGATCACATGGGACAACTGGCAAAAAGGACTAAAATATGTGAAACACTCCCCACCATTACCGTTTTAAGAGGGTTTCTTCACCCTCATTATCAGGGCAGAGATATGGTGCTAGTAAAAAAAAATTTCTCAACTCTTTTTCTACCCACCTTCCATTAAGCATAACATCTCCATCAACGATTGCCCTCCCTCACTGCAATATTTTCCCTTCTAAGAAAAACTCAGACCCTCTTCATCCCGAAAACCGGCAACAAACCACTAGATCCATTTTTCAAACCACAGTTTTAAGCCACCTTCCTCAAGCATAATACGCCGCCCCCACCATTTTTCTTCTTGGAAACAACCGCAAGAACATATTCATCTTCTTCTCCTTCAAACTCACCAACCTACCATCTACATTTCACGCACCACCATTACTACATACTCCCTCTGTTTGTTTTTCACAACCCCCGTTAAATCCACATCTGCAATGCTTGCCCCATCTCTTTTCACCAAAAGCCACCACAAATAGCACAACACCTCAACGGTAACTCAACCGCGGAGTTTCGATTTGAAACAACAACAACATCACCACACAAGCTCGACGTAAAGATCTCAGCATCTCACTGAATATCACACTGTTGGTTTTCCTTGATGATTGTGCTGGTGATGCACCTTTAAATGATGAGCTCCAAGCAACGAATGCAGCAGCAGCTCCCACTATTCAATGGCATCAAGATGTCTCAACATGGCGGTAGCGTTTTGGCTCAAAAGTCCAGTTGTAAAAAGCGGATAAACTCGTGTGTTGGTTTCGGTAAAGTCGTGTTGCATCTTTGAATTGTTGTGGCAAACACAGTATTCACCCGCAAGCAGTGGATACGCACTTTTCGGTAACGATTTCTAGTCCTCTTCAAATGAATCTAATTGTTGTTATTTTCTGTTGTGACTGTCTTTTGATCGCATTATGTGTATATGACATTATTTCGGTTCTGGTTTAGTCCCACTCATTTTATACCAAACAATTGAAAATTATATTAGGTACCTGAATTTGATTGAGGTTTTGGTTTAAGTTATTGTTCAAGTTTTGTTTCCACTGGAGGTTTGGTCTTATATTGAGGTTGTGGTCATTTTCAAACTGACTTATTTGCTGCTATTGTTAAGTATGTGATTTTGGTTCTGAAAAAGCTCTGATATTGTTGTTTGATGAAGTGCAAATTGTTTCGTGTTCTCTATGCATTCATGTGCATTTGGTGTCATATACCTGTGATTGATTTTGTTAAAAAATTCTACCCTGTTCATGTTCAAGGTGGTTTTCATTTCATTTTCATTTGCGATTTATGTTCTGTTTCATTGGTAGCTTCATGAAATAAAAAAGTATTGTTGAATGATATACTTGTTGTTGTTGTCTTCCAGAAACCTTGTTTAGAACTGTTATTGTTCTGTTATGCTTATCTTGATTTGTTTCATGCGTGTATTGCGGTTTCGCCGCATTTTGATATGAGTCTGGAAACTGTCTGAAACTTATAAGCATTAGTGCTATGTTGTGGGTATTATACTTGATTCTTGGTTCTGTTTATGTCGCAAGCATTGAGTTTAAGTTGATCTCGTAACGCAAGATTTCCGCTCCATTGTAATTTGAATACATTTCTATGTGCATTACTTGACATTGATTTCATGTTATTCTTCTAAATCATCCTTCCAAGGTGCTGCTATTTTGCGAATTGATTTCATGACGATGTTAATATGTCGCGGTGTTTCGGTTTGACTAATGTTGTTGCTGTTTCAGGATGTTATGCCATTTATATTTCATTTTCATGATCTAATCTATGATGAATAATAATGTGCTAACATTGCTTCATAAATTTATGTTTGGATTTTGGCTTAGCTACCATGATTTTTGTTGTGATTATGCTCAATCTTGATGGACCTGTTTTAGCACGTTTTTCATGCTTACATATGCTTGCGCTTTGTTGATTTACGGTAGCTATATTTGTCGTGACACTTTAGAAATTCAGGATTGAAAATCATGAAATATTTACTACTTGTGCTGTTAACTTTGTTGTTGGCTTGATCTCATGTGGTTGTTTGTAAATGCTGCCGGATTGCCACGTGTTAGAATTATGGTTCGGTTTATGACTCACTTCCATTAGTTTACATGAATTTTGCTGTTTGCTTCAATTCCACCTCCCTTGTTGTCTGATCTCGCAATGTATGTTGTGGCTTCATGTTGCCATAGCTGGTTCATGTCGATATGTTGAATAAGCTTTGATTTACATTGCATTTTGTGTTGTCTGTTAAAAGTTCATGTGATTCTATTTTGTTCCTCTTCTTAATTTATTGTTGCTTAGTAAGAACTGTAAATATATATGTACTGATGATTGTTGTCCTGTTTTGTATAAATCCGGATTCAACCCACGGGATCGATATCATTCATATGTTGTCACGTGTTTCTACCTGAAACTCAGTTGTAAATTCTCGAATCAAAATTCTGTGCTTTTTTTTTATTTTTTAGTGAAATTCTTATCAAATTAAGTTTAAATGTTCTAGATACTGTCTTGAATTTATTGTGTGCTTCAACGGGAATTACGGAGCTTCCGCTATTTGATTGTTGCCATTGTTGTTTCATATAATTATAAGAAATGTTAGCAATTTACACTGTAGCTACATCCATTTTTTTCATTTACTTCTTTGGATATTGTTTTCATTAAATTCATTAAAAAATGACCTCAAGTCACAGTATCATTACTTCGTACATATTGTTGGTTTGGTTGCCACGACGGTTATTTGGTTTCGACAATACTTTGATTCTGGGGTTCCGTTTGAGATTGTTATTGTGCTGGATGTTAAATATTATTTCAAATTGTTTTTACTAAACGTTTTTTCTTCTAAATAATAACTTTAGTCAAATATCTATCTTGTCCTAATTTAATTATAATTTATTTTGACAATTACTTTTTAAATTATTTTCTCTATTTAATAACGAAAGTGGTGGGCTCTTGGGGTCTAGCATCTCTTGAGTCCTTGAACAACTGTTCTTGAGGCGCACGCCCTTGAGGATCGGTTGTTCCATTTTTTGATTTTCAAAACCGTTTTCACTCAATTCAATTAAAGCTTCTAAAAGATATTTTTAAATCAATTTTATTAATTAGATATTTTTATAATAAATTCCAAATATTCATTCTTTTAAAATAAAATACATTTCAAAATTATTACCAAATTAATATTTTAAATATTAAACTTTTCGAAAATTATACTTCATTTAAAACTTATTTTTTTTAAGATATTAAACTTTTTTTCAAAATAATTAATTTATAATTAGCAATCGATTAATTTATTCTATATGAAAATTAAAACTATTTTCTTGATTAAATTAAACTATTTTCTTAATCAAATTTCAAAACAATTAAATTCTTGGATCTCGCCTTCCTTGAATTTTTAAGCGACCGCTCTCGAGGTGCACACCTTGAGTTGTGATCCTCCCGATCTTATTTTCTAGAATACCTAGCGCGCCTAGTCCGAGTACGCTAATATTTTCAAATTGTTTTCATAATTAAATCACGAAATAATCGAGTTCTTGGAGTCGCGCATTCCTCGAATTCGAGAGTGACTACTATTGAGGCATACGCCTTGAATGGTGTGTCGTTCAAACTTTCGTTTCTAAAATACCTCCTTTAATTATTTGGACAAGTATTTACTGTCCAACAAACATATTTCATAATTAAGGGAACGAAAAAGGTATTGTTGGGATCTAGCATTCCAACGATATCCCGACTAATTGGTTACGAGGCCGACGTCTCGCTTATCGAATAGTCGTCATTCCTCCTAAACATATAACCCGTCTAATCTTGTTCCTCACCTCCGTGCGATCAAGTCTAAACCCCAGTATGTTTCTAGACCTTACATCAAATCCAAACTATTTTCTTAATTAAAATTACGAAAGAATGGAGTTCTTGGAGTCTCGCATTCCTTGAATTCTTGAGTAACCACTCTTGAGGCGTACACTTTAAGTTGTGGATTACCCGACCTTTCGTCTATAAAACACATGCCCTAACTATTTGGACAAATACCATCCTTGTCCATTCAAATACAATCTCATAATCAATTGAATGAAAAAGGTGTTGTTGGGATCTAGCATTCCAACGATATCCCGACTAATTGATTACGAGACTGACGTTTCGTTTATCGAGTAGTCGTCATTCTCCCTTAAAATATTCAACCATTCCAACTCTTTTCTCTCCCCCGTGCGATCGAAACCTTAAACCTATTCAAACCTATCCTCTTTCCCAAACCGAAATATCCAATACGATAAATCTGATTCCTCGCCCTTGTGCGATCCCTACAACTCAAACAACACTTCTCAAAGAACATTGTTTATTCCCTTCTTCCGCGCATAACAAACTCGTTCTTCAGCCTCCCCTAGTGAGCAGACAAGCCAATGTTTAGCAGTTAAAATGCGACTTAAACACTCGTTCATTTTCCAAACCCTTTTACCTTAGTTAGCCGAACTACGGCTGCTCTGATTTCTCATTTATCAATGAGAATACGTAGGCACAAGATTGCGATGATCTTGGCGAGCACAATCCCCTCTTTTCCCGTAGTCCCACGAACTACGATTGCTCTGATTTTCCACTTCTTACAAGTGAAGATACGTAGGCACAAGGGCCCCAATTCTTGGCGAGCACCCTATCTTAAAAACACCCATTTCCCCCTATAGGAGAAACCTTAGAAGAAAACAAACAAGCTTAGCTAACTTTACTCTCGAATCGAATCAAGAGGTTCCCGTTGAGTACAACGGACGTAGAGGGTGCTAATACCTTCCCTCTGCGTAACCGACTCCCGAACCTAGAATATTGGTTGTGATGACCATGTTCTTATCTCCGTAAAGGTTTTATCGATATTTTCCTATTCCTGCCTTGGAATAAATAAAGTTCGGTGGCGACTCTGTTCGAACGTATTTTCTGCGTCCATCGCGAGGATCGTATTTTTCGAGGTACAACACTGATGTCATACAACCAATGTCATAACATTCAGTTATGACATTCAGCTTCACTTACTTTTAGCTGACCAGACTCCCCCTCTGAGCACTTCTGCAGAATCTTCTTCACAACAGTAGAAACAAGCATCTTATAGTTTCCTAAAAAATCTCCAAGATCCTTTTTATGAACACCAATTAAATCTGCACTTTGTTCCTAATGAATCACTTTGGCCTGTACATACTGATGAGGAATTTCCAACAGGACCAAAACACTTCTGTCAAGAGATATAAAATAGCAGCCCCTACTGTACCAGACATTGATGTCATGACATTCAGTATGACATCCATGACAACAGTTCTGTTATCAGTTCCTGTTGCACCAGTAGCGATGTCATGACATTGGTAATGACATCCATGACAGCAGTTCTGTCATCAGCTCCCGCTAGCTCCTTCTGCATCCATGACAGCAGTTCTGTCATTAACTCCTGCTACACCACAACTCTTGCTATTTATAACACATGACAGTCTTGTTTATAACACATGACAGTAGTTCTGTCATGACAGCAGATGGATGCCATGATGGGTGTCACGACATTCAGCATGACATTCACATTAAAACACTCCACAACAGTTCTGTCACCATAGTAAATGGAGATGTTATAACATCCTGCTTAACATCAGTGCATGATCATGTTTTACCAAAATTTAGCCAATCATAGAACCATGGACAATTCTATATCATAGAACCATGGAACTAACACTTCCTAATTGAGTAGTCGAGGCCACCGACGACCATTTTGACTAACTCATATTCAGGCACTTGAATAAAACACCTTGCCTTAAGCAATCAAAACCTATTGAGGTAATTGTCTATTGGCTCATAGAACTTCCTCATAATGATAACCAATTCTTTCGGACTTATCTTTGATTGTTCCATATATAATTGTTCATGGAACAATCTCTTCATTTGAGTCCAATTATGGATTGAATTCACTGGCAGTGTTGTAAACCAAGTAAAGGCACATTTGGTGAGTGAACTTGGGAAATAATTCACTCTTAGGTTTTCAATATTGGCAATTTCACCAGCCTCTATCCAGTATCTTGCCACATGTTCAACTGTGGACTCACTAATTTCCCCATAAAACTTAGTAAATTTGGGGACTTTCCATTTAGGGGATAAATCTGACTGTAGGGTATATTCAGATAATGGTGATGTATAATTTGGCCTATGAAGGGCAACATTTACCCCATTCCTGGCCATAATCCTTTCGATCATGGCTTCTAAGTTGTTATCCATCGCCACATCTTTTTGCCGAACTTGATTAACTACTTCATCAATATTATGGTTCATATTTACCATTACTACCCTTGGTTCCCTTTGGATTGGCTATTCAATCCTAGGAGGTTCGATCCTAGGTGGTTCGACTACTTCCCCCTAGTTTAAAACTTCAGCCTAGGGTACATTTGGTTGAACATGGTTAATTGTATTGTCTTCTTCCAAGACGACCCCGGTATTTTTACCATCCATTCCCTCTGAGGTTGTCGAGGGGGTTGTGGAACACCAAAGAAATCAGGAATATGCGTCATTTGTGTTGCCAATTGTTGGTTAGTTTAGGTAGTATATTGGATTAAGGAATTGAATATAAATCCCATTTATTGGGCAAGCATCTGGACCATCTCATGATTACTTTCGTCCATCTTTTGCCTTATCATTGCTGCATAATTGTTGGTGATATTTGGCATCTTGGTAGGAAATCCAGTCCCTAAGGGTTGGCTAATTCGCCAAATATTATTAACACCTAAACTAGATCCTTGCAATGACGAACGTACATTTATTATTAGTTTTGAGAACATTGATGATGCATTATGTAAACTTTCCATCACTGATGTTGGCATGCCATAAGGTTGTTCACATCCTATTAGAGGCATTGAGAACTCAGACACATAATGCCTAAACGAATTATTTCCCACTGGAGGGGGGGGGGGGTCATTGATGGACCCTATGTTCCCACATAAGATAAAATGGGACCACTTTGGGCAATCGATTGCACAGGCGTCGATTTTCCATAAAAGGTACGACTTCAGATACTGATGTTAGAACCATACTTCCCCATGTCGAAGAAGAAGGGGGTGGTTTCTTCATTATTTTGGTTGTTTCGTGGATTTGGATTCACCATTCTCTTTACGTATCTTTTCCTTAGCCTCTCTTTGTTATTTGTGGCTATTCTACCACTTCTAAGTCTCATGCAACGAAGTATGGAGAGATAAAACTGAAGAACTTAAATGTCAAACTTTCTAGAAAAAGTAAAAAGAATATTTTTAAACACAATAGTGTTGTCTCACTAGGAGTGCCAACTTGTTTACCGTGAAAATTGGTAAGCAACCATTAGTATTCCAAAAATTTGGTTTACTTGCAGGATCAACCAATGAATACTGAGGATATAGCTATTGTATTAATGTATTTTTGGAAAATTGATGAACACTTCGACAACATTCATTTGTATAAAAAGATTGTTTTGATTGTTGTTGAAAACATTAAACTTTATAAAATTTGATAGAGGAAATACAATGAAGAAAAGAACTTCAAAGTAAAAAATGCAGTAAAGAACAATTGATAAAATGAAAGTAAATTTCTATTGAATAAAATATGGTGTTTCAAACGTACATTTCTTAATGGTAACTCTTTTCTCACTTTGACTTGGATACTTTGAGTAAATTTTGAGTATAGTACAACAATTGAACACACATAAATCCTAACACTAAGACTCCTATTTATAATAATTCGAAATAACTGTCTTCAACGGGCATTTCTCCAAAAACTGACACGTTTCGCCCTACATGCTTTCACTTCGCCATAGTTCGCCACACGTCTCTCTTGAGAAACCGATAAGGACCAAAGACAGTTATTTATCCGTATCTTAAAATTCAAATTTTCTAACAAAAAGAGGCTTCAGAACACCCCCGTCGAAGTGAATTTCTAAACTTAGAAAAACATTTCTAAGTTTTCCAGGCACCCCCTACATGGAGATTACTTCGACTAGGATTCTCACAAGCTCCTTCCGAAGTCAGTAAAACTCAAGAAAACTTCATTTTCACATAATATTTCAAATGAAAACTTGGCGTCGAAATTCCCATCTAACAATGTGTAAACAAGTTAATATCCACTTTGCGCCCAGAGTAAGATGTATTTTTTGTAGTAGTTATGTGATTGACTATTCAGATTTTGACTTTGCTGGTTGTGTTGATTCTTGGATATCAATATCATGCTATATTTTTATGATGGTCGATGGAGCTATTTCATGAAAAAGTATTAAACAAACTTTGGTTTCTACTTCTACTATGGAAGCTAATTTTGTCTATATTTTTAAGAGTTTTATATCTGTACGATTATATTGTGATGTTGTCACATATTCATGCATGATGGGCGATTCGCAAGTGCACGAATAGCGTCAAAGTAATATAAAAGATTATCGATCCCACAGAGACCAAACGTCAATCTATCGATTACTATTGTTACGGTGTTTATCTAAGGCAAATCAAATAAAGGATGATTTGTGCGAAATAAAAGTAAAGTGCGTGATTAAAATTAATAATAAAGCAATAGGCATAGATGCAATCCATATAGCTACGTAGTATTCCAGATGTGTACATATAGGATTCCTTATGGGGTAATATTTTCTACTCATGAAAAGAACTAATTTAACGGGAACTGTCGCTTTCGCGTATTCAGAACCGAGTTTATCCCTAATCGACCCCTATTATTGTCACTTATAAAAAGGTGTGCATTGCGTTAGGATTAATAAACCTATTTTTAAGAAATATAGTTACTTGACTTAGTTGAAAAATATTTTAACCTGGAATTTCTAACAAAAAAAGGTTCTCGCGAACCGGACTTTAAATCCATAAACACGTCTGAAAACAGTTTTAAAATCGGTTTTCTTAAAATTAAAGACTCCTAATTTACTGAGCCAAACGCTTTCGCTTCCTCGGAACAGTCAAAACTAACCTAATTTATCTAAAGGTTGGATGGCTTTCGATCTTACCCAACGGATTTTAAGTACAGAAAATAAGTGTTAAAAGCCAAAATAACCCCTAAGTAATTCTACCGACAACCGTGTGGAATACTAATTATAACTATAATCCTCGCATCCTAGCCCTTAAGATTTAGCCGAACATGGTAAAGTAAATAGATATGGTAAATAAAGTGCGAGTAAATAAATAAAATGCGGTAAAGGGTGCAAGAAATAAACCGTGCGGAAAGTAAAACCGTTGCGGGAAATAAACAGCGAATAAATAAAAGGAGATAAATAAGCAGAAACCTGCTCTAAACGAGAGGCTTTAAAAATCTTGTACAACTGGAAGTAAATGGCGGAAATAAAATGGCGGCAGGTTTAACTTCTACCCAAGTGCTCCAAACTCGAATACAGACTCGATTACACGGTCTAATAACCCCTCGATGTGAGAAGTTTATTACTTTATAATAGGTGAAATTTATGGCTTGAGTTCTGTTCTCAAAGCTTGAATGGTTTGAAATGAATTAGAACTCTTCTATTTATAGAGGTAGGAAAGTACAGGTAAAGACAGGAATGCCCCCCAACTCCTTTTGGGAGGGAAACATCTGTGTGAATGTGGCGCCTGCCACATGTACTAGGGTGGAATGGAGTGGGGGACGTGGCAGTTGTCAGCAGTTGACTTGCATCCAATGTGTGACATCCCATATGGCGCCCGCCATGGTGGAAGCCGTGTGTACATTTCCTCTGAAAGTAGGGTTTTTAGCTCGTTTTCTATTCATTTCTTCTCGAGTAGCCTTGAAAATACAAAAACCTGAAAAAGAAACAAAACAAATGCATAATACAGGAAAATAGAAATAAAATACTAAATAACTTACACGAAATCGAGTCAAATAAACAGTATATTTTAGGTCTATCAAATTCTCCCACACTAAAACCTTTGCTTGTCCTCAAGCAAAACATCATGACAAAATAGGGTGATATCCATAAATGATCTGGGAAAAAAGGTCTTATAAGTTCAAGCTAGGATGAGGCGATAGGTGATGACTCAATGAACCATGGGTATCAGAATAACACTTTTTCGTAAATACGGACATAAGTTTTGTTCTTTACAAAAAATCAATCCATACTACCCTATTGTACTTAGGCCTACTTTAAAATCTCCTTTTGAGTCCTTTTCATTCTGGTGCAATCACATTAAGCCCGTGATCCACACGAAATCATGGTTAAGTGACCGGTTAGTGATTCTAATCTAAGCACGGGATTTATGGTGCACTAAGGTGGTGTAACCCTTTTTATTGGCCCATTTGCAGCTGTGGGGGATCAGATCGTGATCTGCCCTACCGAGTTCAGTACCAGACACCTCTGAACCAACTGATAATGGGAAGTTTTTCTTTTGTTTTTTATCATCATCATTTTTTTCTTTTTTCGAAATTACAACTTTTTGGGATAAATGACCTTGTGAGGGTTACCTATACCCGAGTTGTATTTATTTTATTATTTTTTTAGCATATCGATCATTCACTTATTTTCATCGATCCTTCACTTAGATAACGCTTTGGTCGGAGCTGACTGCTAGGATAAACTACTTAGGACTTGAAATTTGGTATGCAGATCTCATATGTCCCAAGAACATTGATCTCTGCTCAACAAGGACGAAGACAGACCATGACCAATTTAAATTTCTTTAAATTGTGCCAATGACATAACCAACGTCATGACCTCTGTTGTGACATCTGCATGCTGACAGACTATTTATCTAAACATTTAAATTGTGCAGAACTGTAACTGTTGAAAGATAAATAACACAGTAATTGTTTACCCAGTTCGGTATCAACAACACCTACATCTAGGGGCTACCAAGCCAGGGAGGAAATTCACTATTAGTAGAATCAATTCAAAGTCAAACCTCCAGTTTGCACTTCTCACTTAATCTCTACCCAATGACACTTCAGCCTAGAGACACTCTAGTACCTAAGCATACCCACTCACTCCCCATAAATCACACAACAGTGATATCAAACAATTACATAATTTAATATGAAGAGACACTTCATACACACCTTGATCTTGCTTCACAGCTTTGATCAAGGAACTCACACACTCTTGCTTCACAGCTTTGAGTGAGACACAACCTAGAATCTACCTAACCAAAACAATCATCAACCAGACAATTTCTTGGATTACAAGTATTCCTAAACAGACTTTACACGTGAAGACTAGCCTTCTTCACTTACCAATATGTCTACCACAATGTATCAAAAGATACAAAGGGTGACTTACACACATGAGACTCTCAAACCCTAGACCTCTATTTTACACTCTGGTTTTTCTTAATGTGAGTGCTTACTTTTCCCTTGCTTCTGCGCCTCCTTTTATAGCATTGCAGACTGGGTTTGGGCTGTGCAGAAGTAACAAATATTAGTTTTAATAAAGTAAAACTAATTTTCACTATTCAAGGTGCTGTCAAATTAGGTCATGATACTGCCTAGAATCTCGTCTGAGATAACTCAGGAGTCATAACATGTTTCCTGATATTTAGCCTGAGATATATCAGGTATCATAACAGAAAAACAAACCCAGCCCGTCTGATGTCATACGATCAATGTCATGACATTCAGCTTTTACTCACTTTTAGCTGACCAGCTTGCTCTGCTGCACACTTCTGCAGAATCTTCTTCATGCCAATAGAAACAAATGTTTTGTAGTTCCCTAAAAAGTATCAAAGATCCTTTTTGTGAACACCCATTAAATATGCACTTTGTTTCTAATGATTCTTTTTGGCCTGTACATACTGATGTGGAATATCCAACAAGACCAAAACACTTCTGTCAAGAGATATAACATAGCAGCCCCTGCTGTACCAGACATGATGTCATACGATCAATGTCATGACATTCAGTATGACATTGATGACAGCAGTTCTGTCATCAACTCCTTCTGCATCCATGACAACAGTTCATCCATGACAGCAGTTCTGTCATCTGCTCTTGTTAGCTCCTGCTGCACATAGCTTTGGCTGCACCAGATGTCAATACATGACATCAGTTCTGTTATCAGCTCCTGCTGCACCACTACTCCTGCTATTTCTCACACATGACAACAATTCTGTCATGACAGCAGATGGATGTCGTGATAGATGTCACGACATTCAGCATGACATTCACATTAAAACACTCCACAATAGTTTTTTCACCAGCTCCTGCTTGCTCCTTTAGCGATGTCATAACTATGGTAATGACATCCTGCTTAACATTAGTGCAGAGTCATGTTTTACCAAACTTTAGCCAATCATAGAACCATGGACAATTCTATATCATAGAACCATGGAACTAACAATCTCCCCCTTTGGCAAATTTTGGCTAAAACAACTTATCAGGGCATTCAGCAGTAGTTTACACAAACTATCATGCTCCCCCTTGATAGTTGCATCCAGCATAGCAGCAACAATGCTTTTCCTTATCAGCAGTAGTAGTTTTTCCCAGCCTCACTTACCAACATGCTCCTCCTTGATAGTTGCAATAGATAACATCCCTTAACAACACTTAACTCCCCCTTGGTTTAGTCAAAAATTGACAAAAATTGGAGTAAGTGTACTACATCACCCAGAGCTAAACTCACATACTGAATCAGAAGCATCATGCTTCAGTGCAGGATTCAGTTGTCCTCTAGTCATCTCACCAAGAGATTCACAGGCTGCTTGACCTCTACTAAAGTCTGTGATAACACGAAATCATATAGATATTTTCATGCATAATTCAACTAAAATCTAACCGTTTTCGATCCGATTTCGGGTTATTTCCGTATATTTGTCTGATGTTTTGCAGGTATTCAACGATCACGTCTAAACAAGGAAACATGAAGAAAAGAAGCAATCTCAGATGAAATATGGACGAAAAATGAGTGACAATACAATGAAAAGCGCAGCAAGCTGTTTTTGCTGATGTGACGACCGTCACAGCTTCATGACGACCGTCACACGGGTGACGACCGTCACACCTTGTGACGATCGTCATGCAGGCAAAAACGCCCCACTCAGATTACACGTCAAAAGAGCAGTTCCAATTCCCACAGAATGGACCACTACTCCCTAAATTATCTGCCTCAAGGTCCATCATCTTCAGAGATAACCGTTGGGATTCCACTTCTATAAAAAGGGAAGCAGAGGACTTCAGAAAGGAGAGCTGCATTCATACCACGAAGTGCTGCCGAATTTACTTTCCAGAGCAATTACTTTCCAGTTTTATTTGTATTCATTTCCCTTTACCTTTTCTTATTCCCATTTCCGCTCTTCTGTAATTTCTATTGTACTGTACGATCAAATTGGCACTAAAGACCAGAATCCTGCCAACATCTATGGAGGATCTGCCCAAAGGCCAATTGGCATATTTACAGGTTTTCATTTTGATCGACTTCAGTTTTATTATAATGCAAATTATTATTTATTATTCTTATTTATATTTTGTTTTTGCCAAATCCATGTCTAGCTAAACTTAGGTAATCGATATGTAGTAATAATTCGAATGGGATTTGATAACCACTGGTTGAAAAACCTTCTTTTCAAAAAGTAATTTATGGTCTGAGTGTTTAAAATTGATTCACGGAATAAACTTCGTCGCGAAAGCGAGAACTTATTTAAAAGTAGTTTTGCCACAAAAGTGGGAAATTAATTAAGATACGAACCAACAAGCGAAAGCTGCGGTAAGGTCAGATAGTAAACACTAGGCATTTGTTTTAATATCAGCGAAAGCACTTTAAAATGAATTAGAACTTAGAGATTTCCAAAAAATAATTTTAACCCCGAACGGGATACGAAAGTGTACGTTTGGCCCTTAGGATTATGATTAGCGTCAATAACCATCGTGAGGCGAGAGTTTTCAAATCTCTATTTTCTGCTTAAATAAACTTTGAAAACTATTTCATACACCAGTAATTTATCAAATCCCTGAAGAACACAATTACTACGTATCGATTCAATTAATTATAATCTAAATAGTAATCTTAGTTCCCTTTTTCTAGTGACAATCTTATTCCCTTAAACATATTCTACCTAGCTAAACATAGTAACTCCCGAGAACACTAGTTTGATTACGAGTCCCTGTGGGATCGATATCTATTATTACTACGCGATAGACTGTGCACTTGCAGTTAGTTGTATTAGACATAGAAAGTTGCGATCAAGTTTTTGGCACCGTTGCAGGGGACCCGTTTAGTCAATAGTGTAACCTTCTGTTACGCCGTATAGACTAGGTAAACAATTTTCATTTTTCCTTTACTAGTTCTGTCAATTGTATGCCAAGAAATCGCCCGCAAAGCGATATCGTAAAACCTTCAGTCGCAGAACTAGAACGCTTCTTACATTTAAGAAGTAAAATCATTGAGTACCAACTCAAACAACTCAAACATAACACTCCCGAACCTCTCACTCCCATTCCCAAATCAGAAGAAGAAGAACCAGAGATGGATGAAGGACCTCCGAACAAACCGCTGAAGGCATACGCTACACCTTCTCAAATGGAGCCTAGAAGTAGCATTGCTGCCCCAGCTATTACCCGAAATGATTTTGAGCTGAAACCATCATTGTTGTCGGCTGTACAACAAAACCAATTCTCAGGAAACGCAACTGAGGATCCAAACGAACATCTAACGAAGTTTGTACAATACGCAGACACAGTGAAAGCAAATGGAGTAACTCCAGACGCGATAAGACTTCGTCTTTTCCCATTCTCTCTTAGAGACAGAGCGTGGACATGGTTACAATCGTTACCATCCAACTCCGTTACGACGTGCGAGCAATTGAAGAACGTCTTCTTAGCGAGATATTTTCCGCCAAGCAAAACTGCTATGCTTAGAGCTCAAATCAACGGATTTCGACAGAAAGATACTGAATCTCTTTACGAAGCATGGGAACGATTCAAAGATATGATGAGAACATGTCCTCACCACGGTCTAGAAGACTGGGTGACAATCCATACCTTCTATAATGGGCTTCTATACAATACTAGATTGACAATAGACGCTGCCGCGGGCGGTGCACTTATGGATAAGCCATACGATGAAGCCTATCAATTAATAGAAAACATGTCACAAAACCATTGCCAATGGGGAGGTGAACGCACTCCAACTGAGAAAACCACAGCGAAAGGTGGGATGTACGAAATCAGTAGCCTTGAAAAGTTCAATGCTAAAGTAGATGCTCTAGCACAGAAGATTGATAGTCTGACCGTTAACCCCACTGCAACTGTCGCTGCAGTAACTCCAAATTGCGAGTTATGCGGAAGCACCACTCATAATGCACCCGAATGCCCATTGCTAGCCGGAATCCCGCCAGACCAGGTAAATTATGCTCAAGGAAATCCCTACGCAAATACCTACAACCCAGGTTGGCAAAATCATCCAAACATTTCCTACAAAAGCGAAAACGCATTGCAAATGCCTACTGCTCTGCCAGGATATCAGAAACCAGCTGCTCAGAATGCACCTAGGAAATCAAACCTCGAAATGATGATGGAAAAGTTCATAGCAACTCAAGCTCAAACAAACAAAGAGTTCCTAAATCAAAACATACACACTAGCGAGCAAATTAAACAGTTGACAGGAAAAGTAGACGCTTTAGCCACCCACAACAAAATGTTAGAAACTCAGATATCACAAGTGGCTCAACAGCAAGCATCTGCTGCCGCACCTGCTGGCACATTTCCTGGACAACCCGAACAGAATCCCAAAGGCCAAGCAAATGCTGTGATACTAAGAAGTGGAAAAGAATTGGACGAACCGATCGATCCGAGGACCGAAAACTCAGCCATGCAACAAAAACCAACTGAACAAGCAGAAAAGGAATCTGAGTTAGAGAAGAAGGAGGACAACAAGAAGGAGGATACCGCAAGTGAAAAAACTCAAGCACCTCCAGCGCCATATAAACCACCTATTCCTTATCCGCAAAGACTAATAAACTCCAAAGCTTCAGGACAGTTTAAGAAATTTGTAGAGCTCCTTAAACAGTTGAATATTACTATTCCTTTTACAGAAGCGATAACTCAAATGTCGTCATACGCTAAATTTCTCAAAGAGATCCTGTCGAATAAGAGAAAGATCGAGGATAACGAAACAGTTACACTTACTGCAGAGTGTAGCACTATTATTCAGAACCGCATGCCTCCTAAATTAAAAGACCCAGGTAGTTTCTCCATACCCTGCGTCATAGGAAAGTTCGTAATAGACAAAGCTCTATGCGATTTAGGAGCTAGTATAAGTGTTATGCCCTCATCTATATGCAAAAATATGAATATGGGAGACCTCAGGCCAACCAAAATGTTCGTACAATTAGCTGACAGATCAGTAAAATACCCCGTCGGAATACTGGAAAACGTTCCAGTACGCATAGGACAATTCTACATTCCAACCGACTTCATAATCATGGACATCAAGGAGGACACTGTAACCCCAATTATCCTAGGAAGACCGTTCCTAGCTACAGTCGGAGCCATTATAGACGTGAAGAAAGGAAGGCTAACATTCGAAGTAGGAGAAGAAAAGATAGAGTTCATTCTCACCAAGTTCTTACAAGCACCAGCAATAGACGATACCTGCTATTTAGTAGACGAAATTGACGAATGCATAAGAGAACTTGAAAATGAAGAGACCACGTATTGAGAAATAATAAAGATTCAAATACCCGACATTTCTGAAGACAACAATTGGCGTAAACCGTATAAAGACGACAGCCTAAGTGAAAGCTTAGCACTGACCCCAAACCATATGCCAGGTCCGAAGAACCCATCTTTAGAACTTAAAACACTATCCAAAAACCTCAAATATGAATTTCTAGACGATGAACTAAAAAGACCAGTGATAGTCAACGCTGACTTAGGACAACCAGAAACCGAAAAGCTATTAGAAGTCCTAAAGAAGTACCCCACCGCGTTAGGCTATAACATAAGCGATTTAAAAGGTATAAGCCCTTCAATCTGTATGCACCGAATTACAATAGAGGAAGACTCTAAAACCTCTCGAGAGCATCAGAGAAGACTAAACCCCATCCTGAGCACTGTAGTCAGAGATGAAGTAAAGAAATTGCTAGATGCAGGAATCATCTATCCGATCTCCGATAGTGAATGGGTTAGCCCAGTTCATGTCGTACCAAAGAAAGGAGGAGTCACAGTAGTTAAAAACGAAAAAGGCGAATCAATAACAAAAAGAGTCGTGACTGGAAGCAGGATGTGCATTGACTATAGAAAGCTTAACAAGGCTACGCGCAAAGATCACTTCCTGTTACCCTTCATAGACTAAATGTTGGAAAGACTGGCCAAACACTCATATTTCTGCTATCTAGATGGTTACTCAGGATTCTTCCAAATTCCCATCCATCCTGATGACCAAGAAAAGACTACATTCACCTGTCCCTACGGTACTTTTGCTTACCGCCGAATGTCGTTCGGACTCTGTAACGCTCCAGCAACCTTCCAAAGATGCATGATGGCAATCTTTGCAAATTTCACAGACGACATTATGGAAGTGTTTATGGACGATTTCTCGGTATGTGGACAAAGTTTCGAAGGATGCTTACAAAACTTAGAAGTGGTACTAGAACGTTGCGTAAAAGTAAACCTCGTCCTAAATTGGGAGAAATGCCATTTTATGGTCCGACAAGGAATAGTTCTAGGACATGTCATATCAGATAGAGGGATTGAGGTAGACAAAGCTAAAATAGAGATTATAAAAGATCTCCAACCTCCAAAATCCGTACGAGAAATACGGAGTTTTCTAGGACATGCCGGTTTCTACAGAAGATTTATAAAAGATTTTTCGAAAATCACAAAACCTCTGACCGGCCTGTTAATGAAAGATGTTGAGTTCGTCTTTGACGACGACTGTTTAAAAGCATTCGAAACATTGAAATCATCCCTTATCACCGCACCAATCATGCAACCACCCGATTGGCGACTACCGTTCGAAATCATGTGCGACGCGAGTGATTACGCTGTAGGCGCAGTTCTAGGACAAAGGAAGGACAAGAAACTCCATGCCATCTACTATGCCAGTAGAACCTTAGATCCTGCCCAAATGAACTACGCTACCACAGAAAAGGAACTTCTAGCAGTTATATTTGCGCTTGACAAATTCCGTTCTTACTTAGTAGGAGCAAAAATCATCATATACACAGACCACGCTGCCATAAGGTACCTAATAAGCAAAAAGGATGCCAAACCAAGACTATTGAGATGGATCCTGCTACTGCAAGAGTTTGAATTAGAAATCAAAGATAAAAAAGGAACCGAGAACGTTGTTGCGGACCACTTATCCCGAATAGAAGGCATCAAACATGAACCAGTACCGATAAATGATGATTTCCCGTACGAACGTCTGATAGCCAAATTAGAAAGTGACACGCCCAATTCAATCTCGGAGGATCCAGAATTCGAAAAATCCGTAGAAGCCGTCTATGCCCAAGTCACATTACCTTGGTATACTGACATCGTTAATTACCTCGCTGCGGGCGTGCTTCCACCAGATCTTACTTATCAGCAAAAGAAGAAATTCTTCCACGATCTGAAACACTATTATTGGGACGAACCCCTACTCTTCAAGAGAGGGGCCGACAACATATATCGTCGCTGTGTCCCAGAGGAAGACATAGAAAATATTATTTCCCAATGCCACTCAGCACCATATGGTGGTCATGCTGGTACGTCCAAGACGTGCGCTAAGATTCTCCAAGCCGGCCTATTCTGGCCTAATCTCTGGAAAGACGTTCACATCGCTGTGCAAAAGTGCGATAGATGCCAACGAACTGGCAACATCTCACGACGCGATGAAATGCCTCAGAAAGGAATCTTAGAGGTAGAAATCTTCGACGTCTGGGGAATAGATTTCATGGGACCATTCCCACCTTCTTTTGGAAATAACTACATACTCGTCGCTGTCGATTACGTGTCTAAATGGATAGAAGCCATAACTGCTCCAACAAACGACGCACGAGTAGTAATCAAACTCTTCAAAAACACAATCTTTCCTAGATTCGGTGTACCCAGACTCATCATTAGTGACGGAGGATCTCACTTCATATCGCGAATATTCGATAAACTTCTCTCTAGATATGGAGTCCGGCACCGAGTAGCTACACCCTATCATCCGCAAACTAGCGGACAAGTAGAGGTCTCAAACAGAGAAATAAAACAGATCTTGGAAAAGACTGTCGCTACCTCAAGGAAAGATTGGTCGTCGAAGCTACAAGAAGCTTTATGGGCTTATAGGACCGCATTTAAGACACCAATAGGTACTACCCCCTATAAATTAGTTTACGGTAAATCCTGCCATCTCCCTGTAGAGTTAGAGCATAAGGCCTTTTGGGCCATTAAAACACTCAACTTCAACTACACTGAGGCAGGAGAAAAGCGAATCTTGAACTTACACGAGTTGGAAGAACTTCGATTAGACGCTTACGAAAATGCCCGTATCTACAAAGAACGAACTAAAAAGTGGCATGATAAACGTTCAATCAGGAAACAATTCAGTGTGGGAGACATCGTATTGCTCTTTAATTCACGATTAAAACTCTTCCCAGGTAAACTAAAATCTAGGTGGTATGGACCCTATGAAGTGACTAAAGTACTTCAGAGTGGAGCTGTTGAAATTACCAATAAGACGAATGCACCATTTATCGTAAACGGGCAACGTCTAAAACATTACAATAAGAACGACAACAGTCCTCAAGTCAGCAATATAACATTGCTTGAGCTTCCAGCTCAGACACCCGCATAGCTTCTCACCAAGCTATCGTCAGGCTTTAGACGTTAAAAACAGCGCTTATTGGGAGGCAACCCAAATTTCCCTCGTTATTGCATTTCATTTTTCTTTAAAATTCTACTTTGAAAAATCCAACAAAAACTCTAAAATTACTACTACTTTCTACCTTCGTTCATTTTCGCACTTTTATTCTTATTTTATTTTTTCTCTTTTGTCTTTTGTTTCTACCACTTTTCGTTTCTAAAAATCCTGACTTCAATTTCCTGTTTCAAACTTTTCAGGATTTTTAAAGTCTTCAAAACATTCCTTCTGTTTTCTCCAAATTACTTGCGAATATGGCCGAGTACGACTTCACAAAGGTTCACTTCCAAGGACTCGCTCAAAAGGCAAGATTTGCAGCACCGACCGAAAGAGAATTCGCCTTAACCCTGTATTATGATAAGGCTACTATGGATAAACTAGGGATCACATATAGCATTCAATACCTGTTCAATCAACTAGGTTGGGAGAACACTGCTCTAAAAACACGTTTCGCTACCTACAAGGATCTTACCTATGAATTCCTTAGTTCTTTCAGATACACACCCAACTATGGTTTTGGAACCCGCTCAGAGTTGATTACCTTCAGATTGTTTGGAATGGACCAAACTCATAGCCGGATGTCACTAGCTAACCTCCTAGGATTCCCTAGCGGACCGCATGTGTTCATCGGTGCAGAAGATGACGATATTGATTTTGAACTCGATCAATTCTGGGGTAGAATCACAGGCGACTATCACCCCGAACCAGCCAGAATGCATAATGATGACATTCATAACCCAGACTTCAGATACTTCCATAAGATACTAGCTCACGCCTTGTTTGGAAAAGAAGAAAATATTACTGCAGTGTCTAAGGAGGAGTTATTCATCATGTTCTGTGCTTCTCAGGGACGGACAGTAAATGCAGTGCCTTTCATGATGAGATCTTTCAAACGCCTCACGCTGGAACCTCAGACACCTATTCTTATAGGAGGCCTAGTAACAATGATTGCCCACGAGCTTGGCCTTATATTCCATTTAAATGCCAGCACTCGTTTTGGTACCATCAGACCCATGAACATACAATTTTGCTTTAACAGACGCATCTTAGGGACTATGGGACCTGGACCGTATGAGTACCTTATTAACGAAAAACCAGTACAGCTATTCACACTGCCTGATCATCTGATGACAAGCATCCACAACAAGGATAACTGGCTCTATGAATTGGATGAGCCTATGGGACCTCCTTCACCACAGTCAACACCCCAGAACTATATGTATGACAGTGACCACATCTCTGAGGCTCACGACTATATGTACTATGAGGACGCTGCCTCTGAAACTGAAGTAGACCCTACGACTCCTCCACACTACAATACTTATCCTGAGCCTATCCCTGAGAAGACCACCGACAAAATGGATACCGTGTTACTCAGATTGGACGACGTTGATAAAGCTCTAACTAATGTAAAAGCTGATATCGCAAGCATGCACAGCGAACTGATAGGCTTCATGGATCTAGTCTGCGACCAACTCGACTACTATTCACATAAATTCGATGAGTTGAAGGCACGAAAAGATTAGTTATTAGCTCTTAGCAGTAGTTTCAGTTTAGTCTACTCTAGTTAGTTTCATTTAATCATTTGGATATTTCGCATTGTTAGTTTTCATTATGTACTACATACAATTGTTTCAATTTTATGTTATTTCAATTCTAGTTTTTATTCAACTATTTTGTTTTCGCATTAATTGTTGTTTGTTGGCTGTTATATTACATCACCGTATCAATACTAAGCCTTAAAATCACTACGAGTACGCCCTCAGAGCAAAATTCTGCGTTCTGCAGATTTTGCTGCTGTGACGACCGTCACAGCCACATGACGAGCGTCACGCGGGTGACGACCGTCACACCTATGTGACGACCGTCACGCAGTCAGAAATTGATATCTGATAAAACAGGGTTTGTGTTCTCTTCCACTCCCCCATTATCACTTTCAAACATCCTAACTCCTACCCCCACTACGAATTTTCGTCCTCCCCACATTGAACTATAAACTTCAACTCCAAATTCAACCTCCAAACCACCGTTCTGTCATTTTTCCCTCTCTGCAGAAAAACCCCAAACCTTAGAAACCTCTCCATCTTCCAACAATGGCAAGGAATGCAGAAACCCCAGATGTCAGCAACATTACCATCAGTGAAGGCGAGTTAGGCGAAAGACAACGAGCAAACTACATTGCATTTCATCAGAGGTCACTCCAGCCGACTCACTACCCGCACCTTCCATCGCTTACGGAGCTCGGACTCCTTGAAGGTGTAACCTGGATGCTTCAAAGAGCAGGCATCTGGAACCTCTGCACCAACCCACAGCCAACCTACGAACAACTCACTCTTGAGTTCTTGAGTTCGTTCACTTACGTCACAAGCAGCGGCGAACTTAACCAGCATTCAGGTGCCGCTTGCTTCCGGATGTTTGGCGTCAACTACCAGATGCACCAAAACCAGATTGCCGGCATTCTACAGCTACCTCGCGGCGACAACGTTCACCGCCGCATCACCGATTAGTTCCAGCACGAAGCCTTCGCGCTGTGGTATCAGTTGACCGGCCTCAATGCCGATGGTTGGGACTCCCTGCACGCCACTCATATCCATAACCCAACCATCAGGTACTTTCACAGAGCGTTGAGTAACACTATCTTCGCCAGAGACAGCAACCACAAAGTGAACTCCAAGGAGCTCTTCTTTCTTCATTGCGTCTTCAACAATGAACCTGTCAACGCTGCCCCGTTTCTACTGGCCCACATTCAGGCCAATTGCAACTGTGGCTCGAAGCCATTCTACTTTGGCGGGATTGTCACCGCTATTGCACTTGGGCTGAACCTTGGCGACCGCCTCCAGCACCTCCATTCCATCCCCTCGGTGTTCCTTGACACCGACCACTGCAGAGCCTCCCATCTTATCCGCTCCCGAGCTGACGACAAATACCATCCGGTTGTGCGTGGCAAGACCGTCCGAAGCATCATCCTTCCGTCCCGCACACGCATACATCCAGAGGACCGTACCAACTGGTTGTTCGACCTCAATGCCCCTCCTGCTGCCGTTGTTCCCACTCAGGACCACACTCACGATTCCGACGATGAAATCCAAGCTGAGTTGGACAGGTCCGAGCAGCCAGAGGCATCGCAGCCTCCTCCTCCCGTAGGTACATCTTCTCGCCGCCGCCGTCATCATCCCGTGCCAGACTACACAGAAGAGGACCTTCGTCGCTCCCTAGACCAGCAGGCACAGATCCTCACGATGCTGCAGCAGCAGAATCAGCGAGCTGACCAGTTCGAAGCTTGGCACCAGACTCAAATGCAACAACTTCACACCGGCCAAGCTACGATCACTGAGAGCCTAGCGAATCTGACCTTGCAGGTCGAAGGACTCCGAGACACGGTCTACCACACCGGAGCTATGAGCTATGAGGACAGAGTAGCCCTTGCAAGAGCCAGAGGACGCCAGCGCGGACGTGACAGAGGCCGTGACTAGATTTCCATTTTTCCTTCATTGTTTACTATATTTCAGTATTCTGTATTTTCATTTTCAGTTGTATCTCCCTCTCGCATGCTTCAAGAATCAGTGAGGACACTGATCGAGATAGTGTGGGAGCGGAGCCTTATTTCCATTCCACTGTACTCTGAATTTCCTTTATTTCCTTTATTTCCATTTCACTGCACTTTGAATTCTCGTAATTTCTATCTTAACACTTTCAATTTCTAGCAAATAAAGCTCGTCTATATATTTTTCACGTTACGCAAACAACCCCCACATTATTCAACGTAAACAAAAAATTTTAGTTTGTTCCTCAAAAGCAAAAGCACCACGAGAATGCACCTGAGTTCAAACCAAGTTTTGAAACTCCGAGGAAACGACAGTTCTAACAAAACCAGTATCGTCCAGACACCTTAGATCTCTAGTTTATGCGAGTCGGTTTCACCACCTACGTGTACCAAAGTCTCAAGTGTCTACGCAAACCCAACCCCAAGTAGTTTATACTAGCAGTCAGCACCATCCTAAAAACACTTCTAAGCAAACGACCGATGCAAATAAGTGTATGATCTCCAAAAAGATGAAAAATCATGAAAAGAGAGCTAAAAAGCCCAAGAATATAAGATACGTTTCCTTCTAAGTTAGGTGCTCCTCACCCGAGCATTTAGCCCAACGGCACGAAAAAACTCATTGAAAATCAATGACATAAAATTATGATCAATGAAGAAGATCAAAAACAGAAATAAGATCATATTTACTAACAGGTCGACTTGCCATGAAAGTGTGCGGACAACGGGCTTAATGTGATTGCGCTAGAACAAACAGGGTGAACTTGCCACGAGAACCTTGACACCAAGATACAGTAGCTTGACTGAGACCGATTTGCATAAAAAGGAGACCTCCGAAGACTTGTAGTCCAGTGTCGTCATGATACTCGTCTTGTTCCTACCAAGAATCCCGGTTTTTCCAAACTCCGCGAACGAAGAAGTTGCCTCGTGCTTGCCGACTTTTCCATGTTTTACTTGAGGACAAGCAAAGATTCAAGCTTAGGGGAGTTTGATAACACGAAATCATATAGATATTTTCATGCATAATTCAACTAAAATCTAACCGTTTCGATCCGATTTCGGGTTATTTCCGTATATTTGTCTGATGTTTTGCAGGTATTCAACGATCACGTCTAAACAAGGCAACATGAAGAAAAGAAGCAATCTCAGATGAAATATGGACGAAAAAGGAGTGAAAATACAATGAAAAGCGCAGCAAGCTGTTTTTGCTGATGTGAAGACCGTCACAGCTTCATGACGACCGTCACACCTTGTGACGACTGTCATGCAGGCAAAAACGTCCCACTCAGATTACACGTCAAAAGAGCAGTTCCAATTCCCACAGAGTGGACCACTACTCCCTAAATTATCTGCCTCAAGGTCCATCATCTTCAGAGATAACCGTTGGGATTCCACTTCTATAAAAAGGGAAGCAGAGGACTTCAGAAAGGAGAGCTGCATTCATACCACGAAGTGCTTCCGAATTTACTTTCCAGAGCAATTACTTTCCAGTTTTATTTGTATTCATTTCCCTTTACCTTTTCTTATTCCCATTTCCGCTCTTCTGTAATTTCTATTGTACTGTACGATCAAATTGGCACTAAAGACCAGAATCCTGCCAACATCTATGGAGGATCTGCCCAAAGGCCAATTGGCATATTTACAGGTTTTCATTTTGATCGACTTCAGTTTTATTATAATGCAAATTATTATTTATTATTCTTATTTATATTTTGTTTTTCCCAAATCCATGTCTAGCTAAACTTAGGTAATCGATATGTAGTAATAATTCGAATGGGATTTGATAACCACTGGTTGAAAAACCTTCTTTTCAAAAAGTAATTTATGGTCTGAGTGTTTAAAATTGATTCATGGAATAAACTTCGTCGCGAAAGCGAGAACTTATTTAAAAGTAGTTTTGCCACGAAAGTGGGAAATTAATTAAGATACGAACCAACAAGCGAAAGTTGTGGTAAGGTCAGATAGTAAACACTAGGCATTTGTTTTAATATCAGTGAAAGCACTTTAAAATGAATTAGAACTTAGAGATTTCCAAAAAATAATTTTAACCCCGAACGGGATACGAAAGTGTACGTTTGGCCCTTAGGATTATGATTAGCGTCAATAACCATCGTGAGGCGAGAGTTTTCAAATCTCTATTTTCTGCTTAAATAAACTTTGAAAACTATTTCATACACCAGTAATTTATCAAATCCCTGAAGAACACAATTACTACGTATCGATTCAATTAATTATAATCTAAATAGTAATCTTAGTTCCCTTTATAGTGACAATCTTATTCCCTTAAACATATTCTACCTAGCTAAACATAGTAACTCCCGAGAACACTAGTTTGATTACGAGTCCCTGTGGGATCGATATCTATTATTACTATGCGATAGACTGTGCACTTGCAGTTAGTTGTATTAGACATAGAAAGTCGCGATCAGTCTGCACCACTTCAGTACCACTCTATTGGACATAGCCTTTAAACACAGCTGGACACAGCAGCTACAGCTCCACATGTCATCACCAGACAACCATAGAGAGACCTGGACTCTCATGTAGCTCCCTCAGAGGCACAATGTTCAGACACCCTGTCTGACATTCCAAAAATTATTCTTGAGCACTTTAAGAAATAATTCTTTTATCATGGACGACCTCTCCTCTTGTCCAGATCCATCAGTAGCTGGGACACACCATCATGCTTCATCATGATGAGAAATAGTAAGAACTCTTCATAGATTTATCCTCTAAACCTAGTCATTGGATCTTGAGTTCTTGCCTTGTCTGAAGCTGCACCTTCAAGAGTGACACTTTTGTCATCACTAATTAAGGGATAATCAATTAAATACTTGCCACACGTAACAATTGATTTTAAATCCCCAATTTGAGACACACATATTCTCATCAGTGTTCCAAGGACACAAGCTTGCCTGAGCTTCAACAGTCTTTGTACTCAGCATCATGCAGCTGCACATTAGACAGGTACACAGCTCCCCCTGTCATACATAATAAGGACTCCCCCAAAGAGAGAGAACCCAATTACATGAAGAATCTCTTCATCATCTTCATATTCTCACACTGCAGCTTTTCATTTCCTTGAAGCCATGCTGGAACGGATAGCAGACGAGTTGCAGAATAACTATTTGGAAGATCTCCAAGATGTCAGGGTAAAGGTCCTTCCATCTGCACAGGATCAGAGCTGATGATGTCTTGATCTTTATCTTCACCAGACACACTTGGATAGAGGCCTATAAACTTTACTAGATCCATGAACATCCTAAGGACAGAACCAAAAGGGAGGCACTTGTCATGTTCACCATGAGCTTGGAGCAGTAACCCAATGTCACAACATCTTGTCTGACATTCTTTCTTCATAAAATCTCAAACTGTTTGAAACCACAAACAATCTTGGTACCAGCACTCTTGTAACAACAAATTCTAGATAGAAGTACAACTCTCCATATCAAGGGTAACCGATGCACGTGAATGGAAAACATAAGACGCATCTTCATGTCTTCAAGAACGCATTCACCATACGCAAATAGTATCCCCATCAACCAAAAGCCCCCCTATCTTTTATAAGAGCTGCTCCAAGATCACCACATTATCTCTCATGACCAACTCCATGCTCATACAGTAAGAGGGCATCAAACTGATCCACCTCTTCCTAGAGTAACTTGTAGCCGAAGAGACCACTTCTCCACAAGTATTCTGACCTTAGGCTGGGTACAAGATAGACACCCTATAATCCAAGGCATTCTTTCCTCATCATTCTCCCATATGATAAGTTAGAACACTTCTGATTCAACCGGGGACTTTATCACATCAGAATGCAATCAACCAATGATCCACTCCAGTCTTGTACAATACCTTCACATCATACTCCAAGACAGTCCTTTTACCTCATCATTCTCCTGTATGACAAGATAGAGTACTTCTTAGCCAAGATGTGAATCGTAAGTTCCACATCAGATCTTCAAGTCCAGCAAACAAAGTGATGTTCTGAAAGACATCATAAATTAACCACTTGGACTTACTAACTGAGCAGTAATCCAATCTGAGGATCTTCAGAGAACACACCTCCACCAGCTTGATCAAATACATCTCCAAAAGAGGGTAATCTTCCATACACAACTCAAGGCTTCTACCACAAGTTCCAATATATGAACAGAAACAAATCCTCCTTTGGTCTTCAACCAACTACCCTTCTGCACAAGAGTAATTAGTTCCAAGCATGAACAGTCCCAGAACCTTATGTGGTCTTCAAATAACTACCCTTCTGCACAAGAATAGTTTTCTAAAGGCTCACTACTTAAATAAACAAATTCCACTGTTTGGTTACTCAGCATCTTTCAGATCTCTAGCAAGCTTGATCTTCATATCCTACATGCTCCAAGGCAACTTAGACACACCAAGACTTGGACCTGTAGCACCTCCTCCTTCACACAACTCCTGCAAACTGCATGATACAGTATCAATTCCATTCATACCTGAGGATATTATCTTCAAATGATGTGCCACAACATCAATGAGGCCTTGAAGTTTCTGCTTGATGTCACAACTTTGGTTAAGACATCCAGCTGGAGAGTTCAAGCTTTCATTCTGCCACTTAGAATAACCTCATTACTCAATCAGAAAGAGCTCATAGACTTGAGTTTGAGTAGACAGCCTCTATCTTGCTTTATTGGACCACAACACATTGCTTGAAATGCATTTGCTTCATGGACTCCTCTTAAGAGAAACCAAACATGCCAAGGCTTGATTCTTTAATGAGGAAGGGTCACAAAAGAAATCTTTACACAAGGATTCCCGCTTTCCTTAAGTAGAGACTTCTTTAGAAAGTCAGAGACAACTGCCACTTATCCTTGACCTCCAATATGACCAAGGTCATATGCTTCTATGCACTTAGATCAGAAATAAACTGACCCAAGCAGTGTTATCAACAACACCATCTTCTAGACAACCTTTCTAGTTAATGGATCAGATGCTTCTAGTAGAAACTTAGAACACATCAGCTGCACTCAAATAGTCCTAGATTAGGAATAACCAGGTCTAATAACTGTGTCTTCATATTCACTTCCATTAGCACTACATTCTAGCCTTAGTTTCTTGCCAAGAACCTTACTAGAATGAAGACAGATCCAGTTGAATCTCCTGTTGAGCTAGTGATTCACTCCTTGAATCAACAGAATTCTGCACAGTCTCTGCTGATGGAATGTCTCAACATCTGGTTGAACATCAGATTCTTGAAGTAGATCAAACAAATCAGGGGCCTTCTGCTTGATACAACATGATCATCAGCTAAGGATAATCCATTAAATATTTGAGAATATCTCAAATAGCAATGAATCTTAAATCCTTGTAATAGATCCTTCTCTGAACTTCATGGATAATCAATTAAATATGTGTGTGGACCACAAATAGCAATTGATCTTAAATCCACACAACTTCAGGAATACCAAGGCTGAAACATCAAGGTTTCCACCCTTGACTCAACCTCTCTATGACTTCCTCTGCTGATAGAATCCTTGCAAGTCATGAGTGGTGAAAATAAGTCACCTCCCATACAACAAAACAGCCCAAGCACATAAGCAACCAGTAGGATCTACATTTTGTCAGTCCAATCAGAGCAGTAGAAACCACCTTCTTGCAATCATCTACACACCTCCACAACATGTATATAGGCTAGTCTTCTCCCAGGGCTACCAGAGTTCTTTCATCAGAAAACTATGCAGCAGAACCACCAAAAGAACATCTTCAGCATGCTCTAAACAGGATGCAACAACTATATCAAAGAGTACAACAACAGATACACAGTTTCTCCTTAGCTCCATAAGCAGTAGCTCAAGCATTCAGCAAAATCAACAAAACAGCTACAACTTCTCCTTGTTTAAACAACCAGAAAGTATCTCCCAAGATCTCATCCAGAACAGACAGGATGCCTACTCCGATACCAATTGAAATTCTGGTATGCAGATCTCATATGTCCCAAGAACATTGATCTCTGCTCAACAAGGACGAGGATAGACCATGACCAATTTAAATTTCTTTAAATTGTGCCAATGTCATGACCAACGTCATGACCTCTGTTGTGATATCTGCATGCTGACAGACTATTTATCTAAACATTTAAATTGTGCAAAATTGTAAATGCTGAAAAATAAATAACACAGTAATTGTTCACCCAGTTCGGTATCAACAACACCTACATATGGGGGCTACTAAGCCAGGGAGGAAATTCACTATTAGTAGAATCAATTCAAAGTCAAACCTCCAGTTTGCACTTCTCACTTAATCTCTACCCAATGACACTTCAACCTAGAGACACTCTAGTACCTGAGTATACCCACTCACTCCCCCTCAATCACACAACAGTGATATCAAACAATTACATAATTTAATAAGAAGAGACACTTCATACACACCTTGATCTTGCTTCACAACTTTGATCAAGGAACTCATACACTCTTGCTTTACAGCTTTGAGTGAGACACAGCCTAGAATCTACCTAACCAAAACAATCATCCACCAGACAATTGCTTGGGTTACAAGTATTCCTAAATAGACTTTACACGTGAAGACTAGCCTTCTTCACTTACCAATATGTCTACCACAATGTATCAAAAAATACAAAGGGTGACTTACACACAATGGACTCTCAAACCCTAGACCTCTATTTTACACTCTGGTTTTTCTGTATGTGAGTGCTTACTTTTCCCTTACTTCTGCGCCTCCTTTTATAGCACTGCAGACTGGGCTTAGGCTGTGCAGAAGTAACAAATATTAGTTTTAATAAAGTAAAACTAATTTCCACTATTCAAGGTGCTGTCAAATTAGGTCATGATACTGCCTAGAATCTCGTCTGAGATAACTCAGGAGTCATAACAGGTTTCCTGATATTTAGCCTGAGATATATCAGGTATCATAACAGAAAAAAAAACCCAGCCCGTCTGATGTCATACGATCAATGTCATGACATTCAGTATGACATTCAGCTTTTACTCACTCTTAGCTAACCAGCTTGCTCTGCTGCACACTTCTGCAGAATCTTCTTCATGCCAGTAGAAACAAATGTTTTATAGTTCCGTAAAAAGTATCAAAGATCCTTTTTGTGAACACCCATTAAATCTGCACTTTGTTTCTAATGATTCTTTTTGGCCTGTACATACTGATGTGGAATATCCAACAGGACCAAAACACTTCTGTCAAGAGATATAACATAGCAGCCCCTGCTGTACCAGACATGATGTCATACGATCAATGTCATGACATTCAGTATGACATTCATGACAACAGTTCTGTCATCAACTCCTTCTACATCCATGACAGCAAGTCATCCATAACAGCATTTATGTCATCTGCTCTTGTTAGATCCTGTTGTACATAGCTCCGGCTGCACCAGATGTCAATACATGACATCAGTTCTGTTATCAGCTCCTGCTGCACCACTACTCCTGCTGTTTCTCACACATGACAGCAGTTCTGTCATGACAGCAGATGGATGTCGTGATGGATGTCAAGACGTTCAGCATGACATTCACATTAAAACACTCCACAACAATTCTTTCACCAGCTCCTGCTTGCTCCTTTAGCGGTGTCATAACTATGGTAATGACATTTGGCTTAACATTAGTGCAGAGTCATGTTTTACCAAACTTTAGCCAATCATAGAACCATGGACAATTCTATATCATAGAACCATGGAACTAATAGAACTTACTATGGATATTCTATTAAGGCAGTGGTACTCAAAGTATCGGGGTCGATTTCCGAATTTGCAAAGCCTAAAGTGTTATAATGATACCAATGTTTCAAAGAGAATTTTTCCAAATCATCCGCATCCTAACATGAACTTGCGTCAAAGCCTAAAATTTTTTCAGGATGGTACACTATTTGTCAAAAAAATGTTTTTGGTGGGGCAAAGTAATGAGGGAGTAAAATGCGGGAATAAAGGTATACTGTAGAATGACTCGTTAAGCACAAGTATGTTCTAAAAAAACGAAAAAGAAAAATAAGACGGGAAATAAACTAGAAAGCGATAAAAGAAATAAAAATGCGAGATAAAGAGGGAAAATAAATAAAGTCTCCTCCCACACTTAAATTGAAAATTGTCCCCAATGTTTCAAAATAAGCAAGGGACGAGGTACCTGTGGGGCCTAAGGCATGCTGCCAGTGTTGTCGCCAGCGTGCGGCAAGTACCTAGGGCGGCGGGATCTGCTGTGACGATGATCGGTCTGAGAAGCTTCGAACGCGTTGAATCGGGTGGTCAGAGCAGCTTGAGATTATACAATGCTTTGCACGGACTGACTCATTTGCTGCTGAGACTCTTGCATGAATCTCATATTCTCAGATAGTTGCTGCGAAATGGTGTTGAGCAAATTGTTGCGTCTTTCCTCTCTGGCTAATTGTGCTTGCCACATCTGCTCAGATATATAAAAGCCGGTGCGGTACCTACAGAATGGTAAGAGGAAGACGGTGCAATGCGTGTCTGTGGCGTGTGGCAAGGCGGCATAGGGTGATCGGGAGATCGCTCTCGCCAGTCATACTCGGTATCAGTATCATCGATGTCACCAACAGGAATATTTAAGGGTACTGGACCTGCAATGGGTGGAGCATCTAAATCATAGGTCCAGTTTGCCTCTATAGTCACATCCGTGCGTCTAGTTCAAGGCAGAACGACAGATGGGATAGCCCTCCCGTGTATCATAAGCTCGAAGCCCCCTTCCTTTCTTACCTTGCACAGTTTCATATCTTTCATAAATTTCAAATTAATTGTGCGAGGAGGAAGAGGCTCTAAAGTAGCTATCTCCGCATCTAGGTTCAGAGCCTTTGCAATGGACGTGACCAGTCCTCCGAAGGCTATGGTCCCAGTGCTCTTAATAGAAGCATTCATATGGGCTATCATAAATGGAACTACATTAAATCTCCTATTTGTGAGGTAGCTTTGCAAGAAAAGTAATTCTTTGGCATTCACCTTGTTAGGATTCTCCCGGCCAAAGATAGTGCAGGCTAACATGTAGCGGAACACGCGGATGGTGGGTTATGGATCCTGGAGGCAAGTATTCCTTCAAAAGATGAAATGTTAAAATTTTACAACCTGTGCCAAAAGGAAAATGCTTCCACATGCCATTCAGAATCCAGAGGCGCTTCACAAATAACACCCGCACCAAAAGGCAATCTAAGTTGTTCTGCAAGTTCATCAGTACTAAACGAATATTCAACATTAAACGTCCGGAACTGGACAGTACCGACGGTGCTAGCAGTGTCGGGTCTAACAATATAAATCAGGAAACTCAAGAATTCCCTGGTCAGCCGCGCAAAAGTGGGTTCCTGTCTAACAAATATCTCATGCAGTCCTAGAGTGTCTAATAAGTGATACACGCTATGGTAGATACCTAAAGAGTAAAGGCAGTTATCGTCCATGTTCCTTGTTAAAGCAATGTCCCAGGTTCGTAGATTGTCGAGGATTTTCCGTTGTCGTTCCCCGGGCTTTCCTTGACGCAACACGTAACCTTCATGCTCCATGGATGAATGTTGGAGATGGAGGAAGATGAAGAATGGGTAGGGTTTTGGAATTTTGGAAAAATGGGTTTTGGGTGGATTTTGGTGAGGAAAATGAAAAATGGAAAATGGAATGGTTACTGGTTTGGTGAGTGGAAGATAAAATTGTGAACTTTTGGTGACTTTGGGAGGATTTTCGTGTATTCAAAAATGGGTTTTGGAGGTTTTTGAGAGAAAAAAAGGAGGTTTCTCAACTTCTGCCCCGCATATAGTCTAGACCCCGTGGCGAGCGTCATGGACTATATGGCGAGCGCCACCCTTTGAAAAGGCAGTTGCGCCAGATTTATATGCTTTGTTGTGGGCTTTGGTTCTCCTGCTTAATTTTTGGGGGTGTGCTGCAGTAGAAATCATTTATCTTGGCACACTAATAATTTTCTTCTTCTTTCATATATATGTATATATATATATATATATATATATATATATATATATATATATATATATATATATATATATATATATATATATATATATATATATATATATATATATATATATATATATATATATATATATATATATATATATATATATATATATATATATATATATATATATATATATATATATATATATATATATATATATATATATATATATATATATATATATATATATATATATATATATATATATATATATATATATATATATATATATATATATATATATATATATATATATATATATATATATATATATATATATATATATATATATATATATATATATATATATATATATATATATATATATATATATATATATATATATAAAGAGTTTTCGACATGAAGAATAATAATACAGATAAAAATCAGAAAACATAAAAAATAATCAAACAAAAATTAAATGACGTTAAAATATAAAGGGTAGGGTATAATGTCATGAAAGATAAAAACGTAATTAGAAATGCAATAAGTCTGATAAAAAAAAGAAAAATAAAGCAAATACTGAAAGCAGTGAAATAGTGTCATCAAGGAGCTGGCTGCTCGTCTGACTGATCGAGATGACGGAGTGAATGCAACTCTCTGTGTAAATCCGAGATCTCCTGATACAGAAGGTTCGTCTCAGTGGCATGGGTCATGTCAGAAATCTGAACCTGTAAAGTAGATCTGCTACTGTCTGCTGAAGTCTGGCTACCTCTGAACGTAGCTCAGCTATCTCGCTATATAAGTCAGGTCTTCGTAATGCATGATTATTGGAAAACACAGTCGTCCTCGGAGAAGGTGGACAGGGATGGTATTCCGCTGAAGGCAGTGTATGTGGCTCGTCGATCGTCTCGCCATAACCTTCCAACACATAACTCCAATTGGACGGATCGTGCACACTGGTCACAACTGAATCAGGTAGAGTGAAATAATGGACCGTCTGGTAATCGATGAGAAGTATGAAAGCATCAGGCTGAAAGGATGCCCTTCGCATCAGCTCACGATCCAAACAGAAATCAATGTCAAGCAAGGTAAGTCCACAATAAGGGGTCAGATGCAACAACTGATTAGTCAGGCCTAATGCAATGGCTATATGCATGACTGTGCCTCCCACATGAATAACTCCTTCGGATGATCTAGCTTGGCTCTCGAAATTGTTCAGCAAGAAGTTCCCACATGCTACCGGGCGTAGCCTGTTAGCGCAGAATAGGAAGAATATCTCCTCCTCGATAACATGCATGTCAGAATCTTCCTTTCCAAGGAAGCTGTGAGCTAGAGTAATCTGAAAATACCTCATAGCCGGATTATGAATCACTGGAGACAGCTGAGTCGATGGATCTAGGCTCCCTCCTCCTATAATATCTCGCCAGAACTGATCAATGTCTCTGCTCATAAAGTAGCTCATAGGGAGGTCAGGAATGGAATCAGGGGTGGTCGAAAATCCAAGTAGGTCTCCAAATCCTTTGTTGGTGAAGGTGTACTCCTTTCCAAAATGTTTGAATGTAGCCATCCCTTCCTCGTTGATGTATGGCTCATGGTGGAACGAGTTGAGAAACTTTAACGTGAGGTGCCTGTAAGTCCGGTGCAACTCGTCAGCATATTCACCCAAGTGGAGCTGGTGACAGAGGAATCGTACATTGGGCTCGACCCCTAGAGCCCCCATGCAGGCCTGATTCGGATACCGGGTCGGTGCCATAGGACGTTGTCGAAGAATCGAGTACCTCTCTCTCTGCCTGTCGTCTCTGAAGGCGACGTGCTTGTCATCGTGCTGCTGCATCCTGAAAAATAAAACTTAGAAAACCTTAAAACACAAGCATCATAGACCGTCAGTTGACACTTAAAAGAAAACAAAATAAAATAAAATAAAGTAAAAATAAAAAAGGATGAAAGATAAAGAAAACTATGGGTTGCCTCCTAGGCAGTGCTTGTTTAACGTCGTTAGTTTGACGAACAAAACCTATATGTCTGAAGTAGACAATGGCAGATCAATCAAGGTATGGCTGGAGTAATCGTCGGGAATGTCTCCTCCTTCGTAGAGTTTTAATCTCTGCCCGTTTACAACGAATGGGCTACATGAGTAGTTCTGGATCTCGACTGCTTCTGATTGTAAAACTTTAGTAACTGTAAAGGGACCTGTCCACCTTGAACGAAGCTTGCCAGGAAAGAGTCGTACTCTAGAGTTAAACAGGAGAACAAGGTCTCCCACGTGAAAGTCTTTCTTTACGATCTTCTTGTCGTGCTAGGCTTTGGTTCTTTCTTTATAAATAATGGCATTTTTATAGGCGGATTGGCGGAGTTCTTCTAGTTTATGTAAATCAAGGATGCGGTTTTTTCCAACAGTCAAATAGTCAAAGTTTAGGGTTTTTATGGCCCAATAGGCCCTGTGTTCTAGTTCAAAGGGGAGATGACAAGATTTTCCATAGAGTAGTTGGTAAGGGGTTGTTCCAATAGGGGTTTTGAAGGCGGTTCTGTAGGCCCATAGTGCATCCTGCAGCTTTTGAGACCAATATTTTCTTGATATAGAGACCGTCTTTTCTAAAATTTGTTTTATTTCTCTATTAGATACTTTTACTTGGCCACTAGTCTGTGGGTGATAAGGTATTGCTATCCTATTATTAACTCCATATTTTCTTAAAAGTTTTTCGAAAATTCTTGATATAAAATGGGATCCACCATCGCTGATAATAAGATGGGGGGTTCCGAATCTAGGGAAAATACAATTTTTAAACAACTTAATGACTACCCGTATGTCGTTAGTGGGGGAGGTTATGGCCTCGATCCATTTGGACACGTAATCAACTGCAACTAAGATGTATTTATTTCCTAAGGAAGACGGAAAAGGTCCCATAAAGTCTATGCCCTAAACATCAAAGAGTTCCACCTCTTGAATATTCCTTAAAGGCATTTTGTCACGTCTTGAGATGTTTCCAATTCACTGGCACTGGTCACACTTGGCTATATAGGTGTGTATATCACGCCACGTTGTTGGCCAAAACAGGCCTGACCTAAGAATCTTGGCGTGAGTTTTAGATGTACTTGAGTGTCCTCCATAAGGTGCAAAGTGGCAATGTTCTTCTTACTTCTTCTTCTGGGACGCAACGGCGGAAAATACCGCCCATGCCCCTCTTAAAAAGGAGTGGCTTGTCCCAATAGAAGTGTCTTACGTCGCTAAAGAACTTCTTTCTCTGCTGGTAGTTAAAATCAGGGGGTATAATATCGGCAGCTAGGTAATTTACAAAATATGTGTACCAAGGTACATTGCTTACTGCTAGAGATCTCTCAGGGTTCTTAGAAGGTTCTAGGTAGCTTTCTTTTACGGCTTCTATCCTAGTGATTAACCTATCATAGGTAAAATCGTCGTTAATGGGGAGTGGGTCTGGTTTTATATACTCGAGCCTAGGAAGGTGGTCGGCAACTACATTTTCTGTGCCTTTCTTGTCTCTAATATCCAGATCAAACTCCTGTAACAGAAGGATCCATCGAAGTAACCTAGGTTTGGTATCCTTGTTGTTTAATAAGTAATGGATGGCAGCATGATCTGTATAAACTATGATTTTGGTTCCTACCAGATAGGATCGAAACTTATCCATAGCGAAAACTACGGCAAGATGTTCTTTCTCGATGGTAGCGTAGTTAAGCTGAGCAGCATCTAGGGTTCTACTCGCATAGTATATAACATGTAATTTCTTATCCTTTCTTTACCCTAGAACAGCTCCTACAGCATAGTCACTAGCGTCACACATGATTTCGAACGGTTGGTCCCAATCTGGAGGTTGAATGATGGGTGCCGAGATCAGGGCTTATTTTAGAAAGTTAAATGCTTCAAGGCATTTTTCATCAAAGCTGAACTCGACATCTTTCATTAGGAGGCCGATTAAAGGTTTGGTAATTTTAGAGAAGTCCTTAATAAAACGCCGATAGAAACCAGCGTGTCCAAGAAAGCTTCTGACTTCTCTGACAGTGCTAGGGGGTTTAAGGTTTTCAATCACTTCTATTTTGGCTTTATCTACTTCGATACCTCTCTCAAAGACTATATGTCCTAAAACTATACCTTCGGTGACCATAAAGTGACATTTCTCCCAGTTTAACACTAGGTTGACGTCAACACATCTTTTCAGGATCTTCTCAAGGTTTGCGAGACAATTGTTGAAATCAAATCCGCAAACCGAGAAATCATCCATGAATACTTCCATGATTCCATCTAGATAATCTGCGAAGATTGCCATCATGCAACGTTGGAAGGTTGCTGGTGCATTACAGAGACCGAAAGGCATTCATTTGTAGGTGAAAGTTCCATAAGGGCATGTAAAGGTAGTTTTCTCTTGGTCTTCTGGATGTATGAGGATTTAGAAAAATCCTGAATATCCATCCAGGTAGAAAAAATAGGAGTGTCTGGCCAAACGTTTCAGCATTTGGTCTATAAATGGTAAGGGAAATGGTCTTTCCTAGTAGCTTTGTTTAATTTCCTATAATCTATGCACATACGTCATCCTCCTTCTATCCGTTTAGCTACATGTTCTCCTTTCTCATTCTGCACGACCGTGATGCCTCCCTTCTTAGGTACTACATGCATAAGACTTACCCACTTACTATCTGAGATCTGAAAAATTATACATGCTTCTAGTAACTTGAGAACTTCCTTTTTTACAACATCGCTAATTATAAGGTTTATCCTTCTTTGATGTTCTCTAGAGGGTTTTGAGTCTTCCTCGAGCGAGATCCGGTGCATGCACATGGATGGACTTATACCTTTTAGATTAGAGATGTTATATCCTAAGGCGGAGGGATATTTTTGCAAGACGACTAAGAGTTGGTCAGTCTCTCGTTGGTTTAGGGTAGCACTGGCTATAACTGGACGATTCATTTCTTCGTCCAAGAATTCATATCTTAGGTTCTTAGGTAGTTCCTTAAGTTCTAAAGCTGGCTTTTTAGGCATGGTATAAGATCTGGGGTAAGGGATAAACATTCATACAGGTTATCATCAATGTAGGGTTCCATAAACCCATCATCTTCCTTTATGAGGGTTGAAGGTAGTCTGATGGTTTCTTCTAATTCTAGCTCTCTAACGCATTCATCGATGATGTCTATGGCATAACATGCATCTCCTAATACTGGTGCCATAAGAAACTTCGGCAGAATGAATTCTCTTTTCGTCACCTACCTCAAAATTCAACTTCCCTCTCTTGACATCTATTATGGCTCCAGCGGTTGATAAGAATGGTCTGCCTCGGAGGATAGGAATGTCATCATCTTCTTTAATATCCATGACGACAAAATCGTTTAGGATGAATAACTGACCGATCCTGACTGGGACGTCTTCCAATATGCCAACCAGATACTTAATGGATATGTCGGCTAATTGAAGTGACATCTTCGTAGGTTGCAATTCTCCTAGTTTTAACCTTTCGAAAACTGCCAGGGGCATAAGGCTTATGCTAGCTCCTAAATCTATAAAAGATTTATTAATGACATGACTTCCCAAAGTACAAGGTATGGAGAAATTTACAAGATCTTTATCCTTCTTGGCGAGTTTATTTTCGGAAATGGAATTGCATTCTAAAGGTTTTGGATCGTCAAGTCTACGTTTATTGGTAAGGATGTATTTGAGGAACTTTGCATATGATGGTATTTGTGTGATGGTTTCTGTGAAAGGGATTTCCACATGAAGTTTCTCTATGACTTTGATAAATTTCTGGTATTGGTTATTGATCTTGGTTTGTTTTAGTCTTTGCGGATAGGGTATGGGAGGTTTATAGGGTGGCGGTGGTTCGTTGGTTTTGTCCTTGTCCTTCTGCTTTTCAGATCCTACTGGTTCCTCGAGTTCGCTCGTGGGAACCATGCTTTCCTTAGGAGTCTTGGGTTCGCTCAATATCAGGTTAACCGGTTCATCGTAAGCGGTCCCACTTCATAAGGTAATTGCATTGGCTTGCCCTCGGGGGTTCTGTTGAGGTTGACCAGGGAACTGTCCTCCGGCTGTAGTCTTAGGAGCTTGTTTTAAAGCTATTTGAGATATTTGGGTTTCAAGCATCTTATTGTGGGTGACTATTTGGTCTACCTTAGTTCCTAACTGGGTAATCAATTCATTTACATGAATGTTCTGGATTAGGAATTATTTGTTTTGCTGGGTCTGAGCCGTAATAAAATTTTCCATGATTTTCTCAAGGTTCGGCTTAGGTTGCACAGCTTGCATAGGCGGGTTTTGTCTTTGAGCCTGAAAACTGGATGGTCTCGGGGGTGCAGGGTTTTGGATAGGGTTATTATTTTTGTAGGAAAAATTAGGGTGATTCTTCCATCCAGGGTTATAGGTATTTGAAGATGGGTTTCCTTGGGCGTAGTTGACTTCTCCTGAGTGAGTTTCGTTCAGCAGATTGCATTCTTCCGATTGGTGTCCTTGAGTACCACATAGTTCACACTCAGTTGAAATTGTTGCTGCAGCTACTAGGTTTGCGTACATATGTTCGACTTTAAGGGCCAAAGCATCCATTTTAGCTTGCATCATGTCTATAGAACTTATCTCATGTATTCCTCCTTGGGCTTCTTTCTTTTCCACTATCGGTCACTCTATCCCCCATTGACAATAGTTTTGGGTCATATCCTCGATGAGAGAGCAAGCTTCAGGGTAAGGTTTATTTATCAATGCGCCACCTGTGGCGGCGTCTGTAACACCCCGATTCTGATTTCCCATTTTTGTTGAGTCTTTTATTTTATTTGGTGATTATTATTTTATTTGTGGAATTGGTGTGTTAATATGTTATGTTTGCATATTGGGTTATTTTATCGTTTTTGAGAGTTTTTCGGAAAAATTAGGTTGGAGGGTATTTTAGGTATTTCTTAATTAATGTTAAGTTATATATTTTGTGAGAAGATGATTTATTAGATATTTTGAGAGAAAAAGTAATAGAGAAGAATTAGAATAGAAATATATAAGAGAGAAAGAGGAGAGAAAAGAGAAAGAAAGAAGAAAAAGGAGAGAAAGAAAGAGGAAGAAGAGAAAAGAGAAGAAAAAGAGGAAAAGCTTGGAAATCTTCAAAACAACTTCTAGGAATAGATTTAATCGGGTAAGGGTGTGAAATCTTATTATCTCATCAATGTATATCATTATGTATGTGTTGTTTGGATTGTTTTGGTTGTTTTTCTACATATTTCCATTTTAGGTCGAATTGGTTAAATCGATAGAAACCGATGTTTTCACGATTAGAATTCGAAATAAATTGCATAGTTTAGTCGAGGAACGTTAGGCCGAGACTATAGAAACTTGTTTGATTGAAATCGGGTGATTTTGTGACTTTTTTGACATTTTTGGATAATGGAGGGTTTGAGTAGCGAAGCGTTCGCTAGGCGAATCACTGGCGAGTGAGGTAGCGAAGTGTTCGCTAAGCGAGCATACAGCGAGCTGCCAGCGAACACTCCCAGACTTGGGCAGAACCAAAATGACCAAAACTCGCTGGAGCAAGTGGAGTAGCGAAGGACTCGCCATTCTGCTCGCCTAGCGAGCATGCTAGCGAGCATGACAACACGACATTTTTCTATTCCATCCAATATCGATTCTTCGACTCGGATGTGATCAACCTTCTCCCTAATGTGTAGCTCGTGTGCTGTTATATGATATGTTGTGGGTAGCCATATGGCATGAATCCTAGATTGTGGAATTTATTGTGAATTGTGGCCTTTTGGGAAATAAATGCATTGTTTAAATTAAATATAAATGCATGATAATTGTGATAGAATTCGTTGCCGTTTAGGTGGTAAAGCGATGCTCGTTGCCGTTTGGCGTAATTGATGTGATTGTGTGTATCGATTGTATGTGATAGTATGAGATGAATGCATGAATATATATTGTAAATATGTATGCATTTCAAGAATGTCTTGAGTCATTTTGTATGTGAAGCATAATGATGTACATTATTGTGTTGTGTGATTCTAATGAGAATCCGTTGTAACATCGTGTGCCTATGTGAGGTGTGAGCGATGATTACAAACGATTGTGTGCCTATGTGAGGTGTGAGCAATCGGATTGTGTTCCTATGTAAGGTGTGAGCAATCCATAAACATTGTGTTCCTATGTGAGGTGTGAGCAATGGGTGAACATCGTAGGCCCGACGGGGAGTTACATTAGTAATGAACGATGGTTCCAATAAGTTCCTGAGTGAACTTGAGATGATTGAGTCGGTACCGCATTGCATTTGCATAGAGTCGTGAGTCGGTCTCTATGATTTTCATTTATCATCGTTATAATTGTGCATTGGTGAATAAACATAAATGTGTATCTTTATGTGGAATGATAAGAATTGTGGAAGTATGCATGATGAATATGCTTGGTTTCATATATGTATATATATATATATACATTGTGATGTATATGAGTGAGTTGTGATGAATTGTGGTAAGAATGTAGAATATGTGTATTTTATGCTATGATATATATATAATTATATGCATTGTTGTTATGATAATATTTCTCACCCTTCTGTTGTTTTATGATGCTCTATGAAGCATTGCAGAGTAGGTTTGCTGGAGGTCTTTTTGTGAAGTGTGTCTTCATTCTTTTGGTCGGTCGGCTCTGATATGTAGCACCGGGTAGCTAGGATGTTCATGATTCTTTTGTGATACATTTGTATATGTATCTTGTTGATGAATGTTTATGAAAACATGTCTTATGTTGTTGAATCATACTGGATGATATATATATATATATATATATATATATATATATATATATATATATATATATATATATATATATATATATATATATATATATATATATATATATATATATATATATATATATATATATATATATATATATATATATATATATATATATATATATATATATATATATATATATATATATATATATATGTATATATGTTTGATGTTATTCAATGTTTAGATTTTCCGCTTTTATTCTAAATATTGAGATGTGGTTGTAAAGACTAAGTTCCTCTGTTGCAAAGTTACCCCACTGTTGCATATCTTTTGTTTAGCGGGTGTTGTATGTTTTAATTTCATGCGTAATGTGACTCGCCCCTTTTATACTATGTTTATAATTATACTCTGATGAAATTTTTATTATGTGACTAATTGTTTATGTGATTATTTGGGGGTATAGAAAGGGAGTGTTACAGCGTCGATGGTCATCTTTGTGTTATAGTGAAGTCCATTATAGAAGGTATGAATGATCAGCCATGATTCCAGGCCATGGTGTGGACATATTCTCAACAGGTCTTTATATCTTTCTCAAACTTCGAAGAGAGATTCACCTTGGTTTTGGGTAAATCTGGTTATTTGGTTCCTAAGAACAGCGGTTTTGCTCGGGGGAAAATATCTAGCGAGAAAAACTCTCCTAAGGTCTTCCCAAGTTGTTATAGAATTGGCTAGAAGGGAATCTAACCAAGTAAGGGCTTTGTCTCTAAGGGAAAAAGGGAATAATCTTAACCTAATCGCCTCAGGGGTAACACCATTGGTTTTAAAAGTATTAGCTAGTTGAATAAAAGTTTTTAATTGTTGGTTCGGGTTCTCGGTAGCGAGTCCCGCGAACTGGTTTAGTTGTACTAATTGTAATAGGGATGGTTTTAGCTCGAAATCGTGAGCAGGAATATTGGGGTTCACAATACTAGAACTAGGTTCGTCATTAGATGGTTGAGAGAAATTCTTAAGGGGTCTTTGGTTACGGTCTTCCTCCATAGTTCTCTTAAATCTACGAAATAAGATACGTGCACGAGTGTAATGTTCAGGTTTCTCTAAAGGATCTATAAGAGTACCAGTGCTGCGAGTTCTTCGTATTGACCGGAGGGTATAGCCTTAGTCTAGACAGTGTAACAATAGGGTATGAAATTTTGACGTAATTGGTCCCCGACAACGGCGCCAAAAACTTGATGGGTGATTCGCAAGTTCACAAATAGCGTCAAAGTAATATAAAAGATTATCGATCCCACAGAGACCAAACGTCAATGTATCGATTACTATTGTTACGATGTTTATCTAAGACAAATCAAATAAAGGATGGTTTGTGCAAAATAAAAGTAAAGTGCGTGATTAAAATTAATAATAAAGCAATAGGCATAGATGCAATTCATATAGCTACGTAGTATTCCAGATGTGTACATATAGGATTCCTTATGGGGTAATATTTTCTACTCATGAAAAGAACTAATTTAACAGGAATTGTCGCTTTCGCGTATTCAGAACCGAGTTTATCCCTAATCGACCCCTCTTATTGTCACTTATAAAAAGGTGCGCATTGTGTTAGGATTAATAAACCTATTTTTAAGGAATATAGTTTCTTGACTTAGTTGAAAAGTATTTTAACCTGGAATTTCTAACAAAAAGAGGTTCTTGTGAACCGGACTTTAAATCTATAAACGCGTCCAAAAACAGTTTTAAAATCGGTTTTCTTAAACATTAAAGACTCCTAATTGACTGAGCCAAGCGCTTTCGCTTCCTCAGAACAGTCAAAACTAACCTAATTTATCTAAAGGTTGGACGGCTTTCGATCTTACCCAACGGATTTTAAGTACAGAAAATAAGTGTTAAAAGCCAAAATAACCCTTAAATAATTCTACCGACAACCGTGTGGAATACTAATTATAACTATAATCCTCGCATCCTAACCCTTAAGATTTAGCCGAACATGGTAAAGTAAATAGACATGGTAAATAAAGTGCGAGTAAATAAATAAAGTGCGGTAAAGGGTGTAAGAAATAAACCGTGCGAAAAGTAAAAGCGGTGCGGGAAATAAACAGCGGATAAATAAAAGGCGATAAATAAGCAGAAACCTGCTCTAAACGAGAGGCTTTAAAAATCTTGTACAACTGGAAGTAAATGGCGGAAATAAAATGGCGGCAGGTTTAACTTCTATCCAAGTGCTCCAAACTCGATTACAGACTTGATTACACGGTGTAATAACCCCTCGATGTGAGAAGTTTATTACTTTACAATAGGTGAAATTTATGGCTTGAGTTCTGTTCTCAAAGCTTGGATGGTTTGAAATGAATTAGAACTCTTCTATTTATAGAGGCAGAAAAGTACAGGTAAAGACAGGAATGCCCCCCAACTCCTTTTGGGAGGGAAACATCCGTGTGAAGGTGGCGCCCGCCACCTCTTTGTGGCGCCCGCCACATGTACTAGGAAGGAAAGGAGTGGGGGACGTGGCAGTTATCAACAGTTGGCTTGCATCCAATGTGTGGCATCCCCTATGGCGCCCGCCATGGTGGAAACCGTGTGTACATTTCCTCAGAAAGTAGGGTTTTTTTAGCTTGTTTTTCTTCATTTCTTCTCGAGTAGCCTTGAAAATACAAAAACCTAAAAAAGAAACAAAACAAAGGCATAATATAGGAAAATAGAAATAAAATTCTAAATAACTTACGCGAAATCGAGTCAAATAAACAGTATATTTTAAGTCTATCAATGCATACTATAATTTTTGAGAAAATGTATTTTATTTGAACCAAGAATAACTATATGACTTATTCATTAAGTTTAATTACCATATTACATCTACTTAAAAAACTAAATATGCTGGAATACATGCATGATAATATTCTCCTTAAAAAGAACTATCATTATGTTTCACATGTTTATTTCTTAAGGAAGGTATTTGATGACTCAATATAGTCTATTAAATAGACTCTACGGACCAAGTGGGATAATCTAATACTATTGAAAGTCCATATTTAAGTGGTCCATAAGTGTGAGAAGTTTTGACTTTTTAAGGGTCCCGATTTTAATTGTCATTATATTAGGTGGTAATGGTCTTTTAATGATCATTATATAGGATGGTAATAATTTTTTAATTCTTGATGGTAAAGTCAAACTTATAAATACATCATCCATATAGTAGAGAGTAAAATCTTAAAATAATATTATATTAATAACGAGAGGTAATTATATAGTTTCTATTTTTCGTATTTTGGTTTATTGATCTAGTTGTTTTTTTATTATCAATAATATTCATAAATAAATTAGATATCAAACAAACTATTTATATAGGTAGAGATAATGTGAGACATAGAGATGGTGGGAGAAATAGAGATAATTGCTCAAGAGGATCATATGAATGTAGGGAAACCAACTATAAAAGCTAGAACTGATGGATGGAATGGTGGATGGAGGAGTGCATCTTTATTGTTAGGTACATATATCCACACTCTTCTTTTATTTTTATGTATTTTTTTTTCTCTAAAATTTATGAAAAAATTGTGACAGTGAATCAAGGACTGGTTGCATTGGCTTTCTCTGGAGTTGAAGCAAATTTGGTTCTCTTTTCAAAGTTAGTATTGAAACAGACTAATGTTGAGGCAGCAAGCACTTTTAGCATATGGATGGGAACTACTTATTTCTTCTCTTTAATTGGAGCTTTTCTTAGTGACTCATACTTGGGAAGATACCTCACTTGCATAATATTCCAGCTTGTTTTCATCATAGTAAGCTCAACAGAACCAAGCGTATCCGTGTCCATGTCTGTATCTGTATCTGTATCCGTGTTCATGTTTGTATCTGTGTCTGTGTCAGTGTCTTGTGACTTCTAAGATACTTATTAATTTTTTTTTTCAATATTCTAGCTTCTCTATCTTCCTTTCCTTTTGTGTAGGGTTTGGTGGGATTATCTCTCTCAACTCATAAATATGAACAAAAAGGAGTGTTATGTGAATCAGATACTCAAAACCACTTTCCATTATTTCACATATCATTATACCTCATAGCTCTTGGAAGTGGAGTTTTTGACCCTGCATTACCAACACTTGCTGCTGATCAATTTGATAAAGATGAACCTGATGAACAAAGATCAAAGACCTTAATTTACGGCTACTTTTATGCCGCATCCAATTTAGGATCATTGATTGCTGAGACTTTCTTGACTTACATAGCTACTAAAGGAAATTGGGTGATTGGATTTTGGATATGTACTTGTTGTGCAGGTGTTTCCTTTGTTGTTTTGCTGAGTGGAACTCTTAGATATAGACACCATAAGACTTTTGGAAACCCTATATCGAAGCTTAAACAATTCATTGTGACACTTTTTAGGTATATCTATTATCAAGCACTTTTTTTTTTTAATCATTTTGATGCATTCTTTGTTAGCCATACATTATGATGCATGTTTGTTTGTTTTTTTCCATAGAAATAGGTGTTTTAATAGAGCTTCTATGGTTTCTAATGATACAACTGAGATGATGCTAGGTCAAGGACGAAAACTATACACATGGAGCAACTTTCGCAGTGTAAAAGAAACTGAAAGGATGAAATATGTGTTAAGAGTGTTACCAATATGGTTTTGCACAATAATATCCTCTAGCGTCTTCATACAAATGCGATCTCTATTTGTTGAACAAGGTTCAACAATGGACAAAACTTTTTTCAAGCTTCAAATCCCTCCTGCAAGTATGGCAACATTTGATACTGTTAACACATCAACATTCATCATACTGTTTGATGTTGTTATGATTCCATTATACAAGAAAGTGATGAAAAAATCTCCAAAACTACCTAGTGAGCTACAAAATATCGGTATTGGATTTTCCATAGCAACAATAACATTGATTTTTGCTGGTTTTGTAGAGAAGGAGAGATTAAAATTTTCTAGTGAAAATGGTGAAGAGAAAAGTTCATTGACTATTTTTTGGTTGATACCACAATATATGCTTTTAGGAGTGGCAGAAGCTTTTGTGAGTGTAGCACAAATGAACTTTTTTGCATCAGGAAGTCCTGATGGATTAGAAAGCTTGGGAATGGGGATGTATATGTTTTCATCTGCACTTGGATGTTATGTTGGTAAGATTATTTTGACTGTGGTAAATACAATAACATCAAGTGGTCAAGGACAACATGGATGGGTTTCACCTAATCTAAATGATGGACATTTAGATATGTATTTCTTCTTGTCATCATTTCTTATTTTCATTGACTTGGTGTTGTATATTATATGTGCAAAAAGATATAAGGTGGTGTATATGGAAAAGAAAGGAAAAATAGGTTTGTGAGTTGTACTTGAAAAGCCGTGGAATTATTCTTCAATGAGTGTATTTTCTTAAAGGATAGGGAGGGATCCTAACCTTCTTCCTCCATTGATGAGATTTTGGATCCCTAAGATGCTTGTGCATACCTCTCTGGATTATCATGCTTTAATTATGTTTTTATGTTGTGAGTATGTGCAGGATTTGTATGCAATTGTATGACAAAAAATTGGATTGGTATTGTTTATGTTTTATGCTTTGGTGATGATGAATATAGAATTAAATTTTTTAGATAAATTGGTGTTGATGTGTAATTGGTTCTAATTCGGTGTGGTATATATTTAATATAACATGGGTGCTATGTTTCTGTTCAATTCGGGTGGTTGAGGATTGAAATTAGAGTTTTGAAAGTCCTATAATGGTGAAAATGTTGGGTTTTCTTGCTGCACAACGATGACGAGATACCCGTCACTACGTAAGGGAAAACTGAAAGGCGTTTGTAGCAGAAAGATTTGAGATTAAGTTATTGATTAACTTAACTCATAAAACAAGAGTCGTCACCACACTTTCATTTTTTTAAAGGAAAGGGAAAAGGGCAAACAAAACCTAAAGAAGTTTTAAAACAAAACAAATAAAAAATAGAGACAAGGGTAAGGGGGTAGGTTAAACAAAGGGAAGGTGTTAGCACGTAAAATGTCTATAGTATTCTATAGAAACCTCTTGAAAATCTACGTTTGGCTTAAAAGGTGTTGTTTGTAAAAGATTGTGGAAATGAGAAAAGAAGTATTTTTTTTTAAGAATTTTGTGTTTGACAAGACTTCCTAAGGCTCGTGCTTACGTACCCACAAAGTGCAATGAAGGATCAAAACTTCGTAGTTCGTGGTAAAAAATACAAAAGAGATTTGTTTTAATTAATTTTAAATGGGAAGACAAGTTGTCATTTTAAGGAGAATGTTCAACTAGTCACCTACAAATGTATGAAAATGGACATTTTCATCACTATTAAGAAGGGCTCCAATGTGGATTAAAATCAACAAGTATGTCACTAGCTCTATCAAGTGAAAAAGAATCAACACTAAACATAATTATGGAAATAGGAGAATTACATCTCAAGTATGAAATGACTCATGTCTAAACCTTATGAAAAAAAATTAAAAGGAAAAGTGCACGAAGAAACAAAATGGTTTGAATGAGTTTTATCTTTTTTTAAGTCTTTTAAAAGTGGTCTTGATATGCTTAATATTGATTAGCATTTATTAAGAAAATGAGTTTGAAAATGCACTTGACAGAGTCAAAGTTTATTATGAAAGTTGTTCTAGTTTAAAAAAAGAAGGTTTTGAAAAAAGGAGAAGATTTTGAAATTTTAAGAAATGAAGGAGATGAATAGACTACCCTAAAGCATAAAATAAAAGTTAAGGAAGGATAGATCTAACCAAGATACCAAGCTATCCCATCCTTTGAATTCAAGCAATAAAATAAGCAATAAAAACCAATCATCAGATAAAAATCAAGTATGCAAGCCAAGTCTTCATAAGAAGTCTCTCAAGGTCAAAGTACCAGATAAGATCCAAGGTCTCAAGTCACAACTCCAAAGCATAAGGCAAAAAACAAAGTTCTTAGTCCATAAGTCCATAAGCAAAGGATAGTCACCAAATAGTCCAAAGAACATTAAGAGCCTTTTAATGGTTTAAGCCTTTATTAATGTCTTATGCAAAAGAAAAAAAGAAAGTCCAAGTGGATAAAAAGAAAAAGGCATAAACATAAATGACAACAAATGATATGGTAATGACAGTAATAAAGCAATATAAGGTGCAAGAAAGTAAATGACTTAAAGATAAATGTGCATAAAATTAAATGACATAAAAATAAATGTTAGCACAATTACATGGTTAGTACAAGTGTTAGAGTTAATGAAGAAGACATTTTGTCATTTAAATTAGATTATTTAACTAATCAACCCAACAAGTATGAGAACTTTGCATTATCCTTTGAGAAGAGCTTCAACTTGGATAAAATCAACAAGTATGCCACTAGCTCTCTTAGGTGGAAAAGAATCAACACACTATGGAAATAGGAGAATTACATCTATACTAAAAATGACTCATATCTAAAATTGGACCAAATGATCACTTTCTAATTAGGGACAAATTTAGCATTATGCTAAGCAATTGTAGCACAATCTATAAGGAAGATCATACTGTTGGAGGCTGGTCAATAATAATTTATGTACCATACATGTTAGAGATATGATATAAAGATCATACTCCTAAAACACGTAGCACAAGTCATAAATAATTAAAACCTAAACACAAATTTGAAATAATTGACGAATGACAAAATATTTTTGAGTTGTGATGTTTATTTAATAACTAAATCTAATAATATAATAAAAGTCTAAAACATAAATAAAAGATATTTTCTAAAATAAGATTAAAATATTTTTCTATAATAAAACAAAAATAAAGGATATTTTCTAAACAAAAATAAAAGATATAGTTAAAAATAAAATCAAAAGATTGTTCTAAAATAAATATTAAAAGATTATTTAACAAAGTATTAACTAAGATTATTAACAAAAATAATTAACAAAAAATTCTAACAAAATATTTAACATGAACTAACAAGAAATTAACACAATAATTAATAAAAAAATAAAAAGGGTGTGAAAGAATACATGGAAGGAATCAAACGGGCTTAAGGGAAGCCCATCATCCCTCACCAAAATGCAACACGGTTGGCAAAAAAACAAGAAAGGGTGAGGATAGGAAAAGAAAAACGGGCTACAAAGCCCAAACATGGCCCATCACACACAAAGACAATAATATACTCTTTATTTCAAAACCAAACAACAGCATCAACAAAATGGGTTGGGGAAAGCAACAACATAGAGGAAGCCACAAACATTCATCATCGGAGAAAAGAAAAAATAATGGAAGAAAAAGCTTCAGTGCCTCGTTTCAACTTCATGCTCACCTTCTCCGATTTATGCTTCGTTCACAGTTCGACTCGGTTTGTTTTAAATTCTCTTCTACTCCATCTATTTTTAATTCGGCTTGATGATTTTGGATGGATCTTTGAATCGGTTTGAAGCAATTTATGGTTTGAATAGTTTGAAGAAGGGTTTGCATTATGGAGGTTGTTGCGGGTTTCAAGGAAGTTTGTGGTTCTCTTGTTTTGCGTGGTTTGAAGATGGGTGAAGGGTTTTGATTCAAAGGAAAGAAAGCTTAGTTAAAGGGAGAGTTATATGGTTATTTATGGTTATAAAAAAATCAAGAACAACTTTCTCATTAAATTTTAGAGGTACAAGGATTCTTGTCTTGTTGTATTATAATGTGTCGTTTTCGTCTTGGCAAGTTTATGCAGGTTGTTGGTCTTGGTGTTGAGTCCCTTTCTTGCAGGTTTTGTCATTGTGTTTTTATCTTTCATTATGTAGTATGTGCAAAGTTTTGATGTGCAGACTATTGTTGTACGGTTATGTGTTTGCGGATGTTGGTTGCAGGATGTGTTGTGTGGAAAACTTTGGTTGTAACAGGATTTTGTCGCATTCCTGTTTTATGCACAGGTTTACGGTTTGGAGCAGGATGGATGTAAGATGTGGTCTTGGTCAAGGTTGTTTTGGAGCTTTGTGTCGCAACTGCGAAAACACCCAGCGGGAAAACATAAGAGTCGCCACTGAATGTTATTTATCCCAAAGAGAGGGAAAGGAAACGATTGAGAAAACCTGAAGAGCGGGAGAAGACAAGGTCATCACAACTAAATATTGGATTCAGGAGTCGGTTACGCAAGGGAAAGATATTAGCACCCCTCACGTCCGTTGTACTTAACGAGATCCACGCTTGTTGTCTAATAAAAGGATATGTTTATCTATAAGCTTCCACTAAACGGAAACGAGAACAAAAGAAAAAGAATGAGACTCAATAGGACATTATCGCCCTATGCGTACGTATTCCCTCGTGCAATGGGAAAATCAGAGTCAACGTAGTTCGGAAAACTACGGACGATGGGGGGAGGTTGCTCGCCAAGACATCGATGTCTTGTGCCTACGTATCCTCATATGGTATGAGAAATCAGAGCAAACATAGTTCGGGTAACTACAGGAAAAAGGAAAAAAAGGGTACTTGCCAAGACTTCTCCGTCTTGTGCCTATGTATTCTCATTTGGTATGAGAAATCAGAGCAAACATAGTTCGGGTGACTATGGAAAAAAGGAAAAAAGGGTGCTCGCCAAGACTTCGTCGTCTTGTGCCTGCGTATTCTCATCTGGTATGAGAAATCAGAGCAAACATAGTTCGGGATAACAAAAGCACAGGTTGGTTAAGTGTTTCTTATGAGCAACGCTAAGTTTTCATTCCAGCAGTTAGGGTCGATGCCTATTTATGGTTGAACGGAAAAGTGACGCACTCTTTTCTGAAAATGAGTTTGAAACACAAATCCCGAAGGATAAAAAACTTTGAATTTTGTTTGTGAGTTTTAGTAAAGTGAATTAGTTTTCTTTGTGATTCACGTTGCACTAAAGACTATGACATAGGAGCGAATGCGTCGCATATCGCCCAAAGGGCATACGCTAAACACTCTAGACAAGTGAAGAGAAACCCCCCACTCATCATTTTCCACATGCTTAAGGCTCGTAGCATACAATGTTCATCGTATTTATCATATGATTTAGAATGTGTTTTGAGATGAGAAGAGGGACGCAAAAGATGGACCTAAGGTTGAGATTAAAAGGGACTAGCCTACTTGTTATCATGCATGTATTAAACTCCTAATGTCTGTCTTACTCCAAAAGGGACCACCAGTACTTAAATTTGGGTTGTTGGCTCTTCCTCCAATAAATGTTGTAAACAACCTTATGGAAGATGCCTCTGTTTCTTTCCTTGATATTTGTACCAGATACATTATGATACTCATATTTCTATAAGACCGTACATGTAAGTATAAACAGACTTTTCTTTGCCTTAAATCTCAATCTAATAGCAAGATTTTAAGTTACTGATCTGATTGTATGGGATTAAATCTTTTGACTCTGAAATCATTGAAAAGCTCAAAACCAGATGGTGTTAGCTATCAGAAATTAACATAAAGAAGATCAAAGTACTGTCTCAGTACGGCTAACAAAACTCAAAGAGAAGTTAAAACATTGAAGAGCGTCTGATATTAGGTTCTGGTAGTGTTTCTTCTTGATTTCAGATCTAGGAGATCATATGAAATACAGGTATTTAGAAGCTTCTGAAGTTGCTCTTCTAACAACAGATATCACAATCCAATCAGTCAGTATGGAAGTTTTTTCTGACAAGAGACCTAGGTCTCTCATCATCAGCCATTCCAAGGAACTTAGCCAAAATGAGAAGGTGATCTGTTGAATAGTTTTTCATCATCTAACTTCATTTATTTACTTTGAAGATTTCAAGACAAATCTTCAGAGCACAGCAGATTCAAGATGTAAACATAAAAAAATCTGCGACTTTAGATTTAAGTCAAAGAACAATCTTCTCAGAATTTGCTTGAAAAGATTAGATGAAGTGTAACTACTTCAAGCTTCAAAGACTGATCCCCACAAACCCAATCACAAGAAATCAAAGATAGTCCAAGCATCATACATACCAATGATGTCGATATACTCATAAGTGAGATAGAGCATCTACCAGAATGCAACTACCTCTAAAGATATTCAATATGGATCTTCTGAGTTGGTGAAAGAGATTTTCAAAACGATCATCTTTAACACCATCAACTTCTATAGTAATACCTCTTTCAAGGATATTCTATAGACCTTCATTAACCCTTTATCAAGTCCAATGAGTTAAAAATATGTTTAGCTTTTCCATCATTTAAATTCAATGGAGACATCCATTTGAATATGGTAGGAAAAGTCGTATGATATTTTTCATGTGGCACTTGATTCCTTCTTGAAGAAGAAATATACTTTTCTTATTGGATCATTATCTGCGCCACTGTTAAGTGTTAAGCACGGACCATGCTCTGATACCAATTGAAGGTGTGAAAAGCACACAAGAAGGGGATTTGAATTGAGTTTCACGTTTTCTTTTAATTTAACTTCTGATCAGAGTTTCAGGATCAAAACTGATGTTCAAAATCTGTTTTAATTCATTGGTAGCGGATATAACATAAGTAAATAAAATAACAGTAGAAGACACAAAAGATTTATCATGGTTCCTCCCTTAACGGAGAGTAGTCTAGTCCCCTTGCCTCATAAGAGATTTTCATTATAATCACTTCATGATTACAATCGCTTATGCTTTTCCATAAGTCTTTTATAATTGCTCAGACCAACTGTCTGAGACTTCCCTTGCTTAAAGCATATATCTAAGACTTTTCTTTGCTCACACCTTCTAACTGAGCAACCTGCTCCAATGTCATTTGGTTGAGACTTCCCTTTTCTTAGAGCACATGTCTAAGACTTTCCCTTACTCACACCTTCAGACCGAGCCACCTGCTCCAATGTCACCTGGTTGAGACTTCCCCTTTGATTAGAGCACGTGTTTATGACTTTCCCTTTTCTCAAGCTCCCTTGATACTTCTTGCTCACGCCCCTCAAATGGAGTCTTCCCCACAACTCAAGCACTTAAGCAATGAGACTTACATGGCTTAAGCATCTTGGCTCAAAACTTGTTGCTTAAATCCCAATGAGACAAGACTTTTTCTCAAGCACATAGCAAGAGACTTATCTAAACTACTGAAGGCTCGGAGAATAGAGAATAAGGCGTACATGATACAAGCATAAGAGGTACAGGAAATCACCATAACAAATACCTAATACTCTTAATATTTCTAAGATATTTAATGGTAAGAAATATTAAGGCTTTTACAACTACAACCTAAAATAAAAAATATGCATATTATATTAGAGTTTATAATTGTTTGATCTTGTTACTCCTTCATTAGAAGAATCCTTTTTAAGATTCAAACTTGAATCTTCAACCATATATATAGCCTTTGCAGAAACTAGTCATTGAGGAAGTGACTTGATCAAGTGACTTTGCCTTTACTCCATAGTACAAGAGACGTTGAAGATGGATGCACAATAGATTCTGAATCCAGTGTGTAATGCGTTTAACCTTTGAGTATTCAAGAGGTTTTATACTGATAAATCTGTTGGGAGCAGATGCTTATAGAGCATGTCAACATTTCTTGATCCTTGAAATCTTGTAGACTCTAGATAACAAGCTGATAAGACAATACAATTTGATTTTTGTAGTACAGATAATCCACAGCTTTATCACCAACTCTGAATAGTACCAGGTGCTGATATACAATTACCAAGTGTAGTAGCTCGTCTGAATGTTGAGGCCTTCAGCTCAGATTCTGCACCAAGCCACACTAGAAATTGTTCTTCAGAATCTTCCACCAGAAGCTAGCAATGAGGCAACTCCCAAGTGTGTCTAAGTAAAATAGATTCTGATTATTTACGTAGAAGAACAAGAACCTGCATAAATAAAATACACATCAAATAAACCATTATTCTTTTAATACTTTTGTGATTATCAAAACTAAAATAGAATACGTTATGAACAAATCTTGTTCTAACAGTCCGTTGTGGGTTCCTTTCAATATGCTACCAATTTTAAGCCATAAATTAGTTAAGCAATTTAAAAAGCTTGTCAATTTTTGTCTCATCCATTATAGAGTCATTGAATTGTAGTAAAACAAGTTCTAAGATATTTAAAATGGTCTATCTATCATGGTCTCCTAATTCAATTGACTTCCACTCAGGTTCCTCTCTTAATCAAGACCTTTTCTGATGAAGATTAGGTGCAGACCCTGGTGACAGAATGTCTACTTCATGGGCTTGCATTTTTCTAGGTCCTAACCTCATCTCTTCGAAGCCAAAGAAACAAACTTTGGTGGTAAGTTCTAACACTAAGGCTGAATACATAAGTTTGAAAATACATTCTCTAAAGTCATGTGGATTCAGTCACTTCTCATGGAGCTTAGGGTATATTTCACTACACCTATCCTCTTTTGTGACAACCTGAGCACAATTTCTCTTTCTTATAAACCTATTTTGCATGCCAAGACCAAGCATATAGAGCTTGATATTTTCTTTCTAAAAGAGAAAATGCTAAAAAAAAACCTCCTTGTTCAACAAATTTTTGCTAAGGATCAATATGTTCGTGATCTTACTAAACCTTTATCTCCTCTCAAATTTCTCCAATTCATGGACAAGTTACAAGTTAGAGAAAATTCATCTCTAGCACAAAAATGGCATTGCCCCTAAAGGTAAGATATTAGAGTAATTATAATCTAAGTCTTAATCAATCTTATAATAGATGTATCATATTGTGTTATGCTAACTCAACACAATTATTAGAGCATTTCTTTTCCCCTCATGCATTTCTTATGCACCGTGTGGACTTCCTGTTATGCCCCCTCATTTTCGGAGATATATCTCTGGATGCACCACACGTCTGACTAAATGTTAAAATATTTCAGAGATATATCTCTGGAACTATTTAAACCTTAAACAATAACAACATATCTCTCACATAGCTCATTTCCATTTGAATATTTTTGGAGATGCATCTACACGAATTTTCTGGAGATACATCTTCGAAGTGTATCAGAATAGATTTTTTTATAACGTGCAATGTATTTGTTTGCAGATGAATTATGACACACGATCCCAAAAAAAATAACAGACATAGAAAATAATATAGTAATATAGTAATAAAATGTCATACGACACGAAATCCAAAATGTAGTAACAATGTTAGAAAAAACGTACAAACTGTAGTTCTGCAACAAAATAAATACAGACAACTGCTGGGTGTGCTTGACAACCTATCCTCTATCTATTTTGCCTGGTCTGTCTAGTCTGCCTCCTCGGCCATCGATCTCATTGTCCTCGTGCGATGTTTGTGGTACAATAGTGTCCCATGTGCCTCCACAACCATGGCATCCAGTACTCGCTGCACAGCAGAGCCCTCAGGGACTATACCCTCGTCAATGCCTGCCTGCACAATCTCCACTATGCGACGACACCGAGGTAAGACATCTTCAGTATGATCTAGTTGAGCCTGCTCCTCCTCTAGAATCTCCTGATGAGCGGGTCTCGGTGGATCTACAGGAGCAGTCGGTACCATGTATAGATGTGAGACCCAGAAGAACCACCTGATGTATCCGTCGACGTAGCTCTGCTCATTCGATGTTATGGTAGCACGAGCCTTATCCAGTACCAAATAACTCTGATAATCAGCAAACATCTCCTCTGTCTATATACGGGTCAAGGAAGGAGGAGCAGAGACACCATAGTGTCTAGGGATGGTCTGAGTGTACTAGAATTGCCACATGACGCACTCGGGCAGATGAGGAGCAGTGATACTTGACCCCCAGGCAAGCCATCTTGAGTATAGCAATATGTCGTCAAATGGCTGCATCTCACAGTGATTAACGTAGTAGTTGAAGTGGATGTCCTCGGAAGCCAAACGGTCAAGATAGACTCTGAAAGGATTGGCCTCCGGATTCCCTCTCAGCAGGACAAAAGCACATGCACGGGGAATCTCCTTAGTGTACTCATCCCAACACACCCAGCTAGCGATGCGCGAGAAGTAATGGAGGATCCAAGCCTAAAATGAAAACAAAAAGCATTCAGGGATCAAGAATTATTGCAAATATGAAGTGAAAATTAAAAAAAAAAACATTCAAGGGTAAAAAATTATTACCACTAGTATTGCCGTTCTGCCTGTGACCTGCTTCGTCCTCCACTAACATCCATCTCTCAACTTCGAATACAGATAGGCCAGGCAAGTTGTCCCCCAGTTGTGTCCATAAAAATCACAATGCAAACTAAATAAAGAAAATATACCATCAAAGCATGAGTCTTGTGTAAGGTCACCTGCTTGGCATCACCATCAGCCTGCTGTACAACAAAGATCTCATCATCAAATAACCTCTTCAGGAACGAAAACCTAACATGAGCACCCATGGTCATATCTGTTGCACCCCAAAATTTGACCAACATTTATTTACCCATCAAGAGTTATATGAGACTTTGAAGCTAGCCAAGAGGGTTATTCAAAGGTTCAAAGATTGATACCTTTGTCAGAGAACTCAAGAGATCCTCAGAGAGATTGGTTGAAACCAAGGTTGTGTGCCTCATAACTTGAGAGTTGTGGGAGCTCCTCAGATGATTCTGAGACTATGAGGATGGACTTGAAGCTTTGAGAAAGCTTATGAGATGTCTTGAAAGTCATCATGAAGCCTAGAGAGGTCATTGTACAAGAATTCAGAAGATTCAGCCATGAGTGGTGGAATTAGGGTTTGACTGGGTCAACCCTAGGTCAACTGATGATTTGGAGAGGGTTGAGACCTAATCCAAGAGCCATGTGATCATGGAATGATGCATTGAGATTCTATAAGGATGATTCCTAGACCAAATCATCATGATTGAGGAGTTTGAGAAGTCTTAAGCTAGGGTTTCTAAGGATGGACAGTGTAAAATCCCCTAGTTTGATCCCTATCTTCAAGGCAGTTTTAGCTCAAGATGTGATTGTCATATCATCTTCCCCATAACATGAATGTTGTAGATATTGTTCTTATATTTAATTTGAGTAGTAGAAGTCCTTGATAGGATTTGTAGAGCTCAACTTATGGCTTTGACAAATTACAGGTCATCTGAGGTATGTGAATCTGGGTCCTTGAAAGTCACCCAACTTGCATCCAACTTTTGCCCTAGTAGGATGATTCCTATAAACTCTTGGTCAACATTAATGTTGTAGAGCATCTTCTTAGATTTCTAAAGAGTACTAGAAGTCATTGATAGGATTTTTAGAACTCAACTTATGGCTTTGACAAGTCAAGGGCATTTTGGTCATTTGGACAGTATAGGTCATTTCAAGCATAAGGCCATATCTCCTACTTCCAAGCTTCAAATGGAAAAATCTTCAACATAAAAATTGCTTAGAATGATGTTTTAAGGCTAGTAGGGAGGTCATGAGATGTTGAAAAGGCTCATATCAAAAAGTGATAAAAATGGCCTAAAATGGAGGCATAAGTTAAATAAAGTGAAATTGGAAATTGGAAATCACGAGCTATAAATCCAAACCATGTCATATAATCGGTCATTTTGACTCCAAATGACATTCTAAGAACAATGGTTCAGCCACAATTTTTATTTGGGGCTTGGATCATAGGGATGCTTTGGAATTGGCTTACTTGCATATTAAGGTACCAAAGCAAAACTCAAAAGAACTCAATGTACAAGTTGGTTATGCATTGTAACTCATCATAAATCTCATGTGGGGAGAAATTCAAGTCATAATTGAAGGGTACAAAGAGCTTGGCATGAGATAGCATGTAAGGAGAATTGGATTCAAAATGTCATGACATGAAAAGTTTAATTTCTCATTGGATGATCCTAGATGGTTCTAGATGATTCTAAACCACTTTATAAGATGATTGTAACTTGCTCAGATACAAGGTTGGTGAGAATTGGTGTAGAGAAGAGAGAGTGAAGTCAAGAATCTTCCATTGCAAGTCAAGATCAATTTCTTCATTCTTCTTCATTTCCATTCATTTTTTTTCACACAAACACCTTCCATACATCATAGTGAAGCTGTGCAGATTGAATTGAGATCAAATCCATGGAGAATTGAGGAGTTGGTGATTGAAATTTCAAGGGTTCAAGTCAGAATCGGTTTTCAAGAATCAAGCTATTTCAACCATTCTTTTTGCATACAGAAGCTAGAAGATTACTCAGTGAAGGAATTGGGAAAGATTGAAGGCCTGAATTGAAGGATTTCTCCATCTATTCACTCGATTTTACCAGGTTTGCAAATTCTTTCCTACACCATGTTTTAGGCATGATTAGGTTAATTTGTTAGTGTAAAATTGTTAGAGACCAATAGGTGATGGATTTTGGATAGTTTGAAGAGAATTGGTGAAGATTGGATAGTGGTCACCATTTCTGTTTGGCCTGGTATCTTGCTGAATATTGAGTGATGAGCTTAGTTTAATATCAAGGAATGTTCAGGGAAGCATAAGGATGAGATTAGGACCATTAGTTTCAAGAATTGTTAAGATTGATGACTGAGTATATTTTGGATCTTGGATCGGGTTCATTGATTTAGGAGGTTTCAGTGGATTTTGAGATTGTAATCGTGTTCAGCATGAAATTTAGAGCATGTTAGGGTTTTACATTTTAAGAATTGATGAGGAATTGAGGGAGTTCGTATGGAGGAGGATGAAGCTTCATAGTTCTGTTTCCATGGTGGTTTCTGCAAACCCTAGCTGGAGGTTAGGGATGAAGTCTCAGCCATCAGATGCAAGAAAGACCTTTGACTTTGGCCAGATCCAATGGACGCGATTTGATTTCAGTTTTGGAGGGAAGCCAGAAACGAGTGAAACGTTGCGTTTCATTAAAAGGGAATTCTGGGTTGAATTGATAATCCCACCCCCCATCAAGGCCCATGTATGATTTGAACTGAAATCCTTTACTCTTTGCACCGCTTGTTTTTCATTTTTCTTTGGTTTTATTAATTGTTTTTCTGATGAAATGGGCCCAGCGCGCTTGCTGTTTAAACCCCCCATTCGGGGCCCATGTGTGAATTGCCTTGCATATGTTTGCTTCCTGCACCCCATCCCTTCATAATTCATTTTATCTTTTACCATTTTATTTCAAACTTTAGAAAATCATATCAAATTGAAAATTAAATATTTTTTAATGGTAATTTTTGCTCCCATTTCATATTTTTGACTAGAAAAATATCAAATAAAAATATTTGTCATTTCATGCATTTTATTATTTTTTGTATATTTTCTACTTTTATTGCATTTTATTTCTTTTTATGTTGATACATGAACTTGTAGAATTTTGTTTAGGTAGCTCCCTTAACATTTTTAGGTCATTCTTCTTAGAATAGTTATATGATAGGGTTAGTTTACCCCTGGATTTATTCCATAATTTTGTGATGAATTTTAGGGTAGTTTTGGTTAGATGACATTAGGTTGTGTAGAATTAGGTCAAACTTCAACATAGGTGCACCATAACCTTAGAATTTTGGGTTTTTAGGACAAATTAGACTATGGGACATATAGGGCATTAAGGGTAGGTATGTAGGATCCCTTATAAATTATATTAGGATTTAATATAGTAGTATACTATTTTTAGTTGATTTTTGTATTGGTTGATTGTTTGTGTTGCCCTTGTGGGCTTGTATTGTTGTTTGCTTTGCTTTGTGGGCTTGGAGAGCTTGGTATTGTTCTAAGGAGCATTGAGGAGCATAGTAGAAGACTTGAAGATGGATTGAGGAGCTTGAGAGCTTGATCTTTTTGTTTTGTTTTTGTTTTAGGGTTAGGAATTAGGAAGAGTTTAGACTTAGATAACTTCTTTCTTAAACATGGATGGTATCTTTCACCTCCATTCCTCCCTATGATTCAAAGTCCTTCCATGGTATACACCTCTCTCCTTTGGAGGGATAAGTGATGTACCTAATGAGTAGAACTTTTGAGGGAACCATTCCTTTGATATTGAACCCTTATAGGTCACCTTTGGTGGTCAATAAGCAGTTCAATATCCCCCAGCTTATCCAGTAAGTGATTTTCTCTGGTTTGATTATCTTGAGAGATGCAGAGCTTGAGTTTGAAGATGAAGACTTCATTGAAGAGTGTTGAAGAGGATGAATCCTTGAGCATTGCCATTCCAGCTGAAGCTTGAAGAGCAACAAGAGCAAGTTGATACTTGGAGATCCCTGAAGATTAAGTGAAGCCTGAAGGTGGAACTGATCCAGGAGTTGAAGCTCAGAGAAGAAGATAAGTTGAAACTTATGTTGAAGGGTTGAAACCTGGAGAAGCAAATTGATATTTGTCAAGAGTAATTGAAGTCTGAAGACTGAGTTGCTGTTGGGAAAGCTGAAGCTTGAGGTTGAGAGAGGAGTTGATTTGCTTTATTATTTTTTTTCTTGTCTGTATTGACATGTTTTATTTGACTTGCTTGATGCATTAGAATAAGTTCATATCTAGAATAAGTAGAATCTAGGAGCATGATTGCACTAGAGGTTAAGTTGCTCCCTCTGCTTGTACTGTTACTGTGTGGCTTTGCTTGCGGGTATTCGGTAGAGCCCAGCTCCCTTGCCCATGTGGTTTTTGTTTGCCTGATGGTATTTCATTTCATTTATCTGTATGATTGCAGTTTACTGTTTTTGCTTGATAGCATGTTTTACTTTCAGTATGATTACTGTTATCCATTCTGGCTTGAGGTTGAGATGAGCTTGTGGAGGCTGAAGCCCCACACACATTTCCTCCCTCACTTGCATTGCATGCATTTTACTGTTAAGCTGATGCTTTGTCTGTTTTGGTGTATCATTGACATGATCCCTTAGGACTCTCATCTCCTTTGATAAGGACTTGATGATAGAATTTTAGGTTGAAACCTATGCATGACAACATCTAGGAGCTCCCTGTTCAAACCTTGACCATAGGATGAATCCTTGGCATGACAACAGTAGGACCTGATAGTCTCCCTCCTAGTTAGGCCTGTTCTCTTCTCATCTCAAAACAGTTTAAGATACAGTAATCATGAATGATTTCTTTCGTACGTTACGAGCCTTAAGCTATCTGAGAAAGGATTGTGGGAGATTTTATTTTCCACAGTCTGGATGTTTAGTATGGTACCCTTTGGGTGACATGAGACGCATTCACTCTCAGGTCATAGTCTCTAGTGCGATTGAAATCGCAAACACAATAAAAAACACTTCTTTCGTAAAAGACAGGAAATAAACCGTAGTTTCCCGAACTACGTAAGCTCTGATCTCTCATACCTGTTGAGAGTACGTAGGCACAAGATGGCGATGTCTTGGCGAGCTACCTTCCCCCATAACCCGTCATAGGCCGAACTACGTTGACTCTGATTTCTCATTCTCTGATGAGAATACGTAGGCATAAAGTGTGACGCTTTGCCGAGTCATTTTTCTTTTCTTTTTCAGCCAGCCTTGATAGGTAGATAGAATAAAACCAACCCGTCCAAGTAAACACAACAAGAGTGGATCCCGTCGAGTACGACGGACGTGAGGGGTGCTAATACCTTCCCCTTGCGTAACCGACTCCCGAACCCAGACAATGGTTGCGACGACCTTGTCTTACCCTTATTAGTCAGGTTTTTCTGATCGTTTCCTTTCCCGCTCTGAGGGATAAATAACGAAAGGTGGCGACTCTTCTGTTGTGCCGGCACCTCATTTTCGCGCAAGCGACAGCTGGCGACTCTGCTGGGGACCGAACCCAGAATCTCTGGTTCTCTGGTTCCCCTCGCGAGTCAATCCTAGCGCTTGTATGTTTACTTGTTGGGTTGCGTTTATTTATCGCATTTTACTTCTCGCACTTTATTTCCCGCATTTTATATTCAGTATAATATGATTATCTATGCTGTTGTGGGATGGGAGTTCTGATGAGTGAGAAGCCAGACCCAGGCTTGAGTGCACTATAGACTTAGAGTGGAAATTAGTGGGCGCGTGCTTGCTTTGCAGGCACTAGTGTCTCATGAAATCCACGCTCAGACGAGGTTCATCCGGTTGGCTTCTTTTTCAACCCTTTGGGTTGAGGGGGTTGCTGGTTTGGTGGATTGTCGACTCTGGGGACCGATCATTTGTGATTCAGCCGAGTAAGGCCGCTTCATGAGCTGGTGATGCCACACCTTCTGGGTATCGTATCACCCCTCTTGAATGTCTGTGACGCTGATGAACGCATAGGATGTCGAACTTGAGTCAGTTTAGGTCCACACCTGTGAGCAGGGTTGGGTTCATTGCAGGAAACCGTGACCTTCAGACTACCTGGTTTTCTTGACAGTGGATCAGTTTTGTTGGTACAGGGGTTTCTCAATTGCAGATTTGTCTGTTCTTGATAGAGCAGATTTTTGAGTGAGGTCTGAAGATCTCATCAGCAGATGTTGTTTGTTCTTGATAGAGCAGATCTTTGAGTGGGGTCTGAAGATCTCATCAGCAGATGTTGTTTGTTCTTGATAGAGCAGAGTTTGAGTGGGGTCTGAAGATCTCATCAGCAGCTGTATGTTTGTTCTTGATAGGGAAGATTTCTGACTGGGGTCTAAAGACCTCATCAGCAGATATTTCTTGATCCTACATCCGAGGTCCTTATCATCAGACATTTGTTCTTGACAGAGCAGAATTATGTATATGGTCCTATCAGATGGTTGTTCTTGACAGATCAGAGTTGCGGTCCTACACCGGGGTTTTCTTCTTATCAATGGTTGTTCTTGATAGAGCAGCGTCATGGTTTTGTTGATACAGAATCTCCGCAGCACAGTTGCTTTGGCCTCCTATTGCATGATTGCATTTTGCATTAGTTTGCATATTCATTTGCATTTCATTAACGTGTGTCTGTGTTGCAGGTACCGTTTTCCCCGATCCAGGATTTCTCGCCTCCTATTGTATTATTATGGGTTCTCTGAGGAAGACCGTGGCTTACAAGTTCCCTACCCCTGATGTGGTTAAGTTGACTGGTTTGGTAGCTCTAGCAGATGATTCTATGAGAGATGAGTTCAGGAAATCTTACGGCAGGTTGCTCAGTTTGGTTCGTAAACCTTCTGCGTTCGAGTTGAATGGGTTGCACACTTTGCTGCAGTTCTACGATCCTCCGTTGAGATGTTTCACTTTCCAGGATTTCATTCTCGCACCCACACTGGAAGAGTATGCTGATTTGCTAGGTGTGCCCATCAAGAGGCAGATGCCTTTTGTTCACATGGATGTTGAGCCTGATCTGGCTGGTCTAGCTCCGTCACTTCATCTGGACGCCTCCGAGTTAGTATTGACTAGTTGGAACAAGGTTCCTGGGTTCTCCCTGCAGTTTCTAGTGGGTAAGGCTCAGTAGTGTGCCAAGGACGGATGTTGGGTCGCGTTCAATGCCATCCTCGCTCTATGCATATATGGCATCATTATGTTCCCCAACATGCCCGATTTTGTAGACTTTGATGCGTTCCACATCTTTGCTTCAGGGAATCCAGTCCTTACTTTGATAGGAGATGTCTATCACTCAGTCCACTACAAAAACGAAAACAGGAGAGGCAAGAATGTCTCGTGCTGCGTACCCTTGCTGTATAAATGGCTTGAAAGTCATCTGCCCAAGAGGGGTCCTTTTGTCTCGTCTGTAGCCACAGCTGAGTGGTCTGAGCGTCTGATGAGCTTATCGGCAGAGGATATTGATTGGTTCGACAGAGATAGGTTGGGTACTTAGGTGATCTTCAGTTGCAGCGGGTTTCCAAATGTACCTTTGGTAGGTAGGAAGGGCTGCATAAACTACAATTCGTCGTTGTTGGTCTGCCAGTTCGCGTATGCCTTGAGAACTCCGCCGAAGGATGAAGAGGTACAGGAATCTTTGTACCTCACTGGTCTTCTAGAGGGGGATCTGCTGTCCAAGCTTCAGCGCGCGTGGAATGGTATCAGTAAACGGGGAAAGCCTTTGCTGGGAAAAAGCAACAGTCAAGCCTACCCTCCGTACGTGACTTGGATCAGAGCCAGGGCCAATGCTATAGGGATGTCGTTTCCTCATGCCAAGCCAAAAATCCCTCCAATGATTGAAGAGCCTACTACTGTGCCCATTCAGCAGCATATTCAGGTGTTGGCTGAGCGGGATGAATTGAAGCGGGCGAACGAAGAACTGGAGAAGGAATTGGCTCAGCTTCGAAGCGAAAGGAACGAAGCCGTTCATTCTTTCAAAAGGCAAACAGAGTTGGTGAACCAGCTGGGTACAGACCTGACTAAGCAGATAGTCGAGTGTGAGCGCATGGGTCAAGACTTCAAAGCCGTCAATGACGTACTGGCTACGAAGAAGCAGCACTTGGACGAGGCATATCGGAGGATATCCAAGTTCAACCAGCACTGGAAGGCTTCCCTGGCCACCAGGAAAGAGCGGGAGGATAAGTTGATGCTGCAGATCTCCAAGCTAGAAGTCCAGGTGAAGGACAGTGAGAAAAGGTTTGATGAAGAAACCGCCCGCGGGTACGTCGCCGAAGGCCAACTCAACAAAGCTCTCGCTAACCTGAAGGAGCGCAAGCTGACGTTTGAGTCCAAGAAGCGGAAATTAGAAGATTGCTTCGGCGAAGGAGCATGGGAAGATTCGGTCGAAGGTCTTCAGTATACCATTGTGCAGAGAGAGTTACTCGTCGAGGGGTTACTCACGCTGCCAGATCATCTAGAGACGAAAGAGTTGTTGGAAGAGTATCGCGCCCGTGGCCATGCTTGACTACTTGTATTCTTTTTGTTTTGATCATTGTTGTATGCTGACCATCACCAGGCTTGTTGGTTGAGGTCACGCTGTTGATTCATCTTGTACTCGCTGATGCTATGTACTGCCTTGATAGGCTTTCTTTATATATGAGATTGATGTTTCCATGATTGTACTCGGACTTCTTCTTATTATTATTATCAGCATTGGCACTCAGGCACTAGGATCGGGGGGAAATCTCCCAAACACACAGACACACGCATGCATTTGCATGAAGCATTTGCATGGCGAGCATTTTGTTGTTTTTCCTAACCCTTTAGTGTTTACAGGTTTTTTCAAGTTCACAGGTGTCCCAGGCTGTTCCCGGTGACTCCAGGATTGATCAGAGACTAATTCACCGTTATCCGACTAGAGCTAATCAGACCAGGATCATGGATCAAGTGCAAACAGATGTTCAGGAGCTCCGCGAGAGGATGGATCGCTTCATGGAACTCATGCAAGTGGTCGCCAATGGCCAAGACCAGCTCAGGACTTTGGTTCAGCCTTTGATCTCCAGGGTTGATAGCAACGGCATACTCCATGGCGGGGCTGTGCCTACTCCTCCACCAGTTGATACTCCACAGAATGGTGTCCCCGTGGCCGGGGGCAATGGCAGTGCTAATGGCAATGTGATGGCCAACATCGGACTCAATACGGTGGGTGTCGGTAATGGGAGTCTGGGAGCTAATGTCAACATCGGGCCGGGCAACGGCAATGCAGGCATCGGGAATCTGTTGGTGCCTCAGCCATGGCTTGAGGATCATCAGGATGATGTGTTCTCTCAGAAAGGTGCTGAAGGAGAGCTGAATGCTGAAGCGTGGCTCAGATTCAAAGCACTTGAAGATAAAATGAGAGATATTGAGAATCAGATTACTTTGGGCGTTGATATGTCCAAGCTGGGATTAATTGCTGATTTCAAGGTACCTCCTAAGTTCAGGGTGCCTGACTTTGAGAAGTATAAGGGCACCACTTGCCCTCGTGTCCATCTGAGATCGTACTACAGGAAGATGTCTGCTTATTCCGAAGACGAGAAGTTGCTGATGCACTTCTTCCAAGACAGTCTTTCTGGACCATCCCTCGAGTGGTACATGGGTCTGGAGCCCACTAGCGTGCGCACATGGAAGGACCTCGATGAAGCGTTTGTCCACCATTACCAGTACAACAGCGACTTGGCCCCGAACCGAGTCCAGCTCTAGAACCTATCCCAGAGGAATAATGAAGGGTTTAAGGAGTACGCCCAGCGGTAGCGTGAGTTGGCAGCCCGGGTTCAGCCGCCGATGGTTGAACGCGAGCTCGTGCAGATGTTTGTTGCCACCCTCCCAGGGGTTTACTATGAAAAGTTAGTCAGCGGTATGTCTGAGACATTCTCGGCTCTCATTATCATGGGCGAGCATGTCGAGAATGGAGTCAAGATCGGGAAAATTCAAGGTGAATCATCCTCAACTGGAGGAAATGGAAAGAAACCTTATGCTGGTAAATGACGAGAAGGAGAAGCGAGCGCTGTGACCAACGCTCGAAGGAAGGGCAAAGGCCCTCAGCAGCAGATAGCCAGTATAAATATCCCAGCAGCTCCGCAGCAGCAGCAGCCGCAGCAACCGAATCAACAGGGATATAGAAAGTACCAGAATCGGGCATCTTTGGCAAACCATCACTTCGAAGCACCGCCCATGTCGTATGCGCAGCTCTTGCAGACTTTGCTTCAGCTTCAGTTGGTTCAGAAGAGGACGCTGGCTCCCTTGACAGGGGCACCTCCGCCAGGATATGACGCAAATGCCACTTGTGATTTTCATTCAGGGGCACCAGGCCACACGATCGAGAACTGCAAAGCCTTCAAGCACAAGGTGCAGGATTTAGTAGATGCCAAGGTCATTAACTTCTCCGATAATGTGCCCAATGTCACGAAGAATCCTATGCCGAATCATAGGGGAGGCGGAGCGAACGCCATTATCGAAGAAGAGAGCGCATATCCGTTTACTGATGTCAGAGACCTAAAGACGCCGCTTAGCTTCGTCAAAGCTAAGTTGTTGAAAAGAGGGTTCTTTCCAGGTTGCGGAGAATTATGTATGGACTGCGCCACACGTTCTGATGGATGTGAGCAGTTGGTAGAAGGAATTCAAAGTCTGATGACTGAACGGATTCTGCAATTTAGTCGGAGGGCTGAAAGTGGATTAGGAGAGGTAGTGCTGAAGCAGGCCGATGAAGTCGCCACCATCACCATCCCTCGCCGGCCAATAACTATTTCTGCGCCCAGACCGCCTACAATTACTATCACCAAAGCCGGGCCGATACCATTCGAGAGCACTAACGTCGTTCCGTGGCATTATGGGGCTGAAGTCTATTGCAACGGTCAAAAGTTGGAGCTAGAACCGTATGGGTCGACTGTGGAGAATCTCACAGGAATCAGTGGTATCACTCGCAGTGGAAGAGTGTTTACACCGCCAGAGGTTGTGGCAGATAAAGCGGTCAGAGCTGATGTGGTCGATAAAGGTAAAAGTAAAGCCGTCGAAGAGGTCCCGAATGGGGTAGAGAAAGATTTGCTTGTCAAAGACGCCGAGGAGTTTATGCGGCTGATTAAGAAGAGCGACTACAAGATTGTAGATCATCTCCATCAGACGCCCTCGAAGATTTCCATTCTCAACTTGTTGCTGTATTCTGAAGCACACCGCAACGCGCTGCTGAAAGTGTTGAACGCTGCCTATGTACCGCAAGAGATATCGGTGAATCAGCTAGAAGAGGTGGTAGCCCACGTTAATGCTGGCAATGGGCTAGGTTTCACAGACTTAGAGCTGACGCTAAAAGGAAGGAATCACAATAGCGCCCTGCACATCTCGATAGAGTGTAGGGGCACAATCATGTCGCACGTGCTGGTGGACACGGGTTTGTCACTTAATGTTCTTCCGAAGAAGGCCTTAATGAAGTTGGATACTCGCGGATTGCTTTGCACACCCAGTGATCTGGTGGTGAAAGCATTCGATGGTACTAAACGCCACGTTTTCGGGGAGGTGACCCTGCCGATCCAAGTCGGTCCGAAAACGTTCAATGCAGTCTTTTATATTATGGACATCATGCCTGCCTACAGTTGTCTCTTGGGTCGGCCGTGGATCCATGCTGCTGGTGTCGTGACCTCCACGTTGCACCAAAATCTCAAATATGTTGTCGGAGGAAGCATTGTAACCGTTAGCGGAGAGGAGGACATAATGGTGAGCCATTTGTCATCCATTAAGTATGTTGAAATGGATGGCGAAATTCATGAGACTCTTTGCCAAGCGTTCGAAGCTGTCAAAGTAAAGGACGTAGCTCCTGTAGTCACAGAAAAGTCAGAGATGAATCTCTCCTCACTCAAAGAAGCTCGGGCCGTCGTCGAAGCCGGATCCACCCCAGGCTGGGGGCATATTTTGGAGATACCGAACAAGCAGGATAAGTTTGGGTTGGGATATTCTCCTGAAGCTGAAGCTTCTTCTTCTTCGTCTAGCAGTGCGTCTCGAGGTAAGGGGCCGATCCTATTTACCAGTGGCGGAGTGATTTTCGAAAGCATCAACGCGACGTCTAAAGACAGCGGGGATAGCGATTGTGACCTCGACTCTTGGATTCAGCCAAGCAAGCCGGGCGAGGGCCTCAACAATTGGACCATCAAGGATATCATCCAGATGACAAGTGAAGAGTAATGATTTACTTTTTCCAATCATTGTACAGCCCTATGTACATGCATAGCGGTTTTATCGTCAGGGCCTTGTTGGATTATGTACATGCATTTTGTTAATAAATCAAAGGCGTTTTATTCGTATTCAAATATTGTGATCTCTGTTATTCCTGTTTTATAAAACATTAAAATGGCAATGGGGTTTGTGCTAACCTGCATATTCTTGTTTTAAGCTTAACCCTTGTTATTGTAGGATCCACATAACAGATGACATCGACTCTGGACCTTCTACGGCTCACTTCGACTTCGATTGCCCGATCTATCAAGCCGAAGAAGAGATTGATGAAGACGAAGACCTTCCTGAAGAGTTGGCCCGCTTGTTGAAACAAGAGGAAAAGGTTATTCTGCCTCATGAAGAGGAGATTGAAATCGTAAATCTGGGTTCTGAAGAGCTCGTCAGAAACGTCAGGATAGGGGTTGCGTTGCAAAGTGACGTCAAGCAGAGATTGGTCGAGATGCTTCGAGAGTATAGTGACATCTTTGCTTGGTCATACGAAGATATGCCCGGACTTGACACGGACATTGTGGTCCACCACTTGCCGCTACGAGAAGATTGCCCTCCCGTTAAGCAGAAGCTTAGGAGGACACGACCAGACATGGCCGTCAAAATCAAAGAAGAAGTGCAAAAGCAGCTTGATGCTGGTTTCTTAGCAGTCACCACTTACCCTCCGTGGGTCGCCAACATAGTGCCTGTACCGAAGAAGGACGGTAAGGTACGCATGTGCGTCGATTATCGGGATTTGAATAGGGCGAGCCCTAAAGAGGATTTCCCGTTGCCTCATATCGATGTGTTGGTCGACAACACAGCCCAGTTCTCCGTGTTTTCGTTCATGGATGGCTTCTCCGGCTACAACCAGATCAAGATGGCGCCGGAGGACATGGAGAAAACGACGTTTATCACCCCTTGGGGAACATTCTGCTACAAGGTAATGCCCTTCGGTCTAAAGAACGCAGGGGCCACTTACCAACGAGCAATGGTGACTTTGTTTCATGATATGATTCATCATGAGATCGAGGTCTATGTTGATGACATGATTGCGAAGTCCCAAACGGAGGAGGGACATCTGGTCAACTTATTGAAGCTTTTTGAGAGGCTTAGGAAGTTCAGGTTGAGGCTGAATCCTAACAAATGTACTTTCGGAGTACGGTCCGGAAAGTTACTGGGGTTTATCGTTAGCGAACGAGGCATCGAGGTTGATCCTGCGAAGATTAAAGCCATTCAAGAAATGCCAGCGCCGAAAACAGAAAAAGAAGTTTGTGGTTTCTTGGGCAGAATAAACTACATTGCAAGGTTTATCTCTCAGCTCACGGCCACTTGTGAACCGATGTTCAAGCTTTTAAAGAAAGATCAGGCAATTACTTGGAATGAGGATTGCCAGAAGGCATTCGATAAGATAAAGCAGTATCTTCAGGAACCTCCAATCTTGATACCCCCAGTGGCTGGACGGCCTCTAATCATGTACTTGACAGTTCTTGAGAATAGTATGGGGTGTGTTCTCGGTCAGCACGATGAGACGGGCAGAAAGGAGCATGCCATTTACTACTTGAGTAAAAAGTTCACTGACTGTGAATCTCGTTACTCGATGCTGGAGAAAACGTGTTGTGCACTAGCCTGGGCTGCCAAACGTTTACGACAGTACATGCTCAATCACACCACCATGCTAATTTCGAAGATGGATCCGATCAAGTACGTCTTCGAGAAGCAGGCTCTTTCGGGAAGGATTGCCAGATGGCAAATGGTGTTAACGGAATATGATATTCAGTACGTGTCTCAGAAGGCCATCAAGGGAAGCGTATTGTCTGATTACCTTGCCGAACAGCCGATCGAGGATTACCAGCCGATGAAATTTGAATTCCCTGATGAGGATATTATGTTTCTCAAAGCGAAGGACTGCGATGAGTCGTTGCCCGACGAGGGGCCAGATAGGAAGTCCCAGTGGAAGTTGATATTCGATGGGGAGGTTAATTCCTATGGAAGTGGCATCGGGGAGATCATCACAACTCCTCACGGATCCCACATCCCGTTCACTGCGAGACTGATGTTTCCAGTCACCAATAATGAGGCGGAGTACGAAGCATGCATCATGGGTCTAGAAGAGGCAATTGATTTGAGAATCAAGAACCTAGACGTATATGGTGACTCAGCACTTGTGATCAACCAGATTAAAGGGGAGTGGGAAACTCGTCAATCGAATTTGGTGCCGTACATGAATTACGCCAGAAGGCCACTTCCGTTCTTTGATCGAGTGGAACTCCATCATGTGCCCAAGGCAGAAAACCAGATGGCTGATGCCTTAGCCACGTTGGCTTCGATGTATAAAGTCAATTTTTGGAATGAAGCTCCAAGCATTGTCATTTCCAGTCTTGATAGACCTGCATTCGTCTTTGCAATCGAGGGAGCTGCCGACGGCAAGCCATGGTTCCATGACATTCAGACCTTCCTTATGACTAAGGAGTATCTTGCGGGTGCGTCAACCCAGGATAAGAAGACTCTGAGGAGGCTGTCTGGAAACTTTTATCTCAATCCTGATGGAGTGTTGTATAAGAGAAACCACGATCTCGTGCTACTCAGATGTGTAGATGAGAAAGAGGCGAGTATGCTCATGGAAGAAGTCCATGAAGGCACGTTTGGTACGCACGCCGGCGGGCATGCTATGACGAGAAAGATCCTGAGAGCAGGATACTACTGGCTGACGATGGAATCGGATTGCTTCAAATTCGCGAAGAGATGTCATAAATTCCAGATTTATGCTGATAAAGTTCATGTGCCGCCGTGCCCGTTGAATGTCATGTCCTCCCCGTGGCCGTTCTCCATGTGGGGCATCGACATGATAGGCAAGATCGAGCCCACCGCATCTAACGGTCATCGCTTCATTTTAGTAGCTATCGACTACTTCACCAAGTGGGTGGAGGCAGCCTCGTACGCTAATGTGACCAAGCAGGTGGTGGCTAAGTTCATAAAGAGGGACATCATCTGTCGTTACGGAATTCCCGAGCGGATCATTACGGATAATGGTTCGAATCTGAATAACAAGATGATGAAGGAGTTGTGCCAGAGTTTCAAGATTGAACACCACAACTCATCTCCTTACCGACCGAAGATGAATGGCGCCGTTGAAGCAGCCAACAAGAACATAAAGAAAATTGTTCAGAAGATGGTTGTGACATACAAAGATTGGCACGAGATGCTGCCGTTCGCACTGCACGGTTATCGTACGACGGTACGTACATCAACCGGGGCAACTCCTTTCTCCTTAGTGTACGGTATGGAAGATGTCCTACCGTTAGAAGTGGAGATCCCTTCTTTGCGAGTTTTGGTTGACGTGAAACTCGACGAGGCAGAATGGATTACGAATCGTCTGAACCAACTCAGCCTGATGGACGAGAAGAGGTTAGCAT